>OY660873.1:14178005-14922748 GCA_962446985.1 Xyrichtys novacula | reverse complement strand
ATGGAGCTAGGGTTAGGGTTAGGGTTAGGGTTGGAGCTAGGGTTAGGGTTAGGGTTAGGGTTGGAGCTAGGGTTAGGGTTAGAGTTGGAGCTAGGGTTAGAGCTAGGGTTAGGGTTAGGGTTGGAACTAGGGTTAGGGTTAGGGTTAGGGTTGGAGCTAGGGTTAGGGTTAGGGTTAGGGTTGGAGCTAGGGTTAGGGTTAGGGTTGGAGCTAGGGTTAGGGTTAGGGTTAGGGTTGGAACTAGGGTTAAAGTTAGGGTTAGGGTTGGAGCTAGGGTAAGGTTTAGGGTTAGGGTTGGAGCTAGGGTTGGGGATAGGGTTGGAGCTAGGGTTAGGGTTAGGGTTGGAGCTAGGGTTAGGGTTAGGGTTAGGGTTGGAGCTAGGGTTAGGGTTAGGGTTAGGGTTGGACCTAGGGTTCGAGTTAGGGTTAGGGTTGGAGCTAGGGTTAGGGTTAGGGTTAGGGTTGGAGCTAGGGTTAGGGTTAGGGTTAGGGTTGGAGCTAGGGTTAGGGTTAGGGTTAGGGTTGGAGCTAGGGTTAGGGTTAGGGTTAGGGTTTGAGCTAGGGTTACGGTCAGGGTTAGAGTTAGGGTTGGAGCTAGGGTTAGGGTTGGAGCTAGGGTTAGAGTTAGGGTTGGAGCTAGGGTTAGGGTTAGGGTTAGGGTTGCAGCTAGGGTTACGGTTAGGGTTAGGGTTGGAGCTAGGGTTAGGGTTAGGGTTAGGGTTGGAGCTAGGGTTAGGGTTGCAGCTAGGGTTAGAGTTAGGGTTAGGGTTGGAGCTAGGGTTAGGGTTAGGGTTAGGGTTGGAGCTAGGGTTAGGGTTAGGGTTAGGGTTGGAGCTAGGGTTAGGGTTAGGGTTAGGGTTGGAGCTAGGGTTAGGGTTAGGGTTAGAGTTGGAGCTAGGGTTAGGGTTGGAGCTAGGGTTAGGGTTGGAGCTAGGGTTAGGGTTAGGGTTAGGGTTAGGGTTGGAGCTAGAGTTAGGGTTGCAGCTAAGGTTAGGGTTAGGGTTAGGGTTGGAGCTAGGGTTAGGGTTAGGGTTGGAGCTAGGGTTAGGGTTAGGGTTGGAGCTAGGGTTAGGGTTAGGGTTAGGGTTAGGGTTGGAGCTAGGGTTAGGGTTAGGGTTAGGGTTGGAGCTAGGGTTAGGGTTAGGGTTAGGGTTGGAGCTAGGGTTACGGTTAGGGTTAGAGTTAGGGTTGGAGCTAGGGTTAGGGTTGGAGCTAGGGTTAGGGTTAGGGTTGGAGCTAGGGTTAGAGCTAGGGTTAGGGTTAGGTTTGGAGCTAGGGTTAGGGTAAGGGTTAGGGTTGGAGCTAGGGTTAGGGTTAGGGTTGGAGCTAGGGTTAGGGTTAGGTTGGAGCTAGGGTTAGGGTTAGGGTTGGAGCTAGGGTTAGGGTTAGGGTTAGGGTTGGAACTAGGGTTAAAGTTAGGGTTAGGGTTGGAGCTAGGGTAAGGTTTAGGGTTAGGGTTGGAGCTAGGGTTGGGGATAGGGTTGGAGCTAGGGTTAGGGTTAGGGTTGGAGCTAGGGTTAGGGTTAGGGTTAGGGTTGGAGCTAGGGTTAGGGTTAGGGTTAGGGTTGGAGCTAGGGTTAGGGTTAGGGTTAGGGTTGGAGCTAGGGTTAGAGTTAGGGTTAGGGTTGGAGCTAGGGTTAGGGTTAGGGTTAGGGTTGGAGCTAGGGTTAGGGTTAGGGTTAGGGTTGGAGCTAGGGTTAGGGTTAGGGTTAGGGTTGGAGCTAGGGTTAGGGTTAGGGTTGGAGCTAGGGCTAGGGTTAGGGTCAGGGTTGGAGCTAGGGTTAGGGTTAGGGTTGGAGCTAGGGTTAGGGTTAGGGTTGGAGCTAGGGTTAGGGTTAGGGTTAGGGTTGGAGCTAGAGTTAGGGTTGCAGCTAGGGTCAGGGTTAGGGTTAGGGTTGGAGATAGGGTTAGGGTTAGGGTTAGGGTTGGAGCTAGGGTTAGGGTTAGGGTTAGGGTTGGAGCTAGGGTTACGGTTAGGGTTAGAGTTAGGGTTGGAGCTAGGGTTAGGGTTGGAGCTAGGGTTAGAGTTAGGGTTGGAGCTAGGGTTAGGGTTAGGGTTAGGGTTGGAGCAAGGGTCAGGGTTAGGGATGGAGCTAGGGTTAGGGTTAGGGTTAGGGTTGGAGCTACGGTTAGGGTTAGGGTTAGGGTTGGAGCTAGGTTTAGGGTTAGGGTTGGAGCTAGGGTTAGAGCTAGGGTTAGGGTTAGGGTTGGAGCTAGGGTTAGGGTAAGGGTTAGGGTTGGAGCTAGGGTTAGGGTTAGGGTTAGGGTTGGAGCTAGGGTTAGGGTTAGGTTGGAGCTAGGGTTAGGGTTAGGGTTGGAGCTAGGGTTAGGGTTAGGGTTAGGGTTGGAACTAGGGTTAAAGTTAGGGTTAGGGTTGGAGCTAGGTTAAGGGTTAGGGTTAGGGTTGGAGCTAGGGTTGGGGATAGGGTTGGAGCTAGGGTTAGGGTTAGGGTTGGAGCTAGGGTTAGGGTTAGGGTTAGGGTTGGAGCTAGGGTTAGGGTTAGGGTTAGGGTTGGAGCTAGGGTTAGGGTTAGGGTTAGGGTTAGGGTTAGGGTTGGAGCTAGGGTTAGGGTTAGGGTTAGGGTTGGAACTAGGGTTAAAGTTAGGGTTAGGGTTGGAGCTAGGGTAGGGTTAGGGTTAGGGTTGGAGCTAGGGTTGGGGATAGGGTTGGAGCTAGGGTTAGGGTTAGGGTTGGAGCTAGGGTTAGGGTTAGGGTTAGGGTTGGAGCTAGGGTTAGGGTTAGGGTTAGGGTTGGAGCTAGGGTTAGGGTTAGGGTTAGGGTTGGAGCTAGGGTTAGGGTTGCAGCTAGGGTTAGAGTTAGGGTTAGGGTTGGAGCTAGGGTTAGGGTTAGGGTTAGGGTTGGAGCTAGGGTTAGGGTTAGGGTTAGGGTTGGAGCTAGGGTTAGGGTTAGGGTTAGGGTTGGAGCTAGGGTTAGGGTTAGGGTTAGGGTTGGAGCTAGGGTTAGGGTTGGAGCTAGGGTTAGGGTTAGGGTTAGGGTTGGAGCTAGAGTTAGGGTTGCAGCTAAGGTTAGGGATAGGGTTAGGGTTGGAGCTAGGGTTAGGGTTAGGGTTGGAGCTAGGGTTAGGGTTAGGGTTGGGGTTAGGGTTAGGGTTAGGGTTAGGGTTGGAGCTAGGGTTAGGGTTAGGGTTGGAGCTAGGGTTAGGGTTAGGGTTGGAGCTAGGGTTAGGGTTAGGGTTAGGGTTGGAGCTAGGGTTAGGGTTAGGGTTAGGGTTGGAGCTAGGGTTAGGGTTAGGGTTAGGGTTGGAGCTAGGGTTAGGGTTAGGGTTAGGGTTGGAGCTAGGGTTATAGTTAGGGTTAGGGTTGGAGCCAGGCTTAGGGTTAGGGTTAGGGTTGGAGCTAGGGTTAGGGTTAGGGTTAGGGTTGGAGCTAGGGTTAGGGTTAGGGTTGGAGCTAGGGTTAGAGTTAGGGTTAGGGTTGGAGCTAGGTTAGGGTTAGGGTTAGGGTTGGAGCTAGGGTTAGGGTTAGGGTTAGGGTTGGAGCTAGGGTTAGGGTTAGGGTTAGGGTTGGAGCTAGGGTTAGGGTTAGGGTTAGGGTTGGAGCTAGGGTTAGGGTTAGGGTTGGAGCTAGGGTTAGGGTTAGGGTTAGGGTTGGAGCTAGGAGTTAGGGTTGCAGCTAGGGTTAGGGTTAGGGTTAGGGTTGGAGCTAGGGTTAGGGTTAGGGTTAGGGTTGGAGCTAGGGTTAGGGTTAGGGTTAGGGTTGGAGCTAGGGTTACGGTTAGGGTTAGGGTTAGGGTTGGAGCTAGGGTTAGGGTTAGGGTTAGGGTTGGAGCTAGGGTTAGGGTTAGGGTTAGGGTTGGAGCTAGGGTTATAGTTAGGGTTAGGGTTGGAGCCAGGGTTAGGGTTAGGGTTAGGGTTGGAGCTAGGGTTAGGGTTAGGGTTAGGATTGGAGCTAGGGTTAGGGTTAGGGTTGGAGCTAGGGTTAGAGTTAGGGTTAGGGTTGGAGCTAGGGTTAGGGTTAGGGTTAGGGTTGGAGCTAGGGTTAGGGTTAGGGTTAGGGTTGGAGCTAGGGTTAGGGTTAGGGTTAGGGTTGGAGCTAGGGTTAGGGTTAGGGTTAGGGTTGGAGCTAGGGTTAGAGTTAGGGTTAGGGTTGGAGCTAGGGTTAGGGTTAGGGTTAGGGTTGGAGCTAGGGTTAGGGTTAGGGTTAGGGTTGGAGCTAGGGTTAGGGTTAGGGTTAGGGTTGGAGCTAGGGTTAGGGTTAGGGTTAGGGTTGGAGCTAGGGTTAGGGTTAGGGTTAGGGTTGGAGCTAGGGTTAGGGTTAGGGTTAGGGTTAGGGTTGGAGCTAGGGTTAGGGTTAGGGTTGGAGCTAGGGTTAGGGTTAGGGTTAGGGTTGGAGCTAGAGTTAGGGTTGCAGCTAGGGTTAGGGTAAGGGTTAGGGTTGGAGCTAGGGTTAGGGTTAGGGTTAGGGTTGGAGCTAGGGTTAGGGTTAGGGTTAGGGTTGGAGCTAGGGTTACGGTTAGGGTTAGAGTTAGGGTTGGAGCTAGGGTTAGGGTTGGAGCTAGGGTTAGGGTTAGGGTTAGGGTTGGAGCTAGGGTCAGGGTTAGGGATGGAGCTAGGGTTAGGGTTAGGGTTAGGGTTGGAGCTAGGGTTAGGGTTAGGGTTAGGGTTGGAGCTAGGGTTAGGGTTAGGGTTGGAGCTAGGGTTAGAGCTAGGGTTAGGGTTAGGGTTGGAGCTAGGGTTAGGGTTAGGGTTAGGGTTGGAGCTAGGGTTAGGGTTAGGGTTGGAGCTAGGGTTAGGGTTAGGGTTGGAGCTAGGGTTAGAGTTAGGGTTAGGGTTGGAACTAGGGTTAAAGTTAGGGTTAGGGTTGGAGCTAGGGTTAGGGTTAGGGTTAGGGTTGGAGCTAGGGTTAGGGTTAGGGTTAGGGTTGGAGCTAGGGTTAGGGTTAGGGTTAGTGAGCTAGGGTTAGGGTTAGGGTTGGAGCTAGGGTTAGGGTTAGGGTTAGGGTTGGAGCTAGGGTTAGGGTTAGGGTTAGGGTTGGAGCTAGGGTTAGAGTTAGGGTTAGGGTTGGAGCTAGGGTTAGGGTTAGGGTTAGGGTTGGAGCTAGGGTTAGGGTTAGGGTTAGGGTTGGAGCTAGGGTTAGGGTTAGGGTTAGGGTTGGAGCTAGGGTTAGGGTTAGGGTTAGGGTTTGAGCTAGGGTTACGGTCAGGGTTAGAGTTAGGGTTGGAGCTAGGGTTAGGGTTGGAGCTAGGGTTAGAGTTAGGGTTGGAGCTAGGGTTAGGGTTAGGGTTAGGGTTGGAGCTAGGGTTAGGGTTAGGGTTAGGGTTGGAGCTAGGGTTAGGGTTAGGGTTAGGGTTGGAGCTAGGGTTAGGGTTGCAGCTATGGTTAGGGTTGCAGCTATGGTTAGAGTTAGGGTTAGGGTTGGAGCTAGGGTTAGGGTTAGGGTTAGGGTTGGAGCTAGGGTTAGGGTTAGGGTTAGGGTTGGAGCTAGGGTTAGGGTTAGGGTTAGGGTTGGAGCTAGGGTTAGGGTTAGAGTTAGAGTTGGAGCTAGGGTTAGGGTTGGAGCTAGGGTTAGGGTTAGGGTTAGGGTTAGGGTTGGAGCTAGAGTTAGGGTTGCAGCTAAGGTTAGGGTTAGGGTTAGGGTTGGAGCTAGGGTTAGGGTTAGGGTTGGAGCTAGGGTTAGGGTTAGGGTTAGGGTTAGGGTTGGAGCTAGAGTTAGGGTTGCAGCTAGGGTTAGGGTTAGGGTTAGGGTTGGAGCTAGGGTTAGGGTTAGGGTTAGGGTTGGAGCTAGGGTTAGGGTTAGGGTTAGGGTTGGAGCTAGGGTTACGGTTAGGGTTAGGGTTGGAGCTAGGGTTGGAGCTAGGGTTAGGGTTAGGGTTAGGGTTGGAGCTAGGGTTAGGGTTAGGGTTAGGGTTGGAGCTAGGGTTAGGGTTAGGGTTAGGGTTGGAGCTAGGGTTAGAGTTAGGGTTAGGGTTGGAGCTAGGGTTAGGGTTAGGGTTAGGGTTGGAGCTAGGGTTAGGGTTAGGGTTAGGGTTGGAGCTAGGGTTACGGTTAGGGTTAGGGTTGGAGCTAGGGTTGGAGCTAGGGTTAGGGTTAGGGTTGGAGCTAGGGTTAGGGTTAGGGTTGGAGCTAGGGTTAGGGTTAGGGTTAAGGTTGGAGCTAGGGTTAGGGTTAGGGTTAGGGTTGGAGTTAGGGTTAGTGTTGGAGCTAGGGTTAGGGTTGGGCTCGGAGCTAGGATTTTTCTGAGTGCAATGAACCAATTCCCGAGTCTCTAGGACGTTCCCTAAAAAAATTTGATTTTTTCCCATAGGAATGCATGGGTTAGGGTTAGGGTTAGGGTTGGAGCTAGGGTTCGGGTTAGGGTTAGGGTTGGAGTTAGGGTTATGGTTAGGGTTAGGGTTGGAGCTAGGGTTAGGGTTAGGGTTAGGGTTGGAGTTAGGGTTAGTGTTAGGGTTAGGGTTGGAGTTAGGGTTAGTGTTGGAGCTAGGGTTAGGGTTGGGCTTGGAGCTAGGATTTTTCTGAGTGCACTGAACCTTTTCCCGAGTCTCTAGGACATTCCTAAAAAAATTTGATTTTTTCCCATAGGAATGCATGGGTTAGGGTTATGGTTAGGGTTAGGGTTGGAGCTAGGGTTAGGGTTAGGGTTAGGGTTGGAGTTAGGGTTAGTGTTAGGGTTAGGGTTGGAGTTAGGGTTAGTGTTGGAGCTAGGGTTAGGGTTGGGCTTGGAGCTAGGATTTTTCTGAGTGCAATGAACCAACTCCCGAGTCTCTAGGACGTTCCTAAAAAAATTTGATTTTTTTCCCATAGGAATGCATGGGTTAGGGTTAGGGTTAGGGTTGGAGCTAGGGTTAGGGTTAGGGTTAGGGTTGGAGTTAGGGTTAGTGTTGGAGCTAGGGTTAGGGTTGGGCTTGGAGCTAGGACTTTTCTGAGTGCAATGAACCAACTCCCGAGTCTCTAGGACGTTCCTAAAAAAATTTGATTTTTTCCCATAGGAATGCATGGGTTAGGGTTAGGGTTAGGGTTGGAGCTAGGGTTAGGGTTAGGGTTAGGGTTGGAGTTAGGGTTAGTGTTGGAGCTAGGGTTAGGGTTGGGCTTGGAGCTAGGATTTTTCTGAGTGCACTGAACCAACTCCCGAGTCTCTAGGACATTCCTAAAAAAATTTGATTTTTTCCCATAGGAATGCATGGGTTAGGGTTAGGGTTAGGGTTAGGGTTGGAGCTAGGGTTAGGGTTAGGGTTAGGGTTGGAGTTAGGGTTAGTGTTGGAGCTAGGGTTAGGGTTGGGCTTGGAGCTAGGATTTTTCTGAGTGCACTGAACCAACTCCCGAGTCTCTAGGACATTCCTAAAAAAAATTGATTTGTTTCCCATAGGAATGCATGGGTTAGGGTTATGGTTAGGGTTAGGGTTGGAGCTAGGGTTAGGTTTAGGGTTAGGGTTGGAGTTAGGGTTAGTGTTGGAGCTAGGGTTAGGGTTGGGCTTGGAGCTAGGATTTTTCTGAGTGCACTGAACCAACTCCCGAGTCTCTAGGACGTTCCTAAAAAAAATTGATTTTTTCCCATAGGAATGCATGGGTTAGGGTTAGGGTTAGGGTTGGAGCTAGGGTTAGAGTTAGGGTTAGGGTTGGAGCTAGGGTTAGGGTTAGGGTTAGGGTTGGAGCTAGGGTTAGGGTTAGGGTTGGAGCTAGGGTTAGGGTTAGGGTTGGAGCTAGGGTTAGGGTTAGGGTTAGGGTTGGAGCTAGAGTTAGGGTTGCAGCTAGGGTTAGGGTTAGGGTTAGGGTTAGGGTTGGAGCTAGGGTTAGGGTTAGGGTTAGGGTTGGAGCTAGGGTTAGGGTTAGGGTTAGGGTTGGAGCTAGGGTTACGGTTAGGGTTAGAGTTAGGGTTGGAGCTAGGGTTAGGGTTGGAGCTAGGGTTAGGGTTAGGGTTGGAGCTAGGGTTAGAGCTAGGGTTAGGGTTAGGGTTGGAGCTAGGGTTAGGGTTAGGGTTAGGGTTGGAGCTAGGGTTAGGGTTAGGGTTGGAGCTAGGGTTAGGGTTAGGGTTGGAGCTAGGGTTAGGGTTAGGGTTGGAGCTAGGTTAGGGTTAGGGTTAGGGTTGGAACTAGGGTTAAAGTTAGGGTTAGGGTTGGAGCTAGGGTAAGGTTTAGGGTTAGGGTTGGAGCTAGGGTTAGGGTTAGGGTTGGAGGTAGGGTTAGGGTTAGGGTTAGGGTTGGAGCTAGGGTTAGAGTTAGGGTTAGGGTTGGAGCTAGGGTTAGGGTTAGGGTTAGGGTTGGAGCTAGGGTTAGGGTTAGGGTTAGGGTTGGAGCTAGGGTTAGGGTTAGGGTTGGAGCTAGGGTTAGGGTTAGGGTTGGAGCTAGGGTTAGGGTTAGGGTTAGGGTTGGAGCTAGGGTTAGGGTTAGGGTTAGGGTTGGAGCTAGGGTTAGGGTTAGGGTTGGAGCTAGGGTTAGGGTTAGGGTTAGGGTTGGAGCTAGAGTTAGGGTTGCAGCTAGGGTCAGGGTTAGGGTTAGGGTTGGAGATAGGGTTAGGGTTAGGGTTAGGGTTGGAGCTAGGGTTAGGGTTAGGGTTAGGGTTGGAGCTAGGGTTACGGTTAGGGTTAGGGTTAGGGTTGGAGCTAGGGTTAGGGTTGGAGCTAGGGTTAGGGTTAGGGTTGGAGCTAGGGTTAGGGTTAGGGTTAGGGTTGGAGCTAGGGTTAGGGTTAGGGTTAGGGATGGAGCTAGGGTTAGGGTTAGGGTTAGGGTTGGAGCTAGGGTTAGGGTTAGGGTTAGGGTTGGAGCTAGGGTTTAGGGTTAGGGTTGGAGCTAGGGTTAGAGCTAGGGTTAGGGTTAGGGTTGGAGCTAGGGTTAGGGTTAGTTAGGGTTAGGGTTGGAGCTAGGGTTAGGGTTAGGGTTAGGGTTGGAGCTAGGGTTAGGGTTAGGGTTGGAGCTAGGGTTAGGGTTAGGGTTGGAGCTAGGGTTAGGGTTAGGGTTAGGGTTGGAACTAGGGTTAAAGTTAGGGTTAGGGTTGGAGCTAGGTTAAGGGTTAGGGTTAGGGTTGGAGCTAGGGTTGGGGATAGGGTTGGAGCTAGGGTTAGGGTTAGGGTTGGAGCTAGGGTTAGGGTTAGGGTTAGGGTTGGAGCTAGGGTTAGGGTTAGGGTTAGGGTTGGAGCTAGGGTTAGGGTTAGGGTTAGGGTTAGGGTTAGGGTTGGAGCTAGGGTTAGGGTTAGGGTTAAGGTTGGAACTAGGGTTAAAGTTAGGGTTAGGGTTGGAGCTAGGGTAAGGGTTAGGGTTAGGGTTGGAGCTAGGGTTGGGGATAGGGTTGGAGCAAGGGTCCCGAGTCTCTTGGACGTTCCTAAAAAAATTAGATTTTTTCCCATAGGAATGCATGCTAGGGTTAGGGTTAGGGTTAGGGTTGGAGCTAGGGTTAGGGTTAGGGTTAGGGTTGGAGTTAGGGTTAGTGTTGGAGCTAGGGTTAGGGTTGGGCTTGGAGCTAGGGTTAGGGTTAGGGTTAGGGTTGGAGCTAGGGTTAGGGTTAGGGTTAGGGTTGGAGCTAGGGTTAGGGTTAGGGTTAGGGTTGGAGCTAGGGTTAGGGTTAGGGTTAGGGTTGGAGCTAGGGTTAGGGTTGGAGCTAGGGTTAGGGTTAGGGTTAGGGTTGGAGCTAGAGTTAGGGTTGCAGCTAAGGTTAGGGTTAGGGTTAGGGTTAGGGTTAGGGTTAGGGTTAGGGTTGGAGTTAGGGTTAGGGTTGGAGCTAGGGTTAGGGTTAGGGTTGGAGCTAGGGTTAGGGTTAGGGTTGGAGCTAGGGTCAGGGTTAGGGTTAGGGTTGGAGCTAGGGTTACGGTTAGGGTTAGGGTTGGAGCTAGGGTTAGGGTTAGGGTTAGGGTTGGAGCTAGGGTTAGGGTTAGGGTTAGGGTTGGAGCTAGGGTTATAGTTAGGGTTAGGGTTGGAGCCAGGCTTAGGGTTAGGGTTAGGGTTGGAGCTAGGGTTAGGGTTAGGGTTAGGGTTGGAGCTAGGGTTAGGGTTAGGGTTGGAGCTAGGGTTAGAGTTAGGGTTAGGGTTGGAGCTAGGGTTAGGGTTAGGGTTAGGGTTGGAGCTAGGGTTAGGGTTAGGGTTAGGGTTGGAGCTAGGGTTAGGGTTAGGGTTAGGGTTGGAGCTAGGGTTAGGGTTAGGGTTAGGGTTGGAGCTAGGGTTAGGGTTAGTGTTGGAGCTAGGGTTAGGTTAGGGTTAGGGTTGGAGCTAGGATTTTTCTGAGTGCACTGAACCAACTCCCGAGTCTCTAGGACATTCCTAAAAAAATTAGATTTTTTCCCTATAGGGTTAGGGTTAGGGTTGGAGCTAGGGTTAGGGTTAGGGTTGGAGTTAGGGTTAGGGTTACGGTTAGGGTTAGGGTTAGGGTTGGAGCTAGGGTTAGGGTTAGGGTTAGGGTTGGAGCTAGGGTTAGGGTTAGGGTTAGGGTTGGAGCTAGGGTTATAGTTAGGGTTAGGGTTGGAGCCAGGGTTAGGGTTAGGGTTAGGGTTGGAGCTAGGGTTAGGGTTAGGGTTAGGATTGGAGCTAGGGTTAGGGTTAGGGTTGGAGCTAGGGTTAGGGTTAGGGTTAGGGTTAGGGTTAGGGTTAGGGTTAGGGTTAGGGTTAGGTTGGAGCTAGGGTTAGGGTTAGGGTTGGAGCTAGGGTTAGGGTTAGGGTTAGGGTTGGAACTAGGGTTAAAGTTAGGTTTAGGGTTGGAGCTAGGGTAAGGTTTAGGGTTAGGGTTGAAGCTAGGGTTGGGGATAGGGTTGGAGCTAGGGTTAGGGTTAGGGTTAGGGTTGGAGTTAGGGTTAGTGTTGGAGCTAGGGTTAGGGTTGGGCTTGGAGCTAGGATTTTTCTGAGTGCACTGAACCAACTCCCGAGTCTCTAGGACATTCCTAAAAAAATTTGATTTTTTCCCATAGGAATGCATGGGTTAGGGTTATGGTTAGGGTTAGGGTTGGAGCTAGGGTTAGGGTTAGGGTTGGAGTTAGGGTTAGTGTTGGAGCTAGGGTTAGGGTTGGGCTTGGAGCTAGGATTTTTCTGAGTGCACTGAACCAACTCCCGAGTCTCTAGGACATTCCTAAAAAAATTTGATTTTTTCCCATAGGAATGCATGGGTTAGGGTTATGGTTAGGGTTAGGGTTGGAGCTAGGGTTAGGGTTAGGGTTAGGGTTGGAGTTAGGGTTAGTGTTGGAGCTAGGGTTAGGGTTGGGCTTGGAGCTAGGATTTTTCTGAGTGCACTGAACCAACTCCCGAGTCTCTAGGACATTCCTAAAAAAATTTGATTTTTTCCCATAGGAATGCCTGGGTTAGGGTTAGGGTTAGGGTTGGAGCTAGGGTTAGGGTTAGGGTTAGGGTTGGAGTTAGGGTTAGTGTTGGAGCTAGGGTTAGGGTTGGGCTTGGAGCTAGGATTTTTCTGAGTGCACTGAACCAACTCCCGAGTCTCTAGGACATTCCTAAAAAAATTTGATTTTTTTCCCATAGGAATGCAAGGGTTAGGGTTATGGTTAGGGTTAGGGTTGGAGCTAGGGTTAGGGTTAGGGTTAGGGTTGGAGCAAGGGTCAGGGTTAGGGATGGAGCTAGGGTTAGGGTTAGGGTTAGGGTTAGGGTTAGGGTTGGAGCTAGGGTTAGGGTTAGGGTTAGGGTTGGAGCTAGGGTTAGGGTTAGGGTTAGGGTTGGAGCTAGGGTTAGAGTTAGGGTTAGGGTTGGAGCTAGTGTTAGGGTTAGGGTTAGGGTTGGAGCTAGGGTTAGGGTTAGGGTTAGGGTTGGAGCTAGGGTTAGGGTTAGGGTTGGAGCTAGGGTTAGGGTTAGGGTTAGGGTTGGAGCTAGAGTTAGGGTTGCAGCTAGGGTTAGGGTTAGGGTTAGGGTTGGAGCTAGGGTTAGGGTTAGGGTTAGGGTTGGAGCTAGGGTTAGGGTTAGGGTTAGGGTTGGAGCTAGGGTTACGGTTAGGGTTAGAGTTAGGGTTGGAGCTAGGGTTAGGGTTGGAGCTAGGGTTAGGGTTAGGGTTGGAGCTAGGGTTAGGGTTAGGGTTAGGGTTGGAGCTAGGGTCAGGGTTAGGGATGGAGCTAGGGTTAGGGTTAGGGTTAGGGTTGGAGCTAGGGTTAGGGTTAGGGTTAGGGTTGGAGCCAGGGTTAGGGTTAGGGTTGGAGCTAGGGTTACGGTTAGGGTTAGGGTTGGAGCTAGGGTTGGAGCTAGGGTTAGGGTTAGGGTTAGGGTTGGAGCTAGGGTTAGGGTTAGGGTTAGGGTTGGAGCTAGGGTTACGGTTAGGGTTAGAGTTAGGGTTGGAGCTAGGGTTAGGGTTGGAGCTAGGGTTAGGGTTAGGGTTGGAGCTAGGGTTAGGGTTAGGGTTGGAGCTAGGGTCAGGGTTAGGGATGGAGCTAGGGTTAGGGTTAGGGTTAGGGTTGGAGCTACGGTTAGGGTTAGGGTTAGGGTTGGAGCTAGGTTTAGGGTTAGGGTTGGAGCTAGGGTTAGAGCTAGGGTTAGGGTTAGGGTTGGAGCTAGGGTTAGGGTAAGGGTTAGGGTTGGAGCTAGGGTTAGGGTTAGGGTTAGGGTTGGAGCTAGGGTTAAGTTTAGGTTGGAGCTAGGGTTAGGGTTAGGGTTGGAGCTAGGGTTAGGGTTAGGGTTAGGGTTGGAACTAGGGTTAAAGTTAGGGTTAGGGTTGGAGCTAGGGTAAGGGTTAGGGTTGGAGCTAGGGTTGGGGATAGGGTTGGAGCTAGGGTTAGGGTTAGGGTTGGAGCTAGGGTTAGGGTTAGGGTTAGGGTTGGAGCTAGGGTTAGGGTTAGGGTTAGGGTTGGAGCTAGGGTTAGGGTTAGGGTTAGGGTTGGAGCTAGAGTTAGGATATAGGGATATGTGCCACTTTTGACATGCCGGTTCATTGCCTTTCCCATCGATGAACCGGGCTGAGATTTGGTCAACCCCCCCCCATTTTCGGGTATGCTGAATCTAGAAATAGTAATGAACCAGCGATCGGACATTCCTATCAAAAGTTATGGCGAAGTGAAAATTTCCCATTGAAAATGAATGGGAGCGGAAAATGGCCAAAGTCAGTGTTTGCAAGTGTTGTACTTGTCTGGAAGTGTTGAAAATGCATTGTGAGCACGTTTCAGGCCATTTCCTGTCATTTGAGGGCGACTTTGCAAAAAGGGGTGTCATACCGCTTTTGACCAGAGGTTGTGCTGCACATGTCCGACGGTTAGGGTTAGGGTGAGACTTTGGGCTAGGGGTTAGGGTTAGGGTTGGAGCTAGGGTTAGGGTTAGGGTTGGAGCTAGGGTTAGGGTTAGGGTTGGAGCTAGGGTTAGGGTTAGGGTTGGAGCTAGGGTTAGGGTTAGGGTTAGGAAAATGTGAAGATTTTCCCAAAATCTGAAGATTTTCCTAAGTGCGGACCCAATTTTTCACCTTCCAGAATTGTGTTAGGAGCACGTTTCAGGCCACGGGGAGTCCATAGAACCTGATTCTGGGTGAAGTTTTCGGGGGTTGGAGCTTTGCGGCAGGATGATATAGGGATATGTGCCACTTTTGACATGCCGGTTCATTGCCTTTCCCATCGATGAACCGGGCTGAGATTTGGTCTACCCCCCCATTTTCGGGTATGCTGAATCTAGAAATAGTAATGAACCAGCGATCGGACATTCCTATCAAAAGTTATGGCGAAGTGAAAATTTCCCATTGAAAATGAATGGGAGCGGAAAATGGCCAAAGTCAGTGTTTGCAAGTGTTGTACTTGTCTGGAAGTGTTGAAAATGCATTGTGAGCACGTTTCAGGCTATTTCCTGTCATTTGAGGGCGACTTTGCAAAAAGAGGTGTCATACCGCTTTTGACCAGAGGTGGTGCTGCACATGTCCGACGGTTAGGGTTAGGGTGAGACTTTGGGCTAGGGGTTAGGGTTAGGGCTGGAGCTAGGGTTAGGGTTAGGGTTGGAGCTAGGGTTAGGGTTAGGGTTGGAGCTAGGGTTAGGGTTAGGGTTGGAGCTAGGGTTAGGGTTAGGGTTAGGAAAATGTGAAGATTTTCCCAAAATCTGAAGATTTTCCTAAGTGCGGACCCAATTTTTCACCTTCCAGAATTGTGTTAGGAGCACGTTTCAGGCCACGGGGAGTCCATAGAACCTGATTCTGGGTGAAGTTTTCGGGGGTTAGGGTTAGGGTTAGGGTTAGGGTTAGGGTTAGGGTTTAGGGTTAGGGTTAGGGTTAGGGTTGGAGCTAGGGTTAGGGTAAGGGTTAGGGTTGGAGCTAGGGTTAGGGTTAGGGTTAGGGTTGGAGCTAGGGTTAAGTTTAGGTTGGAGCTAGGGTTAGGGTTAGGGTTGGAGCTAGGGTTAGGGTTAGGGTTAGGGTTGGAACTAGGGTTAAAGTTAGGGTTAGGGTTGGAGCTAGGGTAAGGGTTAGGGTTAGGGTTGGAGCTAGGGTTGGGGATAGGGTTGGAGCTAGGGTTAGGGTTAGGGTTGGAGCTAGGGTTAGGGTTAGGGTTAGGGTTGGAGCTAGGGTTAGGGTTAGGGTTAGGGTTGGAGCTAGAGTTAGGGTTGCAGCTAGGGTTAGAGTTAGGGTTAGGGTTGGAGCTAGGGTTAGGGTTAGGGTTAGGGTTGGAGCTAGGGTTGGAGCTAGGGTTAGGGTTAGGGTTAGGGTTGGAGCTAGGGTTAGGGTTAGGGTTAGGGTTGGAGCTAGGGTTGGGGTTAGGGTTAGGGTTGGAGCTAGGGTTAGGGTTAGGGTTAGGGTTGGAGCTAGGGTTAGAGTTAGGGTTAGGGTTGGAGCTAGGGTTAGGGTTAGGGTTAGGGTTGGAGCTAGGGTTAGGGTTAGGGTTAGGGTTGGAGCTAGGGTTAGGGTTAGGGTTGGAGCTAGGGTTAGGGTTAGGGTTAGGGTTGGAGCTAGGGTTAGGGTTAGGGTTAGGGTTGGAGCTAGGGTTAGGGTTAGGGTTGGAGCTAGGGTTAGGGTTAGGGTTGGAGCTAGGGTTAGGGTTAGGGTTAGGGTTGGAGCTAGAGTTAGGGTTGCAGCTAGGGTTAGGGTTAGGGTTAGGGTTGGAGCTAGGGTTAGGGTTAGGGTTAGGGTTGGAGCTAGGGTTAGGGTTAGGGTTAGGGTTGGAGCTAGGGTTACGGTTAGGGTTAGAGTTAGGGTTGGAGCTAGGGTTAGGGTTGGAGCTAGGGTTAGGGTTAGGGTTAGGGTTGGAGCTAGGGTCAGGGTTAGGGATGGAGCTAGGGTTAGGGTTAGGGTTAGGGTTGGAGCTAGGGTTAGGGTTAGGGTTAGGGTTGGAGCTAGGGTTAGGGTTAGGGTTGGAGCTAGGGATAGAGCTAGGGTTAGGGTTAGGGTTGGAGCTAGGGTTAGGGTAAGGGTTAGGGTTGGAGCTAGGGTTAGGGTTGGAGCTAGGGTTAGGGTTAGGTTGGAGCTAGGGTTAGGGTTAGGGTTGGAGCTAGGGTTAGGGTTAGGGTTAGGGTTGGAGCTAGGGTTAGGGTTAGGGTTAGGGTTGGAGCTAGGGTAAGGTTTAGGGTTAGGGTTGGAGCTAGGGTTGGGGATAGGGTTGGAGCTAGGGTTAGGGTTAGGGTTGGAGCTAGGGTTAGGGTTAGGGTTAGGGTTGGAGCTAGGGTTAGGGTTAGGGTTAGGGTTGGAGCTAGGGTTAGGGTTAGGGTTAGGGTTGGAGCTAGGGTTAGAGTTAGGGTTAGGGTTGGAGCTAGGGTTAGGGTTAGGGTTAGGGTTAGAGATAGGGTTAGGGTTAGGGTTAGGGTTGGAGCTAGGGTTAGGGTTAGGGTTAGGGTTGGAGCTAGGGTTAGGGTTAGGGTTAGGGTTGGAGCTAGGGTTAGGGTTAGGGTTGGAGCTAGGGTTAGGGTTAGGTTGGAGCTAGGGTTAGGGTTAGGGTTAGGGTTGGAGCTAGAGTTAGGGTTGCAGCTAGGGTCAGCGTTAGGGTTAGGGTTGGAGATAGGGTTAGGGTTAGGGTTAGGGTTGGAGCTAGGGTTAGGGTTAGGGTTGGAGCTAGGGTTACGGTTAGGGTTAGAGTTAGGGTTGGAGCTAGGGTTAGGGTTGGAGCTAGGGTTAGAGTTAGGGTTGGAGCTAGGGTTAGGGTTAGGGTTAGGGTTGGAGCAAGGGTCAGGGTTAGGGATGGAGCTAGGGTTAGGGTTAGGGTTAGGGTTGGAGCTACGGTTAGGGTTAGGGTTAGGGTTGGAGCTAGGGTTAGAGCTAGGGTTAGGGTTAGGGTTGGAGCTAGGGTTAGGGTAAGGGTTAGGGTTGGAGCTAGGGTTAGGGTTAGGGTTAGGGTTGGAGCTAGGGTTAGGGTTAGGTTGGAGCTAGGGTTAGGGTTAGGGTTGGAGCTAGGGTTAGGGTTAGGGTTAGGGTTGGAACTAGGGTTAAAGTTAGGGTTAGGGTTGGAGCTAGGGTAAGGGTTAGGGTTAGGGTTGGAGCTAGGGTTGGGGATAGGGTTGGAGCTAGGGTTAGGGTTAGGGTTGGAGCTAGGGTTAGGGTTAGGGTTAGGGTTGGAGCTAGGGTTAGGGTTAGGGTTAGGGTTGGAGCTAGGGTTAGGGTTAGGGTTAGGGTTGGAGCTAGGGTTAGGGTTAGGTTGGAGCCAGGGTTAGGGTTAGGGTTGGAGCTAGGGTTAGGGTTAGGGTTAGGGTTGGAACTAGGGTTAAAGTTAGGGTTAGGGTTGGAGCTAGGGTAAGGTTTAGGGTTAGGGTTGGAGCTAGGGTTGGGGATAGGGTTGGAGCTAGGGTTAGGGTTAGGGTTGGAGCTAGGGTTAGGGTTAGGGTTAGGGTTGGAGCTAGGGTTAGGGTTAGGGTTAGGGTTGGAGCTAGGGTTAGGGTTAGGGTTAGGGTTGGAGCTAGGGTTAGAGTTAGGGTTAGGGTTGGAGCTAGGGTTAGGGTTAGGGTTAGGGTTGGAGCTACGGTTAGGGTTAGGGTTATGGTTGGAGCTAGGGTTAGGGTTAGGGTTTGGGTTGCAGCTACGGTTAGGGTTAGGGTTAGGGTTGGAGCTAGGGTTAGGGTTAGGGTTGGAGCTAGGGTTAGGGTTAGGGTTGGAGCTAGGGTTAGGGTTAGGGTTAGGGTTGGAGCTAGAGTTAGGGTTGCAGCTAGGGTCAGGGTTAGGGTTAGGGTTGGAGATAGGGTTAGGGTTAGGGTTAGGGTTGGAGCTAGGGTTAGGGTTAGGGTTGGAGCTAGGGTTACGGTTAGGGTTAGAGTTAGGGTTGGAGCTAGGGTTAGGGTTGGAGCTAGGGTTAGAGTTAGGGTTGGAGCTAGGGTTAGGGTTAGGGTTAGGGTTGGAGCAAGGGTCAGGGTTAGGGATGGAGCTAGGGTTAGGGTTAGGGTTAGGGTTGGAGCTACGGTTAGGGTTAGGGTTAGGGTTGGAGCTAGGGTTAGAGCTAGGGTTAGGGTTAGGGTTGGAGCTAGGGTTAGGGTAAGGGTTAGGGTTGGAGCTAGGGTTAGGGTTAGGGTTAGGGTTGGAGCTAGGGTTAGGGTTAGGTTGGAGCTAGGGTTAGGGTTAGGGTTGGAGCTAGGGTTAGGGTTAGGGTTAGGGTTGGAACTAGGGTTAAAGTTAGGGTTAGGGTTGGAGCTAGGGTAAGGGTTAGGGTTAGGGTTGGAGCTAGGGTTGGGGATAGGGTTGGAGCTAGGGTTAGGGTTAGGGTTGGAGCTAGGGTTAGGGTTAGGGTTAGGGTTGGAGCTAGGGTTAGGGTTAGGGTTAGGGTTGGAGCTAGGGTTAGGGTTAGGGTTAGGGTTGGAGCTAGGGTTAGGGTTGCAGCTAGGGTTAGAGTTAGGGTTAGGGTTGGAGCTAGGGTTAGGGTTAGGGTTAGGGTTGGAGCTAGGGTTAGGGTTAGGGTTAGGGTTGGAGCTAGGGTTAGGGTTAGGGTTAGGGTTCGAGCTAGGGTTAGGGTTAGGGTTAGGGTTGGAGCTAGGGTTAGGGTTGGAGCTAGGGTTAGGGTTAGGGTTAGGGTTGGAGCTAGAGTTAGGGTTGCAGCTAAGGTTAGGGTTAGGGTTAGGGTTGGAGCTAGGGTTAGGGTTAGGGTTGGAGCTAGGGTTAGGGTTAGAGTTGGAGCTAGGGTTAGGGTTAGGGTTGGAGCTAGGGTTAGGGTTAGGGTTAGGGTTGGAGCTAGAGTTAGGGTTGCAGCTAGGGTTAGGGTTAGGGTTAGGGTTGGAGCTAGGGTTAGGGTTAGGGTTGGAGCTAGGGTTAGGGTTAGGGTTAGGGTTGGAGCTAGGGTTACGGTTAGGGTTAGGGTTGGAGCTAGGGTTGGAGCTAGGGTTAGGGTTAGGGTTAGGGTTGGAGCTAGGGTTAGGGATAGGGTTGGAGCTAGGGTTAGGGTTAGGGTTGGAGCTAGGGTCAGGATTAGGGTTAGGGTTGGAGCTAGGGTTAGGGTTGGAGCTAGGGTTAGGGTTAGGGTTAGGGTTGGAGCTAGGGTTAGGGTTAGGGTTGGAGCTAGGGTTAGAGTTAGGGTTAGGGTTGGAGCCAGGGTTAGGGTTAGGGTTAGGGTTGGAGCTAGGGTTAGGGTTAGGGTTAGGGTTGGAGCTAGGGTTAGGGTTAGGGTTGGAGCTAGGGTTAGGGTTAGGGTTAGGGTTGGAGCTAGGGTTAGGGTTAGGGTTGGAGCTAGGGTTAGGGTTAGGGTTAGGGTTGGAGCTAGGGTTAGGGTTAGGGTTGGAGCTAGGGTTAGGGTTAGGGTTAGGGTTGGAGCTAGAGTTAGGGTTGCAGCTAGGGTTAGGGTTAGGGTTAGGGTTGGAGCTAGGGTTAGGGTTAGGGTTAGGGTTGGAGCTAGGGTTAGGGTTAGGGTTAGGGTTGGAGCTAGGGTTACGGTTAGGGTTAGAGTTAGGGTTGGAGCTAGGGTTAGGGTTGGAGCTAGGGTTAGGGTTAGGGTTGGAGCTAGGGTTAGGGTTAGGGTTAGGGTTGGAGCTAGGGTCAGGGTTAGGGATGGAGCTAGGGTTAGGGTTAGGGTTAGGGTTGGAGCTAGGGTTAGGGTTAGGGTTAGGGTTGGAGCTAGGGTTAGGGTTAGGGTTGGAGCTAGGGTTAGAGCTAGGGTTAGGGTTAGGGTTGGAGCTAGGGTTAGGGTAAGGGTTAGGGTTGGAGCTAGGGTTAGGGTTAGGGTTGGAGCTAGGGTTAGGGTTAGGTTGGAGCTAGGGTTAGGGTTAGGGTTGGAGCTAGGGTTAGGGTTAGGGTTAGGGTTGGAACTAGGGTTAAAGTTAGGGTTAGGGTTGGAGCTAGGGTAAGGTTTAGGGTTAGGGTTGGAGCTAGGGTTAGGGTTAGGGTTAGGGTTGGAGCTAGGGTTAGGGTTAGGGTTGGAGCTAGGGTTAGAGCTAGGGTTAGGGTTAGGGTTGGAGCTAGGGTTAGGGTAAGGGTTAGGGTTGGAGCTAGGGTTAGGGTTAGGGTTAGGGTTGGAGCTAGGGTTAGAGTTAGGGTTAGGGTTGGAGCTAGGGTTAGGGTTAGGGTTAGGGTTGGAGCTAGGGTTAGGGTTAGGGTTAGGGTTGGAGCTAGGGTTAGGGTTAGGGTTAGGGTTGGAGCTAGGGTTAGGGTTAGGGTTAGGGTTGGAGCTAGGGTTAGGGTTAGGGTTGGAGCTAGGGTTAGGGTTAGGGTTAGGGTTGGAGCTAGAGTTAGGGTTGCAGCTAGGGTCAGGGTTAGGGTTAGGGTTGGAGATAGGGTTAGGGTTAGGGTTAGGGTTGGAGCTAGGGTTAGGGTTAGAGTTAGGGTTGGAGCTAGGGTTAGGGTTGGAGCTAGGGTTAGAGTTAGGGTTGGAGCTAGGGTTAGGGTTAGGGTTAGGGTTGGAGCAAGGGTCAGGGTTAGGGATGGAGCTAGGGTTAGGGTTAGGGTTAGGGTTGGAGCTACGGTTAGGGTTAGGGTTAGGGTTGGAGCTAGGTTTAGGGTTAGGGTTGGAGCTAGGGTTAGAGCTAGGGTTAGGGTTAGGGTTGGAGCTAGGGTTAGGGTAAGGGTTAGGGTTGGAGCTAGGGTTAGGGTTAGGGTTGGAGCAAGGGTTAGGGTTAGGTTGGAGCTAGGGTTAGGGTTAGGGTTGGAGCTAGGGTTAGGGTTAGGGTTAGGGTTGGAGCTAGGGTTAGGGTTAGGGTTAGGGTTGGAGCTAGGGTTAGGGCTAGGGTTAGGGTTGGAGCTAGGGTTAGGGTTAGGGTTAGGGTTAGGGTTGGAGCTAGGGTTAGGGTTAGGGTTAGGGTTGGAGCAAGGGTTAGGGTTAGGGTTGGAGCTAGGGTTAGGGTTAGGGTTGCAGCTAGGGTCAGGGTTAGGGTTAGGGTTGGAGCTAGGGTTAGGGTTAGGGTTAGGGTTGGAGCTAGGGTTAGGGTTAGGGTTAGGGTTAGGGTTGGAGCTAGGGTTAGGGTTACGGTTGGAGCTAGGGTTAGGGTTGCAGCTAGGGTTAGGGTTAGGGTTAGGGTTGGAGCTAGGGTTAGGGTTAAGGTTGGAGCTAGGGTTAGGATATAGGGATATGTGCCACTTTTGACATGCCGGTTCATTGCCTTTCCCATCGATGAACCGGGCTGAGATTTGGTCTACCCCCCCATTTTCGGGTATGCTGAATCTAGAAATAGTAATGAACCAGCGATCGGACATTCCTATCAAAAGTTATGGCGAAGTGAAAATTTCCCATTGAAAATGAATGGGAGCGGAAAATGGCCAAAGTCAGTGTTTGCAAGTGTTGTACTTGTCTGGAAGTGTTGAAAATGCATTGTGAGCACGTTTCAGGCTATTTCCTGTCATTTGAGGGCGACTTTGCAAAAAGAGGTGTCATACCGCTTTTGACCAGAGGTGGTGCTGCACATGTCCGACGGTTAGGGTTAGGGTGAGACTTTGGGCTAGGGGTTAGGGTTAGGGCTGGAGCTAGGGTTAGGGTTAGGGTTGGAGCTAGGGTTAGGGTTAGGGTTGGAGCTAGGGTTAGGGTTAGGGTTGGAGCTAGGGTTAGGGTTAGGGTTAGGAAAATGTGAAGATTTTCCCAAAATCTGAAGATTTTCCTAAGTGCGGACCCAATTTTTCACCTTCCAGAATTGTGTTAGGAGCACGTTTTAGGCCACGGGAGTCCATAGAACCTGATTGTGGGTGAAGTTTTCGGGGGTTAGGGTTAGGGTTAGGGTTAGGGTTAGGGTTAGGGTTTAGGGTTAGGGTTAGGGTTAGGGTTGGAGCTAGGGTTAGGGTAAGGGTTAGGGTTGGAGCTAGGGTTAGGGTTAGGGTTAGGGTTGGAGCTAGGGTTAAGTTTAGGTTGGAGCTAGGGTTAGGGTTAGGGTTGGAGCTAGGGTTAGGGTTAGGGTTAGGGTTGGAACTAGGGTTAAAGTTAGGGTTAGGGTTGGAGCTAGGGTAAGGGTTAGGGTTAGGGTTGGAGCTAGGGTTGGGGATAGGGTTGGAGCTAGGGTTAGGGTTAGGGTTGGAGCTAGGGTTAGGGTTAGGGTTAGGGTTGGAGCTAGGGTTAGGGTTAGGGTTAGGGTTGGAGCTAGAGTTAGGGTTGCAGCTAGGGTTAGAGTTAGGGTTAGGGTTGGAGCTAGGGTTAGGGTTAGGGTTAGGGTTGGAGCTAGGGTTGGAGCTAGGGTTAGGGTTAGGGTTAGGGTTGGAGCTAGGGTTAGGGTTAGGGTTAGGGTTGGAGCTAGGGTTGGGGTTAGGGTTAGGGTTGGAGCTAGGGTTAGGGTTAGGGTTAGGGTTGGAGCTAGGGTTAGAGTTAGGGTTAGGGTTGGAGCTAGGGTTAGGGTTAGGGTTAGGGTTGGAGCTAGGGTTAGGGTTAGGGTTAGGGTTGGAGCTAGGGTTAGGGTTAGGGTTGGAGCTAGGGTTAGGGTTAGGGTTAGGGTTGGAGCTAGGGTTAGGGTTAGGGTTAGGGTTGGAGCTAGGGTTAGGGTTAGGGTTGGAGCTAGGGTTAGGGTTAGGGTTGGAGCTAGGGTTAGGGTTAGGGTTAGGGTTGGAGCTAGAGTTAGGGTTGCAGCTAGGGTTAGGGTTAGGGTTAGGGTTGGAGCTAGGGTTAGGGTTAGGGTTAGGGTTGGAGCTAGGGTTAGGGTTAGGGTTAGGGTTGGAGCTAGGGTTACGGTTAGGGTTAGAGTTAGGGTTGGAGCTAGGGTTAGGGTTGGAGCTAGGGTTAGGGTTAGGGTTAGGGTTGGAGCTAGGGTCAGGGTTAGGGATGGAGCTAGGGTTAGGGTTAGGGTTAGGGTTGGAGCTAGGGTTAGGGTTAGGGTTAGGGTTGGAGCTAGGGTTAGGGTTAGGGTTGGAGCTAGGGATAGTGCTAGGGTTAGGGTTAGGGTTGGAGCTAGGGTTAGGGTTAGGGTTAGGGTTGGAGCTAGGGTTAGGGTTGGAGCTAGGGTTAGGGTTAGGTTGGAGCTAGGGTTAGGGTTAGGGTTGGAGCTAGGGTTAGGGTTAGGGTTAGGGTTGGAACTAGGGTTAAAGTTAGGGTTAGGGTTGGAGCTAGGGTAAGGTTTAGGGTTAGGGTTGGAGCTAGGGTTGGGGATAGGGTTGGAGCTAGGGTTAGGGTTAGGGTTGGAGCTAGGGTTAGGGTTAGGGTTAGGGTTGGAGCTAGGGTTAGGGTTAGGGTTAGGGTTGGAGCTAGGGTTAGGGTTAGGGTTAGGGTTGGAGCTAGGGTTAGAGTTAGGGTTAGGGTTGGAGCTAGGGTTAGGGTTAGGGTTAGGGTTGGAGCTAGGGTTAGGGTTAGGGTTAGGGTTGGAGCTAGGGTTAGGGTTAGGGTTAGGGTTGGAGCTAGGGTTAGGGTTAGGGTTAGGGTTGGAGCTAGGGTTAGGGTTAGGGTTGGAGCTAGGGTTAGGGTTAGGGTTGGAGCTAGGGTTAGGGTTAGGGTTAGGGTTGGAGCTAGAGTTAGGGTTGCAGCTAGGGTCAGCGTTAGGGTTAGGGTTGGAGATAGGGTTAGGGTTAGGGTTAGGGTTGGAGCTAGGGTTAGGGTTAGGGTTGGAGCTAGGGTTACGGTTAGGGTTAGAGTTAGGGTTGGAGCTAGGGTTAGGGTTGGAGCTAGGGTTAGAGTTAGGGTTGGAGCTAGGGTTAGGGTTAGGGTTAGGGTTGGAGCAAGGGTCAGGGTTAGGGATGGAGCTAGGGTTAGGGTTAGGGTTAGGGTTGGAGCTACGGTTAGGGTTAGGGTTAGGGTTGGAGCTAGGGTTAGAGCTAGGGTTAGGGTTAGGGTTGGAGCTAGGGTTAGGGTAAGGGTTAGGGTTGGAGCTAGGGTTAGGGTTAGGGTTAGGGTTGGAGCTAGGGTTAGGGTTAGGTTGGAGCTAGGGTTAGGGTTAGGGTTGGAGCTAGGGTTAGGGTTAGGGTTAGGGTTGGAACTAGGGTTAAAGTTAGGGTTAGGGTTGGAGCTAGGGTAAGGGTTAGGGTTAGGGTTGGAGCTAGGGTTGGGGATAGGGTTGGAGATAGGGTTAGGGTTAGGGTTGGAGCTAGGGTTAGGGTTAGGGTTAGGGTTGGAGCTAGGGTTAGGGTTAGGGTTAGGGTTGGAGCTAGGGTTAGGGTTAGGGTTAGGGTTGGAGCTAGGGTTAGGGTTAGGTTGGAGCCAGGGTTAGGGTTAGGGTTGGAGCTAGGGTTAGGGTTAGGGTTAGGGTTGGAACTAGGGTTAAAGTTAGGGTTAGGGTTGGAGCTAGGGTAAGGTTTAGGGTTAGGGTTGGAGCTAGGGTTGGGGATAGGGTTGGAGCTAGGGTTAGGGTTAGGGTTGGAGCTAGGGTTAGGGTTAGGGTTAGGGTTGGAGCTAGGGTTAGGGTTAGGGTTAGGGTTGGAGCTAGGGTTAGGGTTAGGGTTAGGGTTGGAGCTAGGGTTAGAGTTAGGGTTAGGGTTGGAGCTAGGGTTAGGGTTAGGGTTAGGGTTGGAGCTAGGGTTAGGGTTAGGGTTAGGGTTGGAGCTAGGGTTAGGGTTAGGGTTAGGGTTGGAGCTAGGGTTAGGGTTAGGGTTAGGGTTGGAGCTAGGGTTAGGGTTAGGGTTGGAGCTAGGGTTAGGGTTAGGGTTGGAGCTAGGGTTAGGGTTAGGGTTAGGGTTGGAGCTAGAGTTAGGGTTGCAGCTAGGGTCAGGGTTAGGGTTAGGGTTGGAGATAGGGTTAGGGTTAGGGTTAGGGTTGGAGCTAGGGTTAGGGTTAGGGTTGGAGCTAGGGTTACGGTTAGGGTTAGAGTTAGGGTTGGAGCTAGGGTTAGGGTTGGAGCTAGGGTTAGAGTTAGGGTTGGAGCTAGGGTTAGGGTTAGGGTTAGGGTTAGGGTTGGAGCAGGGTCAGGGTTAGGGATGGAGCTAGGGTTAGGGTTAGGGTTAGGGTTGGAGCTACGGTTAGGGTTAGGGTTAGGGTTGGAGCTAGGGTTAGAGCTAGGGTTAGGGTTAGGGTTGGAGCTAGGGTTAGGGTAAGGGTTAGGGTTGGAGCTAGGGTTAGGGTTAGGGTTAGGGTTGGAGCTAGGGTTAGGGTTAGGTTGGAGCTAGGGTTAGGGTTAGGGTTGGAGCTAGGGTTAGGGTTAGGGTTAGGGTTGGAACTAGGGTTAAAGTTAGGGTTAGGGTTGGAGCTAGGGTAAGGGTTAGGGTTAGGGTTGGAGCTAGGGTTGGGGATAGGGTTGGAGCTAGGGTTAGGGTTAGGGTTGGAGCTAGGGTTAGGGTTAGGGTTAGGGTTGGAGCTAGGGTTAGGGTTAGGGTTAGGGTTGGAGCTAGGGTTAGGGTTAGGGTTAGGGTTGGAGCTAGGGTTAGGGTTGCAGCTAGGGTTAGAGTTAGGGTTAGGGTTGGAGCTAGGGTTAGGGTTAGGGTTAGGGTTGGAGCTAGGGTTAGGGTTAGGGTTAGGGTTGGAGCTAGGGTTAGGGTTAGGGTTAGGGTTCGAGCTAGGGTTAGGGTTAGGGTTAGGGTTGGAGCTAGGGTTAGGGTTGGAGCTAGGGTTAGGGTTAGGGTTAGGGTTGGAGCTAGAGTTAGGGTTGCAGCTAAGGTTAGGGTTAGGGTTAGGGTTGGAGCTAGGGTTAGGGTTAGGGTTGGAGCTAGGGTTAGGGTTAGAGTTGGAGCTAGGGTTAGGGTTAGGGTTGGAGCTAGGGTTAGGGTTAGGGTTAGGGTTGGAGCTAGAGTTAGGGTTGCAGCTAGGGTTAGGGTTAGGGTTAGGGTTGGAGCTAGGGTTAGGGTTAGGGTTGGAGCTAGGGTTAGGGTTAGGGTTAGGGTTGGAGCTAGGGTTACGGTTAGGGTTAGGGTTGGAGCTAGGGTTGGAGCTAGGGTTAGGGTTAGGGTTAGGGTTGGAGCTAGGGTTAGGGATAGGGTTGGAGCTAGGGTTAGGGTTAGGGTTGGAGCTAGGGTCAGGATTAGGGTTAGGGTTGGAGCTAGGGTTAGGGTTGGAGCTAGGGTTAGGGTTAGGGTTAGGGTTGGAGCTAGGGTTAGGGTTAGGGTTGGAGCTAGGGTTAGGTTAGGGTTAGGGTTGGAGCCAGGGTTAGGGTTAGGGTTAGGGTTGGAGCTAGGGTTAGGGTTAGGGTTAGGGTTGGAGCTAGGGTTAGGGTTAGGGTTGGAGCTAGGGTTAGAGTTAGGGTTAGGGTTGGAGCTAGGGTTAGGGTTAGGGTTGGAGCTAGGGTTAGGGTTAGGGTTAGGGTTGGAGCTAGGGTTAGGGTTAGGGTTGGAGCTAGGGTTAGGGTTAGGGTTAGGGTTGGAGCTAGAGTTAGGGTTGCAGCTAGGGTTAGGGTTAGGGTTAGGGTTGGAGCTAGGGTTAGGGTTAGGGTTAGGGTTGGAGCTAGGGTTAGGGTTAGGGTTAGGGTTGGAGCTAGGGTTACGGTTAGGGTTAGAGTTAGGGTTGGAGCTAGGGTTAGGGTTGGAGCTAGGGTTAGGGTTAGGGTTGGAGCTAGGGTTAGGGTTAGGGTTAGGGTTGGAGCTAGGGTCAGGGTTAGGGATGGAGCTAGGGTTAGGGTTAGGGTTAGGGTTGGAGCTAGGGTTAGGGTTAGGGTTAGGGTTGGAGCTAGGGTTAGGGTTAGGGTTGGAGCTAGGGTTAGAGCTAGGGTTAGGGTTAGGGTTGGAGCTAGGGTTAGGGTAAGGGTTAGGGTTGGAGCTAGGGTTAGGGTTAGGGTTGGAGCTAGGGTTAGGGTTAGGTTGGAGCTAGGGTTAGGGTTAGGGTTGGAGCTAGGGTTAGGGTTAGGGTTAGGGTTGGAACTAGGGTTAAAGTTAGGGTTAGGGTTGGAGCTAGGGTAAGGTTTAGGGTTAGGGTTGGAGCTAGGGTTAGGGTTAGGGTTAGGGTTGGAGCTAGGGTTAGGGTTAGGGTTGGAGCTAGGGTTAGAGCTAGGGTTAGGGTTAGGGTTGGAGCTAGGGTTAGGGTAAGGGTTAGGGTTGGAGCTAGGGTTAGGGTTAGGGTTAGGGTTGGAGCTAGGGTTAGAGTTAGGGTTAGGGTTGGAGCTAGGGTTAGGGTTAGGGTTAGGGTTGGAGCTAGGGTTAGGGTTAGGGTTAGGGTTGGAGCTAGGGTTAGGGTTAGGGTTAGGGTTGGAGCTAGGGTTAGGGTTAGGGTTAGGGTTGGAGCTAGGGTTAGGGTTAGGGTTGGAGCTAGGGTTAGGGTTAGGGTTAGGGTTGGAGCTAGAGTTAGGGTTGCAGCTAGGGTCAGGGTTAGGGTTAGGGTTGGAGATAGGGTTAGGGTTAGGGTTAGGGTTGGAGCTAGGGTTAGGGTTAGAGTTAGGGTTGGAGCTAGGGTTAGGGTTGGAGCTAGGGTTAGAGTTAGGGTTGGAGCTAGGGTTAGGGTTAGGGTTAGGGTTGGAGCAAGGGTCAGGGTTAGGGATGGAGCTAGGGTTAGGGTTAGGGTTAGGGTTGGAGCTACGGTTAGGGTTAGGGTTAGGGTTGGAGCTAGGTTTAGGGTTAGGGTTGGAGCTAGGGTTAGAGCTAGGGTTAGGGTTAGGGTTGGAGCTAGGGTTAGGGTAAGGGTTAGGGTTGGAGCTAGGGTTAGGGTTAGGGTTAGGGTTGGAGCAAGGGTTAGGGTTAGGTTGGAGCTAGGGTTAGGGTTAGGGTTGGAGCTAGGGTTAGGGTTAGGGTTAGGGTTGGAGCTAGGGTTAGGGTTAGGGTTAGGGTTGGAGCTAGGGTTAGGGCTAGGGTTAGGGTTGGAGCTAGGGTTAGGGTTAGGGTTAGGGTTAGGGTTGGAGCTAGGGTTAGGGTTAGGGTTAGGGTTGGAGCAAGGGTTAGGGTTAGGGTTGGAGCTAGGGTTAGGGTTAGGGTTGCAGCTAGGGTCAGGGTTAGGGTTAGGGTTGGAGCTAGGGTTAGGGTTAGGGTTAGGGTTGGAGCTAGGGTTAGGGTTAGGGTTAGGGTTAGGGTTGGAGCTAGGGTTAGGGTTACGGTTGGAGCTAGGGTTAGGGTTGCAGCTAGGGTTAGGGTTAGGGTTAGGGTTGGAGCTAGGGTTAGGGTTAAGGTTGGAGTTAGGGTTAGGGTTTCAGCTAGGGTTAGTTATACGCATTTTGGAGGTGACACACCCCCTTGGTAAATTTTGAACGGAAGGTCGTAGAGCGCTGAAACTTGCATGTTGGGGGGTGGAAGATTTTTCTGAGTCCAATGAACCAACTAGAGACTCACCAACAATGAGTCTCTAGGACGTTCCTGAAAAAAGTTGATTTTTTCCCATAGGAATGCATGGGAAAAAATTTTTGAAAATTTTTCATCCTAGGGTTAGGGTTGCAGCTAGGGTTAGGGTTAGGGTTGGAGCTAGGGTTAGGGTTAAGGTTGGAGCTAGGGTTAGGGTTGCAGCTAGGGTTAGGGTTAGGGTTAGGGTTGGAGGTAGGGTTAGGGTTAGGGTTGCAGCTTCGATTAGGGTTGGAGCCGGGGTTAGGGTTCTAGCTAGGGTTAGGGTTGGAGCTAGAGTTATGGTTTGTGTTAGGGCTAGTGTTAGGTTTGGGGTTAGTGTTGGGGTTAGAGTTAGGGTGGGGTTAGGGGTAGGGCTAGTGTTAGGGTTAGGGTTTTGGCTAGGGTTTGGGTTGATGTTAGTGTTAGGAGATTTAGAAGTACTTTAAGTTTTTTTAATGTTCCATGCATAGAGCTGACAGCCTGTTTTTGGCTTGCGCATGTGATGACGTTTCCAGCTTTGATAGCTAATTAGAGGTGAAGTAGGCAGGACTTTCCCGTACCATCCCACAAAAAAATATAATGCTTTTAGGAGTTGGAGGAAATCCTGAGAGCAATTCAGCTTTGAATTTGTTCAATGATGGAAGGCGGAGCCAAGTTGTCCATAGTATATACAGTCCATGGTTTGCACTTAGATATCACTTCACCGATATGCATTGATACAACTACGTGGAGATAGGTCTGGGTGTGCTGGTTGACAGCAAGGTGGAAGAAAACCTTCTATATTCACGTTTTGTAGTAGAAGATCAGCCACAGATAAATAGCTTTACTTTGCCTACAGGGGGATCCAAAATCAGCACAAACACAAAGTTCATTAAAGTAGCTTTAACAAAAAAATGAATGTCATCACTGACATCTGTTTAAATGCAATTGTAAAAATAATGAAATGGTTAAGGTGATTTTTTCTTATTTATGCACGTGTACCCACATTGCTGTTTATCCTCCCCCTGCTATGATACATGTTCTGTGCAGCTCAAAGCGTGATTAGAAAGTTACGCCACATTTAGCACAATCAAAACACACGCGCAGTCTTGCATACACACACACACGCACACACACAAACTGACGCAGGCCAGACATGTAATACTACACAACCTAATCAGCGACATGTTTATTCTCGATGACTTTTTTCTGATTACAGAGGCATTGGTTGTGACTGTCTGCTGCATGCTAAAATAATCAGAGATTTTGTGAGCTGTATATTTAAAGCAAGGATGAGATTCACAAGGAATCATGACAAGGTAAAGGAAGTTAAACCTTGAAATTCACAGAGGCTGTAACAATATTTCATTCAAGAGTGTTTAAGGATCCCAGTATCCCCTTTAATGTAAAAATTTTTATAATCAGCAATAAAATGTGTTGATTTTGGATCTATATATTTTGGCTTAAAATTATATTTTCTTTGTCTTTTTTGGACATGTGCTGTTATTCAAGGCCAACATGCAGATCAGCAACCACACATGGTCCACAGATTCACCCACTGGCCTAATGATGTGTTTGACTCTCCAGTGACACTGTTTTTGCTGCAGCTCATTAGCCGATTGAATGCAGCAACACCACAAATCAATTGCAAAACAACAAAAAAATGTAAGTGGGAAGTCACCACTTTAAAACAGTAGCAAAAATAAATAAAGAAGTTGTACAAGCTTTGCTGTTTTGGCCCCCCCAGGTTTCCACATTGTTTTCACATTAATTCTCCCTGTTTTACCCTTTTTTCCCCATATTTTCTGTAATATTTTATCAAGTTAAACAAGCAAAGTGTCGGCTACTCACACAACTGTCATCTTTTAATAAAATGAAATAATTTGTTTGAGATATTTCTGGACTGAATAATGTATTTTAATCTCTGTGGAGTATGTGTGCATGTGTGTAATTGCAGTAATTGGTGTGGATTTTCATCTAATCCCGCTGTAATCACCTGTCTTCCCTGGCTACCATCAGCCATTTCTTATGTCTATTGCCAGAACATCATGGGATTACACAGATATCTGGTAATACAGATATCTGGTAATACAGAGTATTAGTGCAGACACTGAGTAATAACTGTACATGCACCATGGTGGTAAAGGATGACAAAAACACTTAAAGGAATGAAAAAAAGATGACGTGGATATTATTACTGCAGTGCTGCACTGACCCTCTGTATCAGAGCTGTGAGATTTGTATGCAGGTTTGACATCAAATGTATTCAAAAAGTAGAGGAGCCCTCAAGTTTCTACAAACCAAACAAGCCAAAAACTTGATTTTTCAAATTTTGAAATTCTGTGAAGGCAAATCGTTAGGGAAATAAACAGTTCATGGCTTTACAGAGGGTTTATGAATTTTTCAGAAGTCCTGTCAAGTTGTTGTAAAGGATAAGGGATTTTATTCCAGATGGTAAGCAGAAGCAGACATCCTTCTTTTTGAGTTGAATCCAATCAAATATCAGTTTTTTTATTAGCAGTAAGAATTAACAACATCTAATAAGAAGGATTTTACCTTTTCTTGTTTTCCTGTTCACACATACTGTACATATGTAGACATGCGCTGCACACCCTTCAGTTTCCCTGCAATGACATTTTCTCCTCTTTCTCATTTCTGCTCTGTGGCCTTGAGACACACATTCAAACAATGAAAACACACACTCCATAGCTGCCCTATATTCTATATGTAAGTGGGGCACCTACATGTAGCCAGCTGTATTAAACCAACCCTGGTCTGTGTGCATGTGTGTATGTATCCTCTGCACAAATACAATCCAGTGCAGCAGGCAAAGCTTTGGCGTTAGCTCCAAGGGCATTATGGGAAAAAGAGGTAAGGCGAGGGCAACAGCACAGTTATTTTAGACCCATTTGTAACACAACTGTTACAACAATAGCAGCAGCTTCTGCAGACTCAGGGTTAAAGTTGCAACAGCAGTGGTAGAAGAATAAATGTATTCTTTATTTAAAAAGCAAAGTAATGGTAGAAGACTGATCCTATCGTAAATATGGCATTGACAGTTTTCCCAATTATTTGGGGGGCAATATTGATTAGGAACTTTGATCACTAGCTTTTACATGTTAGTAAAGGTGGTGAGAAACCAGAAATATTTCATTTGACTTTCTAACAAACAGCTCTGGCCTCCAAACTGAAAAGTTGTTTTGTTATTGATGGTGTTATTGGTGTCATCAAAATATAAAGATGCTTTTTTTGCCATGATATTCATGTATTTCATCATGATTGTCATGTTTAAAAATTGCTTCCTTGTGTGAAATCAAAATAAAAACTAAAATAAACAAAAAAATCTTAATCAATATAGAGTAGTTTAGTTTAAAAACAAAAAAAGACTATTAATTCCCCACAGTATAGCTTCATGACACTTATCAAAATAGTGTAATCCAAGTGAATTTAGAGGAACTAGAATTCCTCTCACCCAAATGTTCCAAAACATTGTAATTAACTTAAATGAATGAAAATTTTTAATCTATTGTGAATGAAAAAAAAAATCTTGTTCAGATATTTGAGCTTATTGTTTCCTAATGCTTTTCTAATTTTAGAATTGATCCAAAGTGAATGAAGAAAAGCTGCAAAGTCAACAGGTCAATCATGATCATTCACGATAATGATGGTGATAATAGGGGTAGGATGACAATATTACTCATCACAGTTGGAGGGAAGTAAATCTAAAATTAACATCAGGATTGTAGCTGTAAAAAATAATGTTGAGATTGATATTAATAGTTAAAGCAGCTGGAGTCTGGCAGGTCCACACCAGCAGGCCATCTGTAGAGACAATCTAGAGGAGCCTGCGAGACAAGGAAGCTGAACAACCCCCAGAGGATCCATGACAAGCAAAGTCAATTAGACATGAAGGTTTATATGTAGACAGAGAGAGGTGAGAGAGGGAAGTACAGGAGCTCGGAGTGCCAGTTTTCCCTGCAGATTAAGCCTAAAGTAGTGTAACTTAGAACTGACCCAAGCCTGAGTTAGTCACAACCATAGGCTTTATTTATTAAAAGAGGCATTTTACGCCCACTAATGAAGAGCTTATAGGACTTATGAACCGTAAGGATGAGCAAAAAAGTGAATAGAAGTGGAGACCAAGTTCAGGTAAGCTGCACAGTCAGGTGGGCTTAGCACTAATTGATTCATTGGTAACACTTTACAATAACCATAATTTATAAATGGTAAATAGATAGTTTATCAACGTTTAATCATTTAAAAACAGCATATAGACCACCTATACATAGAAAATAGATAGTTTATTAATGTAAGTTAATAGTTACTTTACCATTAACAAGCTATGAAATTATGATTAATAATTTTCATTTATTATTAATGGGCTATTTATTATAGTGTTTATATAGGGTTTAAATATTGGTTGTAAAACATCTAGATTAAAATGTGTGTCAGTAGCACTTTGTAAATGGTTAATATTTGGTTCTTAAACCATCTATAAACATTACTTAGATGGTTACTGTAAAGTTGCAACTGATGTTTGTATTACTTTGTAAATGATTAATAAGTGGTTTATAAACCACCTATACACATTACTTAGATGGCTATTTTAAAGTTAAAATTAAAAATGTATTAATGGTCTATATGCTATTTATAAATGATGATTAAACTTTAGTAAACTATCTGCTTAACGTTTAGAAATGGTCTATTTACCATTCATAAGATATGGTTATTGTTAAGTGTTACCGATTCATTATTTAGAAAGTTTGAACTTAGGACTCCAATTCCCTGTTTTCCCCGTAACTTACAACATATTTGTAGGTACAGTAAGTTTATAAAGGCCAGCAGCATGTCTGTCCTTGTCATCACCTTTTTGTGGCTGCTGCCTGAGTATCTCCACAACTGAAGATGACACCAAATGACCACTGGAGGTTTAAATCACATTAATGCACTTTAGGGATTTTTGAGTTTACATAGTACAATATGACAAGACCGTGGATCCAACAGCTGTGCTTACAAGATGCACTACAGTCTGCTCACACACACTCTCTCTCACACACACACACAGATACACAGAAAGCAATCTATCCATAACCACGTCCCAGCACTGGAGGCAGTTATACAAACCAGCTACATCCACACCTGCATGCTTACGCACACAGACACACACACACGCAGAGAGAATTGTTTTGACAGCGTGAAGATCCTGTGGGAGCTAACCATCATGCACCGACCCAAAAATAAACCTCACTGTAGGGTAGGAGACAAAGGGCATGGACACACACACACACACACACACACACACACACACACACACACACACACACACACACACACACACACACACACACACACACACACTCAATCTTGCCTACCTGACCAACAAGGGACTATCAGCCCAGACTGACCAAGAGTGGACCCCAATTTCTGGCCATTTTAATAAAACAAAAATAGAATGGAACATTTTCTTTTTCAGGTCTTTTAACATAATAATACTTGAAATCTGACTTATTTTGTCATTATTATTATTTTCTTTTAATTGTCAAGAGGGGACCTGGATCCTTGAGTGAGACGAACACACACACACACAATTAGATAGACTTAGATTCTTGCATGTTATAAAGGACATTGGGCACTCTGTACTGTCTCAGCTGTTTCCAAAAAACTTTTGAATTTAAAAGAAAAGAAGTCAACTCCATCTTTAGCTCAAAGGCCAAACCGAGAGCAAAAACAGCAGCATCTCATTTATTTATTCTCTATAGTCATTAAAAATGGAAATAACCTCCAGTTCTAGTAAGTGAAGCCAGTGCATTGAAGTTCATTTCTTCTTTCTAACAGCCAGCAGGGGGCGGCTCCACTGATTGGATAAAGAAGTTTTAATAGAGTTGAAATTGGGTTACGCTGGTCAGGGTTAATTTGACCCAGCAGTGGTCTCAGTGGTCAGCGGTGACTCAACAAAAGCCTTGTGCACTTTATGTGGTTGGGTGTCTTCAAAAGACTGCAGAGGTGAGCATGACCCAGTGGTGCATTTATTTTGTCACAGAGGCCTGTTTTTATAATTATTATTATCAAATCTCTGATTCATGGCCCTTAAGGTGGATTTCAGGGACTGCCAGCAAACAACTGCTTGTGTCCACATCCAGCATAATGGAAAGACAACATAGTAGATATAGGGTCTTTTTTTACACATTTTTAATGATTTGTTTTGGGGGTTATTTTGATTTTATTTCGAAAAGGGCAAGATGGTGAACAGAAGGAACTACAGAGACTGAAAGTATAGGAGCATAACTACCTTGGGTGCACATGTAGACCGCTAGGTCAGAGGTGGTTTTTCACAAGTTGAATGTAAGTCATTTGTTTCTTATGCCTATATTTTTCATCCCTTCTAACATCTGGTGGAAAATTCATATTATCAAGCTGCACAAAACTCCACTTTGTTCTCTTGATAGCTGCTAAATGTTCTTCTCTGCTATAAAAGATAATAACATGAGAGCAGCAAATTTGAGTTCATGACACAATTTCACTATTTCAAATTGTTTTGTTATTTAAATGAACATATTTACATTATAGTTGCTTAAATCACTACTGTATCTTTAACTGCTGTTGAGTGAATCTCAGGGGGATGCAGCTGGTCTTTAAATCCCAAAACTTCTTGTCAATTACGGGCAGTCAAGGCTTTGTAGGTCAGTAGACATCGTGCTTGGTGCAACTGTGGTACTAATGAGGCTCAAGTCAAAACTTAATGTAACAATTAATCGCTGATCATTGAGCTTAACTAGGATTTAGCATATAGCTGAGAGCAGAGTAAATAGCCACAGGGATGATGTACATTCATGCTGCAGCCACTCTATTATTTTGTTTATTTGAGGAGGATTAAAGGATAAAAACCAGCATAAGTGCACACTGCACTATAAAAAGACATGTGCAGGGGGATGGAGGTGTGTGAGACTCTCACAAGCTGTCACACACTTGTACATGCACTTGAATGTAAACGCACATAGACACACACACACACACACACACAAATAAATGCAGATTCACGTAAAGGGCATCCTACTCACACGGCCTTGTGAGGTTGCCTCCGTGATCTTTTAATTTGCATGGATCAACACTAATCCTCCAATCCTGCTCGTCTCTTTTCCACTCTGGTGACCCTGGTGGAAAATATCACAGTGGGTCAGGAAATGAGGAGTATTGCTTGTTTGGACTGGAGTCACGTGAGGCTTTCATTTGTTATTTTTCGCTCAGTCCTCATTCTCTGTTTGTACATTCCTTCAGCAGTTGTTTATTGAATCATATATTCAGTATGTTGTATACATTTCTGTATGAGTGAAGTCAAACTCATCATTAAAGTATGAAAAGTATGATGTTGACTCCATTATAAATATTTAAACCCAAAACTGAGGGGTTAAAGCTGAACCATCCCAAAGATAGAATCATCCCGAATGTTTTGCATGCCATTTTATATTTGGTATGATATTCGGTATGCTGTGTAACCTTCAGATTGACACTCAAAATTAGAAAATACTGAAATAGCATACTAGATCGAGCTAGGCCTCAGGCAAACATGGAAAATGCTTTGCAGAGCTCCAGCACTGTGGTATGAATTTTGGAGAAGCACATAGAAAAGTATGGCTCGCTAAATGGGCCACTGTCCAAATTTAGAAGATAAAATGTAACATGAGACAACACAAGTTTTTGAGCGCGCTGATTAAATAGGAAAACACAGGGAAATGTAAATGCAGAAAAAGGGTCTCATACAGATAAATAAAGAAGACAACAAGTTATCCATCATTTAGGTGCTCTCCCCTCCACTGAGCTGCAGAAAACACACGCATACACACTTACGTGATCTCACACACATAGAGGCTGTCAGGGTGGGGCAGTGGGCGTGAGTGGACACGCCCCGTCAGCCTGATTGTCTGACAGTTTATTGCCTTACAAGAACCACAAAGAAGATGAAGGTCAGCCCTTCCCTCCATATATCTTCATCTACATGTTTATGGCCAACAGATGCTTATTAATCTGATCAAGGTTGAGCCTTGAGTATGAAATTTGTTCTCTCTGTAGATGTTGGTTTTGTTGCTTCAGTGCAGACTTTTCATGCAATTTCTCACAGTCTATATTTTTAGACAAGTGAGTCATGACCTCCATCATATTTATATTAGGCTGCTGGGTAATACTTTCATTAGACATTTGCTCATACTTGAAGTATTGAAGTAAGGAAAAAAACGTATGAAAATTTGCTGATGAGAAGTGGTCACAGAGGACACTAAAAAGTGATGTTCACAGCTGAGCTCGGATGTGATATTAGTATTTGAATTATAATACTCAAAACAGCAGAAAGGACAATGAAGGATATCTTGGAAGACATGCCAGGAGATTGCCTTGACTTTAGAAACATGTAGTTCATTGACTTTTCTATAGAACCATGTTAGAGGAAAAATAGTTGATGTACACTGTCAGCTGGTAGGAAAAGCTTTTTTGCTGCTATAGAAGATTATGGATGAGACTTTTTGTGGCTGCCATAGATAATCTAACAACAGCTGCTTTTCTCATATTTCTGCTGATCTCAACAACTAAGCAAATTCCATTCAGCAATGAAACTACGACGCTTATAAAAAGAGTTTGAAGGAAATGTCTGAGATGAAAATTGGTGCACATTACGTCATTACAATCCTACATTAGAAGTCAAACATGCCTGAAACCATCACAAAGCAGTAGTTGGTTATCTGATGGACATTTACTTGCCTTTGATGATAACAGAAATTGTCCAAAGAGGTCAAGCTGACATAAAAAATACCAAACCACCCCCGTGTTCTTCAATAAAGACAACACACAGGGAGATCAGAGAGCATCTCCTCTACAGATGCAGCCATGAATAATGACTGCATAATTCATTCTGATGCAGAGTGGTGTGACACACACATACACACAAGCTTGCAACACCACACAGTAACTCAGTCCTGCTTCATTTGGCTAATATGACAGACATACAGTATAAATAACATGACCTCTGTTCACTCATTCATGCCGTGTGCGTGTTGCCTCCTTTGGCATGTCAGCTTGTGTGATGTGATGCCACAGCCTGTACTCACGGGCTTGCAAACTGATGATAGTCCACGTGAAATATTCAAACCTCCTAGAGCCAATTAGTGTAATGGGAATGTATTTGCATACGTAGCGGGTGTGAGGGGGGAAGATAAAGGGCGGAAGGATGGATGGGGGGCTGGAGAGACAAAACTGAACAGAGTAACTATGAAAATGCAGAGGATGTAACTGCACATTACTGATACTGGCAATGAACGTTTGCCTCTTGTTTAAATCGAACTTAAGTGTTACAACCTTTACCAGTTTAGCAGTAAGGATGCAATGTGAGAGAAGGTCTCTACATATGGATGGACAAAAAAAAAAAAACAGCAGACAGTAGAACAAAACCCTGTTTAAAGGGATATTAAAATGAGTTAAAATGAGAGTCAAAATGGAACATAAAGTCACAGTAGCCAATAAATGTTCCTGGTTATAAAGGGCGTTGATATACAATTAAACCTGCAACCTCGGATTTTAAAGGCTTCAAGAGATCGCCCACATCAATCAGATATCTAGTCAGGTGTTAAGGTGTAGGTTGTCCCATCCTGACAGATGCAGCAGAGTTAACAAGAAACTGGAGGAAATGTCAGTCAAGCAGAGTCTGTACACGCCCACACAGTCCTGAGAAGACCTCTTATCAGGCAACGGTGAATCAGACAAAAGTGAAAACACCTGTGTGGGAGGACAGTGTGTAGAGCACAGACTCTTTGTCTAGAGATGGAGGAACTCACTTCTAGGGAAATATGTTGGTCAATTCAAGACACGACTGAATATCGATATTTTTTACTCATGGAAAAAAAAATCCAGATATGGTTCATCTGGACTTAAGTGAATATAGATTCACAGAGTACATTGAGTGATAGTACAGGGACAAATTACTCAGACTATTACCACTTATTCAGATTTACTTATGCGCTCCTTGACACAATTGGAGAATTACTGTAAGACCAAATACCACAATGTCACAGATACAACACAGATACCTGTTTTCTACCAGATTTTTTGTACCAACCTTAAAGATTATGTGTATAGAGGGCAAAAGTACACGCCAATGGTTTTATATCAAGCATCAAATTTTGTATCATTCGAAAACATAACTTGATAAATAACATAACGAAGGACTTTTTGTCTGTGCATGGTCAGTTATGGCAGATGGCTGCTCACTAAGAGTCTGGTTCTGCTCAAGGCATCTGCCTGTTTATCTTGCTGCAGCGCCAAGAAGTTGTTTATTTTGTGGAGTGCTAATATTCAAAGAATACAGTTTATAGCTGCTTGTCTGAAGTGTATTTGAAATTGATTTCTACATATCTGGTCAATTTAACAGTTATCTGCAGAGGTATTCATAATTGTTCTGTGGAGATTTTATCTCAAAGTTTTACCTGGTAAAGTGCATTCTTCTTTATTCAGTACCAAATTGACAAAGAAAAAAAAACACAAAAGAAGTGAATGTGAAGATCTGACGATGAACGACTTTTAAATTATCTCTGTCTCACACTCAAATGTATACTCACAGTCCTACACTCATGTCAGTGAGGTGTGAAGATGTATGTTGATACAGGAACAGCCACAGTCATTTTTTCCTTATTAAAGATACTTGGTGTTTTATTTACATTATATAAGACAGAAGATGTGCCCTTACTGTCAGTCAGAAACCAACAGCTGTCATCAAGCCACTGCAGCACACATGATTCCAAACACAAGCCCAAACGGAGTTCATGTCCAGGGTCGGCTCAGCGTGTATACGTGGCACCAAAATACAAAAACTCAGACCAGATTTCTGACATCAAATAATGCCTCCCACAGAGAGATGGCTGTAAAATAATAAGATTTAAAATCTCACAAATATTAGTATTAAATATTAGTTTCATTCTTAGCTGGTGAAGAAATGTTATAGAAGCTACCATTCTCCTGTGGGTGAAGTTATTGGAGATAAGTTGGTTGTTGCACATCCATTAGGAGGACCCTGGACATGTATGAAGAGCATCAGCCATGTTTAACTCTGATGTTCAAAGCAGGCTTATGTTAAAGAAACAGGGATCAGTTTTCCATCAACTTAGACTGGACTGGGTTTTGGGGTGGGGATTGGTGAAAGGGGTAGTTGGAAGATAATCTTAACAAGACAATTTACAGCTATGTCCTGCAAAAAAGAAAGAAAAAAGAAAAGAAATAGAAAACACATGACCAGTTGCTTTATCTTTCAATAAAACACAACTTATTCTCATTTACATGAAGATAACGTGAATTTAAAATTTCAAGTGGGCAAAAAAAAAAAATCACAATTTTTTCTTCATTTTCAAAATAAAAAAGCAAGACTCAGGGTTAGGATTGGTTATGTGAAATACTGTCATGTTGTGGAAACAAGCCGAGCTCTGGACAGCACACAAACAGTCAAAGGAGAACCTGGCTGAAAAAGAAATCAAAGCAGTGGTAATTTTAACAGCATGAAATAACTTTGTGAAATATACCTAGAAAACATATACATTTCATTTTAATTTCTGTTCTTTATTTTGATTGTTATAAATATACTATATTGAATGTACCAAATTGGTATGGGTACTATAGGCCTTTGTTACAAAATTAATAAGCATATCCTCTGGCAAACCCACTGGACCCTCATATACCTCTCTAAGGCTCATGACAACATTGTGATCATGATAACTTGACACAGCTTATACAGTACATCTCAGTTGTATTGCCACTGTGGTTGGATTTCCATCTTGTTTAAGAAACTGACCCACAGTCTGCACTGCAGTGTGACTAGAATTTAGAGAACTAGTACCTGAAACACTTCCACACCATGTCAGCAAGACTCTTACCACCAAACGGCTAATACGATGCCAAAAATTTTCAGACTTGGAAATGTGAGCAGTGCACACAAGTTGTGTGGGTGTAACACTAATGTAATGTCCTTAATTTAGCAGAGATACAGGATTCAGGCACTGCTGAAGATGAATTTAAAAAAACTACATTAATGCTGTAACACATATAGTACAAGGACAAAGTAATACATGAATGTATAATAGAATATCACCATGGTTGCAGTCAGGGAATTTTTGTGTGTAATTTATGCGGAAGGTTTTTCCAGCTTCACCCTAAATAATGGCCCAACAGTCAAACACATTTGATAAGGGTTCAGGTTAAGGTTCTGCGCTGAAAATCACTGTTTTCTATGAAATGACTCACCATAAATGAAATTAAGCTTTAGGAGAAATAAGCCCATCGCCATCTGTTTCCTAGCCCTCACAGACATGGAAAACCAATCTCTGGTGTATTTGTAAATTTGTGAATTACATTTGATCGTTTCTTGGCCTGCTTATTAACTTTACTCTAAAGAGAAATGTCAAATTGCAACCACTCTTTATCAGTGATGTGAAAAATACAGACTGTATGTCTTACAGATATCCCTGCTGGGTGTTACATACTCTGGTTCTCTCAAAAACATTAATGTTATGGTGTTTTTTTCTTACATGAAATGTTTTAGGTATGTCACCACTGAGCAAAACAGTGTTCATATAATTCTGCTTCACTTTAAATTTGAGTTGAATCTTGTCCTCAGTTTTGTTTACACAGTGGACAGAGTTATTGGCTTAAAATGACAAGGCTTACCACTTAGAAGTTGCACCTATTTTTTTAAGTTAACACGCATATTTCTGTTGTGTAAAATTCCATTATTTTTATGCTAAAACTATCAACACATGTAGTAAAATATTAAATTCATCTCTCGTTATTGTTGCCAAGTCCATATAGGAACCATAACACTTTCCAAAATGGGTTATAGTTATTTCATTTACATTAAATATGGAAAAGACAACAGAGTGCTTTTAAAAAATGTCTTTATGACGCTACATGCTCTCTGGCCAAGACAGAAACTGAGGAGAGAATTTGATAATTTATGCAATCATGACCCTTGACCACAGTTTTCTGGCACTTGTAGCACAGCTCAGGCTCAAACAGCCAAAAAGTCAAAAGAAAATGTTTTCACTTTTATCATCTCCCATCTTCCCGTCCTTGCTTTAAAATGGCACATTGCTTTGTTATGCTGGTGTTAATCTCAGTTAGCAACCACAATGTTTTCTATTGAGGAAAAACCTTGTCCGATGGTCAGTCTGATGTTTTCCCTTGTAACACGGTTTTAGATAGTGTAGCCAGCACATGCTTCCGATGAATCCCAGCCAACGCTGGTGTATTGACAAGGTATTAAAATGCATTGGTACTCAACAGATGCAGGTACCGAACCTCAAACACAGAAGCAAATGTTAGCCTTTGCTGGGGCTTTCCTATAATTCAATTGGCACATTTTGTTTGGACTTTATACGGTTCATCCATTAGTATAACATTTGGCAAGATGTAGACATGCTCCCTTCCTGAAAAAGTTTGTGATTTTGAAACTAAAAGCTGTGCTGAACTCGTCCATTGTCAATCATATCAATTTAAATTTCAAAGAAAAGTTTTTGTAGAAGAGTCATACAGTTTTTTTCATCATCTTCACCAATATTGTGATGTAATGCATGAATCAAACCCTTTATTTTTACAAAGAGAGTAACCAAACAAAAACATACCTGCTTTTAATTTCACAAACTTTGTTGTTGCAGAATTTTCTTCCCAGCGCTGTTAATCATTGTTAAAAACTGGGATGCTAAAAAACCATTTAATTCCTCCTAAATTTTTTTAAAAAAAAATCTTTAATTGTCAAAAATGGAACAAATAGTTTATCTTTTTTTGCCAAGCTGTTATTACTTTTTCTATCTGTCATTTCTACTTAATCCAATTTACGTCCCATCTATGTATTTCAGCAGCTAAAGAAGACATTGTAGCTAAGTGTTTTTACAATGTTCAATGTGCCATTCTCTTGGACAAACACTGTTTTTAGAAGTTACTGAACTACTGAGCCATGCTGAAGTAATTCCAAGGCCTAAGGTTCCTACTAAGGAAACTCTGTTGTTTGCATTCTCATGGGGCAAGTAAATCCTTTTTTTAATTCACAAGGTTAAAATAATGTAACAAAGAAGATACTGTCTGTAGGTGTATGTAAATGTAAACAATGGCTAACATGCATACAGTGACTATGAATAAGTTAGTTAAGTACCACAATGTCGGTACTGACTCTGTGTCTCTGTATTTGTTGGTCTAGATGATCAAACAAAATTGAAAATATTTGAACAAATTTAGGAGTGCTTGATTTATCTTGCCAGCCACCCGTTACTGTCTCAAAAGTAATCAGGATAGAATGAGTCTCCTGGTAGCTTGGTGGGAAAAGACGCCTTTTAAAACTTAAATATCACGGGTTTGATTGTGGATTATAACCTTTGGCACATGACATATCTTATACAGAGGCTTCACTATCAACTTAAATTCAACAGAAATGTTATTAAGAACGGTTGTATAACACATGATAAATGAAGCATTCCTTTGTTTTATTTTGTTCAAATATTTTAAATGAATCCATCCTGTACTTGTCCTGGTTTGAGCAGTAAAAGGCACAAATCTGGGTATAACTGTCAGCTCTTAACATACTTGCAACGGCTAAATGTTGTTGGCTATAGTTTGCTGTGGGTTAGAAGAAGCAAAGGCTCTAAGATTAGTTTAGTACTAGAATTTTTGGCATTTTTCGGTTAATGACCCGCTTTTCTGTAACAACTTATATGTGCCTCTCATTGTGATTCTCCCTAGCCCAACAACCTGGTCCTACTGTAGGCTGATGTAAGGAGCAGCAGATGTTATAACTGAGTTTGGTAAAGCATGACAAGATTTCGCAACAGCTGTAGGAGGAGGACTGTGGGATGTATTGTTCTTCAGCGGTGGACTTTCTTGTACAAGAGGCCATGATGCACAGCAAATATCTGTGGCAATGTTGCCATTTTCTGAAGGTTCAGATATCATCTTTCCTCAGCATCCACTTTAATGGAAAGTAGTTTTGTTCTGTTTATGCAATGCTGTTGATGCCTAACAAGTGCAACACTGGTCTGAGTCCAGGTTTTCCCCAAGCCTTGTTGACACTAGCTCCAGGTCAGGGTAAAAGCTGGGAGAAAGGACCAATGAAGAGAGCTAGAAATCAGGTATGGAGCTGAGGAATCCAAATAGATCAAGTTTTATAACTAGTTTCTCTGCTTAAAGACCCAGTCAGTTCTTGGGAAGGAGTCTATGTGAAATTAGCATAGCTGCTGTTCTTCAAGTCCTTGAAGCATACTGCCCACAATCAAGGAAGAGGAGGGCATTTTGTTCATTTTCCACCCATGATGTGAGAATCTTGTCCAATATTATTTATATTGACCATCCTCAGGTCTGTAACCAAGTTTTCACATTATGCGATCGCATATCCAGACATCTGTTAGATCTATTTCATGTATGTTTGGAGAGGTTCAAACTCTTCAAAAATGAATATTTTTGTATCCCAGTCTGTGTACAGGACCTACAAACTTGTTTCTCTCAGAAACATGGTCCCGATGCTGTAGGAGACTTTCCTCATAGAGGCTGGGGGAGCGGAGCGAGAGCTGGTCAGTGAGGCATGGCTGTGAGAAGTTCCCGCCTCCAGAAAATAGCAGGTCCCTGGGATCTCTTTGGGAAAGTTTTCTGGAAGCTCCAGCCGTGACCGAGGGACAAATGAAAAAGAGCGGTCATCCTTCAGCAACCTGTTGCGGGATAAGATATTTCAGACATTTCAGTTAATGTACTCATAGTTTTCTTGGTATCAGTGTTTAAAATGGTACTCAATCATACCGTCAAGGCAACAGGGTTAAAATCAAAACCTATATGGTTTATGTCGATGTACAGCCTTTTATTTTCTAAATGAGTAATTCTGTTACTTACTGGTAGGTTGTGGGACTAACATTGATACATCTTGGCTGGCTCCCTGATTCAAACTTGCTGGCCAGTGTCACGTTGTTTCCAAAGAGGCAATACCGTGGCATTTTGACTCCAACCACCCCTGCTAGCACTGAGCCTGTATGGATACCTATCCTTAGCTGTAAGAACGAGAGAGAGGGTGAAGAAGATAGAAGAAGATTGATAAGAGAAAAGAAGAAATGGGGAAACAATATATTAAAGGTGGGGTAGGCAGGAATCAGTTAAAGAAGCATCTTTTTTGTGGTGTATATACAAAAAAGCTTTTAATATGAGCCAATAGCTATTTGTCATTGATGACATTTGGTAATATAGCGAAATCACTGTTTGGTTATGTCTGTGTAGTCAACATTTTGAATTTTTTAAGCGCTCCGCTCTTTCTGACTGTAAACAAAGCCATTCTCCACCTCCCCCAACCTGATTGGTTGTGAGACAGATGCTCTGCTCTCCCGTGTCGTTCAGGAGCCCAAACAAAGTTAGCATGCTACAATATCGGACAGTAGAAACCAACCAGAAAGCACAGAAAATTGTCTGAATCCTCCTTTGGCCACAACTGCCAACACAACCAACAAAACGAAGGAAATACTGAAGACTCTGACGGAATTACAAGCGCTTAAAAAGGAGGTAGACCACCCGGACAAGAGCTAAAAAAGCAGGGTCAACATCAATGAAAAATATGGGAGGGGTTGGGAGGGGTAGTGCTTACATTCAAGATTTCGCCAAATTAAAGGGCACTTCCTCAGATCCTGCTAACCCACCTTTAACAACACAAGTTGATTTAAAAATGTTCAAACACTTGCAGAAAATGTTGTCTCATGGGATGATTCAGTCTCATATGACAGAGCTATAAAAGGACTATCTTTGGTTTGAGACTGACAAAAAAATACATTATACCATCTTAAAAGATCACTATGGGACCTGCGAATCTTAAAATGAATTTTACGAAATTTCATGAAATTTTAGACCAACATGACCCTATTTAAATGATAACTGATCATACACAACTGATTACTTCTTGTGGAACAGATTAAATATGTTAAGTGGTGGTACTGAGGAGCACAGCAAGGGCATTTTAAACTCCTGGATTCTTGGCTCGGGATCTCAATAAGTTGTAAAAGAAAAATAAACAGAGACATTCTAGTCTAGTTTACAAACTGTTATGTAGAAATGAGACAATCCTATTTCGAGCTGCAAGTCAGCTGCACACTCTATTGTCCACTGAATAGAGATTGGCAATGAAGATCCCACTGCCATATTAGTGAAGCCATTATCAATGTGATTTCAATAGCTAGATTGGATGATGGAGAAAAAATATAAAATGTTTCCTTTGCCTTGTCTTGGTAACAGATATATGTCAGAAACACAGCGTTCATAGAGCAATCTGGCTGAGGTATGAATCTATAAATGGTTAAGGGCAGAGTGGAAGCTAACTGGCCATTTATCTAATTTGATGTTACTACTTCAGGGCCACTTGACCAGCCACTGAATTTGTTCCTTGCACTTGCAGTAATAAATCACCATACATATAGCATTCACATAAACAAATGTAAACATACAGGGAAACCCAGTAGAATTCTAATGATCTATTTGAGCGTCCCATCACCTAGGTATCCAACACTGCCGTGTGCATGCCAGCATACTGCAGGGTAGCCATGGCAACAACAGGCAATGAGGGTAGTGAGGTAGAGAGAGCACAGACAGTAAGACATGAAAAAAAGACAAAGGAGAGAGAAAGACAGAGAGGGAGGGGTAAAATGCACTAGTGTTTTGAAGGGAAAACCTTGACAGTACTGTAGGAGACAGAAAGAAAGGAGAGGAGAGAGACAGCGAGCGAGAAAATCTGGTAGGTGCACTTGCGTGACCTATTTTTCAGCTAAACTGCTTACAGATGGCCATGTGCTTGTCTGTCTGTCTCTACAACAGACAACCACTCACAGACACACACGCTCACAAACAAATTTGCATCCAGCGCCCACTATCTTCTTTATTTTTAAGTCTCAAACACAGTCACAGCAGTGTTCGTACTCTCCTCTCCTCTTTTTTTTTTTTGCCATGAGTCAGCATTCAGAGCACATGGCCCTCCACGAGCCAATGAGCAAATGGCACAGCAGCACAGACAACCAATCCCGTTGTAGCCTCTGGGAAGCTGACAGAAGGATGCAGAGATGGGGATGGACTGAGACTGAGAATAGAGGGAGTTTTTATAGTCAGTGTTATTCACACTCAGTAGACAGCTTATAAGAAACACCTTCCTCAAACTGATGTCGGAGTTCTGCAATATGTTGACTTAATATTAAGGTACATAACTGCAGCTTTCACTAAGACTTGATGTAGTGTTTTCTATCTGTACTGTGCAACACAGAGAGGTAGCATTGCAATTCAGTTTACCCTTGCTGATGTAAATAGCTCAAGACAATACTATATAAACAATAACTAACAGATCATATAGTAATCAGTCATGCAGTCACACATCTTCAATAAAATCTTCTGCACTCAGTGTATAACCGTTGTCATGGACTGCAGTAGTTATGCTGTAGCTATAAAATGGGAACTGGGCATACTGCAGAAAGCCAACACGAGGCAACTAATCAATAGTAGAAGGAAATGTCATTTAAAAAGGTCACTGAAATGTCAATACAGGATTTACAGCCCTCCTTTATTTTAAAGACTGTACATTAACGATATTTTGTTTTTGGACCTTTAGTTGATAATCTTAATTTGTCATTGAGGGCTGTCTTTGAGAAGATATAATGCCTACATTTCATCCTTAATATGAAACTGATGGACATATTCAGTATACAGTATGTTTCTCATATTATGCAGGCTTAGTCCAGAGTGTGTAAAGCTGAGCATATAGACAGTTTGAGTTTTGTTTGTGATCAGAACAAACTGAGCTGAGTGCTAGTCCAGGCAGGCCGCAAAGCCAAGCTCAGCCTACAGCACATCAGCTAATTTTTTATCACCAGTCTATATCAGCTGATATCTCAGCAGATTAACTTTCATGCATCTAACTGGCACATATGAAGATAGGTGTCCTATTTAAGATGCTTTAGCTACTCTGATGCTTCCTCTGCAAACTGCTTTGTCCCCTACTTCTGTCACAAACCCCTCTTTTTTTCGTGCAGTGTCTGTGTATCGTTGCTAATAGCTGTTCTGTTCTGTACCCGATAAAGCTGCTGCTCTCCTTGCCTTGGCTTTTCAGGTGTCGACATGAAAAGAAGGAGAGTTGTGCCCCCTTTCAGAGAAGCACCATACTACTAAATATAACTTATTGCATGCAAATAACCAATTCTCTTTGACCTAAGTGGTCCTGACTGAACTGGTAGTATAGACACTGATCATGTTAGCAGTAACACATTAGTCACTACATCCCGAACACCCACTCCCACTCAAGGACTCGAACACGCATGCACACAAAATAATGTTACAGACCTAAAATTATTGCAGATAAACAAGATTAGTTGAAAATTTTGTTCATTATTTGATTGAGTTTGTCTCTTGACACCTCACACTGCTGTATATTTTTCTCTGTGTCCCCAGATCACTCCATCGCTCTCTCACAGAACATTTTCTCTCAGTCCTCTCACAGCTCTCATGCTAGTTTGCATAACAGTGCAACATTGGCTGGAGTTGAGTGCACTCAGTGAGCAGCATTTATCATGTTGAAGTGTTGAATACCTCTATAACTCTCTTTTATATGGACATGAAGTGAGGAGGGATAAGAAAGAGGAGAGCATAAAAGAGAGAAAAATACAAAAAAGAGAACGAGAATAAAAAGTGAGAGGATGAGCAAATAAGAAGAGGAAAATGAAAGGGGTGGGTTCAAGAGAGGCTGCAGAGGGGAGAGTGACAGAAGGGGTTGGGGTGGGGGGTAAATAAGGGAATTGGGATGACAGAGTGAGAGAGAGAGAAAGTGAAAGAGCAAGGGAACAGGCCAAAAATGCCTGACAAGGCCTTTCTATTCTAAGACAAATGGACAATGTTAGGAGCAGAGCAATACAGAGAACACTGTCCTGTCTGTTATTTAGCAGATACCTCAATACGCATCTCATTACATATTTACTTTGCTTCTGTTACTTTTGTTGATGAATAAAAAACTCTGTGAAGTCTTCAAAAAGAAAAACAATAGTTTCAATCCTTTCAACCTGAGTTCTGAGTTCATTGTTCTTTCAGTGGTTTTTGTCGTCAAACTTGTAAAAAGTCCAAAATCATATCTAGATGCCTATCTGATTTGGCCTTTATGAGAGTTGCACTCAGCCCCAGGCCAGGTTTATGTTTACAGTCTACAAAAAAAAGCTTAGAAATATACAGTCTTTCCCTGGACTACATACGCAGCACTGAGTTTGTCACAAACATCTTTTTTAATTTCATGACAGTTGTTCATTACAGGCACAAAATACCCGCCTTTTCCAATAATGTTTCTGAGTACAGAAGAATAACAACACATGACAACAGCAGTAACTCTGATCAAAACCTGGATCTTAATGCAGGAATTATTGTCTTGTTACACTGAAACATAAAAAACAACACAGAACAAGTATTTGCAGGTAAGGAGGCTTGCCATAAATGCTGCAAAGACAATTCAATGACAGCTGACCTTGACAGAGACTGAACTAAAAAAAGATATAAATTATATAAATATAAATTATATTCTGTTTCTTTATTCTTCTGTTCTATTACCTTAAGGTTAGGGGTTTACACCTGTTTTCCCAAGTTGGGCCTTCTTCTTTTATCTCCATTAAACTACAAACTTACTTATTTTTCTTTTAAAGCTGACCAACCCCCTTGAGAAAAACAAATGCTGTTGGACAACTAGAGGATTTTTACCTGCAGTTCACTGGTAAGATGGTATGAAACCAATGAGATGATAGTCACACTTTTTAGACAACTAAACATTAGATAGTCAAACACACAAAAACATCATGCCATTTGGAAAAATTGAAATTAAAAAACAAACAAAAAAGGAAACGTGAACATTTGAAATGGAGAATGGACCATATTCATTTCAGGCACAAGGGAAAATTTAAAAAAAAGGAAAAATAACATGGATGTGAATAATAACTCACCTTTATAGGTCTCCCATCAGGTGTTAGCACTTCTTCAGAAAGTTCCATCATCTTCAGAGCCATGTGAGCAATTGGCCTGGCATGACTGTCAACCTTCTTGTGAAGTCCTCCCGCTACACAGTATGCATCACCTATTGTCTCGATCTGTTTGAGAAACAGAGGAGGTGCAGAAATTGAAATGAATAAGTGTGAGTACATTTTGATGTGTGAAACTAAGTAGCCATTCAATAACTCATACCAGCTGCACTGAGTAGTAGAAAATAAAGAGCACTCCTTGTCATATAAGAACTACAGTAGCCCTGTGTTTCTCTCTCTTGGCCTACATCATTTGCAATAAGGGTTTCAAACACTTCAAGAAAGTCTGGATAGCGTGTCTTATGGCAGCTTGCTCTGCTTACGACCCTGTTTGACAAGCATGGAAAAACAAACGTTTGCATATCTGTACATATCCATTTCATCTGCATTACTGTTTCTTCATAGTGGGTAAAACTTGACAATAATTAGGGGAGGCATGATTTATGTTGGTTAATTTGTAAAGAAACAAGAACAACACTATACATAAAGTTTTGCTGTAGGATTTTTACGTTAGGCCTGCATGATTTGAAAAGAAGTATGTGTTGTGCAATTAAATTGGTCAATATTGTGGTAATAATATAAAAGTAATATTGAAAATTACACATTGCTCTGATAATCACAGGGGGTGATTCATTAAGAATGGATTGCAGCTCCTAATAGCACCATTAATTGTGCATCATTTTCCCCTGTGATCTGCTCCCTCTCAAGATCTAATTTACGAAGAAAATTGAGAAAAAAATGTTCCCATCCATAAACTTCTGTAGCTCCAAGCAGTTTTCTCCAGTTTTGCATTTGATTGTGATAACTGATGAGCCGTCAGCATCTCCTCTCTCTGCTGCACAGAGCTTTGCAATGATCTCTCAACCGCATGGGGCTAAATTCTGTCCTCATATACAATACGCTGAAAGGAGAGTGTGATGTGGAGTGGAGTCATGACAAATGTGACACAAATTTCAAAGAGTATTAACAGCTTACTTCTGAGTAAAAAGCTGCTTGTTCAGATAAGAAACAACTGTTCTGTGTGTGATGGCACAGCCTGTGAGTGGGGGGCTGAGCTGCCGACAGCCCCAGACTGATTTTAACCCTGTGTTTCTATAAAAATAAATGTCTAAATAATATCATCAGTCATAATACACTCATATATGTCAAAGTCATCTGGCAGTGGGTCTGTTGTCCTGATCACTGAAGAGTTTTGTCATCACAACGCTTTCAAGTACTTCAGTAAATTTACCATCCATTTCAGCAGATGGTAAAAATTTCACCAACTTAGCATCCATGTTTGTGAATGAGGTTCATTTGCACAGAAAGGGGCATTCCTGTATAATGTCTTATTCAAATGTAAACAAACAAATATGCCACATAGAGATACTAATTGATCAGAAGTACCATCTGTAGAAAATTGAACCTTTTGTGCATGCTTTGTGAATCAGACATTATCTTTTTGGCACATTTGCATGGTTTTAACAGGTGCAGAAGCCACACAATTCTTTCATGAATCAGGTCCACAGGATTTATGTCTCTCAGCGTGTTAAAAACACAGTGTATGCAACATGATTAATCTGAATCTGAAACAAATCCTGAGAGCGTTTACTATTACACAACAAAATTTGCACAGGTTAATATGAAACAAGCAGATAGCTGATTGAAGCCTCATGTGACAGTCTCAAAAACTGTGAAAGCATGATAACCAGACTCCCACCCAAATGGTATAATCTGAGTGAAAAAGCATTGCTTGTTCACACAAAACTCATCTTTGTTTCTGTTCAAATTACTTTTGGCTTTGCATTGTGGGAATTGTACATGAATGAACAGCAATAACAATAAAATTACTATTTATTATGCAGCCCAAAGACACAGCAGAAAGAGGCAGAAAGAATTTTTAATAAACCGATTATCAACAAATCCAGACAATAAAGTATTTTGACAACAGGGCAGCCTCAAGCTTTGATATACTGGTGATATACTGACTCTTATCAGTGGCTTTTCTGTAAAGTCAACAAGAAACTATGTTCGCACAATAAATCTCATATTGATTGCAATACAAATTTTGACCTTCCCACGCTTAAAAATCATGCATGAAAGTGATTCTGGCATTTAAGATCTATGTTCTGCTTAGGAAAAAAAAACTCTGCTGCATGTCAAAACAAGAGCTCCCTAAATTAACAGCCACTCCCAAAGGGGATGATTGAGAGGAAGTGGTTTCACTTTAGGGGGAGGTGACATGTTGTGTCATGGAGGGGAGGAAGAATAAACAACAAAAAATGTTCATGAAAAACAAAATCTGGAATAGACAGAAAAAGGCTGGTCTTTAAAATGTCTCATCACAGATTATTTCAGTGGTTTAGAGCAAGTGATGTAAGGCAAGAAAAGATAATGTTAGAGGAGTTCAAGAAATCTGTGTCTACACTGGATAACAACATCCAATTTGTTCAACCATCTGTAAAACCACCACAAAGTGCACTGTGAACATCGCCGTGTATCTGTGTGTGTGTAGATGAGGAGCAGGAGGGACCCAGTGAAGCGGGTCGTGCACTCAGTAAGTGTAGATCGCACCAGCTCTCCTGAAAAAAAGGTTCTTGCAGGTTCATAAAAACAAAACTTAAATAGACCCTCAGTTACTGACCCTGTTATAAAGTTTTGATCCTGCTAACCTGGTTTTAGGAGAGCAGCAAAAATTCAGTGCAGCAAACAGTAGCGCATGGTGTATGTGTGTGTTTGTGTGAATATCTTTCTGTTTGTCAGCTTAAAGGTCCTTTCACACCGGGAGCGTCTTTTTCGTGTGATTATTTCGGACGTCAGTATTTTTTTTCGAACCCGTATCCTGTCAATACAAGTGTTCACATCAGCGATGTTTTCCCGTCCTGCGGCATTTATTTTTTCGTATTACGGTTGAATTTTTTTAAGTTTCACATACTGTGTGTCCACTTCTGACCAATCAGCTGCCGTGTTGTTGCGACATCCAATTCACCGGTATATCCAACATGGCCGACTGGCTGTTTATTTATGTGTCGGAGAACAGAGTGCCTCTTGATAAAAAAAACAAATATTACAAAGATAACGACCTAAAGGACAACTTGTGGAGAGTCAGAGCGTCAGAATTCTCATATGACGATGGTTTGTGTGCTTTAACAGTTTGCTAAACGTCTTTGTTTTAACTTTCATCTGTGCTAAGTAACTTTAGCTCGTAAGCTAACCTGTTCAGATACAACATACCATATGTATTTTCACTGTCTCAAACTCAATTGCGTTGCTGTCACAGCACCATTAGGTCTCGGTTGTTACCTTACGTTTATGGATTATAGTTTAATGTGCTTATCTGGTACTGGCCCCGACTCAGTCCATGCTATCATAACAGACAGTCATCTCAACACTAGTGTCTAATCAGAACTGAAAACAGTCAGTCTGCTGTTGTGTCAGTCTTCTCACTTCCACCCGGGACGTGTCTTTTTTCCCCCCGGAAAGTCGCAAAATCGCATCTGGCTTGATGTGTATAGTCAGGCGCGTCAAAATTCGCCCCCGAATATTTCGTAATTTCGCGTTGTATATTTGCGTCGGTCCCAGAGTGTAGGGACCTTAATACGAACACAAAATGTTGGTGATAATTTAGCACAGTTATCTATCAGTTAGGTAACTACTTCATTATGAATATTTGCCTGATATGTAGCCAATAAACCTCTGACAGTGATTTGTCAAACAGGACACTCTGCCTGCATTTGGAGTTGTGTTGATTTCAGACCCTACACTGGGGCTCAACATTATAACAGGCCCACTGGCCCAGATCCATGATTGGCAGACTCCAGGCCAGCTGATTACATGTTTCACTGGCCTGAATTGCTGTCTGAACCAAAGAGATCATATCGCAATGAGATCATGTCACATACTCTCACAGTGTAACCTGTGATACTGGTCTTGTCAATGATTCCTGTCATCTTGTTGATGACTGTTACAGCATGAATGTTTCATAAGTACCTGAGCGCATGCGTCAGAGTCGAAAGCCGCCAGCTTCAGCGCTGTCATTTCTGCAAGTGTTCTCAGTGCACTCAAGTGTAAACTGAGATACCTACTGTAGCATGGGTTTTCTCTCAAGATAGTATGTCTCTAAAACCACTGGTTCCTGGTTTTAAGTCGGTCAAGAGGCAACACATAAAGAAAACAAGATCACCTGGAGAGCAACAGAGAGGATCAGAGCAGAAGGGGAGGAAGTGTCAGACTGCTGGAGTTGGCTGGAATATGATGCTGCTAAAATGTAGTCTTTTCTAAATCCTAAAAATAATTCTTGATTGGTCCTGGACCAGCAAAGCTAGTGATTTTGAAAAGCTACTGACTCAAAGGGCCAGTGGCAAATTAAGGTCAATGTTAAGCCCTGCAACATGATTCTATATGTTGTTGTTGTTGTTTTTATTTATCATTTAGAATAATATAAAAAAAGAATCTGAGCAGGCTTAGAGCCTGAAATGGCAGAGCTGCACTTACACAGCATGTTAAAAGTTCTTCAGGTTCCTATTACTGGAAAAAAAAATGCATTGCACTTATTTTCCTTATTGTAATGAAAATAAGCCAAAAACCAAACCTAACAACATATTTTTGTAACATTATACTGGTTGTGTTCACATCATGAAACTGAACGCAGGTAAAAGTAGCTATTCAAACTCAGTATGTTCTGAGGGGATTTGCTGAGAAAGTCAATGTATTGAAACCAACATTTTAAAAGCCAACAAGATGGCTCCGTTTGGAAACCTTGGACCTGAATTGGCTTTAGATCTGTGCCAAGGTTGTTTGGTAAGTATCTGCACAAAACTAAAAGTGCCACACCTCTACTGAATACAGAATTCCTGTGAAATGTATTTAATCTTTTTCTATTTTTTTTTTTATTTAAGACAAAAATTTGACCATAATACCAGGTTTTATCCTAATAAGTATTATTTTGTAAGAGCTGGAGTAGAATATGTGCCAATAATCAGCTCTTTCAAAAATTACAAAGCTAGGCCAGTGGTTCTCCCCTTTGGTTGAAATTTTCTTTAAGGAAATTTCACATGAGCACATGTGGACAAAGCAACAAAACAGCGCCACTGTCAGATAGGTGCTACCATTTTTATAGCTGGAATGGACTCAGTCGTTAAAAAGAATAGAGAAGAAAGTGGGAAAGGAGGAGAAGAGAGGAGGAAAATAGGAGACAAACTGCTCTCATTTAGGCCTGCCACAGGCTAAATGATTTCCACAGTAACCATGACGATCGCAACATATGGGTGCTTCAATCTCCTCAGCATGTCCTTCCTGTTCCTGCTTTCTTTTCTATACAAACACTTACTCTTCAACAGCTGTACATGAAGCCTCTTACATATTTCTAATCCCTCTATCCGTCTTTATGTTTCTCTTCTCCTTTTCCAACAGATGTGCTACATGACAGATCTGAGAGATAACACAAAGTAAAAGGCATGTTTTTGAGGAAAATGGAAGGTATATTTCATTTACAAAGGGGATAAAGATAACTGGATGGAGACGGAATTTGATGATAGTGGTGAGGATGAAGTGATGCAAAAGAGTAAAGAGTAGAATCCATAAAAATACAGATTTTATAATAGAGAGTAACAATGAGGGAACAACAGCAAAGGGAAGGAATGAAAGTAAATAGGCCTAGAGACCCACTGTCACATGGACAATATTGACACATCTCTGGTAAGCTCCCAGAGACTGGTCATTAATCAGTTACTTTTTCCACAAGCGCCGACACAAACGACAGTGCAGACAAGCAAGTGTATCCAGCACACACCCTAAAGCTGATCTCACACAACTATTAACACCTAATGATCCCCAAACTTCTTACAAGAACAAATAATATCATTAATTTATCCTTAATAATGACCTCATTGGGCTCATAAAGCAATAAAACCAATGATCTTTTTCACCAATGTGGTGCTCTGCCCTTCTGATGACCTCAAACTGTTATATCTTGTTATTCTCCAGTCTAGAAACCCCTTTTTTTTCATTCTACTTTTTTATTATTTTATTTATTATCTTGTCTCAATTGGTATACTGATATGACATAAAGAAAATGGGTTAATCTGTCCATCAACTGACCTTATAAACATCCAGGATGCCACACTGGTAGTCGAAGCGTGTGTAAAGCTCGTTCAGCATAGAGATGACCTGCATGGGCGTGCACTGGGCACATACAGCAGTGAAGCCCACGATGTCCGAGAACAGCATGGTGACATCATCGAATTTGCGAGCCGGCACAGGTTGACCCTGCCACAGTTTCTGAGCCACATCCCCAGGAAAGATGGAATAAAGAAGATCCACAGTTCTCCTCTTTTCCTCCTCCAGAGCCTGGTGAGTCCGCTCTAGAGTGGCCTGGAAGAGGAGAGAAGAGAGGAAGATTAACAGGGTTTGTTCCATGTGCTTTGCTCTGATTAATACATGAATGACAATGGAGCTGTGAAGTGGGAGTGCTGCACCAAATTAAAACTGCTGGTGTGTATAAATGTATTCACGTATTAATTTGATTTATTTCGGGGCGTGTATAATTGCATTTGCTTATTTATGTCCGTGGGGGAGCTTCCCAATTTCAAATACGTCAGATGCAGTGCTCTACCATAGTTATATCTTACTGACAAGCAAGTCACCAAGATATAATAGAGATTCAAATGGCTATAATCAAGGCTTGGGGGCATGTTTGAAGGACCTCTGAAAGTGAACTATAAAAGTAAATCCTGGGAGTGGCCAGTATACATTTAAACAGGTATCACTACTTGTCAAAACAGCAAAAATGTGGGTACTGGGTACAATTTTCTTGCTTTGTAAATATCAATAGTTTCAAAATAATTTGCAAACATCCTACCTTGAGTTTGTCCATTCTCTTCTTTAGACCATCTTGGGCCTTGGCCTGCTCTCCCACCAGGATGACATCCCGCGTGGCATCATGGATGGGAATATCTGACAAATGGAGGCCCCTGCCCATCAGTTCCTCTAGCTTATCAACACGTGGGGAGCCCAAAAACATAAGGGAGCATGACTCAGGCACATGGATCATCTGACCTTTTAACTCCATGACCTGGCAGAGAGAGGGTTAAACAGGACAGAAAGGATACATTTCAGTGTCAAGCTATTTTCCATGACTTTTTTAATGGAATTACTTACATTCCAGATAATGGGGGAAAAAAACAAGAAAATTCATATTTCATGAAGAAATACACTGAGTCAAATAACAACATATACACACATTTTTATCATTGTAAACCACACTAAGTCCCTCCCTTACTAGTCTGTTCATTCATGAAATAGACATAAAACCAGACACATTTGATTCTATCATAAATAAACAATCAATGCACCACCATATCTACTGTGAATGTTCAGAAAAATCTCAGAATGATTTGCATTTCTACAAAGAACACTGTCAAACTTGGACTGATGCTCAAGGTAGATTCAAGTTTATCTGGGTTCAGTCAGGTGCTTCTTTTTGATAATGGATATCCTGTTCAAGTGATATATTATCTTCTAGCGATTCAGTATTTGTTTTTCTATTTATTTTCTCTACATTACAAGAAGAATCTAACTCTTTGTCCTGCACAGTTCAGGAGGAAAGCTTCTTTGTTTCATATTTATTCTAAAAAGGATATACTAATATCGCAATGTATCATCTTGGGATTAATAATGTATTAGTGGGTGAGAAATGAAAGAGACGAGCCACAGTTATCCATAAAAAGACATTTTTCTGTATTTACAGTGGGTCTAATATCGTATCTCTTTATGCCTATATATGACTTTTACTTAAAAGCAGAGAAAAAAGCCTGTCAGTGCTTACATGCCTTCACAAAAACAATCACTTAGAAATATGTCCACATACGTATGAAATGTACACATGCACGCTGTGTAGTTCAATCCTGTCTATAATAACAACAACAACACAGACTTATATGATTTAATAACCTCTTTGAAAATTGTGTTAAAGAATCTGATATATAATGCATGCTGACCTACATAAAAAACTGGGTAAACTGACGACTTAGGTGTTAAGGACACAATCCTGTCATCATCAAAATGTCACTGGTTTGAGTCTTACAGTGAGTCCAAGTGTCCTTAGGCAGCAAATTGAGAGTTATGATCATGCATATGCAATGTCATTGAAGATTTTGCATTTGAGTGGGTACAACACAAACAATGAAGGAAACAACAACACAATTAAATGAGTAAGAGAGGTTTTGTCACCAAAGTTAAACCTACAAACAACTTGGGTGTTCAGGCCAGCGTTATTTGTGAAGTCTGATTAAAACTGGTTACACTGACCTTTTCATATGTGCAAATGATGACAAGTGTACATGTAGCACCTGCTGAGTGTCTTTCAAACAGGTGTGAGGAATGCAAACAATACTGGCAGCCTGTTGCAGTCATAGAGAAAAAAGATTGCTCCATGGATTGCTGATAAACCTCTAAGTTGTTGAAGAAGAGCATTACTGCCCTGAATAGGAGTCTTGACAATTTTACAAGGCTAACTACCTCTGCTGGAGGCCCTGTGGATAAGCAAATCTTCTTCATCTTCCTCAACATGATTTCTCTCCCTCCTGCTCAGCGCCGCCTTATCTCTTCTTTAGTTTCTTTTTCTACTCTCTCTCCATCTTTATTGGTCTTTTAACCCTGCCTCTCTTTCTCTCTATGCTCTTCATTCTGTCTCTTGCAATACGCCCCCCCCCCCTTCCCCCCTCCATAGTGTCAGATAGATTATTCCGCCAGTGAGCACATTGCAGCCCTGTTTTATTTATAGCACAAGGCTCTCCTAGGTCTGCATAATACATACAGTCCACACACACACACACACACGCGCACACACACGGTACAGAATATATTGAACAAGACGACACACATTGTATGTCTGTATGTTTCTCAGGAACACTAACAAAAAATAGCAAGTCTCATTCAACACACAATGCACATATGCAGCCCACAATCCTCAGGGTCCAAGTTTAAGGCACATTTCCCTGAAACATAACTTGGTATGACCCAGAGCACTCATACAACGACACACAGACACACTCATTTTCAGCTTACATTACACTAAACTCACAGTTGCTGTAGGTCTAACATCTGTATGGGCTGCTACATACTGCAGCAGTATGGCAGTCATACAGGAATGAGATAATGAAGTGAATGCATTCACTATAATATTCACTTGCTCACATTATGTAAAATATGATACTGAACACTATATCCCAGTATAATTATATTTCCCCTATTGTAGGCTAGAAATGCTGGTCACATGTTGTCAAGGTTGGGTCTTGGCTCTGGAAAACGTCTACAGACACAATGCAAAAATGCTATACAACGTAGATATGAACAACTGCATGGCTTCGTGGTTTTGCACAATTCACTAGTTTTTCACCCACAAAATATGAAATGGATATACAGTACTGTATACAGTAGATTGTGTCTGTTTAAACTGGTACAGGCATGATGTGGATGATACTTGCAGGGAGAAACGGCTCATCTAATCCTGTAAACATAAGCCACATAGCCAACAACTGAACCAATTTCATTTATCTGTGATCCAGTGCTTTGTTACCTTTAGTCAGGATTTAAATTTCAGTTTAAACAACAAGCAAACCAGTGGCTTGGGGAAATCAATCATCCCTTATTATATTATCATAATTGACATTATATCTAAAATCATGTATTAGTTACATGTATTCATGGTGTATATCTGATAAGGTGTGAAAATTCTACATATTTAGAAATGCTTGGGATACAGTATGATTTAGACATGAAGGTATAATGTTTGTGGTGAAGTGTCCGAGCAGACAAACAAGAAGAGTATATATTGGTAAAAACTTAATCAGTGAACGTCTGCAGGTCATAATTAAATAAAAAATAATCTCTGGGTTCATCATGATTTGGAGCCATGTATTGCAAAATGATTACTATGATTTGTAAGTGACCTTGTTACAATAAAAAGGAGTTGTGCTTCAAAATCATTTCAACAATAATTCATCCTGTTTTATCTTTTTCTGGCATGCCTTTAAGACTTAAAGCCACCCTTCTGATATATATAATCAGAAAAAAGAAAAATAAAGAGGCTCAGTTTTGGAGGACATGGGGCTCATAAAAGATCGATTCCAAATTGCTATCAGTAGGCTGTTCCTGATGTGATGTGTGTACTGAGTGAAGGGTAAAACATGTGAGAACAAAATGAGACTTCCACAGATTTAAACAATTTATCACATGACCATTTATCAAAGCCCAATGATGGTTTTTCCCTTTGAAATGTACCACTCCCATTAAAAATATTTCTGTTTTAACTTCACAAGCAATCTGGATAGTGTCTAAAAAGGTAAACCTTTAAAACACAAACAGTTAAGGTGGCATTTTATCCATGTACAGTAGGTATAATTATAGTGTCTCACCACCTTGCCCTCAGAGTCTGCCTTTGTTCCTCAGTCACTCACATCTGCTGTCCTACTCTGTCACAGACACACACACTGATGCACACGTACAAACACTAATAGTCACACACTCACACAAGCCCACATCCCCAGAGGCAGTTGTGCTGGCCTACTTGTGTGTGTCGCTGTTCAACTCAGCAGTCTCTCCTCCTGCTGCCTGCGTCTCTGTCATCACAACGCAGAGGCAGAGGAGGTGAGTGAAAGAACGAGGAAGAAAAGGCAAAAGCAACATACTGAGGTGGTTAGGAAAGATGGCATCAGAAAGAAGGTGGGAGACAAGGAAGGTGTTATAGGAAGCTGAATTAAAGAGGATTGGGGGAAATAATGAGAGCTGCTAATCATTTAGAACAGGCTTGATGGGTTGAAAAGGAGGACGAAAAAATGCAGTAGAAGAAACCGGAAGAACAGTAACAATTGTCCAAAGGATAGCAAAGGTACAATAAGAAGGCATAATTAAATTTGAAGGAGGTGGAGAGTAGAGTAAAATGGATCTTCCTATGAAACTCAATAAATAAAAAAATACACTAAACTGTGAGACGAGGCTAGTGTGTGGTGATTCTTCTTTGTAGCATGCTGATACATTTACACTGAATCTGTTTTTCAAGGCCACCACAAGAAAAGTTACACTTAATCAAAGCAGCTTTATACTGATAACATTCTCGAGCCCTTTGATGTCTGACACCACAAATTATGGCCAGAAAATTCACATTTTATTGTAGCTGAAATGTTTATTTCACTTACTACTGAAAACCAAAAAAATCTAAATGTCCTTAAAATTTAACAAATGTATTTATTTACCTCATTTGGTACATTAGATATTTTTGGAAATTGCTAAACTACAAGAGTACATTTTTATCATTCATTATTATTTTATGCTTTTCTTTTTCTCCTGTAAAGCACTTTGTCTGGCCTGTCCTATAAAGGTGCTATATAAATAAACGTGACATTGACATTGACATTCATTGGACTGTATTCAGGTGTTTTTTTTAGCAATTTGTTAATTATATTGATTTGATAGAAGTATATAAAAGTATGTATCAAATATGATACAAAAACCATTAAAGGGTTAAGAAAACTGGTCAGAAAGATCAAAAATGTATCTCACTGTGCAATTTTATATGTACTTCTTGGGAAAAAAAAAGGGGCTTTTTTAATTTCTTTGCTCTGCAAATTTGCTCGATATATACTGTATATAATCTGTTTCTGAACATAAATTTTCTCTAAAGACACGTATCCACTGATACATGGAACAAATCTATCAATTAACTATTGAGGACTGTCTTCCAATTTCTTTGTATTGTTATTTGCTATTTTGTCAATGATAGCAAGGCCTGAGCAGCTCATACAGTGTGATTTTCCCATTTTAAAAAAAATCTGGATTAACAAAATATGCTGTTTCAGCAGGTTATCACCATAGGTAATACACAGCTAAAGGCAAAAAAAAAATGAGAGCAGGGTGGAGAAAAGAGAAAAGTAACAGAAGCGAGAGCCAAAGGTAGAGATCGGGGCAGGAAGAGAGGGGAGGAGAAGGGAGAGAGGGTCGGTTGAGACTGTTGGACATAAAAAATAGTAACAAGGAACAAGAAAGAGAGAGAGAGATGAGAGAAGGATAGCATGAGGTGAACAGCTAATGGACTGTCTTTTGTGAGCAGACTCTGGCATGTCAACAGACTCTCATTTGCATGAACAAGCACTGTGCAGCAAGGAGTCAATGAGTCAGCCTCTCTCATCTCTCCCTCTTACAGACACACAAACACTTACTTAAACAATGTTGCCATATTCTGCTCCTGTAAGACCCTTTATACTGCTCAGCACTCTTACATACCAATTTTACAGTTAGATATGTACACACTACAAACATACACACTAGAACACTCATGCACAGAGACAAGATAAACATTGCATCACCACATTGATGATAAATACCTAGAGGGAAATCAGGCACTGTTCGACAGATAAGACGCATCTCAATTCACAAGATCACATTATTCTTGGTTAGCTAATTCTATTGCTTGAAGTTAATGCTTAATTAAAGGACATATAGACACATGTCCATTTTATAAAAGCACCAAACGAGGTTCAGATTTCCCCCATTTCGTGATTGTACCAAAAACAAGACTTAAAATAGCTTTATCATGCCCGTTATTTACAATGTTTTCAATCTTACTAGTCTTTTTATCCTTTTTGTTTTGTAAATTAATCATGACTACACAGACATATACCCACCGAGGGCAGTGATTTTCAAAGCCCTTTTCGACTGAACAAACAAACCAGCGCAGCAGTGATTTATCTAGAAACGGATCAAAGGTGGTGCTAATGTCAAGATTCTCTTTGTACTCAGAACCACAGGTGCACACATGTACACACAAACAAACCTTATTCAGCAGCGCCCTCAAATACACTACAGTAGAGGTTGTTCCACCAGTATGGCATTGTAGAAATTAATATCTTGGTTCCCTAGTCCTCTTCAAGAGAAAACTGCTCAGAGTAAAAGTGTGAGAGTTCAGATTTAAAACTTTATTTTTTATGTGTTCATGTGTATTTTAATCGTTTGTTTAATTGTTCTGTAAGGTGACCTTGAGTGTCCTGAAAGGTACCTCTAAATTAAATGCATTATTATTATTATCATTATTATTCAAAAGCCTCGCATTTATATCTTAGTACTCATGCCATTTTGTCAACAGCTGCTGGGCTAAGGCTCCTATCCCCATTTTTCCTAAAACATTTGCACATACTGACAACTTTTAGGCTTTTTATGACTATGAAGAAGCGCTGACTAATCCTAACCACATTTTTGACACTATGACCCAAAGAATTTGGAAACTTTTAGATGTTTACAACACTGGCATCACAACAGTGAAGGTAGGTGTTGTGATTCATGAATCCTCTGACTTATGTCTCATTGTGTTTTTTCACAGAAAGAAAATGTCAGTATCCAATTTCACATACCTCAAAGAGTGGGGGCGTAACTTTGTGTATTTTTGTCTGGCAACCAATGAAACATGCAAAAGCTGAGTGTCTGCTGATTTCTGAACTCAGGTCAACTCTGCTCACAGCTCCCATAAACAACTGCCAACAATACTGACCCACAAACAATCAACCTCCGCCAGGTCAGTGGAGCTCAAGAAGTTAAATCAGCGAGTGTAGGTTTGTTCAAACAACTCAACACTAAACACAGCATGATCAAAATGCCTTTAGTTGTATAAACTGGATTTTCCATTCATTTTGAATTTAAAAATTGACACTTTCATATGACGAGGACATGATGAACACAATCAAGTTCTGGAAAGGGAGAAGTGTTGATGGTGTACCATGTGTACTTTCCTCTTCCCGCTGACCACGGTGCTGACTCTGAGCACACACACACACAGAGGCAATGTGACCTTTTCAGTGGGTCTTTGGATTTCTCATGCACAGCCAATGTCCCTGAGCGAAGAAACGGACGAAACTGCAAATCCACGACAGGCCACTAAAACACACATCCACCAACACACTTTGCAGTGCTCTTTTGTGTCCTCTTTACCTTGGCCTGTCGCCGTCTCTCACTGCCCTTTCTAGTGAAAATGTCAGTCCTGTACTTCTCTTTCTCTCTCTCTCTCTTTGCCCTATGTCTCCGTCCAGGTTACACAAGATCCATATGGACAAATAAAGAAAATAAAACACCTACTGCAGCACAAATCTGTCGTCTGAAGTGTTTGAGACTTAAGAGCAACATTGCTCGCTGTGATCACTGACACATAAAACAAAGTAGAGCAGGCTACAATGACTCACTGACACCAGCATGAAATTCTGACAAGCCATGTTACATAAATGCGAGAGATAAAAAGAGATAAGTACAGGGTCCACACAGAGCCTGAAAACCAAACTTCCTGTCCAATACTTCTGTTGCCCTCCACTCTCCTGTATACAAAAATACTTAGACTAAAAAATTGAAAATGCTTTTTTTTTTTGTAGAACAGTTCGAGCCAAAGGCATTTGACAGTGAGGTCAAAATGTCTGAAGAATTAAAAAGCAACAAATCCTTACAAAATAAGGATAAAAGCCATTACTGTGTATTGTTTTATTTCCTAAGATAATTAAAAAATCATTACCTTTACATTGAGTTAGGGTCAAACACACCATAACACACTTTCTTCTCTAGTTATACCATATTTAGTAATGACCACATGATAGAAATACACAGCGGTCTCAGGAGCCACACACAAACCTCATTACTTTATCATTTCCTTGAAGTAATAATCATCATATTAATCATTTTGCACTGCAGATGCAGTAGTTCTTCTGCCTTGGCAGTCTGATTCTCATTCTCATTCAGTCTGATTGCATTTCCATGAAGAAATGATCATAAATGTTCTTCCTTGAGCTGCATCACCCCGCTGCAGTCTTGATGAACTCGCGCGAGGTCTCTGTACAAACAAGCAGCTGCTGGAAGAGAGTGGGTAAGTTGTGTTTATTCTCTTTGCGAAAGAAATCAGGCAAAGCTAAAAAGATGTTTGGTGGCTAGTGCTATGGCTGGGACCCTATATGTTCTGTTGACAAAGTTAGGTGCTGTTCTGAGCATTATTTGTGGCTATAGAGTGGCTGTTTGGTTGAGCATGTGGCTCCTGAAAATATATATGATGAGGCCGGGATATTTAGTGTGTATAGCATTCTCTTTTGCATGGGCATGACTTGAATTAAAATAAAGGAGCACAGAGTATCATTTATCCTGCAAAATAACCAATCAGAAAAAAAAGTAATGGGTTGAACTCCTTTTTCCTACAAGAATGTATTCTAGCTTGTCTGACCGCAGTGCAAGTGTGTTCCATTTCTGTGCTTCAGCAAAAACCAGAGCTAATACTGCTGAGGCAAAGAGGGAAACATGACATGATGGTGTTTCAACCCTGCCATCTGCCTTTGGCCAAAGATCTGTGGTGCTCATACAGGTCCTTCCCCTCTAAAAATACGTGAAATATAAACATCGTTTTGCCGCTGTGCACCACTGTGAACTGGCACAGGATATCAGACCACCAGGACCAAAAACATGCCCTCACAAACAGGAACTGCAAATGAGCAATGTTGTGTTCAGCTGAGACCTCATCCTTTCTCCAAGATCTACTGGTACAAATGCACTTTATACACTTTATACTATCATATCTTTGAGAAACTAGTTTATTCAGAGTGGATCAACAATTGTACATCTAGTCCATTAGTACCTTAGTACCCATCATTTGCCATGGTTATTTTTGCACTACTGTTACTGATGTAGTTTAATACAAGCCCAACTCACACATCTACCATACAACCATACATACACACACTGATCCCTCTGAAATGATCAATCTCCTCTCTGTCAGTTCTGTTTAGCATCAGGGTGTTCTGTCCGGACAATGAAAGCCTGCAGAGACCATCGAATCAATAAAGAACTGGATAAAGCATACAACTCTGATTGACTGATCTTTTCAGACACATTGGAACTAATTCAAACCTTAAACCTCCAATGTAACAACATCACATTTTTAGGACTGTTTCAAAATACTTAAAATAGATATGGATAAGGCACATAGTATTGATACAAACAGATTCGCTATCAGTAGTAGAAGTAGTAGGACATTGTAGGAAATAAAACTGCTAACATACCTTGACAGATTACAACCTAAAAAATAATCTATATGCTTAGTTGTGCCAAACTGAGCCTCTACATCCTACAGGAACCCATGTGTCACTATTCAGTGCAAACTAACTGAATCAAGTTGTGGCCTTCTTGGTCAAGCTGTGAGTATTTCAAACAGAAAAGCTGGACACTCGTTCTGAACAGTCAACTCCAGTTGCACAACTCCTCTGATATAAAGAAAAACTAAACTCAGTCAAAGTCAAAGCTAAGACAGCAGGGATGGTGGTGGCGGGGCGTGGTGGTGCAGAGACTTAAGCCATGCCTGGGGAGATGCTGATTAAAAAATAATAACATACCAGCAACCCTACTTAAAATTCCTGACTGGGTTTAATTTTATGTAACTGTGACTCTTTCTGCAATAACTTAATTGTGTGGTGGAAATTAGAATATGAGAAGCACTGTCATCTGCTGTTTATCATAGCCTTACCTTCTCTTTGGTGCCTGCCTGTGTGGTATCAGGCCTGGTACGGATGGTAAATGGGGATGCAAGTCTCAGTAGGATGCCCTGGAACGAAGGCTCCATCTTAGGTGAGACAATCTCAAAACAGTCCCTGAACGAGAGGCTCCGGTGAGGCTCAATGCGAGTTTGTTTTCTCAATCCTTCTCCAAGCTGAAGTAGCTCCATGCGAGGCCCAAGAACCAGGTGAAATGGAAAGGCACGGCAAAACGTGGCCAGGCCAATACGCAGATCACTGGGGTTGGTGGAGAGTGAAAGTGGGGGCCGTTTTGTGCACACAGGGGCAGCATTTGGAAAAGAAGAAGGGGGAATAGGGTAAGTCTCTGTGATTTGGAAGGATAAGCAAATTGTGGGGACCGAAGTTTGGAAAGGAGAGGGAGGGGATGGGGACGAGGAGGGTGAGGCAGAGGGGGATGCCGTCGGTGTAGGAGTTGCAGAGTCACCATCTGCATGTCCTGTGTCTTCATTAGGTAATAAGGGGGTAAGAGGTGGCACTTCCTCCACCTCAACTTCTAAATGAAAAATCCGCCTGGCGACAGCCCTGATCAGCCCGGGCATGACCAGCCCAACAACAGGGGCCGGGTTAAAACAATGAAGAAGCAACACCTTTCCTCTTCCGTCTCCTCGCTCTCCAAGCTTGTCCAGTTTTCTTCTCCCTGTCTCCTCCTCTTGGGGATCCTTGCACTGGAAGGAGGGGCTCTCAGATGAGGCACGTCGCCCTGTGGAGGTGCGAATGTGTTCCAAAATGGCGTCAAAGCCATTAAAGAAGTCTTGGAGGTTGCCACCTACAGCTCTAAGAACTCGCTCATTTTCTTCAAAGCAAAGGCCAAAGAACTCCTCTCCAAAATGCTCCCGCAGCTCACAGAACGGTACTCCTGAAAAGAGTAAGAAGAAAACATCTGTGTGAGTGATGCAGAATTTACCTCTTTTCAAGATAAAAACAGGTTTCAAAGTGTTATGGATACATATTACACCTCAACTGCAGATACACAATAAATGGATGAAAACAAAAATCTGCCCTGACAAAATTAAACATTACACATGATACGATCAAAGAGACATCTCATTAAGTAAATACTGCAAACTGAAATTTTACGCCAGAATATCCCTTTAAGGACAAATGGATATCAAGAAGGACCTCGGGATCCAACTGTTGAATCAACGAGAAGGAGAAAGCTGATGTAGTTTGAGCACAGATGCCTACAGTAAGACAGTAAGGTTTCCTGAATGTCTCTCTGTGGATGTATTTCAGACACATCCAATAACAAGGAGATCCCTGAGCAGACCCAGACCGTGCTGCAGGGATTACATATCCCATCTGGCCAGGGAACACCTCAGGATACTGCAGCAAGTGTGGGGATGCAGACAAGTAAGCGAGAATGATGTACTGTATGTGCTACCGACCTAACTTGCTGTCTTCATGACTACTTTAATTCGTGCAATGACTACCTGAGGGAGGTAGATTAAGATGGAAGGAGAGGTGGCTATTGAAAGATGGTGTTGGAAGCTAAGGCAAAAACTGATTTGAAGAGGAATGGACAGAAACGCTGGTGGAAAATAGCAGTGAGCAGTGGACACTCTGCACAGAAAGACAGAACATAAAAAAAGAGAACTAGAAGGAGGTTAAGGACTGTAGATAGATAAAGGCAGAAAGAGATCTTAGATGGAACAGAGGGAGGACAAAGCTGTACAGCGTGACTCACCGGGACAGTGTGTCTGCGTGTGTGTATATATATATTTGTGTGTGTGCATGTGTGTGTGCTTGTGCTTCTGTGTTTTTTCATGATAGGCCTGGGAGACTTTGTGAGCCTCAAGAGTGAGTCATGCACTGTTTGTGTGTGTTTAAGCATTTGTAAATAGCTGTATATTTCTGTCTGAGTTTATGCAAACCACCTAGGCCATGATACTGTATTTCCCTTTTTCATTAAAAGTTAAAAGTTTCAACAATTTGTTTAACAGGTCCTGGCTCTGGGGGATAACTTATGCAATTCTGTAAGTGTTCAAACACACAAATACACTTCATCAAACATCACTGGAGAGCATTTATGGAGAGGAAATGAGAGAAGCAGTGTGTGTCCTGCAATAAAAATAACATGGTACAGTAAAATCGATCTGAAGCACCAACAGGAAAAAAGAGCCAGAAAACCAGGGTGAGAACTATAAGACTATACATCAACACTAAACACACAATAATACACACATACCGTACTGTTCTTTAAATACTCACCCAGAATGGTGGCCATGTATTGAAGAATTTGTAAGACATCCTCTTCTGAGCCAGAGTTTTCAAGAAATGGGCACTTATCCTCTCTTTTTTCTCTCCTTCTCTCTTGGCTGGCAATCTCTTGACACCTATGAAGACACAAACAAAACTCACATTTTACAGAATTCTCTGTAAGGTTGTGGTCTCATTTGGTGCTGAGGGTTGCTCCAAATAACACGGACTGAGAATCTAGAAAGATCATCGCTAAGATTCTAAAAAAGCTTTTTTAAAGAAACGTGAGCTCTCTCTGCATGGATAGACACAAGGTGATAATATCTAGTCGTACAGGTTTTTGTGTGAGATATGTTGGGCTTGGCAGTTTGATATTCCTTTTTGTAGGTTCATATCTGTAGGTCACTGAGCAGATCCAATGCAACAATTGGAGAGAACGACAGGAAAATGAGTCCAAGTCCACCTCTGCAATGGTTAAACACAGTCATTTTGTCTGGGGATTGTACCAGATATCTACCGGTCACAAGCTACATACTACTCATGACAAATATCATTTATTCTAAAGTTAGTTTGCTTTTCTGGTATTGAAAGTAGTCAGAGCAATTTTGTTCCCAATCCCATCCCTAATGAGACGTTCAGAAATCATATCCACAGCAGAGATTAATCTGTGCCAGGTGTGATGTTTATGCCAGGTATAAACCAGGGGAAAGTTAATTTTATATAGAACAAACAGACAAAGTGGAGTATGGAAAAAAAAACTGAAAATAATCAAAGGAAAATACAAAATATAAGAGGCCAAAATCCAGCATCCATAAGTGTATTTAGGGACATGAAGAGCCTTGCGAAATTGTCTGAGTTTTCTTTTACTGAAAGGCAGGGACAGTTGGAGTGAGAAAAAACTGTAGGACCTTGTCTGCTGTATATAGTAAATGTCAATGTCTGTGGGTATGTCGTCTGAGTGAACAAAAATAACACACAGGAAGAGAAAATAAGGGGTAGAGCGAACACTGAAAGGTTCACAGACTGGGCATGTGTGTGTGTGTATTCATGGAGAAGAGAAAGCAGGGCTTGTAACCAGGCCAACATCAGCTTGACTGTTTTTTAAGGCTGATTTTAAATTGGTTACTCCAATCACATCCTTTCACTGCACTTCACTGTCACGCGACATAAAAAACAACTACTGCAAAATCAGGAGAGCTGAAGATGGCAAGAACATGTAGGATTTCTCCTGTGAGCAACTTATGGTTACAGAAAATGAAAGTGAGGTCAGTGATGACAACAGTGATATGGTGAATGTGACGCACCAGCAGCAGAGAGATTTCAAATGGATCTGCAATCAAAATGGCCGGGGTTGCAGTAGGGCTGGGCGATAAACAGAAAATTTACTGATACAGAAATTTATGACAATAACCGACATCATTTTGCCCATGCCAGTATATTCAGTGTCAAAAAAACACATAAATAAAAGTTGGTTTTGGATGTGTGTAGGTAGGCTATGGTCTCATTTCCGTTTAACACACTGCCCTACATCAGAGATGTGACTCTACCCCGTTTAGTTCGTAATAAAGACGGAAAGACAGGTGAGGAGACGGAGGATGGTTCAAAAGCTGTAGCAGCTGGAGTGGCGGCTGAAGTAGACGAAGTTAATGTGGGAGGGGGTGAGCAGCTTGTGGAGTAGTTATCGTTCATTTATAGTTATCAAGATGAACTGCTCAATATAACATGACAATGATTTGAGGCCATATCGCTCAGCCCTAGGCTGCAGGTAACACTGTGTTTACAGTATACTGTAGTGTGGAGCCCTTAAATTTTCAGTTCTTACATTTTTACTGGTGCATCTAACTTTTTGTGTTGAGATGTTTAGTGCTACCAAGTAAGAAAGTTAGTTTTAATCCTTGGAAAGACAGAGAAGTAAAAAAAAAAAAAGCCAAAGAGGTGAATATGACCAAAGAAATACTTAAAAAAGGAAGAGTTGAAAAACAATAAAAGAGAACAAGAGTCAGGAAAACAACCAGCAAGCAAGACACTCATTTGTACCTGATCTCTTGTTGTTTGTAGTATTGGAGAGTTCGTTGTAGGGCTTCCTGAACAGTCTGTGTCTAAAAGAAGAAAACAGAAAAATAATAGTTAGGCATGTGTATTAGTGTGTAATCTTAGTGCACACTGTAATTCAGGCATCCATTGAATAGACTCAAAGTATCAATAACACAGTAATTCCCACTTTCAACCTGGACCATTTCAGTAAAGCAAAATTCTTGCCAAAGCATGACCTGTTCACACTGCAACAACGATACACAGTTGGGTCTTTTACACATCAAACCTAACCTGTATATCCCCCCCCTCATCAAAAAGATGTTTGTTTTTCTTTTGCTTTCATGTGTCTTCATCAAAAGGTCGGAAAAGTGGTCAAAATATCAATCAAACCACAATAAAATTCGGACAATTGTCCGTGTTAGTGGTTACAAAGCTGGTGTATTTTGTGTTTCTGACAGCCTAAGCTTTAGAGGGCGGACCCGAGGTGATTATCTGTGATGCAGCTCAAATGCAACGCTGTAGTGACAATGCTAGAACACTGTGTGCCAGCTGGAGAGGTCAATCTAAGGCTGTCGCCCACTCTGGACAGATACAGGAATGATTTTGTGTGGTTGTATTTGTGTGTTTGGTGTGTGTGTGAGTATGTGCTCGTGCGAAGAGACAGGGAGAGAACAGAAAAACAGAGACTACTGAGTCGTGGAGCAAAAAGGTTAGAGCTATGGCAAAGATGGTTTTTTGTTTAGAAAATATCTGAATGAATGTAAGACAGCAGGAATTATTATGTAGTGAATTTACTCTATGTATTTCACTATAGGGACTTAAATAGGGCTTGTACTGTAGTTTATTTTGGTACATTATTTCTTTACACAGAATCAACAATGCTGATAATATTAACACTTGGAGCAACTTGAAACAATGCCTGTTGATAAAAATATATTTTCACTTTAAGCCAGAGCGAACCCTATCAACCACAGGAGCACAAAAGACAGTTTCTACCAGCTGTGCAGACCTGACACCTAAAAACAATCCGCTGGGTCAATATTTTACTGTCTCTGATACAGAAACACAAATTCCCAATCCCCACTTACATATTTGTGTGTTTCTATGTGTGTGACTATGCCAGTCCTGAAAATGGTGTCTTATCATGACAGTTTCACACTGTGTCCTTCATTCAGCTACTCATTTACTACAAAGTAACACGCACATTATGGTGTGCACACAAAACGACCAAACCCAAAAGCACTAACTGTTATCAGCACACATGTGCAAACGTACTGTGCACAAACATCATCATCATCAGCCTACATTGTTACAATTGCTTGCATGTTGGCTGTACACACAAGTCGATAACCTATCACACATTAATCTTCCCGAGTCCAACACTCCAACATGTTTAGATGCTAGTTTTCAGCTCGTAAGAAAGCCTGTTTGTTGTTGGGTTTTGTTTTGTTTTGTTTTTAACAGCAGGTATCAAAGCATCCGACCACATATACAGTGAAAGGATTTGATCACACTGACATGTAAAGGATGATTAGCAAAACTAGGTCCACCAAAAATAGAGGCAGAGAGTCGAGGACACACTCTTCCCTCTCCGCTTTTATCTCACCCCTCTCTTTCTCTGTTCTCTTGTCGTCTTTATTCAAACCATTCTGTTTCTCTTGTTTGCTCTGTTTCTTTACCTTGGGAGGGGAGCAGAATATCACCCATACTCACTCCATTCCTCTTGCTGTTGCTCTGCATTGCTTTCTTTCACAGCGGAGTTCAGTTATACCTCTCTCAGCTGTGTGTGAACCTGCTTTTCCTGTGTATCTCAGGACTGATTCTCAAGCAGGCATCCACTGTGAGCCAGCTCTTTTTTGCCTCCTTTAAATGAACCTTCCTCCGACAAATTAACATCCATGTGAACTGGTAATGTGTATGGTCAAGGAGCAGTGGGTTCTGGTGCTTCAGCACAGTTGGAGAGCTGCCACCACTACTTAGGAAAATAGAAACTCGTACAACAGATGAGACCTGGCAGATAATCCCAGCATGAAACACATCAGCCCTCCCTGTCAGGGAGTAATAAAGCAGGTACAAAGGAAACAGTTCTGTTGCAATCTGCCTCTGCTGAAGCCTTGGGGTCTTACCAGTAGACTATTGTTTCAGGGACAAGTACTATCTTCTGGCAAACATTTCAACCTAAAAGAGGACTGAAAACCCAAGTTATGTTTTGAAAAGAAGTTCTATTGGAGATCACAGTTAAATTAACTCAAATATCAAACAAATTAGGTTCATTTTGGCTCCTTTGGGAGATGATCAATTACATCAGCCAGACAAAACAGATGCAATAGTTTATGAGTTTAACTATATTGCGTATGTGTGTGTATAAATATGTGTTACGTTTTCACATCAGTATTTTAAAGATATACTCAAAATAAACACTGTGAATACCCTGAACCGTAACACCCACCGTGAAATTCAACCTAAGGACTCTGTGTTACATTTCTATAGGCCTGCACAATACAGGAAAGATCTGTGGTGTGCAAAATGCTCGTAAATGTTGCAATGACAATATGATTTGTGTCAAAAGATCATCTGTATGTTCATAGTAGCTACAATATCACGGTCTGTAGGTGTTTCTGTAGTGCTACGTGTTTTGTTCTGTAGAGGTACTTCCTAACGAATCGAAAATTCATTCAAAAAGCCAAGCACTTCTCTTTTTCACCCCAAGATTGTCCTTGACCATGTTTTTCTCTCTTTATCTTCTGCTGCTAGTTAACCTTGCTGTCACCACCAAATTGACACCAATTAATCTGAGGGGAGCTGACAGCTATCTGGGGCTTAATCTGATTAGTTTAATGGTGTGAATGTACAGCCCGTGTGTCCAGGGCTCCATCTGACAGGTCGAATGTTTACATGCTGGGTGTGATGGCATGCAACATGCATGCAAAATAGACTACCTAATTAATGCGCTTCAGGCAGTCATTTGCAATCTGTTTATTATGTATGCTCTTGTGTTTTATTCCTCTTCATAATGACAATAAAACTGAGTCATGGTGCAACCAAGCTATATAAATCTGGCTCCCCCTGTTGCTTGTCCCAGGGTCAGAAACAAGATTCCATAACGGTGAAAAATTATCAAACTAATCTTGGAAGTGTGGTCATCCAAACTACTTTATTTACAGAGGGGAGTTACTTTGGAACTCATTTTCTGCATTGATGGTATTCATGAACAGTGCTGGGTGGTGTTTTGACATCATCACTACATTGTGCAGTTGGAGTCCAACAAAACGTGTCACAATCGTCTCCATTTTTAGAGTAAAGTGGATTTTTTATGTCAGTGGTGTCCCAATTGATGAGCTCCCAGAACTACACTTTTTTGAGGGTAGGACGCAAAACAACCAATGGAGTTACTCATTTAATATAATTCTCCCATTTAAATGAAGTCACAGAAGGATTTAAGCACTAGCACTACCTTTATTTAAGATATTTTTCCACTAATAGAAAGCAGGCCTAGAATAGACAACATCAACAGGTCATCATTGTAAAGCAGTGTGGTGATAACAGAATGTACACACACACATACATAATGCAGCATGACTAACAAACTGCTTTTTAGCAAAAAACTAAAGTCATTTTTTCTCATTATTACACCAGTTCCTAGTTGAGTAGATGTGACCACAGATTAAGGGATGTGGGTGTACCAGAGTACTCACTTTAGTAAACTCACACACTTGTCTCGCACTTTTCATATTTGTAGCCAACACTCAGGGCCTTTTGATCAACGTCATGGGTCACTAAGCTAATGGCTACCTTCCATGTGATTACACGAAAGCAGGAGTGGGGAGAAAGGGGGAGACAGAAAATGACTGTTTGCACAAATGTAAATGTGTGTGTTTGTGTGCGTGTTGTAGCTTCTAGGTCAGTGTGGTCAGGGTGAAGACAACCACAGAGAGCATTCTCTGTCCTCTCCGTCACGGTCCACTGCAGTCAACAACAGGCACTGCTACTGCACGCAGCCAGTGTGTGTGAGTGTGTTTTAAAGAGAGAGAGAGAGAGAGAGAGAGAGAGAGAGAGAGAGAATATATAAAAGTGTGTTTTAGGTGTATCCTTGACTGTTTATACATTAATATGCTGCCATGTGTCCCTGCCAGCAACAGCAATCAACATTTTGATGGCAATGTAGATAATTATGTATTTGGATGGTGAGAAAACATGAAACATCCTATGTGTTCGGTCATAGGGGCACCCTTCACCTGCCCCTATGACCAAAGCACAGCACCGTAATAACATACCCTGATTAGAAGAAAGACTGAGCTGCTGCCTGTAATTGTGCTCATAGGCTAACAAACCCATTTTTGCATGCACACAAACACACACACGTACACTCACAGAGAAACACTTAATTGCCATGTACCAAATAAAATGTCAGATATTATCATCAGTGTTATACAAACCATTTTGTAAGTATTCACTCTGCAGAATATTTTCCACAAATCCATTTAAGACCCATAAGAGCTGCAGCTGAGAGCTGAAGTTGACTCTCAGTGGTCCTCTCCAATAAACACCAACTTCATATTTTTAGCTATGCTGTTGAATTTCATTATTCTGCAAGGTTGTGCCTGCGCAGCCAAAAATGGCTGACAATCCTTGCTGTGTTTTCTCTGCATCATCTATTTCTCTCAGGAATTGAACCGCAGGGTCTGAGCATTTGCAATTTGGAGAAACATATTCCCACGACCCTGTAGTTGGTTGGAAACATTGCAGTATTTGTTGTGTGGAACCAACACAAATAGAAATAGAAGAACACACGAGTACAAGAATTTCTAGATAGATGCAAGAATGAAAGAAAAATACTGATTTGCTATTTATTTTTAACAGCTATAATTTTATTGACAGATCTTTACCTGTATCGATGATGTAAGGCATAGTATTTAGATTTAAACAAGACAGGGTTAATGGGATGATGGGTTAATGTGTATGATTGTCCATACCTTCAACAAAGACACAAACTAAGATATCAATTAGGCAATATTTTGTGCAAATGTTGAGATAAAAGCAACAGAATAATATCGACAACCAGCTGAGGGATGGACAACTAATTTTAAAAATTCTTTGAAAACCTAAAACAGATGTTATCTTGCCCATGTATGTTAATCTTTGTTTGATAATTTTGTTAAAACTTTCCGTACTTCGTGCATTCACGGACTGTCCCATCAACAGCATATAGCCATCTGTTTTATCCATATGTTTTTTTCACATGACCCTGCCTTGTCCAGTGTGTGACATAGAAGCAACAAGTGCCTCCACAAAGAAGCTTTCTACAAAACGTATTTACAAATGTCACACAAATATATAAAGAATTCAGACACAGGAAAAATGTCCCAGCTTTTAAACAAATTATGAAAAATAGTGTCATTATTTTCATCATTATTATTATTATTGTTATTATTGTTGTTATTATTGTTACTATTAGTGTTGTTGATGCTGTTGTTGTTGTTGTTATTATTGTAATTATTTCTGTTGTTGTTGTGGTTTTTGTTATATATTATCATAATTACATTCATTACTTTTATCATTATTATTATTATCGTTGATATCACTATAATAATAATAATTAATATTAGCATTACTATGATTATTATCACTGTTATACCTATTTTTATTATTCTTGATAGTTTTTGTAGTATTTTCATAATTAATTTATTGTACTCAAGGTAAAATTTTCAGTTAATTGCGATACTGATTCAAGGCCATATCATCCTGCACTGTGTTAGATGGTTTTGCTATTGCTTCTGAGGAATAATCTCATGCCTTGCTGAAGTGTGCTTGTGCCACAGCTTTTCTTTCTTTATGTGAAAGACACAAAAAAACCCAAATTAAACTATAGACAACCTCTCAGAGCTTACTCTAGATAACAATATGCTGGCTTCTGCTTTTTCTCATCATAGAAATTCTGTAAAAGAGGTATTTTTCCTGCAGTAAATCATGTGTGAATACAGCTCGCATATTGCTCATCAAGCGAGGTCTCTCAGTTTCTGTGTTACAGCTTGATGAAAAGTAAGCTGATTTTTACCGAAACGTTAAATTCAAAAGTTTAAAAGTAAATATTATTCAAGCAAGCTTACTCCTGTTGGTTATTTGAGGTAATACATGGGGTCAGGCATACAAGTGACATGGCCACCATTTTTCCTTTTCAAGTAATAAATCCAATCAAATTTATTTTCATATATCAACTCATTTGTTCATCAAATAAAAAACTATATGACGTAATAGTGAAAAAAATAATCAAGTTAAGTGGAGGGTTTTAAGTCATATACATTTTTGATCCATGACTGAGATATCAAGCAGAAAAAAACAACATGTATCATTTCGTTAGCTTGGAATCTGTAAGTAGAGAACAGCATTTAAAACATTAAAACCGTCTACATTCGTCTATGTATGAAATGCAATGCCACAAACTATGTCTCAATGGTATCAACTATTGCAGCTTCAATAGATTCTTTGCTGTGATATCATACTTGCACGATGAACTATTCATGAATTCAGTCCTTTCAACCTTTGACCATGAGGTCATGGTTGACCAATACATGCAAACTTACAGGTACAGTTAAAGTTGATAAATAACCATCAGATTAGCCACCACTTTACCCTCATCGGCATGCTCCAGTGCTTAAACAAACAGCACTACATGTCAGGCACCTAAGAAAAGTCGACCAGTTGGACTATGGTCGAGGGATGATTACACACTTAATATTTAGAGCTTAATTACAAAGTATTCTTTATTGTGTAACACCTACAGCATGATAAACAACAAACGCATGTGTTTACTAGCAAGTTTACATGTGAATCTTGAAATACCGGCAAACCGTATTCTAAATATGTTTGTCAATGTATGTGTTATCTCTTGGGCTACTTCATATTAAGTTTGCTAGATTTATGACTTTTTCTTCTTGGCACATGAGACAAAACTTTCCACATTTGACTGCAATCTAGAGTGCAGGAATATTGGCTGAAAATATTCTCTCTGGCCAGGAAAGTATTTGGAACTTAACTAGGTCTTACACCTCTGTGACATCTTTACTATTTTTGGTCGTATGAAGATGCCAAACTATGACTGTGTTTGGACTCAGTGTAACTATAACACAACATTTTTTGTGGCAGAATCATAAACTGGTTTTATTTAAGCCTAAAACAGCAAATTAGTTAATGAAAGGAAAGACAGAATGAACAAGAAAAGCAGACAAGTACTCTATCTCCGGTTAAACTTCATACCATTTACATATCTGGCATCTGTCTTTTGTTTGCCAATGTTGTCTGGCTACATTATGCAAGCCAAATTGCAGAAGATTTAATCAAATCTCAAACTGATGTACCATAACAAAACACTATGCAATGCCCTAATCATGTCCCATCTATCAAACTGCGCTGTTCTAATAACTGCTTTATTACATTAGAGCCTGTAATACAACTGAGACACACAGACACAGAAACAGGCTCATTCGTCACACTCCTCACATCATTACATCCACAGACAGGGCCTGGGCATCTCTCTCTCTCTCTCTTTCACAACAGCATATTCATTATATAATCTGCCAGATGATTCAGGCTATCAGATTAGAAGGCTGAAAAAGTTTCATATAATGGTAAGGGGCAAATATTGTTTGGGATTTGGGGAAATTGTGCTACTGCTGAAGTTGTGAGATGCTGTTGCAAAGGTCTAATTCCTCCTGAACTGGCTGTCATCATATTGACCATTTCAGGAGGCTGAACGTGCCATACAGCTAGTGAATGCCACTTGACAAGAGCAGGTCTATTGAACAGTTAAGTATGGGAGATAGGATGCCTTTAGAAATATGGTACTTCAACTTCTTGCAGGACTATTTGGTGTCATTTTGAGCTCTTCATAGACTGTGCTAGAGGCCTACCATTGGTGATGTAAGTCGCCTCAGGCTCTCCCCCAGCGAGTCCAGGTTAACTCGTCTCCTCCTGGTGACCCTCTTGTGGGGTCCTTGCTGCTCCTCGCCCGCCGGGCACGCCGACCTCTCAGCTGGGCTGCGGCCGTTCCAGAGCGCCGCTCTGTGGGAGGAAGGGAACGAAGAGAAGGGGCAGCCTCGGCTCTCCTCCGTCGTCTCCAGACCGCCGTCCCCTCCGTCTCCCCCGGGGCTCTCGAGCCCGCAGTCCGAGCCCACCGAGCTGCTGAACGACTCGGAGGAGATCTTGCGCGACGACGAGGACATGGTGGCGAGGAAGAGGGGGAGGGTGGCGATGATGACTGTGGTGGTGTTGAGGATGAGAATGATGATGGTGATGCTACAGTCGGTTCCGTGCCACGTCCAACTCTACGCCGGGGAGTCATCAGATAGTGGGGGTGAGAGGGTTGGTGGTGGGTGAGATGGGTGAGGGTGCTAAGGTTTGCCTTCAAAATTACGTATGCACATGTGATATGTGTATGTGTGAGTGTGTATGGTCGTGCGCGTAAAATAATGTTCAGGTCTGTGTCTATATGCGCGTATGCGATGCGTCTGTCTGCGTGTGAGACTCAGCGAACCTATTCAGAGGGAAACGGGGGGTGGGGGGATGGGGTGGAGGGGGTCGACCGAGAACGAGAGCACTAACGGCACGCAAACATTTATGTAAGGGGAGGAGGGGGGTATCGCCCTCTTAAAAATCCGTCCTCTTTTACCCCTTAAAACAAATCCACACTGTACCCACGGAGGCCAAACACTGTCAGAGGATGCTTCAAATACACAACCAAAATAAAGAGCTTATCTTGACGGTATTAAAAATTGCCAGAAAGTCCGTTACCAGCTGGTGCGCACGCGGCACAACGTCTAACAGACGTTACCTTAACGGAGGAAAATTGCTGAACAGATAACAGGAAAAAAAAAGGTGTCCAAAAATCAACACAGAAGTCCACCGCTGTAATTCCGACACACGTCAACTCTTCCTCACACATGTAGTGGGTTTCAGCCGAAAGAATAAGGTGGTGGCTCCTTTTTTTCTCCCCACTTTGCCGAAGAGAAATCTCCAAAGTCACGGCAGATGTGACTGCTTTCCTCTCTCCTCCGTCCCTTCTCCTTCTCCTCCTTCTCCTCCTCCTCCTCCTCAATCTGCCTGTCCTCTGCGACAGCGGTTCTCCTGTCTGCCGGGCCAACTGACCGACCTGTCATCATTCGTCCATCTTTCATCGATAATTCATTCCCCGCCGGTGCTTGACTTTCAATTCTTGTCGCCTCACTCGGTCAGCGGGTAAACTGGTGGCGGCTGCTGAGGAGTGGAGGTGCACGAGATGTTGAACGGGTGAGAGAGTGAGCGCGCGATCATCAGCCAACAGCAGCAGCAGCAGCACGTACCGGTGATGTGAGGAGCGTTCAACCGGGCTCACGCTGTGAAGTAAGCAGCGACGCGCAGTTCTGCTGCGAGTCAGGTGGACAAACGACTTCAACTCATCTAGATGCATGGATGGATGAAACAAAGAGGAAGGAATGAGGAGCTACTAAGATATGAGTGCATTAACTTTAAGGCAATATATTCAATACGGTGGCCGAGAATTACGGTGGCTGGGAACCGCCACTGCTGCAAATAAAATAATAATAATAAAAAAAAATCCACAACGGAAGTTACTGATGCGAAAAAAAACCGAAGCCTGCTGCAAATAAAAAAAGAAATGGTGCAGATATACATATTTTTTTTTAAAGCCACAACTGATTACGATCAGTGGCGGTTCTAGACCAAATTACTCCCCGGGCGAGCACCCCTCCAAGTGCACCCCCCCCCCCCCCCCACACACACACACACACACACACAAACACTAGAATTTTGAACAGATAGTTTTGTATTACTATGTATTATTATTATTATTATTATTATAACAACAAAGATGATATATTTCTCAATTGCAGAAATCCTTCAATAGAAAAAAACACAATCCTGAGGGCCATTTTGAGAAGGGCCCCCAGATCCTGAGGTTTTCTGAAGTGTTAAGGTTTACAAAAAAGCTGCTATCTCGGCCTCTGTAGTCGATAGAAATAAAATTCAAAAAGTATTTGAGAGCTTATACATGTGGCTTTCAAGAAAGCTCTCTTTTAGTTTTGCGAACCTTCATCACATTTTTGAAAACCTTGAACAAACAAACTCAAATGAAATAAAGCGGCTGTATAAATAAAAGTAAAGGCTCTGCACTGGAGAATGACAAATAATTTGCTTTCTGTAAAACAAGTGGCAGTCATGATAAAGTGTCCATTCAATACAAATGTAAATATAGAAAATAAGGTGTTGAAAGGGTAAACAGCTGCCCCAGTATAGTGCCAGTACAAAAGCAGAACTAAAAACTAAAAAATGAATAAATAAATACGTGGCTGACAGTGTGTTCACCTCTGTGCTCACCCAAAGTCATGCAACACTGAGAGAAAACGCTGATAGTGTGAGCCAAATCACTCCATATGAAGAGGTTGTTCACACTGCTGGATGTTTCTCCTCTGAAGCTGCTCTCTGTCTCAGTCATTGTTTACTTCACTCATGAAGCTCATCAAGCACGTAGCAAGATCCGAGCATGAACCCGAGCGCTTTATTCGCCTATCAAAGGCAGACGGGTACGGTGATTTCATTCACCGCGACTCCAGAAATGATTAAAAAACTACAAAATGACGTATCCGCGCTCCCGCTGATATGCTGACATGCGTACACAGAGCAGAGCTGTCCCCTCGCGACTCTCTCCCCGCCTCGTCTCCTACAGTCTGTCAGCCTCTGTGCAGCACCTTCGGAGCAAGCAGGGGCGCCTACAGCAGCGGGGGGTCGCCAATTTGACAACAAGAGTTAATAAATAACCGCTTTGCAGTTAAGATTTATTATTATTATCTTTTATTTTATTTTTTTGGAAGTGCTCGTGCCGCCCCCCATGAGTCATGACACAAATGCCGCCCCGGGCGGCTGCCCTGTTCGCCCGTGCCTAGAACCGCTACTGATTACGATGCAAAAAAAACGTGGCTATGTAAAAAAAAGTAACTTACTACACACACAAAAATAATGAGTAGCTATTAAGATATGAGTGCATTAACTTTAACGGCATTTTACTCAATACGGTGGCTGAGAACCACCACTACTGCAAGTAAGAAAGGGTGCAAAAAAAAGAAGCCACAACAGAAGTTACTGGCGCAAAAAAAACAAAGCCCGCTGCAAATAAAAGAAGAAAGGGTGCAGATAAAAAAAATCCAAAAGCCACAACAGAAGTTAACAACGCAAAAAACTGGCGATGCAAAAAAACAAACACACAAACAAAAAAAAAAACAGTTACTTACTGCAAAAAGTAAGTAACTGCAAAAAAAAGCCACAATGGGGGGGAGCTGCTGGGGACCAACAATGAAAAAAAGCGAGGAGTCTGCAAACCTTTTTTCGATAAGTAAAGCCACAGAACCGTAAAGCTACCGAACTCGATTCTCCTCTCGTGGGTCTTTCTGGGCATAGTGCGTTGCCTGTGTTAGCCGAAGCTAACACCATTCCGGTATCCTCTAGTTCAGCTTCATATCAACTCAGGCGCTACATGGCCAAATCAAATGACACATTAAAAAGTAAACACAACAAAATTAAACAATAACCTTCCCACTTCTTTGCTCGTCTTCTTGCCGTCGTCTTCTGTGCCTAGATCGTAAAACACTGATGCATCATCATTATTGGTCCCTGGCAGCTCACTTTCGTTGTGGCTTTTCTTCTTTTTTTTGCATCCTTTTATTTTCGCAGTAACTTTTTTTTCAATAGCCACTTTTTTTTTGCGACGTTAACTTCCATTGTGGCTTTTTTATCTGCACCGTCTCTTTTTTATTTACAGCAGGCAAAATATTGGTAAATATAGTAACAGATGTGATGTATCAAAGTACAGTACTAGAATAGTATAATGCAAAGAATAAGCAAGTAAAAGTAGCCTACTGGTTTAAAAAAAAAAAACAACTGAAACATACAAGAACATATTCAGTTAGTCAGAAACAGTGGCATGTGTTGATTTCTAAGTAAGTGTCATTGTAACAGAAAACAAACAGGTGGCTGTTTCAACATCAGCCAAGTGCAGTTATTTAGAAACATCTGATTGCAGTCAAACAACAGTCACAGCCTATAAACCTATAATGTGGCAATATGCCATATGCATTGAACATGGGTATGCAAGGACAAACATGGCTCCACAAGCAGACACTATAATGGAGCTGGCAGAAACGGCAGTGCACACTTGTTGCCTCCTGACAGAGAACAGAGTGAAGCTCACGTCTGGCACTAATCACAGCACTGACCTTGACCTCAATTGGCAGAGCATGACTGTTCATTAAGGGCCCCAAAGGGACAAGCTGGGAGACATTGGAACAAGCATGATGCAATATGTGAAACGTGCACGCACACAAACGCACACTCCTGTCATTTCCTGAAGGTTTCTACTAATTCATTTAACTTTCTGGAGCAACATGACTCCAAGTGCATTACACAAAATTCACCCCCTTTTTCTTTTGCTCTCCGTAACACACACCCACACATGCTTCTACGGGAACACATTACACATGGTCTCTGTCTTGATTTCTATTTCCTTATCTGGTCACTGCTTTTTGCAATCAATCTGCCATCAGTCAGTAATAGTGTGGGCATTTAATAAAGCCAGGACTACAATGGGATAAATAATGTTCCAGGAGAGATAAGCTCAGTTACAGCCAGCCATCTGTAGCTGAGTGCAGACAGGGCAATGGTTCAGTGTCATGCCTTGAATTAGACCAAACAGACTGGACAACCATTTGGGTATAATGGTAATTCTAAGGGCCATCAAGTTTGAATTGTATTTGCATGGAAATCAAGTATCGGGAAAGTCCCATTGGAATTATTCCTTTAAAAAATTCTAATTGTGCTGTATTGGGTGTAAGACGGTAACCTCCGCCAGCTCCTCCATAGGATGTTTATGTCATTAAAGATAGAACAATTCATATTTTTTAATGCAGAAAGAAAGTAATCTGGAATTAACACTACCTGAGACAAAAACAAAGTGCAGTTGCACACTATTTTTGTGCAAGTACACAACCTTTATATTGGTTAAATAACTAGTAACATATGATTGAAGACACCCATTCATGTACAAATAAGCAAATTTGTAAAATCAAAGACAATCAAAATATACACCAGCCTCATTCTCATTCAAGGTAACCATTTTAGAATTCTGGCTAAATTATGCCTTTAAAAAAATCAAGCTTTAAATGTTATGATATCGAAATAAATAGGCCTATAAAGATGAGATATATGAAGAGATAAGGAGGGAATAACTTGTATGTTCCTCAGACAGATTTACAATACCATATAGGGCTCAACTCTGCAAAAATATGCATTCACATGCAGATTTATCAAAAATAAGTAAGCATAAAAAAGCAAAAAAAATACATAAGCAATACCCTTCAGGAACAGAAAAACTTTCTAAGCAGAGTTCAAATGTGAAAAATGTCTAGTTGAGGAATGCAGGAAGATAAGAAAAGGTTCAGCCTCATAACACACCAGTGAGTCAAAACCAGGTGTCTTTCCCAGGAGATAAGCACACAAAACGAAACATGAAACACAATGGTGCTTTCAGACACCGCCTGCCTCATCAAACACACAACTCCAGAAATTTAATACCAAGTACCTCTCACCAGAGCTTTTAGAAATATTAGCGTGTGTTGTGTGTCATTGGAAAGTGCTTGTGTGTTTCTAAGCATACAAGTGAATGAAAAAGCAGCATTGTGTGGGGGGTTGCAAAATATCTCCGGAGAGGACATGTGTGTGTGTGTTTGTGTGTGTGTGTGAGGTAAAGAGAGGCACAGACAGAGATGGCTTGCTCGGTCATAAATCTGCCCCTGGACAATCTAATTGGCCATAACCATACATCACTCCACACCACTCTACCGCTATTAACCGTGAACCTAAGCCTCTCTGTCACATTTGCAATATAAATAACGGGCTGTTCTGTCCCAAGGGATCATTTGAAAGGAACAAATAGGGTTAAAGAGCAGCAAATTGCATGTTGTGGTGTTAACCTAAAAACAGTATTTCAGATTCAGCTGGATTTCCTGACACAATTACATGATCTGACCTTTGAATGCAAGTTTGACTAGTGGGACTTTGTTTCGGTGGTTGCATCATATTCCAGTGATAAGCCATAGTGGGGGCTTACAAATGTAATTACTGCCGACGAATGACATGTCAGGCTTTCCTATAAGCATAAAAGGATAAATCTGCTGCAGGCCTCTAACCTGCTGAAACACTGTGGACCCTGTGGCTTGGTGATCTCTACAGTGCGACAAAGCTCACTCAGGGGCTGCTGTGAAAATGGTTAAAGGCAACAAAAGACGCCCTTTTTTCTTAGTAAAATTAATCCTTTCCAATTCTGCGTCCTTGCTGGTCAGGGCTAAAGTGCTAATCTACCCTTCAATATGTCTATCTCTATACATTCTATCTATGCTGATTGTTGAGACCTTAAGATTTGTTTTTAAATGTATTTTGTTTCTTCTTAAACCCTTTCATTCTCAAAATGGTCTACAAATATGTAATCTTTTAAATCCATTATTTAATCTATAAGGTGTAACAGTGTAAACAGGAGGACCCCAGACTATACAAGTACCAATATTTGAGTTCTGTGGGTTGCAAAACAAAACACCAATGGCCCCTTTCCATTATCAACCTCCATTCTTGTATTGGTTTAATTATAATGTAATATAAAACTCCACATCTTCTGTGATTAACACAGACTTTGCACTAATCAGTCGCATCTATGCGCCACAAGGTATCTTGGGTGACACCTGCACTGGCTTTGTGTAATGATGAGCTAATCAAAGAGCCAATAGCATAGCGAGAAATACAATACTGAGGTTAAATGTCAGGGAAGTGGCGGGTTTTTCATGTTTCCTCATAAATATACTTGTACGGGTGACTGCGATGACACTGAAAACCTTTTTGAATTAAGTGAGAGCTACGAAGAATCAATAGCAACAAAGTAAGAAATCCAATCCTTGGACTAGAGAACAGAAGGATGCAGCATAAACGAAAGACACTTCAAAAATAGTGGGTATGACACAGAAAACAGCTTCAATCCCTTGCTAGCTGGAGGTATGGAATAAATCGATGAAGAGACCTAACAACCATTCCAAATGACACATAGTTTTCCCATCCCATAGCTTTTTCAACCAACTTAAAAACTACAATTTTTAAGATAGATCTGCTTACCGTATTTTTTGCACTATAAGGTGCACCATCAATGAACGCGTCTATTCTCATCTATTTTCATACATAAAGCGCACCGGATTATAAAGTGCATCAAGCCAAACAAAACAGTCAGATAGGTCAAACTTTAATTAACTCATTCAATAAATCCACGAGGCTACGGTAGCTGCAGTGCTCCGACAAGCCAAAAGGATTCTAAGTGCGCCTCATAGTGCGAAAAATACGGTATCTGAAAAACTATACAGTTTTTAAGATAGATCTGTCTATCTTAAACATTGTACAGCGTTTAAGATAGACAGAGCGCTATGGTCAAGTTGTTTTTTCATGGTAAGTTTCATTAGACAACTGAGGAAAAAGAATTATTAGGGTAAGAAGTAATATTTGAATGTAAAACAAAAATAGCTACAAACACTATTCAGAGTTATTTATGTACTTTTTATTGACGTATAAAAGTTTTCACAACACAGTTTCTATCAGACACTTTTGAATTTCTGAATATCAAGATGTCTGCAGTGTTTCCTCTTGCTTTGAGGAGTGAAGTGTGTGAATGAAACCGGGTTCACAGTCCCCGTCAGCCCTCAGTCTTGGTGCAGTCATAAGGTTTCCACCACTGTGCAAACTGCAGGACTTTTTTCCTCTGATCGTCAAAGTTTTCTCGAATAAACTTCCTCCATCTACGTGGCTCCAAATCCATCATACCTCCGACCACTTCCTGTCAGAGAAACAAGGATTTATGATAATGAAACATTTCTGTGGGATTAGATGCAATCAATTTGTTCTGGAGATCATACACACGTTCAAGTTTGTAGAGTAACACACAGTGATGTATAGTGTAAGAGTCTTAATGTAAACGCTGACCTTTCCAAAGTAATGGGGGAACTTCTGTTCATTTTCAATGACATGAGCAAATCCACCCTGGAGTCCAAAGTCTACAGCAAAGTAAGGCAGTCCTCGAGGAACCTAGAATGCACAAACAATTAACAATTTAGAAGGATGAGGCTACAGAAAAAAAGAAAGGGGTAACGAGAAAGATGAAAGAAAGGCAGCTGTAAACAGAGCAGACAAAAGATACAACAGTGTGCAGGAAATGGGAGGGAAAAAAAGAAAAGCAGAGATATCACAAGCAGGGAGGAGTAAGTCAAAGATCAACAATAAAAACAACAAAGAACAAGAGGTCTTACAGATTTTCTGATGTCTTTTGAAGATAGGTCAACGACCTTTTTATTCATGGCCCATTCCTCATCACACTCCATGATAGCTTTCTGAAAATACACACAAACTCTTCAAACCACACTTGTGGAGACATTGAACTTCACAACAACTTGGTTAAATTTGGACTCAACACATTTTTTCCCAGGTTAAGCCTAAAAAAAGAAGCTGAATGAGATTCAGTGCGTCTGTAAACACAAAGGCATACTTTGAAGTATATGGGGGCCATATCGCCCAGCTCGCGAGGCAGTGGGATACACTCCAGGACCATGTGTTGTCTCCTCCGTGGGTTCATGTGTGTTTCCATAAACACACAGTCCAGCTCCTGGGCCTCAAACATACGAACCAAAGTACGTCGGAACAGCTGGAGACACAAAGCAGCAAAGAGGTAATCAGTATAGTTTGAAATAAAACAGGAAAAGACAGTGGCTTCAGAACCTGCAGTATCGAGCTGTGACGTATAACTCTAGTCACGAAGAATGCTGGAAAAGACTGAACCCTCATACACTGTTCAAATCCTGTACCCTCACAGTATGTTCACCAAAGTTCTTACCCAAAAGCTATTCATAATGTTTAAATGATCTATGCTATTTCAAAAAATGATTGATTAGTCCTTCCTAAATGTTTCAAAGAGCAGGGAAAGTGTATTTTTCAAGTTTTAACACCACTCGTTTTTGGTGAAATATTGGAGAAGAATATCTATTACACAGGATAATGTCATGTAATATTATGTAAGACATAATAGAATATAAAAGTCATAATGATTTGAATATATTTTATTGAACAACAAACTTCATATTGAACTCTGTTCTCACTGCTAGTCTCTGCGTTCAAAGCAAAGGTAGGACACTTTACATGTGTGGAGCCACTGAAATGGCAGCTCTCTTTACCCTCATAATGTTACGACTCCTTCCGCCGCCCCTCCAATCAAACAGATTCAGACTTGTTACTTTGTACATTATATGTCAGGAGCAGGTGCACATGTTACATCTGTGCACACTCTGACCTCCGGATGACTTTTGATCCCTTTGTACTCCATCTTTGATCACTCATGTGTTGTTTGTTTACTATTTCAATGTTTTTGGTTCCCCCTGCCCCTTCAAAGAGATCAAAGAGCAGCTTTCTGTCACAGAAGGTTTTTGTGACTGGTGAGGTCATCTTGACCTTCGTCTGGGTGTGTCTGTCTGTGTGCGCATCAGTGTGTGTGTTTCTGCCAAGGTAATAATAGTTTCATAAGAATGACGTTTAGGGTATTTTTACTGCTGTTAAAAGTCAAACAGTTTGTGAGGGTTAGGGCACTGATTGGCTTACCTGCATTTCTGACCATATGTCCTCGTCCAATGAGGTGGCGGAGCAGTGATGGTGGAGGGGACAGATGAGACAGTGGCCCTCTGTCATGGACACTCCAGCTGGCAGGCTCAAGTACACCTAAACACAGTATATACCAAAATATCTATTTGATTATCAAACACACTATTAACCTATTTGTTGACATATGAACAACTACTAACTTTACTCAAACTAGTAGATACCATTTTCATTTTAAAGTAATATTTCAAGGATAAAACTGCAAATCATCATTTTGAAAGACATGCCTGAACTCTTGATCCCTCACCTTGCTCCCTATTGCCACTATAAGGTGTTTGTGGAGCTCTTGGCTGCTGAAGCAGTGCTGGCATTTCTCCATGGTGGCAGCCAGCCTCCTGCTCTCTACGATAGCCTTGTTCCTCATCCTCTCCTCCTCCCTCCCCTCACCCTCCCGCTGCGCTGCACTCGACACAAACATGTCATCCAGCGTGTAGTTGTCGCCGTCTGTCTTCCCCATCATCTGGAGATTGGAGTGAAGTGGAAAAGGCAGCGATGGAGACAACGGAGAGAAGCGTGGAGAAGAAGTGGGAGAAAATGAGAAGGGAAAATAGAAGAAGAGAGAGCTGATGAGCCGAGTTGAGCGTGAGATATTCAAGCCTGCACAAATCTAGGAACAGGCTTAAACACAAAAATAACACAGTTTACATTTAGCTGCATTCAGCAGAACAAATTCAGTGTACATTTACTTTTCTACAGACTGTACCTTTAAAACAAGTAAATAGATTTTCATTGTTAATTTAAAAAGAGAAGGAAAGTCATGACAGTCTTTAAAAATCTAGACTGACAGTACCTCCAACTGGCTGAAAGGTTCAGAAACTGGTGAACGTAGGTGATGACGCAATATTGCCGTCTGTGCCGTTTCCATGCCACATTCTACGTGAGTGTGTGTGTGTGAGTGTGTGTGTGTGTGTGTGTGTGGTGCCTGAACTCTCCTGTATCCAAGCTGATGTCTGTGTGTTAACAGTGTGAGGCAGGACACCGAGGTATCGACTCTGGTGCTTCTACGTCTGAGTTCAGTCGCCATGGAGACCAGGCAACAGGTTGGTATCTGTGTGCATGTGAGAGCACGAGAGGGGCGAGCATGGCTGAAGTGTGTGTGTATGACTCGCTGTGTAGGAGTGAGTGTGCGAGTGAGAGTGAAGATTGGATTAGTTTAGTGACAGCGTGGGAGGGAATGGACGTGTGTGTGTGTGTGTGTATGTGTGTGTGAGTGTAGGAGTAAGTGCGTGCAAATGACTGCACCTAAGTGTGCTGCATTTGTCCAAGAGATGACGATTTTATACTGGAACACCTTTAAAAACATAAAAACCCATACATCCCATCTCCACCACAATTTACACACGATTTCTACTGATGAATGGATGAATTTTTGATGTTTTTAAATTATAGATTGTGAATTTAGCATGTAGTGACATAGAGGAATGGATAAACATATGTCTGGCTCACGACTCATGTAATATTAAAAGACACACTCCATAAAATCTCCAGACAATGCTGGTCTACTTGCTTAACACACTCCGTCTCTGACCAATGGATTAAACTTGTATTTATAGAAGCCCTGCCATGGTAACTGTAGATGTATTTTTAGTGTCACTCTTTGTAGGTGTACAATGTGTGTGTGTCTGTGTGTATAGTTTTTTTTTCACTGACATGTGGAGTTAATATGCAAGGGCTTGGGTTTTGGTGAGTGTGTGTTGGAGTTCGTGTGAGTAAATGAGAGAGTGAGAGTGAGCGAGTGAGGAAAAAGAAATTAAGGAAAAAGGAAAACATGGGCGGAGCTTTTTCTATTTCCATGACAACTCCTTCATCTTTTTGTTTATTAATGCTCCTTTTTTCTTAACACAAATACATACACAAACACCTGTCAGTGGGATTTCACACTGACTTGTCATAATTTCCACCGAGAGAGAGAGAGAGAGAGAGAGAGAGAGAGAGAGAGAGAGAGAGAGAGAGAGAGAGAGAGAGAGAGAGAGAGAGAGAGAGAGAGAGAGAGGTAAATCGTTCTCGGCTGGAAAACAAGAGTCGGTAAAGCAGCTGATAAACCGACACACACCACAACCTGCCAGCACCTGTCTGCTGTTGTATGTCAATTTGAGACACCCAGTGGCAGAGAGTTACTGAAAGACGACTGAAAGTAAGACCGGTAGAGAAGAGGAACTGATAATGACAGAGAGCAACACAAATCCCAGTGTCTCTCCTTTTTGTCCCTTTTCTGAGCAACATGCTGCAGAGCTACTCACACGAACACCTTTAACTAACTTAGCTAATATTACAACAGTGGGAATGGAGAATCACTTTGACATTAGATCAATCAAACAAGTAAGTCTTCAGTATGTACTCTGAGAGTGACATTATCTGTGCCTCTGTAGCATTTGGTTTTGCCCAACGTTGTTTTTAATCAAGTTTTCAGATGCTGCTGATCTAATCTGACCCTGCCGCTGTTGTCAGACAAAAACGAGACGCCCGTTCCCTATTTGTTTTCTGTGGCTCTTTGCTAATGAAACAGGGAAGAGGGGAGATAAAGGTTTGGTGGGAGAGTTATCATCACGAGTGTTTAATGAATCTGGGTATTCCACAGTGGAGAGAGCAAATTCAAAATTGAATCAGCCATTATGACCCTTTTTGAATTATAGAAAGTAATCATTCAACATATTTGAAATTATATGTGTTTAAAATTACTTCAACTCACGAAATGACTGTTTCTGTGTGAAATTGCTTCTATTCATAGATTATTCATCTCTTTTTTATTGGAGTACGCTAATGCTAATTCCTGTGCTCAGACAGTACCAAAAGTTGAGCGATAGTGTTTTAATTGTCATGTTCCTCCCATTGTCATATTTTAGTTTCAGATTATCTCTAAGATAATTTTCTTCTTATGCTCTTGGCTCCACTGTGAAACTATAGACTTTGATATTGATCAGGTTTCCTGTTTGGTTTCTATTGTGATGGGTATGCCTGTGGTTGCATTGGCTCGGCCTGATTTCTGACCATTTCCTCTGTATCTTCTATTTGAATTCACCTTTATGAAGCCCTACACTTCATTGTACTTAGCCTTTAGCTTGCCATCAAAAAGAAAAGGAATTCGTGAATCAGTGGTGTGTAGAACCAAAACAATTCCACAATAACACACTTTTGAATTGTCTTTAGAAATGTTACTCTTGTGTTAAATCTCAAAAATACAATTTGATGTGAACCGTGTTGCAGTTTCTAGACTCGTCAAAATAACTTGATACCAAACTAAAGTGGAATGCAGCATTTACAGTAATAAACTGGCATGTATCTATTTTTATACCTCACAAATTTCCCAGAATCTGTCCCTGAACTGCATGTCCCACAAGGGGTATTTGTGAGCAAACCATTAAATGTTCTAACCCTCAAAGTTCAGCAAAGACTTTCTGGGGAAGTTTATATTTTTGTTATTGTTTGTCTAAAATGCCTGTCAAAAGTTAGCCACCCATCACTGGATGCAGCTCTTGGTAGTGGCTAACCAATGTTGCAATAATGCTCAGCTACCTGTATGTGAAAAAGCACAGATAACAGTATCTGGCTGTAAGGTTTAGCAGTATTTTAACACAGAATATAAAGCGCTGTATGTACTCTTACTAATGTTTTTAAATCTTGTCTTATGTTTGCATTAATGGAAAGCCAGGAGGAGTAGTTGCTACCTTGATAGTAGTGAATGGGGACCTTCATACATATATACTGTACATACTTACATTCATTCATACCATACATAACATACAGACTGTGCAAGACACATGCACAAAGTTGTGCAGTTCTGCATTTCCGTATATTCCAATTTGTTTAACTATGCTGTTTTATGGTGCAAATGGGTTTGGTGGCATGGCATAGAAGAACCATTTACATGTGAGCAGACCGTTAAGTGTTTTAATCATGTTACCCATATACTTATACAGTATAGGTACAATTAAACTCAAGTTAAGCTAATGTGATCTATAAAATCACTACAAAGACATTCAGAGTGTTTACTATCATTAGGATACATCTGGATGATAAAAATCAGTAATGTGCATCTTCGACAGCCAGCTTATCTACCAAAATGAATAGCTTTAATTATAAACAGTTCTGTCTCGTATTGATTCACCTGGACTCTGCACTCTATAGTTTTAGCCTGTCTTTTTAATCAGTTTTAACTACGTCTTTGCAATGTGCTTTTATCCTAGTTACTACTGTGTTTTCTTCCTTGTAAAGTGTCTTTGAGTGCCATAAAAAGCACTACATGAATAAAAATATATGATTATTATCACCTACATAGTTTCAGCTCCACAAGAAAAGAAGAAAAGAAAGCTCTGACTAAGAAAATAAGATTATGAAAAATCACAGACTTCTGGTTCCAGCGAGAAGAATAACTGATCCAAGCCGTGGATACCAGGTTGTTATTTATTTAGTATTTACACAAGTTTGATTCAGCACAGCTCTGGAGTTCTCTTACCTTTGAAGCCATGCGAGAGTAGAGGGCAGTCTGATCCTGGGCAGAGCTCATCTTCTCCCTCCTCACCATCTCCTTGAGATCAACGTTATCATCATCCTGGAAGTAGCGCACACGCTCTCCATCGATATGAGTTTCGATCTGGAGAAAGAGAGGAAGGGATAGGATTTATAAAAACAAGTCTTAATGGAAGTTAAGAAGATACTACATTCAGAACATAGTTTAAGGTACTCAGATCTATTTCTAAACCAGCTTCATAGTCTGAAGATTCCAGGTAGAAAATAAGAGAGAATGAAGGGACAGACAGCTTCAGACACGCCTGAGGTTCACAGACTAAAAAGTGAAGCAACTTGTAATAATTGACAAAAACAAAGTTCTGGATACAGACTTCGCCCTACACTCAAAAACCTTGTTTCGATGTGGGGATCCCTCTTATGTGGTAGCTTCTCATGGAGTTCAAGATTTATGTCAACCATGTGTGCGGCTGCCACTTTCACATTTCTAAAAAACACTCCCTGCTGTCCTGGCATTTGTTTTACTACTTCACTACCACCCATCATCATCCCTCTTTCTTTACCGCTTTCTTCTTTCGCCGTCCTCCGTGGGGCTCCTGAGGTCCAGATGGGGCATTGACTGGCCAGGCTCGACCTGATTGGTCGGTTCTGAACAGCAGGACTTCCCGGTCTTCAGTGGACCGACCTGCAACCTAAAAAAAAAAACAAAAAAGGGACCTGGGTTATTTTCTTTCTTAATTTCACTTTTGCGTATCATGAAATTAACACTGTGCATTTGTTATTTCATTTGAGAGCAGAGAGAGGAGATGCTAACTCTTATTCTGAGTATAAAATGTAAATAAAATATTAACCTCTACAGTTGTATGAACACCTTATAATTCTCTCATTCCCAAACTTGGCTTTTAAATGACTTAAACATGCTTTAACCTTTTCATAGTGACTTATTAACTGAAATCATTTACTTTATGACTGACTTTTTTGCTTATTTTCTTCTTTAAGTGTACGACAAAACCAAAAAAGTTTGTTTTGACTGGCTAAATTAGATTTTGGTGCTACTGATTGTTGCAGAAAAATATTAACAAGGTGCTTAATCTCCTCCTTTCTGAGGTCCTCTCTTAAAAACTTGTCATGTCAGTCTGTCGAAGTTAATACAGAAGGAAAACCTAGTCTTATATGACAGAAGCCAGGGCCTGATTTGACAGCCTGTAAGACTGACGTTTGCCCTGATGAGAAGAGACAGAAACAAGAATAAGGAGGGAGAAACAGAAAGGATGGCAGTCACAAGAGAATAAAACTGGACTGTCAGGAAGAGAAAGACAGAGGAGAATATTTTCTCTGCTTCAGTTGAGAAAGTTGAGCCTTTCAAGGATCCGAGCGCAGAGAAAACATGAAATATGAGGCAGACAGCAAGAGTCAGAAACACTGAATAGTGAAGATAAGCCAAAAGTCTACTATAACAAGACAGATGGGAAGGATTTGGAAGGAGTGCAAATCAACAGCACTTCATCTCTAAGAGGGTTGAAGTACCTCTCAGTTGATGAGTGTACTAAAATGCAAGAATTATGACATTTTCTCTGAAAATATACTGAGGATTTTGCACTGGTCTTTTAATTTGGAAGGGTCAGCTTCATGTGAGAGCAGTGTGGCTGATTTTACAAATAATAAGATAGATTAAAAACCTGCTTTAAATGTGCCTGCAGATACGTGTACATACAAATATCTTATGTTTAGTGTGTGTGCATGTGGGGCTGAAAAGCGCGGTCTCTTCCTTCACATTCTGAAAGATGCTTATGCTACAGACGCGGACCGTATGTTACACCGATTGCACTGTATGTCCCCTTTTAAACAGTTTTTTTTTCCCTTATCCCCTCACATAAACACAAAGGGCACACTCTGAATGACCCCGGGCAGGAGCGACATTTGTTTCCCATTAGAGTCGGCTGACATGACGAACAGGAGCTGCTTCACGCAGACAGCAGCATGTGAACGCTGAAAAGCAAACCAGCTTCAAATAAACAAATTCCTTTTATAAAGCGGTCGTACGTAACTGCAGAGAATCAAGTTTCAGCTGGAGTCGTGTGTGTCTCGCCTTGCATGTGTGTGTCAAGAGAAGATATGGTCCTGAGTGTTTGGATTAGCATTTAGATCAATGGAGGGAGTAAAAACAGCTAGCAGACAGTGTGCTGGTGTCAGGTTAGAGGTCTGCAAGCGAGTCGGTATATCAATCTCTTCCTATGTTTGCATGTGTTTACATCTGTGAGGGATTAGTGCAGTAGATATTCAGGTGAAGATAGTGTGTCTGTACCTGGATTTATGTATTTACACATGTGTGCTTGTAGCAGTGTATCAGTGCGTGTGTGTGTGTGTTGAATAGATATTAAATCATGGAGGAATGACTTCAAACGAACATCAGCACAGAGGGAAACTTCTCTTAGGAGTTGGAGAGTGTTTGAAGAGAGAGGGAGTTAGAGCACAGGAGTGAGGTAAAAAAACCCTCTTTCCAAATTGTCTCGTCTACCTATTTTCTCAAAAATGTTTCCCCCTTTAGGGAGCAGCCAGGGGACAAGTGGAGGAGGGACTAGTGTACCCTTGAGAGGAGGAGTGGTGAGGATGGAGCTTAAAGTATATAGAAATGAGAAAAGACAGAGCACAAAAATATAATTCAATGAAACAAATAAAGAGTAAGTTAAACTATTAAAGAAAATGAGAAACTATATCAATAAGTTGTTTAAATTACACTTTATTTGACACCTATCTCTATAACGCATTATAAATATATGTATAATGCATTATAATCACGTAGTTATAAACACTCATAAATGATCATGATGCTTAATAGCAATAATTATAACACATTATAAAGCTTTTTGTCCTGAATTACAAGGTCAGGTACTATAATGTGTTATAACTGTTAACAACTCTCTGACAATGCCAACATAGATCATGCAATGCAACTGTTGTTAACAGTTATAGCACATTATAAGACCTGACCTTGTAAGTCATGATAAAATGTTTTATAATGTGTTATGATTATTCCTATAAAGCATTATAAACATTTATGAGTGTCTTTAATTATAGTTATACAGTGCTATAACGTGATTATAAACATATTTATAATGTGTTATAGAGGTGGCATCAAATTAAGTGTTACCAATATCTGCTATCGTAATCCCTGCTAGAGGCAAGTGCATAACAGGGTCTTTAGCATGGACAATTACGGAAACCCCTGATCTAACATACCTATCCTGCAAATAAACTAAATACTAACTAAATAAATAAATTACTACAGATTATTATATTCATTTAAAGTCAAACACATTTGTGAGATATATTCTAGGGGGTTAATATTGCTTCATAATGATGTAGTGCGTTTGTTGGACTGAGAGGTGTTCCTAATAGCTTGTGAATTCTTTTGGTTGATGACTGTCATGACAAAAGTGTGACAGTCGTAAATGATATCTACAAACCTGCTTTGATTTCGCAGTTTCTTGTTGCTTCCGTCGGGCGGCGTGGCTTTCTTTGGCTTTCTGTGCTGCCTCCAGCTGGGATTTCAGCTTCTCGACCATTGCCTGAAACACACACAAACACACATATATGAGTTAACAACCTATACATCATTTCTTTTTATAACCATGAACCTTCAGGTTTATTTGGAAATATTATCCTACATCAATATAAAATAACTTTTATATAAGCCTCTAAAAGTTCAGCCTGTGAAATGTGAGCGGTGCAGATGTTGCCATAAAAAGTGAGAGATACAAAGTAAATGTTTTAGAGGCAACGTGTTCACATATGGCCGAATTTTTTCTTCTAACATTTTTTTTTTTTCTCTGAGGCAGAGCACTATGGAAATGAAATACTACTGAGTGCACACAGACACACATATACAACCTCTTAAGCTGTACTGCCATTGATACCTGTGTGTACAAGCTGGAAGAGGAAAGTGCATGACTACTAAAAGGCACTTAATACAAACCTATGCACACAAAGTGGTTTGGGAATACCTGATTGCTCTGTCATGTAAGGAGATGCCTGAGATCAGCCTGAGAGCCTGATAACACTTCACCATCACGGGTGTGAGTGTGAGTCCGCGCACGGTGTGTTTGTGTGCGCTTCACAGCCAGTTCTTTAACACGCTCTATAAGATACCCCATAGATCTCTGCGCATTGACACGTGAGAGACAGAGGGGAGCTGGTTGAGTGCACAGATCGATGAGTGCTATTAATTAATGGATCCCTCATGTAGTGGTAAATCGAGGCGCAGAAAAGAGGCTCTGCAAATGTGTTGGAAAAGTTGGCTCATATCTCAGGGCTAGAAATGCAATCGGGGTGCTGAATTATAGTTTGTTAGTCGCATTATTGCTGTTAAGTCAGTCCCAGAGGTGTTTATTCAGCACTGTTTAACCTGCAGGAGTGTCTGACAGCTCGGGCAACTATGAAATAAAATCAAAATTAGATGCAAATTAAAGGCACGGTTGACGATTGGAGGAATGGGTAATTATTAAGAACCTTGTTTATATGCTGATAATGGTCCTAAAGTGCGATCTCCACAAAGTGAAGAGAAAAAAAGAATGGAAAAAAATCAGTTCACCCTAGCAGGTGCAGGGCTGCAGAAACATTGACCAATGGGAGCCATCCGTCCCGGAAGCAATATTTTTTTTGTAGGATGGTTGGGGAATTCCCCGCCTCCTTCGCCTCTGATTGGCTATAAAAGCTGGAAACATCATCACACGCTCAAGCCAAACGCGAGCTGTCGGCTCTGTACATCGAACAGAACATTACAGAACATTATCGCACTTCTGAATCTCCTAACCCTAACCTGACAGACAGTGACGTTTCACAGTCATAAGGAATAACCAATCAGAGCCCAGCACTTATAGCCAATCAGAGGCGAAGGATGGCGAGACCATCCTACAAAAAAAAACATTCACATCCCGGACAGCTCCTATTGGTCAATCTCCTGCTCAGCCTCTCCATCCAATCACCTAGCTGTATTCGACACAATCCTTTCCCGTAGTTCCGACATCCCCTCCCACTCTCCCGGCCCTCCTCTGAGCTGTGAGCGGCCAAAAGTAGCGTAGAAGCTTAGCTACAGGAGCTGTGATGGAGAAGGATGGAAAAAAAAAACACTTCTGCTCACCCCACCGCCAAAAGTGGGAAGAAAACGCAAGCCGACAGAAGAAAGGGCAGAGACGAAATGTGACCAAGCGAGGAATCTAACTCGAATTAACATCAGGTCATCCTTCGAGAGGCGGAGAAAGCTCCGCCAGGATTTGGGCCTGAAAACGGACAGCAGTTTTTGTTGAACAGGTAATTTTTGCCTTTTATCGTGGCACATGTTACATAAATAACTCTTATTAGTCTCTGCAATGTCAACACATTAGCTGTCCAGGCAGCTGCAGATGGCGCTTGCTAGCAAAGCTGGCATTTATTGCCACTAGTCACTCGCAATTCGACATGGTGAATCCCATTTGAAGCTAGCGTGGGATCTTCTGCCGGCTGGCTTTTTGCTCTGCCAGAGGTGGTGTGTCGTGGGGAGGGCGATACAGGTCCGGGGGGGGTTATAGTGGAGCACAGAGGGGAGAGGTTTGTGTGTGGGGGGTGGGACGCTTTTTCAAATCTGCTTCAACGGCTCAGTTTTTTTCAACTGCTTCTAAGATCAGCAACCATGCCTTTCAGCAAAACTGAAATGACAACGGCAAATGAAAACTATATTTACCTCCTGCAAGAACAAAATAAAGAAAGAGAAGCTTATATGACTGGTGAGCTGCAAAATAAAGGCTTCAAGCATGATGAACTTTCGACTTGGACAACTCGGACTGATGTATTCGTTCTCATCTTCAAAAAATTTCTCATGCTCCTCAAAAACAGCTATTTCTGAAAAGCACATGACTTGATCTTCAGCAAATATGGAAGTTTCCAAAGCCGCAGTGTCTGCATCATGACATAATGGTTCTTCTCACCGTGTTTCCCATGATCTCTGCCTTCACCAGTTTGGCTCCCAGTTTGTTCATCTCCTCCTCCGACAGCAGAGGAAGCTCTTCCTCCTCTTCTTCTTCCTCACTTTCACTCTCACTCCTGGGTAAAAATAAGGACAAAGGCAGGAGAACAAACACTTGGGTCACAATATGTATGAAAACTCAAATGCACAGCCATTAATTTCCCCTTCCTCCAGCGATTTCCATCCCTTTTCCTGCAGCTTTCCTCCATAATTCACTCCTAAACAACAGGATTTAATGACTCACTAACTCTACCCTAATAATAACCACCGAACGGCAAACTTAGCAAGAATGTCTTTACTTCAAACATTTCATTGTTATCATCTGTGCCCTCACATTGTTTATCTGTCATGATTCATTCGAGCCTTTCTGCACCCTACCAGAGATCATTACAGCCTCAACATGGAGGATCTGAGCTGCAGCCCAGGAAGCATCGTTCTAGGCTATTACACTCCTTCTAGTCTCATTTCACACTGCAGGCTCATTTCATGCCGTAGGGGTTCTGGGTGCTGGTTTAACCCAAACAACTTAGTCTAATGAGGCAAAGCGCAGAGCAGCCAAGAAGGCTTTACAGAGATGTGATGCTCTGACATGAAGCCTGTAAAGGTGCTATATGTCGGGCTGCCATAAAAGAAGAAAAGAAAAGCTCATGACGCAATCGTCTAACAAAATATAAAAGAATTTATACATTAAATATTGAAAAAACAAACTTTATGCTATTGGGTAACAAAGGTAAAAACATTGAAGCTTTAGTAAATATTGAAGGTATTGAAATTAATAGTGTAAATGAAATAAAATGTTTAGGTGTTATTATTGATGATAAATTGACCTGGAAATCAAATATTAATGAAATAAAAGTGAAACTAGCAAAAACGATTGCTATGTTAAACAAAGTGAAGGACTACTTAGATAATAAAGCTTTGTACCTCTTGTATAATTCGACTATTGTACCATATCTGACCTACAGTGTTGAAGTGTGGGCAAGAGCATGCAAAACTTCCATCCAGCCAATTTTCATTTTGCAAATAAGAGCAATACGGATTATTATAGCAGTCATGACAGAGATCCCTCAAACCCATTATTTGTTCAATTGCAGTTGTTGAAATTCAATGAGTTAGCATATTTTAGTATGTTGCAGTTTAGGAAAATTTTACCAGTCAACATCCAGAGCCGATTTAAAAAAAGATAAAGTTTTTGTGGTTTTAATGGATTTGAAATATTTAAAAAGCCAAAATTCAGAACTAAACTGAAAGACCCTTGTGTTACAGTGAGAGGAATAAGTTAGTGGAGCAATCTGAACAAAGAAACTGAAGAAGCTAAATCAAATTAAGAGTCAAAGTCAGTATGTTGAGTAAATACAGGGAAATATGTTAATCTAAGTCTTGGTACGTTTTTTTCTTTTGTGAGAAAATGTGAATTAACGTGGTCTTTTCTGTTTGTTTTTGAAAATAAGAACTAATGAACTGTAAAAATGTTGGCCTGCAGCTCTTTATTTAGTTTATTTTCACTGTGTTTAGTTGATTTATATATTATCAAAGAGGGGCAGACTCTGTAAGAGTTTTTTCCTTGTCTGTATTGAATGTTTTAAATATTAACTGAATAAAATAAAGTATGAATATGAAAATGAATAATGTGCCTTCATATAGCTTACTTGACACAATGATGTAGGCATTAATGTTTGTCTCTACAGGAGCCATTGAAAAATGAAAACTTGGGTTTTTAATAGTCCCAGTGACAGAGTTTTTAATATTGATATTTGGCTGAAAACAGGTCTAAACATCTATGACCTACTTTCAATCAGTATTTGTTCATTTAAGAGGATTATTGTGGTGGTCTTTCTTAGAAGTCACTTTCAAGCTCTAGTTTTGATTTTGTCCACGCAACAAGCAGCTAACTGAGATTCAGTGAGACAATAGTCTGCATCCCGCTGCCCTCTTCTTAGATTTTTGTTGGCACACTAGAAATTCACAAAGTGTTATGTGTGTGTACTAACAACACTACTGCTGATGGAATAGAGAGGCTTATTCATAAATGTCAAACTACACACATGCTTGAGTATTTGATCCGTATGAGAGCAGATAACAACACTTTAAGGCTACAAATAAGAAGCACACAACCTTGAAGCCGCTGAAGCGGCTTTATCACCATGTTGACTCGAGTCTTGAGGAGCTGTTGCTGTCACCCCAGGATCCCTCTCTTTCTCCTGCTGCTGTTTCTCTGAGCTGTCAGACGCCTGGGGAGGATTGCTGCTCTTCTTCCAGGCTGGAATGCGTGTATTACATGGACCACTGTCTTCATCATCTGAGCTTGGTTTGAGGAACCCTGCGGATGTCTTTGCTGTAGGAGGGTGACGACGCTCTGAAGCTGCAAGGGGCATAAAATGTGCAGCTGTAAAAATCACTTTACAATCTTTACTATGTATGAGACCTAATGAAAAATGTCTTAACACTGAACTCTGACAGATATTGGGCAGATTTGTGTTTCAGTGATTGTTAGACTTAACAGCAACCCACCTTCACCACCGTCATCTTCTTCAGCAGGTTTAAGAAAGCGGCTTTTAAGTGACCCAAGAGAGGACGAACGCTGGCTCCAATTTTGCCCTGATGATGACGATGACGTAACAGGTCTCTCTCTTTCACTATCTCTGTCCCTCTCTCTGTCTCTGTTCCTATCTCTATCTCTTTCCTCACCTCTGTCTCTCCCTCTATCTCTTTCTCTATCTCTGTCCCTCTCTCTGTCTCTGTTCCTATCTCTGTCTCTTTCCTCATCCCTGTCTCTCCCTCTATCTCTGTGTCTCTCCCCATCTCTATCCCTCTCCTCCCTCCCTCGATAGCCTCCCCTCTCTCTGTCCCTCTCCTCTCCTCTTCCTGCGGTGTATCTTTCTCTGTCTGCCGGTGATGAATCTCTTCCCCTTTCGCTTCTTCTCCACCGGTCTCTCTCTGCTCCATCTTCCTCTTTTCTCCTCCATCTCTCCCTCTCCTCATTCTCTCCTTTTCTCCATCCACCTCTTGCCATTCTCGTCTCTCCTCCGTTGTTTTCTCCATACATGGCTTTCTCTGCATCAGCAAGCCTTTTCTGAAACTCTTCCATTGACTATAAAAGGAAAAATACAAATACAGATTAAATTACGTAAAATTTTTCCCATGTTCTGCAGATAATACAGACTGTGTTTATTCCTCTAATCTGCTTAAAAGGGTTCTCAAATTTCACCATCAATCCAGCAGATAATCTTCACTACAACCAGCGTTAACATTAGGTCAACAGAAATCTTTAAAACACAACTGATGGATACAAAGAGCAGTGGGACTAAGAATAAATATCCACTTCTGAAGCCTCTTAAGCTGATTTACAATCACAAACTAGACAAAGCGACGTTTAGACCCTGGACAACCGAACAAAAGAGTTTTATTAAAACCTTACAAAATGCTATATGGAACTATTTGATTAACTGTTAAATAAAGCCCTGAAATGTGAAAAATTATCATCAAAATATAAAAAAGGGTGATGATTTGAAACTTTTTCTTTTATAAAGAAAACGCTTTTTTTCTTCTTTAAAAAAAGACTTATATGATGTTACACCTAGGGCTCATTAGCATGCCATCATGAAGTTCATAAGGCACAACACATCAGCTACTTGCCAAAAGGGGAAGAATTGACTAGGGGTGGGAATCACTCGTGGCCCCACGGTTCAATATTATCACGATACTTGGGCCATGATACGATATTATTGCGATTTTTAACATTCTGCAATACAGTGAGTATTGCGATACAAAATATTGCAATTTATACATTTTTTTCAACTGTTTAGCTATTTTAGCATTTGTCTTTCCTTTATTTTTGTCTCACTTACGCTGTATTTTATTTTCATTTAGCACATCTTGCAAACTTTACATATATTTGTTGTACTAACTTTCTCCTGCTCTATGATGTCACCTCTGCCAACATCACTGGAAAAACTGTTGATTTAATTTTTCCATTATCATAGATTTGATTTCATATTAGCAATTTAGTTGAAAAATCAATACTTGCATACTTGAATCAACACTAGAATTGACAGGAGCAGAGATTGAGAATAGTATCATATTGTTTTAGTTTTAACAATAATAATAATAATAATAATAATAATAATAATAATAATAAAATGATAATAAAACTTATTATTCTAATTGTGCTTTGTTCTCTCATTTATTTCTGCATGTGTTCATAAAGGATTTTTCTTTCACTACATTATCGCCCCCACACAAGCACACCCCACACCAACTGCTTTTCTCTTTTTCCACACACAGCTGTGTGTCTCATGGCCGCCCCACCTCCCACCATTTTTGGCTTTTTAAAAGTATTACTAAAGTATTATAATCAGAGGAAAATTATATTTTGAAACGTTTCACTTGACAGTGCATTATCACAACGAGGGACCCACATATGGATGAGGCTGGTTAATAACATAGCAGTTAGCTACAATCCCAAAGTATGATTAGGAAGAATCAGCTGCTACAGGTTATCACATAAGGGGCAGACAGCAACAAAAGATTGTCTAGACCCTTCTTTATCGTGGATGACCCCAAAGGATAAACATGTATCATACGTTTGAAAAAACAAATATGTCAAAGTAGTTAGCAACCCACTGAGCATTTTTGGGTCTTAAAGAGGTCTAATAGACATCTAAATGTAGCCTAGACGACTAGTCTGAAATCAGGCTACCGCAGGTCTAAAAATGAAAGTTTTTTAGACATCTAAATTTGGACCAAGTTTAGACCAAGTCTAAATCTGGGCTATATCTATACTACACAGTATATTGCTCAACAGCTATCATAATTATTTTGGTTAAGTACTTGGAGATCAGTTATGCAACTCACAGTTGCTTTTTGAAATAAATAGTAATCGAATAATGGGTCAAAGTGCAACGTCTAAATTCCTTCTAAAAACATACAGAATCTAGACGGTTGAAATTAGGTCTAAAAAAAAAACTAGACGTCTCATATTTGTCTATTGCTCAGTGGGAAATATATTTAGGGTGGCCAGGTATCATTTATGTGTAGGAAACACTGAAATTTGAGTATTCCAAAGGAGAATTTAGGATAACTGCTTGACTAGGTGAAACATAAATGTGGAGCACTGCTGAGGTTGGCTGATCAATTGATTAATCTAGACTTGTATCTAGACTTGAATTTTTGCCACATTAGTGAGCATGTATGTGTATGAACCCGTTTGTTTTAAATGTAACTAGAGAGAGTCTTCAAAGAGTAACAAGGGTTCCAATGATCTCAACTTGATGTCATTTGACCTTTAATAGACTAGTTACATGTGCATGTAAATATGCGAGGCCATTGCGCCGCGAGTTCTCACTCACCCCGTATCTCTCAGCTACCACATCGTTAAGGTTGCGCTGCTCTCTCTCAGCCTGCTCCTTCATCCTCTGGTAGTTCTTCCTCAGCCAGCTCAGGCCTCCATCATTCACTACAGAGACTGCTGAGACAGAGGGAAAGAAAGTCAGCAAGGTTCTGTCTATCACATCCAAGAGCACTGTTACATTACATGTCACCTTCACCAATTCACACCATATTCGCACACAACCAGTGGGCGCATCTAAGATGGGTGGTCTTGGGGTCAAGTGTCTTTGGCAAGGAACTTCAGCATATGGACAGCAGGATCTGGGATCAAACCCAAATTGAAAGACAGCCAACTCTATGACTGAGTCACAGCTTAGTAATGTCAATGAAACACCTGCTTACAAGGAAGCTTAATGCCTCCTGTTGATATGGAGTGAAATGATGATACTACATGCTTCATAAGTGAACTGAAAGTGTTCATGAAGAAGGTTGTAGAACTGGGCAGTAGATTAAGCCGTTTTCTCAAAGTTACCCCCTGGCTGACCACATGTCATCTCATCATTTTTCAGAAAAAGACTTTTGGACAACTACATCAGATCTTAAGGACAACGACACCCCCAGCAAGGCACACACATGCCAGTTTCTATCTTCTGCAACACCTTTATCAAAACCGAATGTGAGTAGGACCCCCTGTCTACCATTCTGAGAAGGGAGCTTACAGCAGAGAGGTGATTTCCACTTGAGCAGAAACTGTACTTACTATATGACGAGAAGAGAAACGCCTACATATACCTGCATTTGCTCGTCAGCTTAACACAGCTTACTCTCTGCCTGTCACTCTCTTTTTTCCCTAAATCCTTAAATCAGAGGCTCTTTATGACACTCTCAGTTTTCTCACTCTTTAGTCAAACCTCAATATTGACTTTGCTGCAAAAATTGTTTGCATATCATTCCTGATGTATTATATTTTACTTTTCCCTGCACTGAACACACACAGACTAACTCTACATCTCATCCCTCTTTAACACAGACCTGAGAAAAAAGCACAAGATCAGCATGAACAATTCTGTGACAACCAAGCTTTCTGAGTTCTATTATGGGGTGCAATCAAATACTTCCTGCAGCACCTCAATGGACCCTGTATTTTCAATACTCGTCGAAGATATACCACATTTTCAAGCTCTTTTATAGCCAGTATTTCCATTACTAAATGCTAACCCAGTGGTCAACTAATTAACTGAGCACCTTGTTGGAGGTCTTACAAGGAAGAAAGGACAAGAAATTTGGGTAAATGAAAAAGGGCAGAGAGGGGAATCTGAAGGTTGTTGAGTCAAATCTATTTGACACGGCTAAATACATGATCCCAGTAGTGTAGTTAACACAAGCAGAGCTAGCACCAAAAACCTGCTACTCCATGTGGGTTAATAACCACACACCTGTGCTGATGATGAGATGTCTTTAGTTGTTTGTTTTTTTTCTCAACTCAGTCGAGCAAAATAGCATTGTTGTGGTGATTCTGGCTAGTGGAGGGTGGCAGCACTACTGCTCAGAAACTACTTATGACCCATATTTATGACCCTACAACAAAGATGATGTCTAAGTGTTGAAAATGCCTCTGTAAAGCTCACTGGAGTTTGTATTTACCTTTTGTTGTTGCAGTACCAGCCTTCTCCTCTGGGGGCAGACCAGTGCCTCCATCTTTCCAGTATGGGTTCAACTCCAGTTTGTGCAAACCAGCCTAGAACAGGGATGACAATTTTTAACAGCACAACAGGGCCAAATATGTGACAGTACAAACATCAACATCATGCAGATACAAACATATACAGCCACTCTAAGTACACTCTAGTCCAAAAAAGGAAGCATGATCAGTCTTTATCTTCCTCTAACACAGACCTGAACATCTTATTGTATCAAGACTTAAATGCCACAAACATGTGATTCTGCCCTCCTTATACATCAGGTAAACAAACACACGCATGCATATTCACCTGCTCAATGGCCTGAGCCTTGGCCCTCTCCTCCTCTTTCAGTCGTTCTTTCTCAGCTCTCCTCTCTGTTGTAGAGGTGGTTCTCATCGCCAGGAAGTCAAACGTCATCCACTCATCTCTCTTTGAGACAGGGATATAAATAATGTGAATGAGCAATTTTGGTTCCACAGTAAAAGAAACAATCACTGCAAAAGCTGTAAACTAAAAACAGGAAGATAATAAATAACTTAGGCAAATTCTACTAAATCACTTCCATTTTCAACCACTTTTGATTTCTTTAAACATCTTTCATGAAAACAAAAATAACAATAAAAAGTGACATCAGACGCCATGCAAATTGTTATTCTGTATCTATATGGTCAGTTTAGGTGATTACCTGCTGGGCATTCTGTGCTGGGCTTTGATTGCTCTCTGATGGTTTGGCATCATCAGGAAGCTGCCAGGCTTTAGCAGCCTGTGCCTGAGGTTGAGCCTCAATCCACTCATTCTCTGAGTCCTGACAGAGAATAGAGAGAGAGAGAGAGAGAGATGAGGATTTTTATTTTTCAATCGTGAGACTAAATTTTAAGAGACATAAGATTATTCAGCACATTTAAATTATTCAAGTTATTGACCAGTGTTTCACTGCTCTGGTAGTAAAAAAGACTCATATAATGTAAAGTGACTTAATTACTCACCTGTGAGCTGTCACTAGATCCGTCACCTGCTTCTGCTGTCTTCCTCTCCTTCTTTGCCTTTTTCTTCTCCTTTTTCTTCTTAGATTTCTTCTCTTTCTTCTTTTTGCTCTTCACAGAGCCCTCCTATAGAAGATTTGGATACAGCCAAGTGTCACTGTAATTATAAACTGTCTAGCGGCTTGTTTACCAAGGGAATAACTGATTTCTGTAGAAGACATAATTGCTGTTGTCATCACTGCTAATGACATCCAGCAGCAAGATAGTGGATAGATATTGGGATGTTGTAACATTGCTTTACTGCACTTTATAATAGTTGAGACAACACAGTGCTTTGAATAAAATATACTTACTTCCCCAATCTCCTCCAGTCTCTGGTTGACCTCTGGGAGCATCCAAGTGTCCTCCCCTCTCTGTCTCTTCAGCTCCTTCCTCCTCTCTTCCTTCTCATACTGCTTCTTGGCCTGAAGGGTGCAAGAACAACAAAATAAGATTAAATTAATAATTGAAAAATCATGTATATCACACCCTACTCACCACAAAACAAATAATACAGAATACAGTAATTCATATACCACAAAAACAGTCACTCTTTAAATATATAATCTATCAGCTTTAAAGGGATATTCTGGCGTGAAGTTAATTTAGGGTCAAACACACCATAACACAGAGTCAGGCACCCCATCGAGAGATGAATGTTGCCGACCGCTTACTTCTCTAGTTATACCAACTTTAGTCACGACCGCATGATAGCAATAGCAACCAAATATCTTTTTAACTTTGCCTAATTTCTTTAGCAAGGAGACTTGCTTGTTCATAGCGAGACCTCGGGCGAGGACTGCTGTGGGGTGACGCAGCTCAAGGAAGAACATTTATGATCATTACTTTATCATTTCCTTGAAGTAATAATCATCATATTAATCAATTTGCACGGCAGACGCGGTGGTTCTTCTGCCTGAGCGTCTCGGTCTAATTGCATTTTGATGGTGAAATGATCATAAATGTTCTTCCTTGAGCAGCGTCACCCCGCTGTAGTCTGTGGTGGACTGGCCTGAGGTCTCGCTACAAACAAGTGGCTGCTGGAAGAGAGTAGATGAGTTGTGTTTAGTCTCTTTGCTAAAGATATCAGGCAAAGTTAATAAGATGTTTGGTGGCTAGTGCTGTGACTAGGATCCTATATGTGCTGTTGATGAAGTTAGGTGCTGTTCTGAGCATTATTTGTGTCTATAGAGTGGCGTTTTGGCTGAGCGCGTGGCTCTGTGTATTGCTATTGTGCAGTCGTTTCTAAAGTTGGTATAACTACAGAAGCAAGCAGTCAGCAACATTCATCTCTCAAGGGGGTGTGGTGTGTTTGACCCTGAATTAATTTTACACCGGAATATCCCTTTAAGGCTGTATGATCATAGGTTATGAAACGGATGTGACACTGATGAGACACAGAGAGCCAGATCCTGTCCAAACAGGATTAATCAGACCCAGCAGCACTCTTTGTTTTGGCCTGTTGAAGCACAGGTGAACCAGGCAGATAATGTCTAAACATCTCTCAGCGTTTGTCACCATCAGTCTGTATCATCTGCTCTGTGTCTGTGTGCGTCTGTGCAAACACAGCTGCACGGCTCAGAGATAACGCTCAATCCACTGCATGTGTGCATATATGGTTACTACAATAAGCCTGATTTTAATCTTCAAACTGGAGGGAGCAGGACTCAAAAAGCTCCATAAAAGCCAGCTGCAGCTCGCTATCTACACCTGCAGTGTTTGTCCTCTCTGCTCAACAATATCCGCATGTAGTAACCACGGACAGTCAAGTACGGACTCATAGCTTGTGTTCAATTCGCAGATGAGAGGAAAACACACAGACTATATCACGGAAAAGGGCAATTCAGACATGAAGATAACTTTGAGCTGTTCAAGCTCACGCCGTTAGCCGTTAGCTTGTTACCCGGACGACACATTTCTGTTGTGAGACTAACCTGGCGCCATTATCGGCCAGCCCTGAATTTTATTTACAGGGTTATTTGCCAAAAGAGTTTTAACCTCATACCTTTTCTATTGCCTCTTTTCGTGCCTGCCGTTTGCTTTCCTTTCTATCTTCGATGCTGCCCGAGCTCTCGAAACTACCTCCGTACGTCGCCATGACACTGTCGTCAATGTTTTTGTGGATGTCGCAAAGCGTTGATGTTTACGGCAGCTTTGATTTGTGGTTCTTGTAGTGCGAAAGCAAATGCCATTGAAGGACTACAACCATTTGAAATAAAACTAAGCATTTTTGTGAGGACTGCTTCTTGTAGATGGTATCTGCACACTCGAGTCCTCGCTTGCTGTGAGGGGAAACGTGCTGATACCGGCAAAAAGAAAGACCTGATTGATTTTAACAAACAAACATGGCTGTCAGTGCAGCAAGCATTGGCACAAGTAGGAAAGAGTGGGGTAAGGTGAGCCATTTTTCATATTTTGGATCACGAAATCAAGGCAATCACAGTTTTGTCTCCAACAAGTTACTAACTAATCCCTGCAAACCAACAGAATGAGTGTAAACATAACTGTCTTGATAATGTCAAAAAAAAAGTGGGGTAAGTTGAGCTGTATCCCTACTATAAATTCACTTTCAAGAGTGAAAAATGTTCTTTTTTTAATAAATGTCTAACCCCTTTACCCATGTGCTTCTAACCTTCACAGATTCCATGAATTGATGCCCATCGCTTAAATATTTGGTCACATGATCAATTTCTTTTACCCCATTCAAGCAACAGGGGGTGGCTCAACTTACCCCTCTCTCCCCTACTGTAGAAGATGTCTGCACTTGCATACATCTGGTTCAGCCATTAAACCCCTTGTATGTAAATGCAAGGGACTGACACAAACCATTTCAACATAAATGTCTCTTGACTCTAGGAAGCGGAAGATGTAAAATATCCTGTAGTCTGTCAAATCAATTCTCTTTACCTGAGGGAGGCATATCTTTAAATCTTAATGATCCTTTAAATGTCAGGTCAGACTCTGCTGAGAAACAGCAACAACAATGCATGAACAATAACACTGCTACACCAACTCAGACATTGTGCACGGAAGGATCTCACACACACACACACACACACACACACACATAGGACAGAGATGCTGTTTCACCATAATCAATACACCACCATCAATAAAAGCCAAGAGCCATGTCTCACCTCAGGACCACCATGTGTGAGTCTGTGTGGGTCCCCGAGGACTGAGGAGCCACAGGAGTAATTTACCCAGAGCCGCTAACCAATTACCAACCTCCTCAAAATAACCACACTGCACTCCTCTGCCATCAATACTCCATTATCCTACTATTTATTCTGTCTTAGCTGTCTGGTAAAACTTGTCTTATTAATACTACATGTTGTGTGAACATGTGTGTGTGTTCGAAAAAAAAAACAGGTCATAAAGCCATACTGTGATGCTCTATGGCTATACCAAACCCAAAAAGGAATTAGAGTAGCGATTAATCAGCAGTTAGTCCAGCATCGTAAATGACTAACAGCAACACACACAGAATTTCAGCCACAATAAATCTGGATTTTTCTTTACATGTCCATATTTTACATTTTTGGATACACTGCATTGAGATCAAATATGTATACTTCAAAGAGACTTAGAAAACAGTCACTGAGCAAAATTATGAAGCACAAAGAGTTTCTAAGACGATCAAAATAATTGCCTTTGTCACCTCAGTAACCAGGACAGTCTGAACCAAAAAGCCCCGGTTCAGCTACACTTTAAATTTATGTTAACATTAAAAGAATAATCTCCTTTTAAGTGGACTTAGACCAATTTTACAGTCTTTTCTTAACCTTACTAGGCATCTATTTTTACTGCTCTATCACAGACTTGAAAAATAGTTCAGGTTTGATTATGGTGAAAAATGATCTAAGAACTCTGGGTTGCAGTGTAAGTGTGCCATTCTGTTGCCGCCACACCCCATTTGCGACCCCCCCACCCTATGCATCACATCCTGGCATGTAGGGAAGGTGAAAAGGTTCACTCGCAGCTTTTATTGTGCTTATTTTCAAAAAGCAGGGATACATCTGAATGTGAAGAAAATACTCTAGAGCTTAATGCACAGTGCTGCATCTTGAGTTTTAGATCCATGTTCAAAGCAAAAATAGAATACAAGGCAAGAGGTAAAGCAGCAGAAATTCTTATTTGCGGTGTGCAGTACAGTCTGTTCACTTCAAAAGATAACAAGATAGTATCTTCAGCGAGTACAGTATGATTACATCTAGAGCGCCCTTCATTTTAATAAATGTGTTATGGGTTTCAGAAAATGGGAGGATAGACTGCAGGTGGATCATATTTTCAATCACAATAAAGAATCCTGATCACACCACTTCTGTTTGAGCTACCTTGAAACTTTAACAAGATAAACCAATTTAAAATTTGACCCCAGATGGCTTTTGAACAGAGTTTTCACACTATTTGAAAGGATACAAGTGGATCACAAAGAAGGGAATTTTGTAAATGTTAACATTTATTTAAAGGCATTTCTGGTCACATTTCTCCTCCTTAATTTAACCGTTAAAAGATCTTGAATTGGATGTTTGATTATAACTGAATCATTTTAAATTATTGGTGAATGAGTTCATCCTTTTTTAATACGACACACCAATTCCCCTGGTCGTGATAGCTTCTCTGGACCTTGACTCCAGTGACCTGCCCACAGAGCTGCTCCAACTCCCCCTGCTGGAACACGTGGTAATAGCGGTGAAAAATGGGTGCTGGGCTACTCTCAGATTCTGACTTTAGTTTTTGGTAGGGGGTCTGTGTAGAGTCAGTGCTGGGTACAGGTTCACACTGCGAGCTGGCTGTGGGACATGGCTTTCCTGGAGTCTTTTTGGATTTGTCTTTCTTTTTGTCCTTCTTCCCACTGTCTCTTGATTCTTCCTCCCCTTGTCTTTTTCCCTCCTTCAGGTGCCAGGGAACCAAAAGGTCCTGTGTGTTGAAGGCTGTGCGGTTGGTGTGGACACTTAGTTTGCCAATATCTTGTATGTTGTCAACAGGCTTGTGACTGTCCTCTGAATGTTGGCCAGATATCTCATGAGGTCCCTGGCTATCTTGTGTTGTATCTTTGAGGAGGTTGTGGTTCTCAGGATGCCCCCTGTTTTGGTCTTTGAGGTACTTGGACTTCTGCTTGTTGTACTCTTGTTCAAAAGCCCAGACATAGATGAGTGCCAGACCTCCAGGCTTCAGAAGTCTCATCAGCTCCTGTACTGCTGCCAACCGACGGGCCTGCAACGAACATACATGCAAAAAGTGAGCCATTTGGCCATTTCCAAAACGCAACCCTGCACACTAAAATATGAATTTGGGAATTAACATTTGATCTGGATGTATGCGCTTTTTACATGTTTACTTTATACCTGAGTGGAAAAGTGGTGTATGACAGCAATAGAGATACAAGCATCACAAGAGTCTGTTCGCATCGGGACACAGAGAGCATCAGATACAAAAGCTTGGAAGCCTCTGTCTGCACAGATTTGGACAAGAGCACTGCTGCGGTCACAACCAACCTGGAAAAGACAAAACGCACACACAGAGGTTTATAAAGTCAGACACACACAAGAAATTGGGAATGTACAAAGAAAGAGAAAAGTAGAGGTCTTATATCAGAGTTGTAAGGACACTGGGCGAATGCAAACAGTGGAGACCAGCAGAAAACACATCAAGTGTAACATGGGCTTCAGTACCAATGGCATCAGCCCCTTTGAGTATATAAGTTTGATTTATTTTGTTAATTTTAAATGAAACAAGATGTCAACACATCATTCAATCAATCAGTCAGTCAAACCAATAAAGCAACCTTAAAATCTATTCTAAAAGAGACCTTAAAATCGGTGTAATGTGGTCTCTCTTTCTGATTCTTCTTAGCATCCGTGCAGCTAAATTTTGTAGTAATTGCAGGTGTGAAATGTTCTTTTTTGGGTAGACCAGAAAGGAGGGCATTACAATAGTCTATTCTACAAGTGATAAAAGCATGAATTAATGTCTCTGCATTGGCTTGAGAGAGAAACGGTCGCACTCGGGCTATGTTTTTTCAATGATAAAATGCCTTCTTGGTGATATCTCGTATGTGAGGCTCAAAGCTCAGCTCTGAATCAAATAAAACACCTAAATTTTTAGCTTGTTGACTTGGATTAAAAGATAATGCTTTGAGTTTGCTGACCAGTTTCTCTCTCTTGTCCCCTGTACCAATGACCAAAACCTGAGTTTTGTCCTGGTTGAGCTGTAAAAAAGTTCTCTACTATCCATGATTTAATGTCTAAAATGCAGTAAAAAAGGGGATCGAGTTGCCCTGTGTCATCAGGAGACACGGCGACATACAGTTGTGTGTCATCAGCATAGCTGTGGAAATTGATGCCATAACTCCTGATGACATTCCCTAAAGGAAACATGTAAAGATTAAAAAGAGAAGGGCCTAAAATGGAACATAAGCTCACTGAAACAAACTAGCTACTGACGGTCCATTCACCCTATTTTTTTATTTCTAATCATATGTGTTTGCATTTAAGTGCAGACAGATAGTTGTTAGTAGTTTGCAGATGATTCAGGCACCAACACCATATAAGTAATCTAAAAGTCTTCATACATTTTAAACTTCAGGAGCTACCAGAGCCTCTGCCTACCTATGTGAAGAACCAGCAGAGCATTGCTATTTGCTCATTCTGCTGCAACTGACTTCCTGACTGTGAATGCCAAACAGCCCTAACAGTTAGGAAATGTATCAACACAAAGATGACTTATGAAGTACAGTAGCATTTTACATTTAGTTCATCCAAAAAGCAGTGGGAGAAGAAATGGAATGAAAGAGAAATGCTAATTCAATGAGACAGAATAACAGACACACTTACAGCAATCACAGCTGGGTTGACACCAAGATATTTTCCATTTCCACAGCCCACATCTGCCAGCACACTGCCAGCAGGGAGTGAGTTCAGGAAGTGGCATACGTTGGGCCAGGGAGAGTGCCGAGTGCTGCTGAAGTGGGAGGCGATGGTGTCATACACCCGATGCACATACTCCTCCTCCAGAAGGGCTGCATCGGCATGGCAACAAGGGAGTGAGGGTGGTGATGGTGGTGGTGAAGATACAGAAGGCACTGAGGGAGCTCCCTGACTGTCACAGGCAGTGGGGAAGGCTGGGGAAAGATGAGAATAAAGGGGTTTAATGGTTATTGTGAAAAATGGTTTTGAAGAGATACCATCTTTCTGTTGCAAAGGCAGGTTGATTTAACTGTCATCTTCCTGAGGGCGAAACAAACTGTCAAAAAGAAAAAACCTTAAGGCAAGCGTGCAAAGAGAATAGGTCCAAGAAAAGAACCCTGAGGGACTCCACAAAGGAGAGAGACTGTGGATAGTGTCACTAGGGCTGGTACTTTTTGTCCAAAATTCCAGTCCTGTGGAAAAGCTTCTATTAAAACAGTAATGAGTCGTTCAAATACAAAATAAACAGTGCATTAGCGTATCAGGCTGCCTGAAGTTTATTTTTTGATTTAGCAGATGCTCAAATAGCGACTTAACCATGACGTTCACTCTGGACCTCAGTTAATTTACACTGAGATGTTTTTCTACAAAAGTGGACTTCTCAAAGCTGTCCAAAGTAGACAGTCGCAGCAAAAATTTGGGAAGCCTCCTCATCTTAGGGGAGCATTTTGAAAAATTTGACTCAATAAATGGTGAGTAAAAGACAAAGATATAATTGTATTTTATTGTGTGTAATTCATTGTACTATGTATTGACTGTTGTGTATCAGTGTCTGGACCTCAGGAAGAATAGTTCCGACTAAGGTCAGAACTAATGGGGATCCATAATAAACAAACAAACAAAACCAGTGCAACATGCGCTATGGAATACAACATACTCCATGGGTATCAGAAAAAGTGTTTAAAAATCTCAGGTTGTGTCTCAATCTGCATTTGTAAGATTCTCACCACAGTCACACGGTTTGTGCCGTATCTTCCGGAAAGTGAAAGAAGTACGAGTGCCTCTCTTGCTCAAAGTGAGATTGCTGTGGGCCCCAAGGTCAGCCATTGTATGAGCAGGGGATTGTGGGTCGCAGGCAGGCACCATGTCGTATTTCCGTGGAGTAATCCTGAGGGTGAGATAAGAGACAGGGTACACTCAGTACCAGCCATGAATAATCCGTACAGCTGGTGTATGTTATGTCAACATAAGAAAATGTAGATATGACCAAATCCTGAGGGGAACAGCATTTTATCTTAATGTGTGGAGGTTCAGGAAAGTGCAGGAAAAACTCCACTGGCAGACTCCCCTGAAGCTCAGAGAAAGGTCAGATAAATTCAATATTTCTGTGCTCTCCCTCAATAGAAGAGTGGAAGAAAAGAACTGTCACTCCTCCGTCGATTGACTTAAAGCTCAAGTCAAGATAAATTGACTCAGTCTGGCAGAGTCCAGCTCACCCATGTGTCCACAGATATCTGCTCTCTCCCTTCATCAGCAGGAGGCTCCGTGCTGGCAGCACCACAGGAAGTAGCAGACCATCAGGATGACGGAACTCCATCACTGTCTGTTATAGTACAGAGTACATGTGAAGAATAGGAAGATTCAGGCATGCCACATCAATACTGAAACAGCTGTTTACTTCTCAGCCATGTTAACCTTAATTCTCAAATTACATATTGCCTGATTTGTGTTATTTTATCCTTTTTTTAATCAAAGTAATGATGAGAAAATGTTTGGTTATACTCTGTTTTGGTTATACTCAATCTGTTACTGAGCAGCAAAATTTATTATGCAAAATTACCAAAGATTATTTCATTTTCTACAGACAACTACCATAAAAGGAGTGACTGTACAGTTTAAATCTTTTTTTTTTCCTCATCAGCTGTTGCTTGACATCACCCTGAGGAAAAAAAACACACGCACGCACTCAATAACAAATTTTCGCCCTTAGCTCTCCAACTAACCACCAGCAGAAGAATATCCACAGCACTGGTGTTTGATCCCAGTGTTTCCTTACAGCGTGTAACAGCATGAGCTCTGCAGGGAAATTACATCCGCACAATTTCTAAACTGCATCTCCCGAGTTCTGACAGCAGGAAAATTGGATTTTGTGAAGGAGAGGGGTGTGTATGTGTGTCTTTGTTTGTGTATGTGTGTGTGTGACAAAAAGACAGACAGGCAGATAAGCGTTTGTGTATTTTTGTGAAAAAGTGATGTACATGCAACTCCAGCAAATGATCTGATCTTTGCCTGAAACCATACACAGAAATCTATCATAAACACACACACATGCACGCACACCAGACACACTAACACACCATAAGCAGAACTGTGCTTGCTCCCATCTGTGGAGTATTAACCAATCAATGAAACCGGTGGAATGTGACTAAATCGATGGAGATGCTGGCAGCTAGGCTCCAATTCAAGACTATTCATCAATCTGTGACACACACGGACACAGACACACACACACACACACACACACACACTTATCTCATACTTCTCTCTTTGCAATCAAACCATGGAGAATAACACTTTTTAATCTGTGTTACTTATTTGCTTCAAGTTTGCATCTATCAAGTTTGATGACTGAGCCAGTTCAGTTCCTCTTTTCTTCTTTAAAGTCCTGAAATAAATTAAATCCTAGCTAAATCAAACAGGGTGCAATTAGAGGGTGGGAATATACGATGCAGGAATGAATATTGGATCCCGCTTAATTAAAGTCGCTGTGAGGAGTTTTGCAGAACTTGCTAAACAGACTGAAATTGATAGTGGTGCTTCTTTGTAACCAACAACAGCAAAATAAGACCTTCTGCATGATTTTGAGTTTTAATCCTGTAACAGCTGCAAGGGGGTAGGTGAAGCAGTCTTTTCTTACAGTTACAAAAGCAAAAACTCACAGCAAGTGAAAATATTACCTATGAAAAGAAAGCAGGATGAAGTATTTTGGTAGAAATGTGCAACATTAGCAAAGAAAAAAGATGTTCCTCTTTGTTCTCATGAGATGCTACAAGATGACAAACAAAAGGTTCCTCACAGAAGCTCCATGCTGAGGTAGATACTGCTGAAGTAGTTGGGGTCCACTCGACTTAGACTTACGATGACTAGGACCTGTGATCAGACTCAAACACTGACTGCATTAGGATTCAGTAGATTATGAAGGGGACCCCGACTTAGTGATAAAGATAGTTTGTTTCTTTTTGTTAGTTTGCCCTGACATTTATTCACTTTTTAGAGAGGTTTGGCATATTTGTTCAACCCTATGTGTGTGCACTGATCTCATTCAGCTTAACTCTCTGTTACAATGTCTAAAGGGGAACCATGAATCATGAAATTTGTGCAAGTTGTTTAATGCTAAAAAAACCACCAGGGAGAAGACAGGGACAACATCAATTCTAAACAGGCATCTGTCCAGGATACACAAACAGAAGTAGCTGAGATTTAATAGTTTCCCAACTTGGAATTGTCGATTTTGGTGCTTTAGAAACTGAAGTGACTCAGCCACTGAGTCAAAGAAGTTTGGTCAGTCGAAATTCTGTATAATAAAAGGTTTTTATTGCAACCTCCAACCTGGTTTATTGGACACCTGCAGTGATCCCATTTCAGCTGAATCAATGACTTCATCCCCTCATTAGGAGAAGGGTAGTTCACATTTACACACAACACACTGCACTGTAGCAATAATGATAGTATATGATAATTTCAAGACGTGCTGTGTGGATCAGACAGAATCCAGATCTAATGAATAAAATTTTTCTACGCATCTGTACAAGGTCCCACACAGTCAGTCAAGGTTCATACAGATCACAGTTTGCATCCTCATAATTAATGACATTTACGATGAAGAACTGAATTATACTATAGGCAATGGGGATTCAACTTAGATTTCTTAGCTTCTTATCGAGTAACTTAGACTCAACTTGCACTTAAACACTTAAGACTCTGCCTAACAGTATTATAAATAATAGTAACTGTTTTTTAAGGAACATGCCAGTAAAAAGTGCAAACATGTTGTCTTATAGCATCCTGACACTTTCAAACCTGTAAAATTTTGATTCCAAAATACAACAAGCTTTAACACAGCCAGTTTCCTTTTATCAGGCATTTGACCGACCGTTTCTGCCTTCTCCTAAACCAATCACTTTTTGAAGCTCAAAATCACTCATGCTGACCTTCTGCCTGTGTGCATGCGACAGATGCTGTAACAGATGATAGCTGATTGCTATTAGACCCTCAGAGTTTCACACAAGTGAGGACAGATTGGTGTTCATCAGCGGTAGTCACTCTACAGAGACCAAACCTCCAGACCATCGAGTCACTCCTGGAAATGTCACGCCTATTGTTTCGATGGGAAATCTATCCCTCTACTTTTCATTAAAGAAGGGACATGGTGACACCTCAAACATATTTATTAATAGAGAGCTAAGGTGTTTAAGAAAGTATGACAGTGTATATAAATCGAGGGAAAGGGAAAAAATGAGATGTAGCCACAGGAAGGTGACAAAATGTCCTCAATCAGATCTCAGGAACACAAGATCGAAGCGTACTGTTGCGCACACAACCCTCCCTGTCCCCCTGAGACAGATGGATAACTCGGGTGGCCAGAGAGGTGACAGCTCAGTTGATTGATCTATCTTTGCTACAGTAAGGTAAACAAGCAGCAAGACAACATCTTATCATATCTGAACATTTACAGCCACCTCTTTACTTTGCAATGCAGTTTAATGCTCAAATTTAAAAACCAGTATCCTAAGACCAACACTTTTAGCACTTTTAACCTTTAATTTTTCATCATGAATCTATAGCTCCCCAAGCTTTTCAGCAGTGTGTTTGCCTTGGTAGATACAGTCTGACTTCTTACCTGTGCCCCCAGGCTCAGAGACAGTATGGTGTCCTCAAAGGCAGAGTGGGTGTCCACATGAGGAGGAATACCTGCATTTATTTGTAATAACAATTTTGGAAAAAGGTTAGTTTAGTTAAGTTTTTCAAATGTTTCATTAGCTGCTTTTCTCTAGAGCTTGACAAAGTTAAAACTTGTGAGGTATGTGAAACTCTTACTATTTAGACAGCTAATAAATTTTAATTAATGTGTTGATAAGTAAAAGCAAATAGGAGGAAAGCATGATTAACAAAAATGTGTTTTTCAAAATCCTTAATAAGTCTTGTGAAGTTTGCCAGTACGTCTTAATATACTAAAAAACTGATAGGATCCAAAGCCTTCTTCAACGCACCATAGAAAGGTTACACTGCCACCTTGTGGCATAAGCGCACTCATGTTAAAAATTTCCCACAATGTGGTGCTGCTCTCTCCAGTAAATGGAAAACACTCAATAATGTGATGTGGTCAGCCACATGTCTACAGCTTAAAGTTAAGTGTGACGAACCTTGTCCACACTCGTACTGGTTGACGGTCAGCTGATCTGGCATGATGTTTATGTGTCCACTCCTGAAACATCGCTCCAAGACAGGTAGACACTCCTGAGGGATACCTTGACACACCCAGATACACAAATAAGTAAATTACTATGAATTTTAGAAACAAAATTCTGACCTCTATTTGATTTTTAGTAAAATTAGATATGCTTGTTCAATGAACAGAGCAAGATTGATCAATTTTCTGTGTCTGGCATTGAAGTACAAAAAAATCTGGAAAATCAGTTGCACCTGTTTGAGGGCGGGAGGTTAAACTGTGCTTCTGTGTGAAGACTTTCATGAACTGGGACATACAGTTCATTTGCATATGAAGCTTTTATTACACCATGTCTTATTGACACCCTAATAAGCACAGCCTACTGTAACGCTGACAGCTGAGACTCACTACTACCCTAAACAAAATCGCAGAATATCAGACATGTTTTGCTCTTTGAAGTGGTCACTTGCTTCCTCATGCCCCATCTTCTAGGTAATAAAGTAGCACAATAAAATACCTCTCTCTGCATGTTATACTGGTATATCAGTTGTACAAGTATATGGGAAATGGCTGACTTATTTGATGACATAAAGGGTATTAAAAGTGCATCTTGTACATTGAATTTTGGGGTAACTGAAATGAATGTAAAATGACCACATGTTTTTAACATGCCTCATAAAACCATATAAAAAAGTAGGTTAAATACAGAGGAGCAAACTCACCTGAAGGTAATGGCTTGTCCTTATCGACGTTGTTATTGTCATAGCGAAATTCAAAGCCATAATGTTTGACTCTTCTGTGCTTCAGAGCTTTTTGGGCTGAAAGGGATGGAGTTAACAATTCAGATTGACAAAAGGCACTGGCTTTTCTTTACTCAACATTGGAGAAGCTGCTTGTAAAATGTGTAATATGTATTCAGCGACCTGCTACTTTACTTTAAATGAAGCTTCTCAGCACTGAAGCTACCAACAAGAGAAATGAAGAAAGCTAAACTGATATTAGATTGACTTAAAGATGCAAAAAGGTAGAGTCATGACTAGCTCTAAGGATGAAATCTCATCCAGGAAAAAAAAAAAAAGAAAAGAAAAAGACATTATGTAGCCCCTCACCAGTGACATCGTCATTTGAAGAGCTCCAGTCTATGGCAGAAAGCAACAAAACCTCTTCCTCAAGAGACACAAAATCTTCCAACAAAGTTAATCCTTCCGGCAAAGAAATGGACACACCCTCCTCACAGATTACTGCATACATAGGTTAAAAATATATACAGTAAGTAATGTAAAATAGTCACTTCTGGCTGCCGAATTTCCAGAATACATTCTCCAACATTGCATAAAACAAGGGTTAATGGTTGCTGCTGTTACCCGAGTCCACATAGCTGAGGTAGAGTGTGACACTGTTATCTCCACACTGCAGCTTTTCTCCATTGAGGTGGATGTGAGCTTTCTGGGCACTCTCCTCAGATCTGGAAAAAGTATGACAATTACCAATTCTTTGAATGTTTAACATAACTTCTTGGCATAGTACACCAGAGTTCATGCAGCATGTACCTGTATGTGACAAAAGCATAAGGCTTCTGGGGGTGCATGATCAGCTTCTCCAGCTCTCCAAACTCTTTCAACACTGTCGACAGTTCCTCTCGGCTGACACCATTTCCCAGACCACCATTAGCGACCACCAAACTCTACAGAGAGTACAGAGGAAAATGTAAAAAAAGACCTGTACAAGACGGATGACTTCCAATAAGGCTCGCATTGCTTTTACTCTTAAAGGGATATTCTGGCGTTGAAATTAATTTCGAGTCAAACACACCGAAACACCGAGTTAGACACCCCGTCGAGAGAGAGATGAATGTTGCCGACCGCTTGCTTCTCTAGTTAAACCAACTTTAGTAACGACCGCAGGATAGCAATACAGAGCGGTCTGAGGAGCCATAAACAAACCTCAACCAAAACGCCACTCTATAGCCACAAAGAATGCCCAAAAGAGCACCTAACTTCATCAACAGTACATATAGGGCCATAATACTACCCACCGGTCATCTTGTTAACTTAGCCTGATTTCTTTAGCAAAGAGACTAAACACAACTCACCTACTCTCTGCCAGCAGCCGCTTGTTTGTAGAGACCTCGGACCAGTCCATTACGGATTACAGCGGGGTGACACAGCTCAAGGAAGAACATTTACGATCATTTCTTCATGGAAATGCAATCAGACCGAGATGCTAAGGCAGGAGAACTACCGCATCTGCAGTGCAAAATGCTTAATATTTTGAATATTACTTCAGGGAAATGATAAAGTAATGGTCATGAATGTTCTTCCTTGAGCTGCGTCACCCGCAGCAGTCCGTAATGGACTGACCTGAGGTCTCGCTACAAACAAGCAGCGGCTGGAAGAGAGTAGGTAAATTGTGTTTAGTCTCTTTGCTGAAGTCAAGAAATTAAGCAAAGTTAAAAAGATATTTGGTGGCTAGTGCTATGGCTAGGACCCTATATGTACTGTTGATGAAGTTAGTTGTTCTGAGCAATATTAGTGGCTGTAGAGTGGGGTTTTTTTTTGGCTCGTCAGACCGCTGTGTATTGCTATCCTGCCATCATTACTAAAGTTGGTATAACTAGAGAAGCAAGCGGTCGGCAACATTCACCTCTCGAGGGGGTGTCTAACTCGGTTTCACGGTGTGTTTGACTCGAAATTAATTTCTACGCCGGAATATCTCTTTAAACGCCACTGTATATTGCCTTTATTTTTCATTAACGGTGAAAGGAAATCATTGTGTTACTGTGTTTTGAATTAGATGACCCCATCTTAGGTATATTCCTGATCTGCTTAATAATTATTTCCTTCTTTAATAACTTCACATCATCTAGTCCTAGCTTTCTACCCATCCAGTGCTCTTACTGCTCAACAAAGAGTGATAGTTAATATGATCCAAAGCTATAAAAACAAACAGAGACTTATTTTCGGAGATACATTATGACACACGCGTCGCAGTAACGACTAACATTTTATTTATTTATTTTCTCATTATCTAGATAAAAGTACATTGGTTTGGTAATTCAAAGAGATACACAAAAAAAAGTAAATGACAGAAATATATAAAAGAAAAAACTTCACTCTAGCTAGCACACCTCCCTCTCTCTCAGCTTCCACTTCCTGTTTTTCAGTGTTTTCTGCGGTACCTTAGTGGGCTGAGACGTGGTACTGATGCCTTCATGTTTTAGCAGAGTGTGACTGGCTTTAATCTGTTTTTTGAGTATTTTCTTCTCCCCCTTTTTCATCCTAATAGCCTTCGTGTTGTCTTCCATGCCGGAATCCATGCTGCGACATTTATTCCGTCCGGGTATAACAAGTGTTACACGCACAACAGTTCCTAACCGTGCTGCTTCATTGCTCCAACAGCACATTTTATCTTAAACGACCAACAGACGAATAGTGTGGATAGAGATAGATTTTTCTTGTTGTTGTTAAGAAGAAGAATTAAAAGATACTGAGAATTGTGAAGAAAAAAAAAACGAATAAAAAATAAATTACAATAATAATAATAATAATAATAATAATAATAATAATGAATAAAAAATAAATACAAAATAAATTTAAATAAATAAATAACAACAACAACAACAACAGTAATAATAATAATAATAATAATACCACCAAACATAGCGTTATTAACACAGTGGGCTAATGTGCATCCGTCTGTGTGTCTGACAAACATCCATAACTGTGTGTTTCAGGCATAGAGGAACTCTTTTCTTCGCCATGTTAGGGGTCAAAATTCAACTTTAACTCAACTGGAGACATGAAATAATTTAAGAAAAGTAATATTTGTTGGACTTATGTAGTGCATTGAATAGGCCCATTCAGTGACACACACAAATACAAAATATAGAAAGAAAGCAGTATAGTGCTTTAATCAAAGAATTAAAATGATTTAGTGTGGTTTTTTGCATACAATGTATAATGAAAATACATAATTGAAAATAGGCTGGCATGCTTAAAATTCAAAATTTCACAGTGTTGATGTTAAAGTGTCCTTAAAGTCCCCAAATCTTTGTCTTAATGAAAGAAAAATTAATTTGTATGATTGACATACCCTTTATTGTACTCTCTGCCAATTCAGTATGACAAAGATGCTACAAGCCGCTAAAGAATGTCTTAGGGTATTTCTACTTTGATAATCTGTGAAAACTAAAGAACACTTGCTCTTGGCTGTTGATAGGAACAGTCAACTCTGTACTTGTTACTTTGTAGTTTTGAATGTCTTAATTCTCCTTGTTTTTCATGTCCCTCCAGTAATTCCTCTTTTTAATCCCAGGTATTAAATTTGCCAGTAGAAACCCATTGTTGAGGTAAGACATATATGTTTAGTATCGTGCCTGAGAAAGGATCGTTCTTACTTTTTTGGGCCAGCCCAGTGGCTATCCATTGTTTAACCCTGTGATTACATTACATAGGATGGAAAATCTGTGCTGCATGCCTCCCAAATCATCCAACAAAAGACAAACAAAAATGCTTCAGGGATTATATAAACCCTGCTAACTCGATACTAGGGATAACATGTAAATATATGGGCTGACTATCCTGGTGCTGATAGTTTTCCATTCCCTTTCTTTCATTTCAGCCATCCATCTTCAGACTGCACTCAGATTTTGGCAACTGGGGTTGATCTCATAATACCTGGGAGTGTCAAGTATGAACACTGTGGACTAGTTGTTTTATGTGGTATGCATCTTTTACAGCAACATACAACATATGTGGACATTTATTTCTGAGATGTAAGTGGTTATAAATGTTCAGACACATTGATTAACTGTTAATGATATTTCCATCTGCTGTTTTGTCTTTGGCAAAGTGTCCATCCTGGTTTTAGTTCACTGTCTGTGCCTGATACTTTGTATTAACTCCTCTAAAGCCAGATTAATGACCCTTCAGCCCCAGGGGTTTTTGTATGTGTCCCGGCATGCATGGGGTCTTCTTTGTATGTGTTTAGGGACATGAAACATTTTTGTGTGTGTGTACTTTAATACAGGGGTATTGTGTCATGAAGCCCTCACCTGTCCTCAGCCATCTCGGTAATGACGGTGCCAGGCTGAGCTGCCGGCCAGTGGGAACCCTTCACCGTATAAACAGCACGCTCAGTTTGCTCTACTAAACAACAGCTGGTTGGACCATGGAGCGTGGCTGCCCTCTCTGACATGAACACAACACTCAACTCCATCCAATTTTACAACACAGTGAAATAAAATCTTCCCTATGAGCGTGGGATGATGCCCATGGTTATAAAATGTGGTTTATTTGTTGGTGGGTGAATCAGGATCAGAACAAGTGAAGGTCCACAACATTTACTGCCTTTCAGAGTGGATTTACATTTGATTAAAACAGGGTAAGAGTGGTTGATTAAGAAATATCCAAAGGTCAGCTTTGTGGAAATTCATCAACCCGGGTCCAGATAACTCTTTTAATCTTTTTTTAAGATGTCACGAAAATATGTGTCATTACAGGTCCTCTGTAGCTTTCAGATATTTCACAGTCTTCCTTTGCCAATGGTCACTTGCATCTCAAGGCCTTCACATCTAAATCTAAATGTTGCATTTTTGGACAGGTTTAAAAGGTGTTTAAATGACAGTAACCCAGGCTTATTGTAATCATCTGTTCAGAGCAGGAAAATCCTGATTTTTCACAGCGAAGCTATCCCAAAGCTGCTCACAAGTTTTGGACAACCTGACTGGAGTAGCCGTACTAATGCAGTTTCATGGTATCTTTTGTCTAAAGCTAATTTTAAGATTTGATCCAATCCAGTTCTGGTAACCCTGATCCATTCAAAGTTAGATTTTTTTAAGTCTTTTTGGTAGCTAATAAATGATATAACTTTTATGTAAGTCATGTTATTGGTAGGATTAAAAACTGGCCCTTGTGTCACAATCTAATCCTGGATAAACTTTTTATGTCATGAGCAATGAATGTGGAGAGGGAACCTTTGCTGTTCCAACAAGTCTCTTTGTGGTCATGAACGGTATTAGGAAGATATTTCTCTTGCCATTTGCTCAAGGGCAGCCTCACCTCACACAGCAGCCAAACTCTGAAAAAGCACTGTAACGGTGAGAACTAGAGTGAGACCACTTGTATGCCCTGTGGCATGCCATCAACTTGTGAAATGCAGCGCTAGCAGCCAGAGACCACACTCCTGTTGCTGGCATTAATGTATTTTAATTAACTGCGTGATGGAGGTGAAGGGATATAGATTTCAGATCCTGCTTTTTAAAATAGTGATTTTGATCTTCTCCAATCTCTGGGGAGAGTGTGTAAGCAGATATGAGAGGTGAAAAAATCGTTGGTGATGACAGAGCCAAGTAAATATTGCTCGAAAAAAATAAAAATAGAATAGACCCTTGTGTGTCTATGTGTGTGTGTGTGTCTGTGTGTGTGTGTGCGTGTGTGTGTGTGTGAGTTGGGCGTTGGGGGCTTGGTTCATAGTCATGCATTTTAGACCAATAGGCAACCAAGGTAAAAAAGTGCACATTGAGACTAGTACAAGATTATAGGTCTGATGTGCAAACATACTATAAGATGTAAGACGGTCTGGACATTATGTTAATGTTCCAGCTGATGTATGAATCATTTCCACATAAGGATGCCTGGAAGCACATGAGGAATATCTACTTCCATCTCTTCTCCAATTACCGCTGCTGTAGTGGTAAAGATTTAAACAATTTCACTAAGGAAAGCTGTGAAACAATTACTTTAATAGCCAGCGATGTGAAGACTAACACAGGTTAAACTAGGCTAAACTATAATGAGTAGGGTTTCATTGGCTTTCAGACAAGAAAATGTTGCCTCTATTATATCATCATTGAAACTACAGCAACAGAAGCTCTTATGCTTACAAATACATGAGAGCAATACTCACTTGTGTTTGCCTGCTAATGCTACGTATGAAGCCAGAGCCTGCAGCCACATAGCTTGCTTAACATTAAACTAAATACGCAACCACAATATACAGCATTACTTTTGATTGTTTTGATTGTTTTGCTCAGACAAATTATATGGTTGAGGCGCAGAAAATGGTTATGGTTAGGGTTACTGAAAAGGTTGAGGAAAAGATCAGTCTATGAGGCCCCCTGGGGGAGAAGCCTCTTCAGTCACAGATATCCAGGTCACAACAGAGGGAAATTCCCCTACTGGATAGGTAAAAATACTTTTAATAGTAATATGACAACTCTAAAAAGTTTTCCAGAAAGTGCCCTCAAAGATGAGTATCTTCAAAAACATACAAAGCAATAAAAGTCCAACAATGTTACACCACAAGAAATACTTGGCAATTTTGAAAAATTTGAAAGAAGTCACCCAGAAGCCTGTCCACAATCCAAAGAAATCAAAAACATTCAAAGGCGACTCCCTTTTTATTCTCAAATTTTTCAGGTTTAACAAATGTATTCTTGCCGTCTTTCCTTCTGATAAGCAAAATGAGCGATAGATGAAAGACTGAAAGTCAGTGCCAAATTAAAAAAATTAAAAAATAGTGTAAGTACATGATGTCTGAAATGCACACACAAGCCGTGTGTAACATGAAAGAGAAAGAGACATGATTTTGTTCCTCAGCAGTGCAAGCTGAGCCTCAGAGGTGGTTTGAGTGGTTTTTGGCGAGGCAAGTTAATTCATTGCTTTACTCAAGGCATTAAACAAATCATGACGAAGGTCAGAAAAGCACACTGAAAGAAGACTTTTATACATTAAATGAAGATATTCTATAACCAAAACCAGACGAATTGTTGTATCCCTTGCAAGATTCTAAATCCAAATAAAGGGATTGTCTCCTGCCTTTGGTTTGTAAGGTAATAGCTCAACAGCAGCAAACTCAAGACTGTGCTGGTTGTAAGCATGGTTACCAAGTGGTTGCATAGAGATGTTATATATAATATGACATGCAATGCTCACCTTTACACTTATAGGATGAAGGCATAAAACTGTCACCAAATTAGTTTCACTTGTTAACAAACACCACATGAAAATATAAGCGCACACACACATTTAAACACACAATGTAGAGCACAGTGTCCCAGAATGTGAAGAATGGTGTTGCTGAGGCCTTGTTGACACCGCTCTGTCTCTCCACTGAATTAGAGGGTAACCCTGCCAGCATTTGTCCGTCTTAAACACACACATACACACACACACACAGCTGTCAGAGTGGGCCATGATCCGCCCCACTCAGAGATGCCTACACAACCCGCTCTGTTGTATACAATCACTTGAGCAGGATCTCCATGACAATGGGAATCCCTGGGTCAAACAGCTATCGGTCCTCTGCTGGCAGAGCAAGAGGGTGATAAAATGGCAACTAGTTTGATCTGTGAAATCCACTGGGAATGGCCTTGGAATCCAGCGATGGAAAGATTTAAGAGAGCCATGCTCACACACACTTTGTCCCCTTGTGACCTTTTTGTGTGCACGGTAGAAGGTGTGTGTGTCAAGGAGGTTTAACATTGGTTTGGAGATAACTCCGTTGTAAGCAGCTGTCAAGTGTTGGATGAAGCTGAGAGGTTCTCTGTGGTGAGCTGTCAAAATCCTCTTCTTGGCATCGGCACCGCATACAGGAGAAAATATAAGAGCACAATGGCTGCACTCAAACTTTGACATTTGAATATTTTGGCATAACTGCAGTTATATAAAGATAACTCAAAGTTGGCTTTGCATAAATGCTAGACGAAAGGGGATACGGCCTGGCTCTGTCAAAAGGTAATAAAATCTGCTCTACAGTGATTCTTAAAACTGCAATTCCCTCGCCTACTTAAGAATTGGGTGTGGGGAGATCATTGGGTTTAAATCAAGTGGTACCAACGTTTTACAGTTAACACATTTTCAAGAAAAACATTATCAAAATCATAAACAAACAGGTCAAGTACAGTAAACTTTTGGCCTTTTCATCTAAACCATCATGATTTGAAAACACTAATGTTTAAGATAAGTCAAGTATTTAAAGTTGCATCTTATCCAGATATAAGACCCGGAGACGAAAGTTAGTCTTTAGCTCTAAAGTACCTTTCCAGCTGTATATGACTGTCTTCCATTAACATTAGCAAGTGTAATTGCCGATAGTCCTGCAGTAAAAAGCAGTGATGTGGTTGACTTTTCTCTGGCCTGCCTGCTCTATGCAGAGGGTAGCAGAGGCTGCCAGGTAGGCCTGCCAGGTAGGCCTGGCAGCCTCTGGTTGATAAGTTCAGATAACAAATTTACACTGCAGTATAATACAAACTTAGTTTTAGTCTTTCCACCCTGGCAGCCTGAGTCACACAGAGAAGACGGAAAATATCTGGAGTGGAATTAAATGCATCATGATACTTTTCAAAGCGTCCAACTACAAGAAGAGTAAACCTTCTTGAATTTGCTCCTCTGCGCTAAGTGACAGCTGTGACACACAATATGATAAATTTGTCGCATCAGCTGGTTTTGAACCTACATAAGTAGCATTTTGGAGAGGTTGCTGTGTTGATCTTCTTTTCCCCTGTGCATGACTATTACCCAGATACTGATACTAATACAGTTTCCTACATCTAGCACAAGATATGAGTATTGTGTTTGTAACAATGTTAATCCACCTGGTATCTGCAATAACCTTTTATAAATAACCCTGAGTCCCTCCTCTGTGTGTGTGTGTGTGTGTGTGTGTGTGTGTGTGTGTGTGTGTGTGTGTGTGTGTGTGTGTGTGTGTGTGTGTGTGTGTGTGTGTGTGTGTGTGTGTGTGTGAGACAGATAGAGAGAGAGAGAGAGAGAGACTCTGTATGGTTATGGATGGGTAGCTATCTGGTGGACCAGATTGTGGAAAATAACACACTGAGTTGGTTGGTTAGTTGGCGTGTGACATCAGTCTGTATGTATGTGAATCATGGGCGGTCCACTGAGGATGGCTACTTTAGGAGTGGGCACTGGCTCTGGATAACAGCAAGAAGATCAGCTGCTTGTTGATGCTGCAGAAAGGTTAAGAGAAGTTTCCAGAAAGAGGGCAGGCTATTTGGAGGTGGAGAAAACTGGCGGTCATTAGAACATAATTTCTATTCGGGATCACTATCGAAAGAGGTAACTTCCGTTCTTTACATCTGATTTTGTGTTAAAATAACTCATAATTTTGTTGTTTGGATTAGAATAGAGATTGCAATTCAATCTATTGTTTGCAATTGACAAACAGGGATTTCATTTCAATCTTTTTCACACCTGTTTCTTTTTCTTTTTTTTATTTATCTAATCTTGGTAGTGTTTTAATATGTATGCTTTGTGTGTCATATTTCTTGTATACATTAGAGAACATTGTGTCTCTCTTTCTGCTGAGTGATGTAACAGTGAACAGATGTAGCCCCTCTTGTCTGTGATAACAAAGGGTACATACAGTACATGCACAATCAAACACTGATTTGTTTGGATGGCATCTTATTTGCCTGCATCATACTTGTATTTTTGACAATCTTTACATAAGTAAAGTTTTGAATTTTTCCTCTTTCTCTGCCCTTTTCAGGTTCTGCACACAAGTCACAAAAGGAGTAGCTCTTCAGAGAACTTCTACACCCTTCCAACTTGTTTCTCTTTCTTCTCTTTCTTGGCCTATCAGCATTTCCTCCATTTTTCCATCCCCGTCTAAGATCCCAACATGAACCGCTCAACCCAGGAGCTTTTCCTCAACTTCATGGTCGTCTTAATCACTGTGCTGCTGATGTGGCTGCTAGTGAAATCGTACCAAGGCTAAACCCATGGAGCAAGAAGAGAGGAGATGGAGGGAACCTAGGATGGCTACTTAGGACTTTGCTGCACATAGCTTCTTATTCAGGCACTGTGTTTACATCTCATTTTTGTCGGGCTACTTCACTGGTGTAGACAAGAGCCCTCATACTCTAGCAATGCCAAAACTATGTAATTTGTCACAGCCAGCATGATAAAAAAAATAGCAAACTTGGATTTAAATTCATGTTCAGAGGTGTTTTCAAATGTAGGCTAGTATTCTAGCAAAAGTCTTTGCTGAAGTCAGTGTAGAGATTGGAAGTTGAATGGATTAATAACTTCTCATTTCCCCTGTGGTAATTGATAGAAAGCACTAAAATGTCCCTGTAGCAGTGGTGCCTATGTCTCTGTGTCAGTCATATGATCGTTCTATTCTAAGAGGTGAATTATGTAAAAAGACATCAAGACGCATTTTGAAGCTTTTGTTTATGTTCACTTTCTGTCATTAAACAGTCGTCAGTGTATTGAGTTTGTCCTTCTGTTGCAGGTCAAAAATGTAAAGTGCATTCATGCTTCCAGCTCATGTTTTCTCTTGCTGTTTTCTGAATCTATTCATACATTTGTTCTTTGAAGCTGAAGTGATCTTGATGACATCAAACAAGCAGATATGAGGTAATTTATCTGTCACATAATGAATGGGCCTTCAATTCATGAGAAACAGGATGCAGGGATTCATGATAGCATGAAGCAGAATAAAGGCAAGTATTTGACATCAAATGCACCCAGGTACTTGCACAGCATAGTGAATATTGGGAGATGATCATTGTACAAATTAGGTTGTATATGCATGTCTTCAATACATATAAAAGACCTGAAAAGATTAAAATGGGGAAAATACAACATTTTAAATCCCTCTGATACCAGAGAACCATTTTCTTAAGAAAAAAAAGAGAAGTGTTTAGGTCTTCATGTGATGTATCAAATATGTGTTCATCTTAAAGCTACTGTGAGGAGTTTTTCATAGGTTATGAAACAGGCTGAAATGAGTCATGATGCATTTATATTGTGTAAAAAAGCAAAGGAGACAATTTTCAACAAGATTAACATTTTCTATATTTTAATTTTTAGCGCCTGTAGCTGCTGTGAGGTGGTAGCAATCCAATGGATTGGATTGCAATGGCCTTTGTTACTATGCCCACAGCAAATATTCAAAGTGGTTTATAAATTCCACTGAATGGGAGAAGAAATTCACAAGGATGAGATGAAAATAGAAATTATATAAAGGCTACTGCTTTGTCTACAGGGGGCGCCAAAATAAACCAAGACATATAATTCCTCACATGAGCTTTAAGTGTTTTTCTTTCATAACAATGGAACCTTTTCTAACAATGGAAGTTCTATGTCAACAGAGCGACATACTAGTGAGTTTGTTTTTTTAAGGTGGTCTCTTTTTATGTCCTAGCAGCAGGAAAGCGTGAATAACCACAGACCCTGTCGCTACTTTGGGTGAATTCTCGTGTCACAAAAAAAAAGAAAAAAAATCAGGGTACTAAAGTGCAATTCTAACATATCATTTTGCTAAATAGGGTTCCTCCATGGGAGGGCCAGTGTTTTTTTTATCAACACATACAAAGTTTAGGTTCTAAATAAAAAAATAAATTTGCTTCTTTTTGGCTTGGCTGCACATGTTTTATGATGACCCATGAGAGATGCAGTGTTAGTTGCAGATTGTCACCCTCAAGATGTTAGCTCAATCAGTGTCCATCATGCACATTGGAGACTCTGGGGTTCCTGCCACAGTCAGTGCCGCATGCTGTGCCTGCTAAAACACGCCGACAGGTTCATGTGTTTGTGTCCGCTGTGTCACTCCATGGGTCTCTAAATCTGTGGAAGCTGATAAGTTGACAGTGGAACTCGGTGAGTGCTCGGGGCATCGGAGCCACTTCCTCCCACTGGCTCCTACCACTGTGGTACACCTGGACAGGCAACAGGAAGACACAAAGGTGGAGAAATTCAGAGCTTCAAATAGATGAGATTTTCACTTCAAATAGATGAGTTTTAACAAATCAAAGCAGAATAACACCTATTTAGGGATGAATAGGTTCTCTTACTTGGACTTCATCAGTGATCTCATCAGGTGAATAGTCTCCACCCAGGATATAGATTCTGTCTCTCATGCCTACTGCTCCAGCGTTGAACCCAGCACACTCAAACGAGCCTTCTCCCTTCCACACACAGGTCTCAGGACAGAAACTGTACACCTGGACAGGAAAAAAGCACACTATGAACTCTATGTGTAACTACTTTAACATATTTTTCCCTTTGAATGAAACTGAAACAACTGATAACTCATTCAATTATTGATTGCCTTATAAGTGGACAGATCACAGAGGTGAAGTGTGTTGTTAATTGACACAGCCTTGACCAGAATGGCGTGGAAGAACTGGCCGAACTCTGCCACCAGGCGGCTCCACTGGTCCTTCTGGGCATCATAGCTGAAAAAGCAGTCCAGTGAGGGGTTAAAGGAGTCTGTGATCTCCACCTCTGATCCCAGAGTGTAAATAATACTGCCACAAGCACTGGCCTCGGGGTAGAAGATGGCAGTGGGCAGGGGGCTGACTGAGGTCCAAGTCTGGGTCAGAGGGTTGTAATACTCCACCTAAAGAACAGGGAAGAACAGAGGCTTCAAATGAAAGATCCATCCAAATGGTTCCATTCATACATAAAAGTGAGGCGCTATTACCTCCAGCAGACTAGGAGCTCCACCCCTGGATCCTTTGGTCCGTCCCCCAATGACATACACTCGGTCCATGCAAGTAACAGCTGTATGTGTAGTTCTGGGCTTCAGCATGGCAGGTGCAGGAGTACAGGTGAGGGTCACGGGACAGAAGCACCAAACTTCATCTGTTGCATCATGGAAAGGTTCGGCTACATGGAGACGTATCGCTCGACAACAGTTTCCCCTGCAACCGCCTGTTACAAACATCTTGGAAGCAAAAAAAGAACAAAATTTTATTTTATTTTTCAAGTTAAAAGTAACAAACATGTCCCCTTTTAGGTACCTGTTCCCTACCCACACTGTTTTACCTTTTCAGCATAACTGGTGAGGTAAGATCCCGGTGGGTCTGGTATCGTGCCCGCCCCCTCTCCACTCCCTGCTTGCAGCTCTTTCCACTGGTCTGTCTCCAGACAGTAGCAGAAGGTGTGGCGGATCTCTCCGTTCTCCTCTGTCTTGTGGATGTAGATATAGCTCTGCGTGGTGGCTGGCCTGGCGTCAGTGAGCAGTCCACTGTACTGATCTTGTTTGCTCTGCGCCTCTGAGAACAGGGCCAGACAAGACTCTTGACTGCGGAGGAGAGGCTCTAAATCACAGAGAGTCTGACAGATAGAGAAACAAAAACAATAAAAGGATGAGACAGCACTAAGGCCTGAGATAGGATCATTACAAAGGACAGTGTATTTTTTTTTCTACCTTTAAGACAGGTGAAGGTAGATGGTGAAGTCTGGTTAAGGACAACAAGCCTGGCAGCAGTTTTTGTCTTCCCTGGAGGTCATGTTGTATCCATTTAAGAAGTGACTCAACTACGATCTCTTCACTGGACACATTTAGAGCATCCGACTGTAGGCATGCTTCCAACACATTTAGCTATAGCAAGAAAATCAAAATGTGAATACGACATGAAATGATAGAATAGTTCTGTCCTTAATTTAATATGGGAAATAAAACTTTATACCTTCTTTTTCTAAGTCTACAGAAATTTTTAACAAAGGCTTAGAGGCAGTATAATGATGGAAAATGTTCATTTAAGGCTGCCTTGAAAAGATAATTACAGCCTCCTTCTTTAGTGTTTATATTTTAGATGTAAATCACGTGCATTTATTATTATATAAACTTCATCTAATAAAAATCCCCTTTATTCCAATCCCTTGTGTAAACTACAACACCTGCATATCAAGAAAGTCCTGTGTTTTGCAGAGGCTGGAGAAGTTCTGAACAACAAAATCAGTGGCACTTTTTAGGAGGGAGGCCGAGCCATAGGCCTCAGCAAGGGCGAAGAGGGGCAGACAGTTACTAAGATCCATGTTTCCTATCAGGAAGTCACTACATGCTTTGGACAGGACTGACACCTTAGGGAAGAAGAAAGCAAAGAGAATATTTAAGGTAAATTAAAAAGTACGTCTAAAGGCTTTACACTGTATATTAAAATGTGCATCTGGTGACATTATAGTTTGGGCGAGGCACTGGTTTCAGCACAAATTTGGCTAGAAACAATGAGTGATGCAGTTTATGCTGACGATAAATAATAAAAAAGTGTTGTTGTATACCTGCAGGAAAGATGCAAGCTGAAACAGCATGTCTACATTGCTTTCAGTGATAAGTGCCTCTCCAGAATAGGCAAAATCGAGGAAAGAGCTGACTGCTACAGGACACTGGCCACCAAGAGTCACTGAGCCATCATCCCGCTCTCGCATATCCACCTCAAACATGGCCCTGAACACACAGTAGTCACATATATCCACAGATTAATATCAGAGAAACGAATCATTTCAAAGAATAGACTGAAAAATAGATTAAAAAACCTGAAGAAATCACTGCATGCTGCAAGGACACATCGATGACAGGGAAATTTCTGCTCCTGGACCTTGATGGTAAAGTCAAACATCAAGCCCTGCTCCCTGAATGATCTGAGCACACTCAGCAATTGGAGTCCGTGTAACTCAGACACCCGCAAAAGGGTTCGGCTCTCCGGGACCCCGTTGCATTGTGGAGCAGTGCCAGGTTTACCACTGGGAGGGCTGCTGCTGCTGCTGGTAGTGCTGCTGAGGTTGTTGGCATCAGTAATACAGGGGGGTGACTCTTGAGGTTCATCCATCTTCCAAAATTCTGACTCTATGAAAAGAATCAAAGATCATACTGCATGTAAAAGACCATAGTGTGTGAAAGCCTGTCCTCATAAATGAAATGTGTCTGTGCATAAAAAAGTGTATTTGTATAAAACAGTTAAAGAGATAGAGGAAAGAAAACGGGAAATCTGTTAACTCCAGCATATCTTTGACAGACAGAATCACCTGAATTTGCAAATTTGGCACTCTGTTATCACACGGTTACATAATTCACAAAATTAAATAAATGTAAGACTTACCTTAGTTAAATAAGTTGTCAGAAGCCTAACAAGCAGACGTAATTGAAACTCGTGTACGATACATGGGTTGGGAGTCTGAAACAGGGCAGGTCAGTTCAGTCTCAGCACCTCGGACAGCTCTCTATCTCATGCCACACCAACTTCCGGAAACGTGATATCGCGCGAGGACACAGAAATCTTTTTGACTTTATGCGTGGTACACTCTGTTATTATCGTCAAAAGAGTTCATTGTTCTTTGCTTTTATAGGATATGTGCGTGGTTATAAGAAAAATGCAATAAGTGTGAGTTTCCGATTTTCTTTGTTTGCGGTAGAAGCAGACGCAATGGCGGCTGGGAAGTGTAGTTCTCGTAAGTGGACTGAAGGTGGATGAAGGGTTCAGTTCACTGTCCGGTAAAATGCAGTTCAGACTTTGAGTGTATTCAGTGGAAATGGATCACTGATATATTGTTTTTACACTTCAGGAAGCACTACTCTTTATCTTAACTACTTCTACAAATTTCCCTCTTAATATTCATTCATAAATTACTTTTGGTCTAAATTTGACGTGATTTTAATCATTCAATCAATCATAATCTACTATCTAAATGTATATGATAAGAAACTTTTGAGGTATTGTGCAAAAAAAATCATAGGGGGTTGTGGGGTAAGATGAGCCATTTTTCATATTTCAGATCACTACATCAGGACAACCATAGTTGTGTGTCTGCATATATTTCAAGATGTTGTGCATCCCTGCAATCCAACAGAATGAGTGAAAACATAACTGTCTTGATAATATAGCATGCCATAATTTGTGTTGTTTCGGGCATTAAAGGGCTAAGCTAAAATGATGGACGAGGTTTTTGACCTCATGTTGTATCTGATAGAAACCACAATTGATATATAAAAAAAAATTAAATGATTGTTTTTGGTTTGAACACAATTCTAGTAAAACTTAGGACAGACTAAATTGACTTTCAAGAGTGAAAAATGTTTCTTTTTTTCCGGAAATAAATGTCTAACCCCTTATCCATGTGCTTTTAACCCTCACAGACTCCATGAGTTGATGCCCATCTCCTAAATATTTGGTCACATGATCAATTTTTTTGACCATTTCCAATCAACAGGGAGTTGCTCAACTTACCCTTTGGCTCAACTTACCCCACTCTCCCCTATAGACTACATTGATCTATGTAGGCATTGTCATACTTTGTATTTTCTATCTAGTGTTTTACATTTTGATATGCTATCTCGCCTTATTTCATCATTCTTTTCGTGCTCTAAATGCCATCAATTTTTCGCTCCTGACTTTGTAAAGCACTTCAAGTCTTCTTTAGCAGTGTATTTCAATCTTTTTTGAGCCATGGTACATTTTTTTCATAGAAAAAAAGATCATGAGGCACACAACCAACCAATAATGTTACTAAATGACTCTTGGTAGCCCCAAATACAGTTTATACAATGACAATAAAGTCACTCAATTTATTCATACTCCCAGTGTGAAACCTGGGGCTGTAGATTAGAGCACAGACACTTGAGAATTGCATGTTATTTGCAGATAATTAGTAATAAAAAAAACTGACCAATAAAGTGAAATTGGATAATCTCTCAGGGTACACCTGATTATCTGTCATGGCACGGCACACTGGTTGAAAAACCCTGTTCTATAGGTTATAGGTTGTAGACCACAGGTGTCTACTCAAGGCCCGGGCTGTGGTTGAGTTTGACACCTGTGTTGTAGACCTTTAACTTGTCTAACCCTGTGAAACACAGGCTTTTTGCTGCCGCACATCAAACCATCACGAGATGGCGCTGCCCGTCTGTGAGGCTGACCGTGTGGCTGTGATTACGTATGAGCAAAGCCTCTGAATGTGAATTATTGAACGTGAACTTCCAACACTGCTGCAGTACCGCTTTACCACCACAGCACCGCTGACCAAATAACACATTTTCCTTCCTGGAGATGTTGATAACAAAGATTTACCACAGCAGCAAGCTTGTGTTGACAGTTTTTTTTGTACTACAACTGCGTGTTTCATCATATAACGTGTAAGGACATAATGTTCAAGTCATAGCATGGGGTGATCAAATTTAAATAAGAATAAATAATGGAACTGACAACCTCAAACAGCTTGAAATACAGAGACTGCTTTTTATAAATAAAACCGTCCACTTTTTAGTGATTACGATTAAATCCACACACCAGCACACATTGTGGCTGATTCGACTTTTCAATTGTCAAGTCCTCACTATGTTATATACGCACTACGTACTATTATTGTTTATTATTCCACATACAACTGTCATTTATTATGTGGCCATTTTCAAAGCCTTTCCTCTGTTGTGTTATTAGTGCCCCCCTCCTCTCTCCTTGCATCCCTGCATCCATCCCTCCCTTCCTCTCTCTCTCTCCCTCCCGGCAGTGCATCCCCATCCCCCACACGGTGGCCGTCTCTCCGGGTGAAAGCTGTCTTCCCTGCGCCACTGGCCCGACCAAACGCTGCTATTGCGCCGTCAGTCCGCACCGACCCTGAGGCAGAGCACACACACGGGAGGAGGCACGTACACACAAGGGGAACCTTTTTTTCGTACAACCGAGTGACTTTGGTGAGTGACGTCCGTCATTGATAATAAAGAGCAAAGATGTTTATGTGTCGACTTGCTTAGTTGTACGATTTTTCCTGTCTTTTTTTCCCCCTTCGTATCCCTTCAATTGTCCTCCGCGGTGGCTGGCTACAGCAGCTAGGCTAACCGAGCTAGCTCAAATAGCGGAATGAAACTGCTTCTAGTTGTGTTGTATCAATCTTTATTGTGTGCGGCCAAGCGGTACAACTGGTGTTTTATATCTGTATCATATCTACAGTCGGTGTGTTTCATTGACATTTGCCAATCTTTGTCAAGTTAGCGCGCTAATTAGCTATTTGAGCAGCGTGTTGCCGAGGGATGCAGGGATGCTACAGCGGTTTAGCGGTTACCTTTTTCAGTGCTAGCATGGAGCTAAGCTAACGTTACTATTCTGTGACCCGCATAGATTCCTGCGTGGGCTGCAGCGGAATGGTTGAACAGCCATGCTAACGGCGGCTAATCTGGTGATAATTGGCAAGATGGCATCGCGGAGTTGTTATCTTGAAATCGGTGGATTTTCAAAATGGTGTCTTAAGCTTGTTTGAGTGTGACCATTTTTGTCCAACCATGGCTGTTTTGGCGTTGCTCGCTATCCTCGGAATGCAGCGCACTGCCAGTGCATGCCATACTCAGATAGATATAACTACATAATAACCACTGATGTGCTGGGAAACGCAAATGCCAGCACACTGGGCTGTATCCTCGAGGCTGCAGCCACCATTATGAGCTAAACAATTGTATTTTGGAGTGGAACTAATTTGTTTTTGCTGAGTTTTGCCCTGCATCTGTGGTGTGCGTTTAAAAAATTGTCATGGCCCAAAAACAATGTGCTGAGTCCGTTATGCAAATTTCGTTGTTTGCATTTTTTTTAATCGAATGGCACACACTCAACACAACGCACCTCAGTTAGGTTTGACAATGAATGCGAGGCTTGGTTTTGTTAGTTGAATTTACTCCAAAACTAAGTGCTGCTCATGAGTTTTAGACATGAAACAAATCAACTTGTAGTGAGTATAAAGTGGAGATATAAGCAAAAAGTATCATTATTTATTCATATTCTGACTAGGTTTTTGAACAGTTTTATTGTCACATAATAGTGGACATTTTACCAAATACAATAGAATTACTTGTACTAAGTAAAGTGGTGATATGAGCAAAAAGCATTATCATTTATTAATATTCTGACTAGGTTTTTGAACGGTTTCATCATCACACAATAGTGGACAGTATCTGTTTCATTATACCAAATACAAACATAGGCACATGAATATGTTTTTCATCAGCAGGAAAGCATTTAATCCTCCTTTTCCTCCTCTGATTCATGTTCTTTCTGTCACATTTTTGTACACAACATATTTTAGTACCAACATACTGCAGTCGAATAAGGTAACACTATTCAAACTGATGAAAAAAGTACATATAAACATAATATTCAAACACACATATATATTTATTTTTGATAGTTCTCTTTAGTATCTTTCTTTCTATTTTATTCTTATGTTTTTATTTTAGTGTTTGTAGAATTCTTGTCTTGTATATATAGTACCTTCTTTCTTACAAATATTTGTACTTTTACTACCTTATTTACTTGTCTATTGCACTGGAAAAGGAGAAGCTCTCCAATCTCGTTGTACTTCTAGTATGATGACAATAAAGGACATTCTGATTCTCTGATTCTGAAGAGGACAGATTACATAAAAAGGCCAAAGGCACCTTTTCCTTCTTCATGACCTCAAATATCATGAAATGAGTCCTCTTCCAGTTTTTCTTTTTTTTGTATCATGAGAAGGATTACCTGCTTCAGTTATTGACTAATGATCATATTATCCAGCATGAGATCCATATCAGACATTCAGTAAGATGTTAATCTAAATAATTCAACTGAAAGTCTTGGTATTTATATTTTACTGTATTTGAATAAACTACATGTTTGTTTGTTTTTATTTTCCCTTTTCTAATGGTAGCATCCAGTAAAACCCCTGCAATTCCTGTACTTGCTGAACCACACCGGAGTCATATTGATCATTCTACAAACTGAGATGGCTGTGCGCAATCTTTTTTCAGACTCTTGTGAAATCAAGAAGCATCTGGCAGAACTGCTTTTCCCAGATGAAGGGAAATTAAACACAAGGTTGTTTCAATTACAGCACATAATAAATACTTAAATTTTTAAACATAACTAGGTTTGACTGAGCTGAACTTTTTCCAAGGTTTTTGAAGTATTTACACGTTCCGTTTATTCTTGAGGTGCCTGCTGTTTACCATGAAGGAGGAAATAGGGGGCATGTGAGTTTGAGCATACGCTGAGTATAGCCTCATGTGTATGAATGGTGGGTTGCACAGTGCCGCCGTAAAGCTGTCAGACTATAGAAAGCTGGAGTCACTTCATGTTACAAGAGTCCGTGTTCTTATAACAGACTCTTGTCTTTGAAGCACTTCATTCCCATGGGGGTTTGAACCACTTAATGAGTTGCTCATCAGAGATCCGTAAACGAATGGCTTACAGACGGCAACTTCAGTGTTCACCCTCCTCTGCTGTCGAGCCCACACTTCCCTCGGCTTGATGGCCAATGTGTTTTTAAAAGAGACATCTGCGGATGCATGCAATTGCATTGTTAGACTAGCTTCAAGTGATTTATGCTTGATGGGCCACATTTCAATTCCGCTGGACTTTTTAATTGACAATTTTCTTTGTGGGTGATTCACTTAAATAGGGATGTAAATGGTATTTCCACGAATTCTCAGCCTCTCCGTAAACAAATTGGTAAGTGCTTTTTAGTCTAAAAAAGGGCACATTGGCAGTTTTCAGGAGATGAAGTGCTATTACTGCTCATTTTGTCGAACTAAGAATTAACCCTCAATTAACATCAAGTAGCCCCGACCATCTTTCCTTGTGGTCAGAATAGTACGACAAAAAATTGACACAAGGTTATGAAAAATACAATTGCTCCCTGATGCTAAAACTGATTTTTTGAAAATTTAAGAATACTACACAGATTGTGGCTCTTATAACAGATTTCCCCTCTTAACTTGACTCATCACATCACTCCATAATGGCTCCTCATTGTGGCGCTAAAGACATCAGCCCTGCACTTTACCTTTTAAGGGGCACTTTGTGTTTTTTAGCTAATTGTGCATCATGTATAATTGTGTGATTGTCTTGCAGTTTTCGGTTTTTGCAGAATTGCTGTGTCATGATATGACTGTAGTAGTGTGCACTGGTTGCAATACAATCATTGGTGTTGTGTTCTGCCATGAAACTCCTTTTTCCATATAACCATCACCAGTTTAAAACATATAACTGGCTAAGATAACATATGTAATAGATTGAATGAGCATTAATAGATATATTGTGACTTCTCTTTTTACTGTAACTGGAATATTTGGGATGTTGTATCATGATTGACAGCTCTATTTACATTTGCAATTTTTCTACCATAAATGTTTGCTTAAAATCAACACAGTAGTGTGATCTGCTATGGTCTGTACCTCCCTAAGGGATCTTGAATTTAATACATTTCAGATATTGTAGTGGGTGTGATGTCAGTCCAGTGATGCTACTAGTCAGACACTTCTGTGCATGCCTTAACTGCACAAGTGCAATATGTCAAGGCGGTAGTGTGGAAATGAAGGGATATTGTTTATTCTATTTACAGGCATTGTTTTTGACCAATAATGTGGCTCCATTCTGACACCTCAGGGCAGAGCCGTGCTCACTAATCAAAGGGCACTGCTTCCTTTCTTGCGTCAAAGCTGGTATCTGTGTGAACTGTGTCAAAGCAGTGAGGTGAACTTTTTTTTTTCTCTCTGAGTTTGATGTCAGTGCTTAACAACACAGCAGGGTCGTACCTGCCCGAAGTGAGCTTTAACTTGGTTATCTGTTGCTCAAAAATGATTAAAAGAGATTGGCTGTCAGTTTGACAGTTTTAGCACCTGTGAAGTCTTGTGAATTTGACACCCTGACCCTAGCCCTGTAACCCAATACCTTGGTGTTACCCAAAGGAAGCCCTAACACCCCAGAAGTTTTTTTTTGGACATTTTTCCTTTTTTTTGTTCTAACTAACTCAAAAGGTCTGAATCATGCTCCTAAAAAGATCCTTGACAGTGATTTTAACCCTAACCCTAAAACCCTTATTCTAACCCTAACCCCTAAACCCAATACCCGGATGTTACCCAAAGGAAGCCCAAACACCCCCCAAAATTTTTTTGACATTTTTCCTTTTTTTTTTTTTGTTCTAATTAACTGCAAAAGGTCTGAAACGTGCTCCTAAAAAGGTCCTGGACATTGATTTTAACCCTAACCCCAAAACCCTGACCCTAGCCCCATAACCAATACCCCAGTGTTACCCAAAGGAAGCCCTAACACCTCCCCCAAAAATTAGACATTTTTCCTTTTCTTTGTCCTAACTAATTTGATACACATAACACTTCTGATTTTTTCTTAAGCAATGAAGTCCCCAGCTGCTATGCTGTTGGGCTACCTTTGTTTTGAAACTACCATGTAAGAAAATGGCCTATCTGGTGGTGGTGTTGTCTTGCATAAGTTAGTTGCCTTTGTAACACTTGGCATTTTTAAACGTTGTAAAAAATCATGGCTTCTTCAAAGGATATCAGTATGAACGCAACAGCTGTGAGCGACCTGGTGTTTAGCTGTCATTGTGTGTCTTACTTTTTGGTACGGTTTCACAGCACACCCGTGATGGTTAAGTTGTGGCCTGTTTCCATTGTCACCAAACCACTGGTAATTATGTGATATTTACTCAAGAGGGAGCGATACGGCACGTTTGCACACATTAGTCAACCGTAACTGAGCACATACTCTCTATTGTTGATCCAATTATTCTGAAAGTATTATGGTGTTAAGAAGTTTATGTCTTGAATTGTCAAACAGCTAAACTTGGTTAACATCACGACTTAATGCATTTGTAGATATAACTGTTGGCTGTTTTAAGCATTGGCTGTCTTCAGTCTTTGAGCCTTTCTAGAGAGATGAATTCCCAGTTGACATTCCTTTGTGTCATACATGGTGGTTGTTTCATTTTTTTCATTGTGAGTCTTTTTTAGGGGCTTCCCCTGGACTCATTAACTGTGACTTTATTGCATCCATTATTTTCACTGCATCAGAGACACAGGCTGAGGGCCTGGTAGCCTCACTGCACTTCACTTTGAAGAGATAGAGGCATTAAATGTTCGGCATTTTTACTTGAAAAGGTCTGATTTAATTGACGGACACCCCACATCTAAGCGCGACGTTGAGGCACTTCTACACCGCAAGCTATATTGTTGAAAAGTCACAGCCAGTTGTCTATTTGTCAGTCAATCTCTTGATTTAAATAAAAATGAAGTTGATTGGATTAAACAGATTTTAGCTGGAAATAAATCTCGGCAATTTCAGATGCCAGATGCCATTTTTTCATTGTCCCTCTTTGATTTGACAAATGGTTCATGTATACTGATGCTGCAACACTTATCATACCCCCAACATCAACTTACGCCATGCTTCAGTATTGTGAGAACTCATGGCACGACATTTTGTAGATTAATCATTTTTTGTGGTTCATCATTGTCGTTTTTTTAGAGATGGACTAATTGTGAAAACTACAGCCAATATTGATACTCATGTTTACCAGACAATTTAGCTAGTGTTGGTTATCGATATAAAATTTTGTGTCATTACATCTTTATTTATTTTGAGTCTGATTCTCAAATGAGTTAATGAGTAATAAAAATGAGTAATAGCTTTTTGTCAAAATTTGTGTTATATTGGGATTGGCCTTCACTGAGCTGATAACACTGTCATCTTGTTCTGAATAAAGATACATTTTTCTCAAACCCATGACCCATGATATCAAATTCAGTCACTGGTGAGTGTGTTTGATTATAAAAATGTTATGATATTTAAGTATTGACTGAAAATTCTGCCATGTTCTGAAATCTGTGGCATAAACCAATATCTTTATTTCTTTCATCAGTTAATTAAAATGTGATTAAAAATAGGAGTGCAGATAGCCTAGCAATGAAGGTGCACCCCATGTATGCAGGCAACCCAGGTTCAATTCTGCCCCCTTCCTGCATGTCATTCCCTGCTCTATCCACTGTTCTCATCTGTCATTAAAGGCCTTAAAGCCCCAAAATAAATCAATTTAAAACGCATGAAGATTGCCATGCCTTACAAATGTTAGTTTGTGTGTGAATAATGTATCTGTAAATTACTGTCTTGGATTTTCTTAACATTTACTTCATTATTTTATGTCTGAGCAGTTTCAGGTACGCCAGAAATTCAGACGTCATTCAGAGAACATTGTGGCAATATTTCATTGATCCAAATATTTTTCCATCTACACGTAATGGATAAATATTCATTAAAGTTTAGTTATTTTGTAATATTTCTTAAATGCAAAAAAAGAATGAAGAAAAACAAAACAACTTAATATCAGCATCGTACATTGGCAATCAGCCAGGCTGCTCTCTCATATTCAGTGTTGGGTTAGCCATTGAAAAATTGTTATCAGTTGACCTCTGATTACAAGTTCATCCTTAAAATCCCTCTTAAAATGTCCTTCAAACATGAGGTACAAATGTATGTCACTGATCTTTTTCAGAGGTTGTGTAGTATTCCCACACTGCACTCATTTTCCTCCATGTTTGGTGATCAAAGTCAGTTCAGAGTTTGTCCAGCAGGGGGATTTCTTCTGATAAAGAACTTCTACAAAATGACAGTAAGATATATCTCTATTTTGCCTACCTTCTTGGCTGTTTTGTCTAGCCTTGTTTAAGAACATTTGTGCCCTTTGAAAAAAGCCAGAGATAAATTCTTCTAATGTCAACAAAGCTGATACAACAAAGCTTAGAGTTTGGGTGGCCTCTGAAAAGTAGGTTTAATCACTGATCACGCCCATTGTGTTGTGTGATCAACCCATTCACATGCACATTAGTAGATCAACATTAAGTGGATGAATCATTACACTGTGATTGATCTTCATTTCATATTTGTGTGTGCTAGTACACATGGAAACATACTTAGAGAATGGCATATGAGCGATGCTGGGAATAAAGGAGTAGGATAAAAGCTTGAACAGATCCCTGCGGGCGAAGCTGTAATGCATTCAGCTGTCAGTCATACAGAGAGGGTCTGCAAGTCTGTACATAACACATGTTCATACACATGTGTCTGTGCTGCAGGCTGTTGTTTTATTAGTGATACGTGTAGTCACGATCAATAGTTGTCTCTCGTGTCGTTGTCCAGTCAAAACGAGCATGTCTAATTAAACCTAAGGGATGATACCTGACAAATCAGAGTGAAATAAAGGACTGTTAAAATGTCAACAGGCTCATAATACTTGGAGAGGTGTTAAGAGTGGTGTTAATGGCCGCTATTGTAGCACAGAACAATGCAGAACGGTTACGCAGGAGCTGTTAACGGCGGGAGGAAGTGGACGAACTGTATGAACTAACAGGATAAATGAGTTAATAATGAAAATATTGTCAAAGTAGAGAGTTTGCAAAGGACTGAATGCTTGTTTAAGTATTATATTCCCAAAATCGAAACAAAAAAGACATTTAGGAACAAGAGAAACCCGCTGTAGAGTGCATTAATGTGAGGAAATGTTACTTGAGATGTACATTCTCCTGAAATATTAGTGGTAGAAGTAGCAGTGTGGTGTTTGTCCTCTAACAGAAATACTAAAAAATAGGAAATGTGAGGAATTGGCAAAGTGATCATGTTTTTTAAAGAGCAGTAATAATGTAGTTTAGTCCTGCAGCCTTTCTCCCTGTGTCGCCCTCCTTATTCACGTTGCTTCAGGCTGTTGAAATTGACCAAATTGTGAAACACAAAAAACAAACTTGCATTTGATATAACGCTGTTTTAGTTTTGTGTGTAGTGCACTGTGTACAGTTCAGCAGTTTGACCGAGTGAAAACAAACACTGGTTGGATCTGTATGTTGAGCAAGTGTACCGTATCAGCAGTCTCTGAAGCAACAGACTGACTGGCACTGATCAGCTCCTCGAAAACTGTTGTTCATTAATAATTCCTTCCCACAATAAAATACTACTTGTTGTCATTTATTTTGTTATTAGAGTCCCACCTCCACTGCAGGCGTTGTCTGTCTGCTGTGAAAATTGCCTGGAGGTATTGATTGTCGCGGGTTTAAGTGCCAAGAACTGTCATAAAGCTTTTCCTTCTCCTTTGTGTGAGTGTGCGTGCTTGCACTTGTGGATTTTCTCTCAGGGCATCTGTATTTTCTTTTCACCTCTGTAACTCCTGGAGTGAAATTCATCAAAATTTGAATCCAGCGAAGCGCTTATTCTGAAATGGAGTAGGGTTTTATTTACTCAAACATGGTAAGTATATTTGTTAAATTCTTACACTGTTTTCAGCCGGGTTGCGTCCTCCTCGTTGTTGTTTTGTTGTTTGAGACCAAGTGGAGATTCAAAGTCAAAATCAATCTTTTGACAGCATGGAAAATTTGGCCTTGCCTGGCACCTCATTATTTGTTCTTGCATCGTAATTGGTTTGATGTGGCATTTCATTTGTAGGTAATCAATACAAATTGATTCACCTGTTTCCAGCCAATCAATAATTTGGAGCTCCTTGTCGCTGAGATGCCTGAGATTTTAGAGTACCTGAGCAGAAAGCTGATGAAATCCAACAATCATTTTTTTTATTATTGTACAGGCTATGACAGCGTTGTCGCTTTAAAACTCTCAAAGCTTCTGTGATGAGTTTTATTCCAGTCACAAACCAAGCTGAAATCAAGTTTGATGCATCTTGATGACCAATAAATGCAAACAGAGTTATATATCTTGAAAAAAGGTCCTCGAATAATCATTTTCAAATTTTCAGCTGCTGGCACAATGTTGCCGCAAGGGATGCAGGCCCATGAGGTGTGTGACTGATGAGATGATTTTTTGAAGGCTTGGAGAAAAAGGAGCCGACACAGAGAGAAGGGCAGATGCTGTCCCAAAGAGTAAATTGCTGTCCTAGATCTAAAATAGCCCAAGGCTGTTAGGAGCACGCTGCTGCAGGGCAGGTCTGCTTGTGCGAGAGGCAGGGGGGCCTTTCTGATTCCATCGCTCTTACTGTGAATACTGTAGAAAGATGGCTCCAGTCTTTGTCAGTTCTAATTATGATAGCAGGCACTCATTTGTCTGTCCTTTGGGCCTGTGTTATGTTAGACGTAATGCTGTATTCCCTGCTGTATTAAAAGGCTCTCAAACCTACTTTTTTTTATTAGCTTGTCACTGTCATACATGGAATTCTGCTTGAGTAGGGATGGATATCAAAACCTGTGGTGTGTCCCAAATCGCATACTTCCATACTAAATACTTAGAATTTTTAAATCAAGTATTCTAAGCATACTATGTACTCAATCGCCTAGCGCTTGAGTTTCAAGGGTGCAGTGTTGTCCCGAATCGCTTACTGCCGTGTGGTGCACTCCCCGGAAATGACAATGCGATTTCTTCTACGCCAATTTGTCACCGGCTAGCTCTGCATCAGCTAATTACCGCCACATTTTGCCTGCGCTCGTCATATACTTTTGAGGTAAAATCAGCAATAAAATTAACGTTCATCGCTCATTTTTACGCCACGGGTAACGCTTCGGAACCCGGCGGCTACTAGCTAACGAGCATTCGCGATAACGTTCGCGGTAAAAGACAAACAGGTTACCCAGGTTACACCACAAATATACTCAAAACGATGAACCCTGATGGTGCTTGGTGGGAGGAACATGTGTGAAAGGCAACTTATTGCTTACATCTGTACAAAGCTCCCAGGTTGACCGTCGCCGACCCACCTGCACCACAGCCTTCTGCAGCCATTCTTACTGATGAAATGATTGCGGCAAGTGTCCACAGTCGGATACTCAAAATCTTGACCGATTTGATTACGGCATCCGGGTACTTTTGCCTACTCAATTTTCGCATACCATCCGTACTTTTTTCCATTTTGCGTTGAGTATACTCAAAATTGTACTGGAAGTATGCGATTTGGGACACACCTCTGGCTCTAATAGGGACCTTGTTCTATAGATCTACAACCCAAAAATGTGACACCTTTTGATTAGCAGTGTTGGCCCCTGAAAATATTTGAGTATCTACTGATACTGAGTTACTATTTGCCTAGATAATAGAGCTGCACACTGTTACTTTGGTTATTGCCTCTTACAAAAATAATTTAAAACAGTCCTGCTTATTATTCTGAATGCTGGGTAATCTGGATGTGAGCACAACTCTTTTTTTCTGCCTTTGAATTGATACAATACGATACAGTACAGTACACTTTATGGTCTTGGACTCCTAGAGCTGCACAGATTAAGCTGCCAACTTATGTAGCAAGTACTAGACCTAACAAAGACACAGTCACACAACCCACGCACATTGCCACATACACATACATGTCCCCAGAGTTGCCATAGGCTGTCATTGAGTGGTTTTATCTGTGTACACACGATAAAGTTTAAGCTCCACATTGATGCTATTTTCTGTAAAAGCACAGGTAGTCAAACCCAGATGGCTTGGTTACAGCTGACATAACTGATCGGGTGAGACGATGGACTCAATTTTCAAATCACTGATCAATAAAAAATATATCGTTTTGGGACAATAAAACCAAAAGTCAGTAGCATTAGAGCCCATGGATTCTGCATTTGGGTCTTTTGATGCATTTTTTACTGATCTAATACTACTGTTGAATGAATGAACTGTATACCTTGCCCTGTAAGTGAAGGTACCAGGCTTGATATTAGCCTTGTTAAAAAAGTAACAAATTAACTCAGATATAAATTTACTTAATACTATTTATTAACAAATAACAAATTGCACATGAGCACATAGCAAAAAAAGTAAGACTTCCATGTAAATAACAATAAAAATAATCCAGTTTGTGAAATACACAATAAGTCAACAAGTTTCAGTTCAACCCACTTCACGATGTTCCCTGCCGTGCTGGTCTCGGTCACGCCGAGTTAACGGTGAAACACCATGTAATATGCAAGCTAAAGCTAGAGTTAGCCATCTGCAATTAGCCTTGCTACACTGTTAGCCGTGCCAGTAACGGTAGAATAAACAACAGAACACATTATGTGATCGAGCTACTTCTCCTACTGAGGCAGCTGCATGTCCCCAGATGAGACTGGACTGGAAATGAGTAACGTGAGTTAAGACGCGGAGGCACCGATCGGCGAGCGGGGGTAGTTGAAAATGCTTTTCTGGTCTGAGTTTGATCAGTTGGTCTTCTTGTAGGCGTGAAGAGCAGTAGCCTTCAGTATACTGTAGATATCTACAGTATGTATATTTTAAAACTTCATAAAAAATTAAAAAATTGTCAGATTATTCGGTAATTGAATTTTTTTCTCACCCTTATAATCGGTATTGGCAATCGGCCCCAAAAAATCCATATTGGTCGGGCCCTACTGAGTAAACATTGGGCTACATTTTGATGTCGTCAAGGTTAGTTTAGCAAACTGACCATTTGATAAAGATCATCACTATTACAGGTTGTCAACTGTCCTAGACCCCCAAAATGCTTCATCCTTAAACATGATAAGAAAGAGAATGTGTGTGTGTGTGTAGAAGCTGAACTGTGATTGTTCTGGTAGAGAGACCTACTATTGACACTCGGCAGTCTTTGTCTTTTGTTTTTTCTCTCTCTCTCTGTTTCCTTTTCATATGACCTGAGTGAAACGTTGTGTTCTCGAATATAAAAAAAGAAAGCTGTTCAGTTCTTTTCTCTTCTCCACTGGAGTGTGATGACGCCCACCGGTTTTGATTTGTTGCTTAAAGAGTAGATGCCTGGTGAGGTATTATGTGGGAGGATAGAGTCGGCGTGGGGGTTGTGTTGTATTGTACATGTTCTCCAGGAATGGTAGCACTCTTTGTGTGAGTGTGTCTGTGTGTGTGTTTGAGGCTTATTCTTTCACAATCCTTCCCTCCACTGCTGCTGCCTCCTCCTCCTCCTCCTCCCTCATTATTACCTTTGCTCGTCCCCCCAGGCAGCAGGAATCTCCCTTTATGGAGTGGAACCAGCATTATTGTTTTGAAACAGGCACATATTTATATTAGCATGCACAATTAAATATGAGTGCATAAACTTTGAAGATCTGAATCCAGGCAAGACCAGACTGCTGACCTACCAAGCTCAAACAAAACATCTTAAAAGACACACACACACATTCACGCACACACAGCCCAATGCTGTTAGCATGCAGTCCAGCAGGCTGTTTGTTTATAGCTGAGGCCCCGAGGCTACAGCTTATGAGTTTAGCCTAAATGAAGTCCTGCTAATAGAGTTTAAGCTTAACAAAGTCTTGGAAAATGACTCAGGTTAAGCCAGGAAGCTCTGCTTAATAATGTCAGTCAGTTCTGAATGAATCCCTAATCTTTCTCTCTCTCTCTCTTTGTATGTGTGAGAGAGAGAGAGTGAGATGGAGAGCAAGCCAAAAATACAATCTGATATTCATGTCAGAGAGTGCAGTTACGCTGAAAGTGATGAAGATATTTAACAATCAAGCCACCATTAAGGAATAGGGAGTAATGTGTCAAGGTTTTGAGCTGTTTGAAGATAAGTTAGAAACTCAAACATTTATAGATCGCATACTTTTATAAAGAAAACGATCAGAAATAGGTAATACATGGATTATTTTTTCACTTCTTTGTGTCGCAGCATTTCTCATAGTATATGTTCTCCTGAGTTGAGAAGATCCATCTTTTTCTTTTTTTGTCATTTAACGACTATGAATAGTTCCTTTTTTTGGAAGGAAAAAATGAAAAGATATTTTTTGGAGGTTGTAGCTGTAGTAGACACTCACAGAGAAAGAGCGGAACAAAACAAGTCCTTCTTTAAACACCATCCACTTGACATTGCACACAGTCTTGAGGCTGTTGTATTGCAGTGATGGTTTTAAGTGAAAATCTAATTTTCTGATCAACTGTCTCCACCGTTTCAGTCTCATAGAGGAGATATCAGGAGAAAAAAACAACCCACAGATCAATTCCATGTCGAGATGAGTCTGTTACAGGGTGAAACACGTGGTAACATGGTCACCGGTGAGACCGCCACAGCCTGCTGAAAGGTGTTAGAGCTGCAGGTAGATAAAGCGAAGACACCTTGTGTCATACGCGCCGTTTCATCATCGCTGCCAGAGTCCCTCGTCAGCAGCAGCCCTTTTGGCCGATGGAGGGATGTTGCGCCGCGGTTTGCCTTGCTGTCTTTGAAGTCAGGTGTGTTTGTATCAAGGAGAGAAGGGTTAAAAGACTTAGATCGCCTTTTATAAAATGCAACCAACAGTCAGATTCAGTTTTCATCATTTAAGGATCCACAGACAAAGAAGCATCATCATAAACCTGCAGCTCCTCCACAGAAAAAGCTTTTACTGTCTACAAATTAAGAGCTTCTTGCTCTCACTGTGGCAACTGTTATGAATTTTCACATCAAGCCTGTACCCAAACTGTCGCTGCTTTACTCAAAGACTGAAAGTGTTGTATGCTTCCTTGCGAAAATACATATAGTTCTATTATGTGTTTGAATTGATCATATTCGTGAGCCTCCTGCTAGTCTGACAAGTGTTTTGAATAAAATTTTATTTTAATCTTTATTTAATTCAAGAATACTTAAAATTTCCTTGTGTAGAATATTTAATCAAAAGCAATTTTCTTTAATCCATTAACAGGAGATTAGCATTGTCAGCATTTAAAAGATTAACCAGGTAATTGATAAATCAAGAGCTACGTTTTAGTTTAAATAGAAAATTGAGTGTCAACATCTATAAGCAGTAATTTCTCAGGCCAACAGCTTCTCAGGTCAGAGTTTGTTTCCTTTTGTTCTGTCTTATATGACCTTAAATTGGTTATCTTTTTGTGAAGTTAGAATTCATTATGTCCTTTTATAACCCAATTTCGTGATCAACAAGACGGTAATCTGAATTGCACATTTGGTGTGAATATTTATAACCTGAATGAGAGAACAAATAAAATGTATAACTTAAATACGGATAATTATTTGCAGACCTGCACAGAAATGCAACTGTTCCCGTCCGACTGAAGTTTGAATGGCATACATAAATATATTCCCCAAAATAGCGAGGCAGATGGCTCTTTTTCAGTGAATTTTTTTGGGAAAATAATTAAGAGCCTAATCTTCATTCTTGGCTCGGGGTGCCCGGCGTCTACAGTCACTGAGTGCTGGTGTCCTGTCTCAAAGAGAGTGTGGATTTTTGTTTGACATTTTCAGGCAACCAACAGTATGTTAGGATTTTTCAGCTCCTTTCTTTCTGATTTATGCCCCAAGCTTCCTAATCACAGAGGAGATGTCTAGACTAGTCTTTTCGTCTTTATTCTTCCCCCCTTGTAGTTTCTCTCTGCTTTGTCATGGTGACAGTCCTGCAGAATGGTATTTTACAATCACAGATAGTGGTTTGGCCTGTAGTCAGTCTTTTGGCTAGAAGGAGGCTTTCTTCAGGAGTAGAGAGCCCTGGAGCTCTTCATCATCACCCCCTCTAAAACAAAGGAAGACTAAGTGAGACACTCGTACTTATCACATGCTCCTCTGCTGTCCTCAGTGCTCCACACACCTAGACGCACTGTGGTGCCCTCTTGTTCTCACTTTAACCATCCTCACCCTTGACTGAACACACACATGCACACAAAGACACACATACAGACGTGTCTGTTGCACATGCCAGTTTCTTCCTATATTCAGGCACTGCTGTGATGGGGTGTTGGAGTGTTGTCTTTGTAGCTTTAAACTAGGACACCTGTTCACATGCTAATGGGCATTTTTCCTCCTCTTAAAGGGATATTCCAGCGTAAAATTAATTTAGGGTCAAACACACCACAAACCGAGTTAGACACCACCTCAAGAGATGAATGTTGCTAACCACCTGCTTCTCTAGTTATACCAACTTTAGTAACGACTGCACGATAGTAATGCACAGCAGTCCGAGGAGCCTTAAACAAACCTCAAAAGCTACTCTATAGCCACAAATAATGCAAAGAGACTAAACACAATTCACCTACTCTCTTCCAGCAGCCGCTTGTTTCTAGCGAGACCTCAGGCCAGCGAGTTGACGCAGCTCAAGGAAGAACATTTATGATCATTTCTTCATGGAAACACAATCAGACTGAGATGCTAAGGCAGAAGAACTACAGCGTCTGCAGTGGAAAATAATTAATATGATGATTTTTACTTCAAGGAAATGTTAAAAAATGATCATAAATGTTCTTCCTTGAGTTGCGTCACCGCGCTGTAGTCCGTAATGGACTGGCCTGAGGTCTCGCAACAAACAAGCGGCTGCTGGAAGAGAGTAGATGAGTTATGTTTAGTCTCTTTGCTAAAGAAATCAGGCAAAGTTAAAAAGATATTTGGTAGCTAGTACTATGGCATGGACCTATATGGACAGTTGATGAAGTTAGGTGCTGTTCTGAGTATTATTTGTGGCTGTAGAGTGGTGTTTTGAGGTTTGTTTATGGCTCCTCAGACCATTGTGTATTGCTATCTTGCGGTTGTTGGCAATTGGTAGAACTAGAGAAGCAAGGGGTCGGCAACATTCATCTCTTGAGTGGGTGTCTAACTCGGTGTTACGGTCTGTTTGACCCTAAATTAATTTAACGCCGAAATATTCCTTTAATACATCTACACCCACATTAAAACATAGTTCACATAAACAACCACCAGGTCAGAGTGATTTTTTGAATTATGGACTTAGTTCTTCCCCTCATTAAGTCAGCGTGTGAAGATTTTGAAAGCTTCCTGAAGTTTTTTGAATTTTGCCAATTAAAAAAAGAGTTAAATCCGGTCGATATGTTTTCTCCTTTTGGAATAAGCCCCTGTTGTTCCATTTTGTGATGATCGTGTGAGTCATTTGCTAACAGGGGATCAGGTTTCAGCTTTGCAGAAACTGGATGGTTAACTGGATGAATTAGAGCAGCAGAGGGATGAAAGGTAATAGACCTATGAAGGTAATGTAGACCTATAGGGAGGAATTAAAACACAGGAGATCCATCGGATCGATAAAGACTGTAGCGTAGGATGTGTTCAGCAAGAAGTCAATTAATTTCCCTGCGGCTGTATTCTCTTATGATCTTATGAATAATGAACCGTTGTCAACACATCACCAACCTCAACAACGTCTTAAACAGAGACTCTATTTTTGTTCCTTTTAAGGCTTTTATTTGTTTTACGGAATTATGTGCAAAACCAGCTGCACTCATGTTTGCTCTCATTCAGTATCAAGTGTCTGAGAATTTTGACGTCAGCATTCCTGGATGGCGCTTTGAAATGCTTCTTCGCCTAATCTGAATTGTCATTTGGTGCCGTCTGGCATCTTATTGCAGCGTATGCCCAGAAATGATGACAGTGAAGCTGCAACCCTCCACAGGATTTTCACAGGCCCCACAACACGAGCCAAGGGTGGATCTGTTAGATTTGAGTTTGAAAACGCAATCCAATTTACAAATTTATGTATCTACAGGAAGCAGAAGTGGATAAATGAGCGTTGACAGCTCTCTACATGGCTATTGGGTGGGCGATGTGCTGTGTACGGAAAGCTTGCCACAACATATTTCACGCAGCTCGTCGTATACATGGCATACGACAGACGATGCATCAAGACTAGATAGAACCAGCCCGATCACTGCCCTCACACACCAGGCCCCGTCTCTTTCATACACAGATGTAAAAAAAATCTACATATTACACAAGAAACCCAAAACACCACGCAGCTCACACACTCTTTTCCTTTTTTTTTATCTGTTCCTCAGCTGTTCTGCTCTGTGTTTGTGCAAACGCTTTGTGGTTCTGGCTCACTTGGATCATGCTTTTCTCGTGGCTAGGTGCAAAACTCTGCCTTTATTTTGTCCTCTGTTCTGTTGTTTTGCTCTCCGTCACCTTCTCGTTCACTGGGTTTTGTGCTTTTTTTTCATCTGGCTGTTGAAACGTTTGCTTTTGCTGCTCGTATCTTGAGATCTGGTTTAGCACATCCAGTATAAATATACACTCATACTTGTGCTGCACTTTCATATAGTACATACACAAAAGTGAGTATAAAATGACCCCAGGAGCTAGCAAGTTGTGCTAAAAAATACTCAATCAAGTAACTGCATCAGGAATAAAGTGCACAAAGCAGAAGCCAACAGTTCTTGAAATATTTACCTAAACACGACACTCTTGTACTGTTTGTAGCACAGCTATGACTGGATAAAATCACAGCAGTAACCACAAACACTCACTACAAACGTGCCTTCGAAATCACAGCCCCCCTGCTGCTGTCACTAACCATTTGCTGTTGCACTGGTGCTTGCTTTTTGCAGTTGATTTCTTTCCTTTATTTTTTATTTTTTTTCCCCCCCTCCTTTTTCCTGTGTTCATTGTAATCATGACCTCTCGCTGTTTTAATTTCAGATTTGCATATCCACTTCCACTCCTTCCTCATTTGCATACAGCAAGAATGGCGAGCGGGCATCCCACAGACAAATTCAGTTTCATGTATCAACCAGACACGCACAAGAGGTACGGGGCACGCATGCACACACACTCATACACACACAAACACAAACATGTACACAACTTCACATGCCCACACTGTCAATGAGCAGGTAAGTTGAGACAAAGGAGGAGCACTCGGGGTGTTTTTTTTTCTGTATTTGAGAAGGATGCATTTTTAGAGGTAGAGCTTTACAGCTGTGATACTAGGTCCCCTCCCCCCCCCAACTGTCTCTGGTTCAGTCCCGTACTGAAAACCAGGTAGGTAGAGCTCGCCTTGCCTTCACCGGTGCGGTACACAAAACAAAACAACCCTTGGTTACATGTTTTTAAGGCCACACAGCAGACCAAAACATTACATTGAGTGGATTCATGCGTCCTTGTGCTTTCCTGTCAGTCCTTCTCTCTGTTTGAAAAGCATACTTATGTTGAGACCACTTCAGTATGAGGATTCAGTTTTTGTTTCTGCATGCCGACAATAAACCTCAACTGGATGTCCCCGTAGGAACCTGAGTTTGGGATTATTGTGTGATGTGTGTTTGTGTGTCTGTGGGTTGTGTGTGTATAAAGAAGTCTTAACCATTTTTTTCCTGGTTTGTATGGCTTACCTCTCTCTTTTCCCTCCGCTTTTCTTCTCTTATCTCCCCTACCCCTTTCTGCCACACTGTTTCTTCTTCTTCTCAGTAAGAACAGGTTATCTTCAGCTATGAATCCGGTCTACAGCCCCGTTCAGCCTGGCACCCCCTATGGAAACCCCAAGAACATGGCCTTCACAGGTAAAACAACACAAACACAAGCTACAGAGGTTCTCACTTTTTTCAGTTTGATGCCTTTTCAGCCAAGTCCCCCCTGTCTTGGTGGGAAAAAAAAACTTTATCATGGTTAATACAGCAGTGTGCCATCTTGGAAATGTCGGTTCAGGCAAATGTATTTAATAGGGGTGGGAATCATTTACTGTCTCACGATTCGATTCGATTCCGATTTTTGGAGCCACGGTTCGATTTAAAATTGATTTTCGATTCAAAACGATTTTATTCATAATGATTTCTGATCGTAATCTACTCCCATCTGCTGTGCAAGACAGAATGACAAATGAAGGCATTAAAGTGTCGTTTTCACATTCATTAAGCTTTAAGCATTTATCTATGCTTCGATGGAATTTTTACAAGCAACAGGCGATAGACCGGGTTATTTTTTTCGTGAAGCTCCGCAGCGTGCGTCGGTCTGCAGCTGGCGGCTAAGTCTGCTCCGTGTCTCTCATCTCCGGGTGATGCCTCGTAATGTGAGCCTTCGCATTTGTCGTGTTGTAAAACTAGAAATGCTTGATTCTAGTTTTACAATGTTGGCACACTGCGTGCGTCATGTCCAGCTCAGTGTGTCCGGGCTTCGGTAAAATCTGAAATGATGCCAAACTTTGGCTTTTAGTAAAGATGGGGCCGGCTGAATCTCCTTTTCCTCCGTCATTGTATTTCCCTCTTTGTTTTGGTGCCTTCTGCGTAGGCCTGGACGATATAGAAAAAAAGCATATCGATAAAAAATAAATCATATTGATCGATATCGATAATTATCGATATGATTATTATAATTATTTAACATATATTTTAATTGCAGCCCTGGATGTTTTTATGCTATTGCTTAATGACCTACTTTTAATAAAGAACACACAAGCACTGAATTCAAATTCAAACCTTTATTCAACCACCTTTTTTTTTTTTACCACAACTGAAAGTTTTTTAAAAAAGAACTAAAAAAAAAAAAGAAATCAACTTAAGTGGCCTGAGTGACATCAGTAAATACTGACAAACATAAAGACTAAAGTGACCAGAAAATCTGATAAATAAATATTTAAATAGTCTTTTGATGAAAATAAACAAAACAAATATATAAATAAACAGAATAGCTTTAGGTGGGAATAGCATACTACCAGGTTTAACTGTGTGGGAAACTGCCCACAGCCTGGTGTCTGAACACTAAAATATTTCTCCCGGGGTCGGGAGATTTATTTTTTTTTAATTATCATGTGATTGACTTAATACACAAACTAAGCACGAGAAGCAGGACTTATCCACGCCGGTGTTGTGTCGTAGAATGCACCCCTGCCGAATGCACCCCCTGCTAGTAGCCATGATCCAAATACTCGCGTCTTTGTAAAATATGAGCTCATTTTCTTCCACTTTAAGAAGCTAATGAGTGGACGGGATACAGGGGTGCATTCTACGGTACAACACCGGAAAGTATTTCCTCCGCACCCTTCTCACCTTTTCAACCCCTGACCCATTTTCATGCCTGAAGCGCTGTGTTTGAGAAATACTTGCGGCCGGGCACTTCATATCGCGGGTCGAGAGTGGCTAGAAGCTGGTCGAAGCCAGGCTTTTCAACGGTAGTTATTGGCAGTATGTCCCTCGCTATGAAGCATCTTACTGCATGGGTGATGTCCTTATGCCGCTCGAACGCTTTGTCGTATTTTGGCAAGAAACGAAGTCCAGTTTGGTCTGCTTCACATGCTTTGTGCTGGTGCTGGCAGCGGTTCCAGAGGATTCCTCCTCCGACGACGTGGAGCCGCGGCGCGGCCGACACAGCTCGTACTCCTGCGGCTGCGATCGGTTTAGATGGTAAAACAAGTTGGTTGTGTTACCAGACTTGGTTTTTACTAATTCTCTGCAAATTTTGCAAACGACCGCTGTTCGCTTTTTGTCAGACTTCCATGCTGGTGAACTACTGAAACCTTTTTTCGGGACAATGTCCTCCGCTTCTCCTTGCTGTATCATTTTTTCTAATACACGTGCTGTCTGTTGTGGTTTGAGAGGGGCTGGGCTTGGTGCCGTAGCGTACCTGGGTCTGCGTTTGTGATTGGTTGGGAGGAAGTAATGACTGTAGTAAAAGCTACATGATAGGCTATGATGAAAAAGAAAGGGAAACTGTGTTTTTCTATCGAACTTTTTATCGACCCGTTTTTTTTCTATCGTACCACACGTCTATCGATCGATATATATTGTTATCGAATTATCGTCCAGCACTACTTCTGCGCATGTGTGCGTCCCAGAACCGGCTGTGTGATGACGTCAGGACTTCCAGCGTGTTTCCAAAATGGAGGCGGACAGGCAGCGGATATTTAATCTTTTAAAATCGATTTTGGGACATTTTAAATAGATTCTGAATCGTAGTAAATTAGGATCGCGATTCTTGTGTGAATCGATTATTTTGGCGCACCCCTAGTATTTAAGGATCTCTTGGAGTAGCTTTGCACCGTTGCTATAAATCTGCTTGATAAAGGTCTGAATGCGTATTATCCTCATGCTGTTTTGAGCAGAAATAAGTCCCAGATGTAGTATTTTATCAGGGTCTTTACATTTGAGCCTGCCGAGGAGATTCTTTACAGACATACAGTTGTGTATTTTCTAGGCAGAGTTGTCTGAAGCAAGAGATGTCTTTTCACCAGTGACACCATTAGCCTCCCACAGAGGAAGCAAAAGTGATTTTCTGTGCGAAGCAGCAGCTCGAGTCTTGACCATGACCTCAAGGCATAATTGTTTACAACATAAGCAAAGGCTCACAGTGGAGCAGGGGAAGAGCAAGCTGCTTTACCTGCTTCTCTGCACTGCAGGACTGAAAAATAACTGGATTACAGTGTGTCCTCACTACAAATCTGAATGTATGTGAAGAGGGTATTTAGTGCAGTAAATGCGGACACTGGAGTGGCTCCCCGTTAATTCACACGAGACGACAATCACATGAGTATGTCTCTGCGTGGAAAGTTTTTCAGGGATTTTTCCCCGACAAAGGATTGAGTGATTTTGACAGATTTAACGCATGTCCTTTGATTTCATATTATACGACACAGTTTTCTTTTTAATGATCAAACTTTCCATGAAGGTTCCTAGTTTTAATTTCTGATAGTGATACCCATTAGGAATCCATGAATGAGTCTTTTTATATGAAAGCGCACTCTTGTGATCAGCAGATTCATCCAGGAATAATGTAATAGAAAAGGGTCATTGTAAGACCTTTTCATCTTGAGCCAATCAAATAAAGTCAAAGTTTAGTTAGTAAAATTACCTTCTCCAAAAGCATCTTATTTTTGTTTTGAAATTAGTCTTTTAGTTGTTTTAAGTTTTAAAAAGCCTTTTTTTAAAACGCACAGTCCTCCAGTCGAGTAATGATAAACACATTCCACCAAACTAAGAGTGAAGATGAACCCAGTGGGGATGATTTTTTTTTAAGTGCGAGGACATAACACTCAGAAACATTCAACCTGAGTTTACATGTCGAATGCTGCTGGATGCTTAATGTTACTTAGGTCAATTAATGCAGTTAAGTTTTGACATCATGAACTAGAAGCAAAAGTCAGACTTACTCTTCTCTTTCGCCTTTGAGGTTCATACTTTGACACCTAAGAGCTCAGAGGATTTTATAAGGTTTAAAGTTTAACAGATAGTTTTATCTCTCATGATGAATAAAAAAAAAATCAAAGGGCATTTTGTTTGAAATCCTTTGAGCCATGTGGTGCTGCAGCTGTTGAGCCGATGTACCACTTATAACACTTCTCTAAATGACCCTGACACCATGTTAAAGACTCAGCTGTTTCATTCTCAAATCCCATCAGCGTCTGAATGAAATAATCTGTTTTGGTAAATAAGATTAAAGATTAAAACACTCAGGTCCTTAAAGTCTAAAGGTGGTTTCATGAATGTGTTAGTTTAGGTTTTTCAGTTTTGGATCATTTAAATGCAAAAGCTTAAAATCCATAAATGTAGAAAAAGCAGCGAAATGTAAAAGCAGGTGAGAAATGTAGTAATTTTGCTGCTTTTTGATTGAATCTTTGATGAAGTGGCAGTAAGTTGATGAAAGAGGGGAATGGCTTCGATACAGTTTAACAGTCAGAGCCGTCTAGTTCTCAGATCTGTTCCCTCCGCCTGTGGCTCTCATACAGCAGCAGACAGCAGCCAGAGCTACGTATATAGCAAAGGTGCAAAGCTACAGAACAGTGTGTGAGATTGACTGCCAATAATAGCAGCACTTCTCGTTCCTACATATCCCTCTCCTTCTTCTCTTTTCTTCCTCTTTCCCTCACGTCACCGAACTCACACCTTCTATCACTGCGAGCTCTTCTCAGGTCAAAATCCACCTTGTTTGTTTGTGTGTATAATTGATGACGCACAAGAGTGTGCGGCGCGTGTTCCCCCCCTCCCCCACATGTATCTGAGCACGTTGCAAATGTTTCTAGATTTGTCTCCTCCCACACCATATTGGCAGGTGTGTCTCGTCTGTATGTAAGACGCACTCAGCCGACTGTGTTATTGGTGCAGACGTTTTTTTTAATGAGCGCCATCTGTGTACATCCTGCTCCAAACCAAACACTGCCCTACCTGTGTGTGTGTGTGTGTGTGTTTGTGTGTGTGTTGGGAAGTCTTTGTTGTGTGTCTCTTTGGTCCTCGCCGTCGGTTAAGCTCTGGTTTCAGATATTCTCTCTTTCGTCTGTGATGTCCTGCAGGCTATCCAGGAGGGTATCCTGCCACGGCTCCCACCTACACACCCAACCTCTATCAAACAGGCAGTCCTGGGTATCCACCAGGTGAGTCCCAACTCACACACTCTTGCACATGCAATAAGAGGCCATTTAATGGCTGTTTTGGTGCTTAACAAGGCGGTACTCTGGGATATATCTTTGTCAGTCTGCAGGATAGAATTAGAGGGTTGGCTCATGTTTTCCAAGAAAGAAAATCCAGAGATAAACACAACGCAAAGAGAGTGGAGGATTCATATAAATGTAATGTAAAGGATGTCACATAGATGGTTTTACAAAATATATTCATTTTTCTGTTATAATCCCTCTGCAAGGATATGGGAAAAGTTAAAAAAGGGATTATGCCGGATTGTTCAGCCTACAGAGGGGACCTTTCAATCATAGCCATGCACAAAACCATTTTGAGTGAAGGGAGGTAAGAAGCACACAGTGAAATAAGCAGAGTTTCAGGACATCATCAGGTTGAAATATGATAATACTTTTCATTTTCAAGTATTCATGCAAATTTATGTGTTGAACTCGGCCAATAGTTTTAGATTATTTTAGATTATTTGCGAGATGGAGACTCGCGAAGCAACGAGCTAACAGTAGAGTGAGCAATACTGTGCATATCAATCACGATCCAGTTACAATTCCCACTTAGATTCTGTCTTTGTGAGACCAACTACATAACCAGATTTTACGTTTTAGAGCCTGAACTCAGGAAGGCCAGATTAAAACACAAGAAACCATCACCCTGTAAATAAGCATTTAGTGAGCAGAGCCCCTCCCCCCTACGAAGTCTTTGTTTTCCTTTTAAAGCAAAAAATTTGATCTTCACTCTGGGTGAGTAGCTTCAGCAATGATAAAACCTATCATCTGTTTATACTGGAGTTACAGACTGCAATATGACAGATGAAAACTGATTTCTATTTGTAGTTTGCTCATTTGGAATTATAGGGCTTATTTTTGAAATAACTTTGAATAAACTAAAAGGGACATGAAAATAAGATTAATCTTGAATAATTTTGGGCATGTAGTTCATACTCTAAAAGATCATGAGTTACGGCAGCACAGGTTTAATGAAGCATCGGAAGTTTGCTTTCACTGGAGCTGAAACATGTCTTTGTTTCAAGTAACTTGAACACGGCGTGGCGCTCCTCGCAGGCTATAGTAACGTAAAGGCTGTATGGATTAAGTGGTGATCCCAGCCAAAATGAAATTGATGGTGAAGGAATGGGAAGCCAGCCAGTAACAGCTGCCAGAGGCCTTATAGCAGCAGATACGAACTCTGCTGGGGTTCACAGTCTGGTCCCCGCAGCAGATGGAGATGACAGTTGTCCCACTGACTCCCAGATATGGTGTGTCTGTATAGATAAAGATAGTTTAGTGTGGCAGGGTCTTGAACCCTTGTACAATCCGCTTTGATCTCACTCAGGCCCATTTTCTTTGGAAATGATATCAGGAAATGATTTTTAGAAAAACTGCAATGACGCTGTTTTGATACAGAAGAAGAAGAACTTTATTTATCCCTGCGGGGAAATTCAGTACCAATACCAGAGTGCTCTGCTTACGAATTTGTTGAAGCAGGTTTCCAATTAAAAGCTTGAAGTCCAAATTAAGTATCTAGTGGAGTTAGTTGCTTACTTTAAATGTGGAGTTTTGTGATCATTTTAGGTGTTATTAAAAATGTGAGTCAGGCCATATGAATACATGTATTTATTTTCAATCATCAAACACTCAAGATTCAAGAAAGTCTATAAAAAAAGAGGATAGAAGCTTCAAACAAAAATAGTTATTATTATTACTGTAATGCAATATGCTAAACAGTAAAATGAACCAAAAATACATAATATTTAACCAAAAGAAAATAAAAATGTCAACAGAAACATGTCGTTAAATTGAGCCATTTGCTAAAATAAATAAATAAAAAAAAAGCAAATGTTTTCACAAGATTAAATCAAAAATGGAAAGTTTCATATTTTGTGATCAATCAGTTAATAAGCTGTTACTTAATCGATCTAAAAGTCATGCAGTGAAATTTAGGTGAAAAATATATGTAGCATTTGTTAGTTAACTGGAAATAAAAATGTGAAGAACAAAAAGTCCTTTGGTGAATTTAAAGTAACTTGTTATTTTTTATTAATTAAAAATGATAGTGTTGGAATCGTGAAATCGATAATTGCCCAGATAAAAAGCCCATTTTGAAGCAGCTATTGTTTGGGAACAACAGTAGTTCCTTGTATTGTTCCCTGCCCTCCTGAATTCAGAGTTTCTAACCGAGGCAGGGTGGGTTTGTGGGTTTCATTTGTGCTGCCTTTGAAGCCCCTCTCCTCCTGTCCCCTCCCCCAGTTTGATTTTGTCTTTTGGAAGTGGAACAAAATATCAGGTATGCTCTGGCGAAGCCCACCCAGCTTAGTTCCAACAAAAGACCTGAACCTAATTACCGAGGCTGTGGTGAAGACCGGCGGTGTTAGTGTCTGTGTGCAGATTACTTTCTTTACATTCTCCAGCCTCCACGCAAGGCAGCCGGGGTCTGATTAGAAACGTGTCCCCCGGTCAATGTCATTATTCCTTAAGATCACTCAATGAACAAACTGTTTTATGTCAGCCGGGTTCTTGTTTAATTGTCACACACCATTGTCTTTTAGTGCACTGTGCCCATGTTCGAGCGAGGAGCGTATGTGAGAGTATGCACGCACTTTAATAAACACACACAGCAGCTCCAGCATCTCTTTGTTCCCTTGTCCTTGTGTGAGAGAAGGCTTTCATAAGCTCAGCTGCAGCAACTAGCTTATAGCATGTTTGACCTTCAGGCTCCTCCGAGTGGCTGTTTGGGGGTACTGCACACAGGGAGCACTAGACAGTCATGCGGCGCTCTCAACCAGATGCCTTCACTGCCTTATAATAAACCTTGTACTTTTCAGGCTTTGTGATGTCGTATCACTCAAACTCAAGCCCCGTTGAAATTATATTCGAAGGATTTGCTCCGTTGAAAAGCATACTTATGTTAGATAGATAGATACGCTGCTTGACTGTCTGAGGTCCCTGAGGGAGAATTTTTCCCTTATTCACTCACTTTGTTCCAACTGTTATTGAGCAGTAACCAAAACAGAAATGCTGCCTTCAAAAATAATGGTGCAAGTAGGTAAATGGTGCACATAAAAAACCTCAAAAGCCTCGGCTGTTTTGTTTTAAGACTACAGCACAGAGGAAAGACGGCACCAGTTCTCCATCTGGTGGATTTAGAGGGAAATGCAAAAAGGGAAATGTCTGAAAAAGGCTGCAGCATTTTTTTATTCATTTATTGATTTAGAGAATAACAACTCAGTTTTCTGTAATACACCAGAAATAATAAAGTCTACCTCTCTGTGATGATGGGAACTCTGTGTGTCAGTCGAGCATCTTAACTTCAGCTGGAGAGCAAACCTTTGTATTTACAGTTCGTCATGCTGTCCTGTAACAGCCAAAGATTCAGTTTAGGATCAACAGGTTGAAGAAGAGCAGGTTTAAGAAAACGTTTCAGAGGGCACTAACTCTCCTTTTTCTCCCTCCATGTTTTTAGGATACACCTCAGCAGGCACTCCTTATAAAGTGCCCCCCACTCAGTCCAATGGAGCACCCCCACCATACACCCCAACCCCCACCCCATACCCAACAGCCATGTACCCCATCCGCAGTGCCTACCCCCAGCAGAACTTATACGCACAGGTAAGTGGATGTTCACTCCAAGGCTGCTATTGAGATAATTATTATTCATATTATCAGTTCTGTCCACTGATCATTGAGCAGAGCCATTGAAAAATCTGCTCACATTGTTGTAAGCAGTTGAAGTACTTGTAACGTATTAACATAATGGTATTTCTTTATTTTCAAGAGTTACTAATTTCAGCTTTAAGCTCATTTAATTGGATTTGAGACTGAGAGTGAATGAGAATAAATGTCATTTTATGGTGAAGATGCAGCTTTGGTGAAGACCCTTTTCATTAGATGTTCTTTAGCTCACTGAAAGGATGTCTTTTTTCATTAATAACATAGACTACTCTGATCTGTGTTGAAATGCTATTAAATATCATCATTTGAATATCAAGCTGGTCAAATTCTGTAAACTTAATGGAAGTTTTTTGTTTGGTTTTTCTGTGAATAAGAATCAATTAACAGTTTCAAGACTCAAGAAAAGTAACTCCCCCACAAAAACTAAGACCTTGGTGTACCTAATCACAAATGTGTTTCTATTTCCTGCTAAATTACACTGGTAATTTATAAAATAGGATGAGTAATGTTGTTTGGGATATAGATAGATATTTTGTTTTTTTGTTACTTCTTGTTTCTTGTCTTTACGTTATCAAACGCACATTGCAAGAAAAAGAAAAGAACAAAGGCAAGATGTCCATCTGCAAAGTAGTCTGGATTTGTCTTTTGTTCTCTTTAGTGTCTGCACTGCAAAAACACCAAGCAGCCAAGACTTGCTCTCAGAAAGCCCACAGTGGAGTTGACTCATACATCACTCTCTGATCCACACTTTTCCTTGTCTTTCTTACAGGGAGCGTACTACACTCAGCCTGTGTATGCGGCTCAGCCACATGTGATCCATCACACCACTGTGGTTCAGCCAAACAGTATCCCCTCCACAGCCCTCTACCCGGCCCCTGTCCCCGTACCAGCTCCTCGCAACAACGGCATGGCTGCTATGGGGATGGTAGCCGGGACAACCATGGCCATGAGTGCAGGTAGGTCCAGAAAAAGATTCAGCTGTTTTCTGTGGATTGTCAATCGTGATTTTTAGGTCGCGTTCACACAACCCTCGTTTAGTCCGGTTGAACCAAACCCTGGAGCGTTTACCCCCTTGGTGCGGTTCCTTTGGGTCGGCGTGAACGCTGACCTCAAACTCTGGTGCGGATCAAATAAACAAACTCTGGTCTGCATGGAGCGGTTCATTTCTGGTGTGAATGTCATCCACACCAATCACAGGAAACGCACCACACCAGTGCTGGTTGTGAAATAAATGTTGTCCGCTCACCTCACTTGTCCCGATTGACACCAGAGTGACTTCCGGTTCCGTTTTCTGATTGAGCGATTGAGTTTGTCCTTTGTGAACGCAAACCAGACCAGTTAAACAATCGAAACAAATGTATCGTCCTGCCTTGGATTCGAATCAGGAAACGGACCTTTAGGTGTAAACATGACTTTGGACTTTCTTATGGATGTTTTCATTTTTTAACCACCTTTCTGGATGGTTGTACAAATGTATGTTTAGACTCGTCATTTTCTTTATTTAGTGACATATTTCTAAGATTTCATGTGCTTGTCAGGTTCATTTTATGGTTTCTCATAAAATCAGTCAGTAAGCACATACATAAGGCACACTGGATTATACGCCGACTGTCAATTTTTTGAGAAAATTGAAGGAACTTAAGTGCTCCTTATTGTCTGAAAATAGATAGAATAAATTCATGAGTGCCTACAGCTCATTACCTGTGTTGTTAACTCCCTACAGGGACCCTGCTGACAACGCCCCAGCACCCCCAGATTGGAGGACACCCAGTTACTGTGCCAACCTACAGGCCACAAGGGACACCTGGGTACAGCTACGTACCGCCTCACTGGTAGAGCCCACCCGTCATGTGAGTGTCAGCCCTCCTACTGTTTCTCTTTGAGATGTTCCTCACCACCCCGATTTTCCCTCTTCCATCTGTTCCCTCCTCCTCCTCCTCCTCGTCCCCCTCCTCCCTGCTTTTCATCCCCCTTTTTTGTTCCTCCATTGTCACTCTGACTTGAACAAACTGTGCCGCCACACATTTCCTTCCCTCAGAGGCCCACTGTCTGTCTTAAATCACTCGCCAATGTGTGCCTCTGCTCTTCTTTCCCAGCAGATCTGGAGTCCACCATCGTATGCAACTGCTCAATTCTTACACGGGCTCCCCCTGGTTACCACGGGAACTCGGCACCTGTCTGCAAGAACAAAACTAAAGTGCAACAGCCACTTTACTATTATTGTTATTGTTATTATGCGACATTCTATTACTTTTTTTTAAAGCTGCTTTTATTTTTTTATTTTTACTCTGTTCATTTGCCAACCAGTCATTACCTTATTTTGTATTGTTTTCTTTTATACATTTTAGTTCCTCACTTTATTTTGCTGTGTCTGTCATCGGAACTCCAGAAGGACTCTTGACCAATCACGGGTGTCAGTCGCTCCTGTTTCTGTGTTGTGCTGGTGTGTGTGGTCCTTCCTGCTGCTGCTGCTGCTGCTGCTGCTCAGTTGGCTGGAAAATATTTGGGCACTTAATCTTCATCATCATCTCCGTCAGTGGCTACAATGTTGACCTATGCTGCCAAATTTTCTAATGACTAGATATCAGCACAGGGTTTTTGCAGAATTTGGAGTTATTTAATTTTTGGCGTTCACTTTTTTTTTTTTTTTTTTTTCACCCGAGCTTTCCTTTCCCCGCCTTTTGTTCTTCCTTCCTCTTCATCGTTTTTGTTACATTTACAGTTTAATCTCAGTCGTCTTCCAACGCGTAGCTGTCTGTCTGGCAGCAGTCAGTCAATCATGTCTGTAAACGCCTCCTCGTGAGTGCTGAGTCGCTCTGAGCAGAGCACTTAACCCATCCTGCTGTGTACCCCACTGTGTCCACATCCTCGCTTCTACACACTAAGAAAACCTACTCCATGCTACATACTATGCAGCAGTATGTTGTTACACTGTTGAATTCTTAACCTTAGCATAGGTCAATACGATAACTATGAGTATTTATGATAAATAGGTGGTCGTGCACACTAGCTAACACACACAGGGGCTCCTGCGATGTGTCGGAAACCATCACTTTTTGGCGCTTACTGTGTAAAACCTCCAGTTGTGTTGTTACTTATCTGTACACACATACACAGAAACACACACACACACACACAACATGGATTTCTGAGGGTGTGCACAGCAGACCGCAGAGAAGGAGTTTAAAGGGACTGTGTCAGCGCTGAGAGAGGAGGGCAGAGGCAGACAGAGAGCAGACAGCAAGAAAAGGAGGAGGGGAGGAGGTCTTATGGTCACAGTCGGTCAGTTTTTCAAGGTACAAGACATTTGAGTTTGTGACAGCTCACCTCTAAGAGCCCACACAGACACACTGCGTTTTTTTGCACTATATGTATTGTACATTGATCCCTCACTGTGACTATATCGTCTCCTCCTCTTCCTCCACCTCCTTTCCTTCCTATAGCCAAACACTCAACGGATCGAAACCCAGACTCTTGAGTAAACATTAATAATGGACCGGTCAATAAATGTGCTGATAGATGAAAAGGATTCAATCTAGTCTGCTGCACCGCGCTGTGAGTGAGCAAACCATTGATATGAGTGGATGCTTGTTGAATCGGAGAACAGGTCCATGTTGTGTTACTCACAGAATTGGAGCAAAAAAAAATGTACCTTTTGGGCTTTTCTTCATAGATAAAATGATCTGCAGAATGAAATCATAAATTCCTGAAAGTGCAGATCTGAGATGACGCTTTCACTCTGTCACTGAGTTTGAAGTCGGTTCAGTCAAGTTTGGCCTCCAGGAGCCTGAGAAAAGGGGTTTCTACATTATCTTTTTTTATTTTTCTACTATGCTTCTTCTACAGGAGTCGCAGATTGACACGTCTGCTTCAACCATCTGCATTGAAACATTATCTCCATCCAATAAAAAAAAACAGCATTTATCTTGATGGATTGAAAACGTGTTTTCAAAGGTGGATAAAAATTGAGCCAACGAAACATGGACCACATACAGCCATTTTTGTTGCCTTTTTATGCTTATACATATAAATAAGGCATTTTCGGACATGCAAACGGCTTTCGCAGCCACAGAATGATGATGTTAATCAAACACTACAACACATTGAGTAGTGGTGGGTGGGTTTGATAGTTAGCTGAGGCCTGTGGTATTTTAGGAAAAATAAGAAGTCATGAATCTGTGGACAGATCAGTATAGCAAGAAAGCATTTACAGCGCAGGTGTGTAGGTGAAATGGTTTGATATTGCAATAAAACGAGAGGGAATGCCTCCAACTGTTATCAAACAGTAATTATTTTATCAGCGTTTTGAATTGATTTTTAAAAAGAAGCTTATTGTTGTAATCTCTTAAGTATGGATTACAGGCTCTGTATGCAGCCTCCACTCAATAATTATACACTTACTGCTAAGAAGAGTAGAACATATCAAGAATTTGGGTATTGAATAACTTTGTGAGGAAATATTGCACAACTTAAGACAAAAAAAAAGAACTTGATGACTATAATTTAATGCTAAGTAACAGGTACCTAGGCTTCGTAGTGCAGGTGGGCGGAAAAAGCAATTTATATTGTAATTAAGAATAAAACAATAAGGTCGAGTGTTTGAGGTATTCTTAGTCCAGATATTTGTACTCTAGTAGGTAAATTCTCAAGAAAATAAGACATCATGCTGCTGTCTGATGAAAACTGTTGATATTTGAACTTTATTTTGAAATCCACCCTTGCGTTTAAAAAAAAAATCTGAATCTTGTACATTTAAATTCAAGGCACTAAAGCTGAATAAAACAAAACAGTTTTCATACGCTAGCAGAAATGTCACTTGTCATTAGGGTTTATTTAACCAACCACTACTTCTGTCAGTATTTTCAATTTTACCTAATGGAGTTTTGTTTTTTCCTTACTTCCCTCTGGTCAAAGAAGCATAATGGGTATGCATAATATTCAGGTGTATTACACTATAGCATTGGATCTCTAAGTAAAAAAAATGCAGTATATTTATACAGCAAGTGGTACAGTAATGTATTTCTAGCTAAGCATGGTTGCATCAGTGTGGCAGCTACTATTTGTGCTTTTAATATTTTCTTTTACCCTCTCCTCTGCACCTCCGTTGTCTGTGTTTGTGTCACTGCAGGAGAATTTAAAACCATGTCTTGTAAGTGAATACAAGACATGTTGAAATTTTTCCCTAACAAATTCACTTTTTTATGTTGCCTGAATTTACAGATACCGAGAAAGCGGAACTGAATAAAGTGCTTTTTTTTTTCTCAATTTGACTGTGAAAAAAAAAAAAGGTTACCGTGCTATTTTTGGGAGACACCTTTGCGGTCTGTTTCTTTTCTGTAGGTGCAAAGATGTATTGACCGATGTCTTGAGAACCCTCAGCCTCCACATCCTTTTGTTCTGTGCCATATTTTACCCACAGATGTTCAGTAAATATTAGTTCCTCCTCTTAAGTAACTGGTGAATTTTAAAGTCCTTGTTACGTCTAGCTTCCTGTGATTCTGTGTTTTCCTATTGCTGTCCTATTTCTCACTTTGTTGTTGATGCATATTGCCTGTTTCACTTTTTAGCTTTCTTACTGTACCCTCTGTTTTTACCCTCACCATTTTGCATCCTTTTAACCATTCGAAACATTTTTATCATTTCTACAGATGCAAATTGGAGCATATCCACCTAAATTATTCGTCTTTGCTCGCATACTCTCATATTTTACCATTTTTGGTGCTTTCAGTCTGACCTTTGCAACCCTCAGTATATTAAGAATAATGAAATAGTCATGCAGTTGGTGTTTGTAACGGCCAAAATCAATATGCTTTTTACAATTATGAAAACTCATTGGAACCTTTTTGACACTAGATGTCGCCAGTGATAAAGCCTGGCTTCTCTGCGGATCAGTGTGAGCCAAAGTAAATGAAAAATTCAGCAGACGTCTTCTAAATCTAAAAACGACTTTTGAAACCAGAGAAATTTTAGTGGGTGGTCATTTTGAAAATGAGTGTCTGTCTTCTGGGCATCTTACTCAACAAAACCTTATTTTGTTGATCTACAAAGGACTTGGTCAATCCAAGTTAACCATCAATAAGGGGGCACTTCTTGCCCTCTGGGCTGAGGACCAATGCTCTTAAAAACTGTAAAAAAAAACGAGGACTCAGTAAAGAGGCAGAACCACTGAGTTATGAGAACAGTTGGAGGTTAAATGTCTCCGCTTGTCTAACTGCTTCCTCATTTCACATTCCTTGCCTCTCATTTGTTTCAATTTGCACTTAAATGAAAATGAATAGTTTGGAACAGTTTGGATTTGGAGGGGAAAAGGCAAACATGTCTTAATCGTTGATCTTTTATCATCTTTTAAACATCCATCACTCTGCCGTCTGTGATTGGATGGTGGTTACTTTAAAAACATTCTGTTTCTTTTCTCTTCAACAGTGAAAACATAACTACAAAGTTTCCTATCACCCCCTCTCCTCTCCTTCCATCTTCTCTCTTCCCTCTTTCACCCTTTTTTTTTTGCCTTGCAGTTGCTAAGTCTTACTTTCTTTCATAAGTATAAATTAAAACACTACTATCACAGTGAATAGTAGGCTTTTCAATGTCTTTGATGTTCTGCTGCAGCTTTTTATTTTCAACTTGTCAGATATCTCTTAGTTTGATTTGACACTAAATGTGATGCAAAAAGTGGAAATTCCTTGTCTTCCAAAAAAAAAAAAAAAAGGATACTCGTATTCTTTCCCCCCCTGAATCGAGTATTAGGAACAACCCCCATCTTTTGGAAGTTTTAGTTTGGTACCCAGTTTGCACATGCTATGGTATATCTGTTACCGTAAGGTTGTGTTTGAAACAGAAGCCCAACGTCTGTTCAACGTTGAGAGAAATGAATTGTATGTTAGCTATTTGGTCCAGAGTGACGGACCAGCGTCAGGCTTGTGATATGAAGTGTAAATCTGTTTTTAATTTTTTTTTTTTTTTTTTTTTTTATGTTTTCTTTTTTGTTGTTGAGGGTTTTTTTAAAGATCAGTTAGTGATCTTAGTACTATAACTAAGCCAAGTTTGTAATTGTATATTTACTGTAAAATGTAGAACATTGAATAACTATTAAAATTTTCCTATAAAAGGAACAATGGTTTTGTGTGGTGCTTTTTTTATAACTTATTCACTGTGTTTTTGCTGAAATGCCTGTGGGGAAAAAATTACAATTTGATTCTAATCTGAATAAAAATAGAAAAAAGTACAAATTTAACCCAAGCTTTCCAGGAAAAGAGCGAGCATGCAAACCTCTGTGTTTCATTGTTAATTCTGTGACTGAACTTTGTCTGATTTTTTTAGAGAAGAGGTTGAAATGAGGACACAAACTCAGACAGAGAACCAAAAATCATGTTTCCTGTGTGTCTCAATTGAACAAACAGCACCTTGCACTCACTCTTTCACTTCTCTCTGCATCAGTCTCTACACATCCCCCACAGAGTTGTGCAATGCCAACCTCCACATATACAGATGCACACAATGCCCTACTAAACACACACCACCTCACATCTTCATCCTCAGCAATTATGTGACTAAGTTGGTTGTCGGTAAATGCAAACCGCAGATTGAGTTTGTTTTGACAGTCATCAGAAGAATGCTAATCTCTCATTTCACACACCCCAACAAAAGCGTTAGACGCATGGTTTTATGATAACACTTGGTTTCCCATTACAGTTAGATTATGCTATAACTGGGTTGTGATCGGTGTGCCTCCAGTTGTACACTTGACAAATTTATTCAAAATATTGAGCCCTGCAAAGTCACATCTTAGCACTGATGCACAGCAAGTAGGCAGTTAATGTGGTTTTGCTTTGCATTACAACAGTGTGTACCTTGCTTTTGAATCACTATAATCACAATATGATGTCTAATGGATGTACCTTCAAAAAGGTGTTGACCAAAATTAAAGGAGCAGGGTTGTCAGGACCACTACCTCACAGTGAGAGAGCATCCTTAGTTCATGTCCAGGCTGGAGTTTAATCCAGCCTCTAAGTAAGTCTCACTCCATATTCAGCATGTCAAATTGGATTGCAGACACAGTGGGTATTTATGTAAGTATATTAGGTGTACAAAAACAGAGAGTCCAGAGGAGACGGAAACCTTGATGAGCGTTAATGATAATTCTCTGTTGCCATATGGCCCATAAGGGAGAAGCTGACAATTAGATTTCCTCTCGGCTTGGATCTGCAGGATGGATATTATAGCAACACATGGCCTGACATCTCAAGACTTGCCATTTTCTCCTAGTTGTTCTTCAAAAGACAAAAAAAAAAAAAAACCTGCATGTGTGTATCTGCAGATTTGTCTCAGTGTATTGTTTTCTAATGATCCATCTTCCCTTATTCTAGTGTCTCAGCTGGTCGTATTCCGGCTCTTTGACATAAAATTCATCCGGTTCAAAATACTTTTTGTGCTGTTGTAAAAAAGTCTGCTTTAATTCCACAATAAAAGCATTTCTGTAAATATCCTTTTAATAAAACATGGTGATCTTTTTTTTTTAACCTCCTAAGACCTGGCGTCCACACGTGTGGACATCACATTTTTGGTTGTCAAGACCACAATATTAAATTTTGTTCACAAGGGCCTTCTGTCAAAATTTAAAACAAATGTCCTCATATGTGGACATCATTTTCCTCAGAAACTACATCATGTAAAAAGATCATTCTTTGTTTTTACACTCATCAGGTCCCAATTAGCCTAAATATCAAAGAGAAAATAAAAATGCATGCCTTGCAAGAGTTCGGGTCTTAGGAGGTTAAGTCTAATTTTATCACACAGCTGTCTTTTGCACCAGGTCAGTCTGTGGGTTCTGAGGGAGAAATGCCACATCCTGCAAAGCTACACTCTCAGAATATGCTAGTTTTGTGTCCAATTCTGCCATATTGTCTTAATTCCAAATATGACATATAGTGTGCACATCACTACAAAACACTTAGCATTTGTGTATTCAGCTGACATGGACAAAATACACATATCTCTTTGAGAGGACATGAGGAGAATCATAACATCCTGTTGCAGACATGCAGATGCATAAAGCACTAATGACAATGTACACAGACACACAATAACACTGTTCGTTTTGACATGAGGAGGTTGTTTTCACATATTCAAGTGTGAGTGACGTTCTGGAAAAACCCGATGTGAAAGTGGTTATAAAAACATTCCATCTCTCAGCGACATGAATCCTGAGGGCATTTTTCAATCTGGGACAGCGTGTGAAAAAAGTCATTGACACATGGATGTAATCTGTTAGAACTAAAAAAAACGGTCAGGGTTAAGTGGTGTACATGAACTCTGGGTCTTCAAGAAAAAAACATAAAATGTCACAATGCTGCCTAAAATTCTGGTTCAACAAGAAGCTGTATAAGATATAACCTCAACCAAATTATGTGGTTTTGACATGAACGCGACCTAAAATTTGTGTGGCGATTTGCATTTCAGAAAGTTCCTCAATATGTTGGGTTTAGCACCCTGAGACACCATCTTTGCATCCATGTTATTGCAGAACAAATGCAAAGAAGGGTGTAGGCCTAAAATGTCAATGTTCGTATCATTTTGGCTCTTACAATACTCCAAAAATCTTACGACATGTTACGGTTAAGCTTTGAGCAACGTGTTTGTGAAGGGGAGATGGACTCCACTTCCCTGTCTGCACACGTCTCCCTTTCAACATGACAAATGAGCTCATTCAGGATAAAAGGTCTTTTAATCTTCTAAGTAGCTCTACAGTTTTTCTCATATATATAAATTTTTCTCTCACAGTAGCAGAGAGACAGATTTATGCGTCCTTATCGTCTGTCACTGTTTTCATGTGCTCAATGTTAGCAGCAGTTCAGTGCCCCACTGACTTTATAAAGTTGATGAAATCTGAAAGAGTTTTGGTTTCGATTCTTTGGCATTGATTTTATCGTGTGAAAAAACTGCCTTTGTGGCCTTATCGTGGTGTGTGGCGGAGGGTAATGAACTCAACTATCATTCTGAACCGTTTAATGATACTCAGTCATGCTGTTTTTGTCATTTTCCCAGGCGTTGCTGGTCACTCCTATAAACACTTGAGCTATTAGCTCTCATTTTATCTGCACACTTATTAATTTACAGTCTTGTGATTTGTTGGTATAATTTTAATTCTGCTATCTGGTTCCTCAAACTTCCTTTAAACACTGAATCACTGGAGACAATGATGAATTTTTCAGCAGAGTACAAACAACGAAACTCTATTTTATAGCTCCATAAAGTAACTTTGGAGTGACTACAATGTGAACCGAGCTTAGAGGCTGCTAGGGGTTTTCATGTTAAAAGAAAGTAAACATTAAATTTCATCAAATTTATTTAAATCTTAATTTTTCATTAAAACTCCATTAACTTTAATATCAATGTAGATCTCAACCGCACTATTACAGAACAAATGGATAACTTTCCAAGTCTAGATTTGTCTAGAATTAATCATTCACAACAAAAAATAGGTATAGACACTGACAGACGAGAGAAAAGATAGTTGTCTCAGTACCTAATACTCCCAACTTTTCTGATGAATGATCAGACCATGGAGACTGATTCATTGTGTGTGACTCACTGACCCTACATCAGTTTTTTACAATATGCTCCCATTGCCTCCCATTATGAGATGTGATGGCAAAACATGGTGCTGACATTTAGTGCTGGTGGAGTCAACACATAGCCCTGAGGGGTTCTGGCTTGTGGAGCTGCGGGACTGATGTTCTAGCCTTTCTGCTTACCAAAACAATCATTCTATTTGTTGATAATTCATCAACAATCCTTCAGGCCAGTGCAGAACAAAATGTTTATTGGCAGCAGACCCAAAGTAATGGAAAACTGAATGACTCTGGTACAGAAGGCCACATAGCCAGATAGTCTATTGTTGGAGGTTTATTCATGAACCTGATATGGTTATGCTCTGAGGACACAAATGGTAATGATTCCTTTACACCTTGCCTTTTGGTCAACATAGAAATTAGTGCTTTGTAATGTTCCCATTGTGCTAACAGATAGGCCATATAGAGCTGCACCTTCTTGCTTCACACTCTCCAAAGTTTGCCTCTATTCTTCTCATACAGGTTCTAGCTACATGAGTAAAAACCAGATGCTGAGCAGGAGGCAGTAATGTTGTCAAATTAAACAAGAGAATAATAAAAGTCTCATAAAACCGCTACAAGATTACATGAGACTTGTAAAGAATGTTCCTGCACTCATAATGATGTTTACCCAAACTCACAAATTGAGGGGCAAACCATTTTAGTGTCCTCCACGTTTGCACTTAATGCCATTAATTGCCATATCAAACATCTGCTGGGGATCTGTTTGCTCACTCAGTCAACCTGCCCATGAACTTGAGTATAATGGCTCAAGAGGATTTTCAGATAAGAGCATGTGATGGGTGAGTGGACTTAAACTCCCAGTATATAATATTTGTTCAAAACTGACAGCTTGCAAAGGAATATCAAAGCCCATTCATGCTTAACCTTCCTCCTGTGTTAGCTTTTACTATGCACCAACTATGTTAAGGGTCGGTTTCAACCTGTGTCTGAAATCAGCTGTAAAGTATACTAAAAACATTTCTCTATCCCTGAATTTGGTTCTCATCTCTCAAGTTACCTTGTTAGGCTTCATTATCCATGAAAATATTGATTATAATATTTTTCATTGTGGGCCTCTGGGCCTTTCTTTGTCAGTGTACCCCTCATACAGACATCTATGCTGAATTGATCTCACGTGTCTGGACATGCTTGATGTTGTTTTTTTGTACAGGAAAAACATGGAAAAATGAGAATTTTCTAAATCTCACATGATTGGAAGAGGATCTGACCATCAGTGTGGTGCCTGATAGTGCACTTATGATTTCAGTTTTTGCTCTAATCATTAGATATTGATCTAACTGGGTCAACAGTGACCCTAACACAAGTGCCATAATTTTAATAAGAGCATTTTATAATTTAGTCAATTTAATTTTTATTTTTTATTTTGTTGAAATAGAGGTTCCTGACAAAGTCAAAAAGTATTGATGCAAAAAACCTAATTTAAGTGGTTCTTTTAAGAATTAAAAAACAGACCTGGTGCAGACCCTAACACAGGAGGAGGGTTAAGTATAATGGCTGAAGAGAATTTTCAGATAAGTAATAGAGCATGTGATGGGTGAGTGGACTTAAACTCTGAGTATATAATATTTGTTCAAAACTGACCTCTTGCAAAGGAACATTAAAGCCCATTCATGCTCAATGGAGTTGTTATTTAGCCAAGGTCAACCTCAGTTGACGTTTAAGCATATTTATAACATTACCGCGCCTTGATATCGAAGGTGGTTAAACTGTTGACCGGAACTATGTTTGCAGTATTCAGAGAAATACACCTGCTTGTACTTCAGCCGGTTGCATTGCCTACAGGTCCTTCACGTGACGGTTTTTCGTATTTTATCACACGGAATAAAAAAACAGGTCACAGATACCAGCGACTGAATTCATATTTAAAGGTTCCTCGTGAGCGTCCTAGTTCGGTGTTGCAAGACTTGTTGCGCGTGCGCGTACGCCTTGAAGCGCGCGCTGCTGTCCGGACAGTGCAGTAGTTGCAGTGAGTGAAGCAGCATGAAGATCCACACCGGGTCTGAGCGACAACCGTGCGGGGTGTTATTGAAATAGTTTAGTTTTTTTTAGTGGTTTCTTTCTACTTCTCTCTTCGCAACTCCCTCCTCGTAATTTGTAGTTTCAAAGAAGAGACGTGAAGCAGGACGAGTCTTCTTCTGCCATGGTGAAGTCGTCAACTTGTTGATGTTGCCACTTCGTTTTCACTGCTCTTACTCAGGGTAAGTTTCACTTTGTTTACAGTTTTACATCCTCTTTACTCAAATTGTACTTAAAGCAGGGAAACGAATGAACACATACTTCATATTCAGGCATAAACTGTGCTGCTCTACCTTTTCGTACCACCACCTCTGCATGTCTTTACAGCTCCTGTGGTATGTTTGTAGGTAGCCTATTATTAAAGACAGAAAACGCTTAAAATGTCACTGATGCAGACAGAGGGCGAAATTAGTTTACAGACCTCCAAACCATGCAGGCAGAATAATTTATCTGTGTTAGTTTTATTTGTATCATATCAGTTTTTTTGTGTCACATTTCTCGATAGATAGATAGATAGATAGATATACTTTATTGATCCCAAACTGGGAAATTCTCATGTTACAGCAGCAATAAAAACACAACATAAAATTAAATATAAGAAGAAGTATGTACAATACAGACTAAATATACTAAATATATACAATAAATACGGACTAAATATACTAAACATCCTAAGAGCAAAAAGTGGAATATGAAAAAAGTGGGCTATTTATTTTATCCCACTTAAAACTCGATAAACTTGATTCTTTTACATTTTGGAAGTTAAAAAAAAACTTACTCTCTAAAAAAAATTAAAAAAGATGCTACTGTCACTGTCTCTGCAGCTGCAGTGTCCTGCCTCAGGGTACAAAGGCTGCACATACCAGGTGTGATCATTTGTGACAGCGCCCATAAGGAGGACATTTACAGGAAATTAAGTGTACGGACATCGCTATGAAGTTAAGCCAGAAGCTGAGGCTAAAGTCCACAAACCACAAAAATGAGGCCGTAAAATCATCCAAAGGAAATGCCACTTTTCCCATGATGTGGTGTTACAGTTCACATACATATAAAATGCATTACTTGGTGACAACACAGTTCATAAGCATGATGCAAATCTTGACCGTTTTCATGATCTTGATGATTAAATGTAATGGAAACATACATTTTAGAAAAGCAAATTATAGGTTAGACATGTTTTTTGCTCTTGCTTGCTCTTATCTTTTACTATTGATATCAGTCTTGCTCCCTGATTGATTATAAAGTGCATTGTTTATGATAATTAGGCTTTCATTGATTGTGTAATGTAAGAGGAAATTAAAGTCTGAGGTGAATTTAAAGAATACTGAGACAAACATTCAAATCTCTAATCTAGTGGTTCTCAAGTCCAGTCCTCGAGGCCCACTGTCCTGCATGTTTTAGATGTTTCCCTGCTCCAACACACCTGATTCAAATGATCAGCTCGTTATCAAGCTCTGTAATGGCTTACTAACGAGCTGATCATTTGAATCAGGTGTGGGCCTCGAGGACTGGACTTGAGAACCACTGCTCTAAGACATTCAAATAGAACACGACCTCCTCAAACTATTGAAGAAACAACCATGATTTAGGTTTATGATGATTTCAGAGCTGCAACTCTGCAGATTTTTTCAATTCAATATGTATTGATTTCACATAAAGATACCCAGGCAGTGACATGTAGTAGCCATAGGGCATTACTGACGACACACAGACATCACACTCAGGGTAGGAAGCCTAGTTGTTGTTACAGAAGAATACATGTACAGCTGCTTGTAAGTTGCATATCTTACAAAAAAACTTACTGAATTGTTATCAATTTACTTCTTCGTGACCAAGGTGCTCATGAACAAATACAGAGGGGGAAAATCTTGAACAGAGATTTAAGTAAAACAACATTTTAGTAACCAAATAGCAAACTTTACTTTGAACAATTTAACATTTTACTGTAGGAAAGGTTGTTTTCCCCTCCAGACTTTCAAACATATCCTCAACTTGGAAAACAGCAGTACAATATTATAGAAGTACTTCAGCTACCCGACCTGATGTCATGTATTTGTGATGCTAGAGGGGCTGTAAACATGTCATACTGTGATAAGTGTGAGTGCTACTGTAATAGACTGCCACCAGAGCAGAGCATCGGCAGTAAATTGGTTAGCTCTGTGAAAACAGGGGGTTTCCTTTTGATGTTACATACATGGTCCATCCTGATTAAGATTGCGGATAGAAGCTCATGGTTCAAAGCTGTATTCCTCGTTCCATGTCTCTGCAATATTTGAGGGCAGTATTCATAACTCTTGTGAAAACAAGCTGTCACATCAATGGAGCAATAACCCAGAGTCATTTGGATGGATTGTTATGTGTGCAGACCTGGCACTCAAGCTATGAGACTTGGTGCTGTTGCTGTGTTTTTAGAGAAGATTCCTTTCTGCCAGGCCATAGTCAGGATTCTGTGCCTGTTTTTTTATGTCTGACTGGGAACAGACTAACATTAGACTACTTCAGAGACTCTAAAATGCTGATTCAAGGAAGAGATAGCGAAGGGGAGACAGTAAACAGGACCAAAGTTGCTCCCAGGACAAATCTAAATGCCTTAAATGATCTCACTGACCAAAAGCAGTGTTGCAGCCATAACAAACATAGTGCCTAAACAGCCTTTGAAATGTGTAATCTAATATGTCCTGAGATCAATCTGAGGACAGAATTAAGTGGCCAGAGTTCCTGTAAAACTGGAAAAAAAGAAAAATAACTACAATGAGTATCACAAAGGATTAGTTCACAGAGGTGTTTATTTTTCTTGTTCAATCTTTGTGTTTTACTGACTGTAAATTCAACAGTCGCCAGAGTGTAACTTTAACTCACCTCTCTGCTAAGCCTTTGATGAGCCGATTACAGGAACACATGTTTTTCTATCAACATTAGAAAAAACAAATAACAATTACCAAGAGCAAAAAAACAAACCCTTAAAAAACCCTCATATTATTCATACGATAGAGAGGTAGAGAGGACAAAAAGAGGAGGAATTAAAAGATTCATCATGTCCAGTAAGTGCTGTGTGTGTTGGTTGTTAGATTTGTGTTTCTGTCAAACATACAAATATTTAAAATTTTAAAAAGGTCTGATCCAAGGATCTTAAGTTTGTATCACTGTTACGGTAAATATATATAACAACAATCACAAAAAGAGTTGCACAGTCGTATTTCTTCACACCTGGTTAGTTCTACCCAAAACAAATCAAGCAAGAGTTGAGAGTGAAGCACCTGAACAGCTTGTTTAACACCCGTACTGTAGAACAAAATCCAAGTCGGACTTAGGATGTAAGATGCCAGCCATGTAATTATACTTCAAAATCTCCTCCCTTTCACCTTCCAATTTAATAATGAAACCATACAAATAAGTTTGGTAATTGGACTAAAATGATACTTTCTTTATGGTTTGTCATTCATCTTGACATTGAAGATCATGTCAGTCCAAATCACTGTGGAAAGCAGAAGAAGGCAAAATTAGGGATGCCCCAGAGTCCAGAATGACTTTGCTTCTGGCTTGTTTAACAGAGCTTTAAATCCCGACAATCGGACTAGTCTATAAGGTTGCACAACTCTCAGAAAAGTTTTCAAATTGAGTAAAGCTTATTTGACATGGTTAAACACACAGCCACCAGCCTTTGGTCCTCTATGCAGGTTCACATCAAAATGCTTGAGCTCGTGACACAATGAACATATATATTCAAGCATAACCAGATACAGCATTAAATACATCTTAAGGGCAATATATTGCGCACATCAGATATAAAATGTGTACACTTTGCGACGTGTATCATTGCGAACAAAGAACACAAAGTGCGGTCAACAAAAATTACGGCTACCTAGGCTCACCTCTCCACCCCAGTGTAGGTGAGACCTCCCCTTATATAACCTACCGGCTTTCAAACACAGCGCCCACGTGACCTAAACCCAGTGAAACCAATGGCAACCAGACAAAAGTATTTGAACACAGGAGAACCGATCAGTAAAGCAACAATATGGCTCCTAAACATCTAAACTCTCTTCAAAAAAATATGGCTGCTACGAGGTGCCATCCGTCATCTGTACCGTACATACTGTGTAATGGCAGAAGTCATGAACTGAAAGTAAAGGTGTTTCAGGCCAACAGCTCTAAAAATGCCTATTATTTGCTTAACCAACCAGTATTTCTGATGCTGATTTACAAGTGGCAAGATGTTTCCTGCAGTGGATTAAACACTCAGATTCCTTGGAATAACACACTCACCTGGATGACAGTTGGTTGACCCAGCTCACATTTACAGTAATCTGGTGACTGCTTACTATTCTTCGGAAGGAGATGTGTGCCCACAAGTGCAGCTAACAGCTTGTTCTGCTGATAAATCACCGCTTGTGCGGCAGATTTACTTGGCTCTGTGTAGCATGAGTCAGCACAACTTGACTATTTGAAATGCATCAGAAGTGATTGATCCCACCAACAGTCTAGAAACCTGTCATTTCTGAGAGTCATTTTCTTCTGAAGCCAAGAAATTATGGCTTTTACTGTGCAGATATATTTGGGGGAGTCAATATAACTTCGTATATTACTTCTTTTTTCCATTAATAGTCACTTCTCCAGTTGGATTGTAAATGATGGCGTTTATAGAAAAGGAAGTCGTGGCTTGAAGTCTTTACTGTCTGAGACCCGAGTTTTGTTTGCTATACATTTTTTGTTTCATTTAGTTGGAAGTGGTAGGGCCTGATAAGTAGGGAGTAGTTTTCATATAAAAAGACATCGGTTTTTGAAGAAATGTTGACTACACAAGCTTAAGGACACACAGCGATATCGTTATATTACCAAAAGTCATAAATAACTAATAGCTATTGACTGATATTAAAAGCTTTTTGTATAAACACCACAAAAAAAGATGCTTCTTTAATGGAATCCTGCCCACCCCGCCTTTAAGAATCATGACAATAATTCTTCACATTTTTGTTGGGGTTTGATAACAAAATTTCTGTTTATATTTTGAAAAGGGCCTCACAAAACCAAACTCATGGTTCATGCCATTGAATGTCTTTATTTCTATTCTAGTAGCAGTCAGTCAGCCAGGTAGGATATTGGTGAGTCAGTCAACCAGTATTTGGGTCAGTCAGGTGTGGTTAGCCAGAAAGTTAGTTACGGCGTCAGTCAAAAGGTCAGGTATAATACCAGCCAAGTCAGGTATGCTGCCAATCAATAACACAGGTATGGAATCAGGAAGTAATTTAGCTGTAATGTTGTTGTTTTGGTTTGTTGCATTTTGCTAGCTAAAAAACTGTCATTGCTTCATGTTTGGCGGTGCTGTGTGTGCCATATCAAACAATCTCAGTGGCATGAGTAAACAAGTTTCAATCATAAAATATGTAGAGGTTTTGCTCCTTGCCAAGTTTCATGTTGGGACTTGCTGATTTTTTTGATTTTACCAAATCTTTAATTTAACACCGATCAGTGTATTTTCTTGTGGCCACAGGGGGGCAGACCAGCTGTCCACGACTGAGACTTATGGATCTGAATTTATCAGAATCTACTATAATGGCACAGGAAAGCCAAAATGTGATGTCCATGTATCAGTATGTAGGGTCTCAGGTGAAGCCACAAAGCATTAGCGACACCTGAATGTTCTGGAAGTCCACTGCCATTCCTGTAGCATGTATTATGACAAGAAAATATATCCTGTCTTCATGCTTTTCAGTAAACTCTGATTGGTCAGATTCAAATGCTAGTTGGATTACTAAACACCACCCACTCCCTACCCTAACCCTAACCCTACGTTATGGTTCAAGCATCATGCCTGAGCATGCCTTCAGCATCTACAACATTAAAAATAGCAGCTGTGCGGTGTCTTTATTGACTGAAATTTATGAATGAGCATGACAGCTACCTGCTTGGATCAAAACAAAACAAGTTTCTCCATTTTCTGCACAATCCTCAGGAGAACAATCTGACCTAAATACAGTGAATGAAGTGAAACAAACGACAGTGTGATGCAAAAGGATGCTTGTGGTTTTATGGCTTTCGAGTTTCAGTGACCGTTGTCCCACTGTCCTGTTTCTGTGTTTCATCAGAGCTGTATCCACTTCCCCTGTGTGTGGCAACAGCATCACAAGAGCGTCTGCCAGGTCTGTTGAAATACTCACTCTAAGACCCTGCTGAGATGGGCAGCAACACGTTTTTGTCTGCAAGTCCCAGCAGAGCATTACTGGTTGAGCACTGTGTTGCATAACCTACACCCTTGTGTGTGATTTACTTACTCTTCGGTTTGTTCTGACAAAAAGGGGAATTTTTGGCAAGATGATGCGCAAAGCCTTCTAATAAACTGTGCAACAATATCCATATTTGTACTTGTTGCTTTTACACTTTTCGTAGAAGTCAAGCAGTCAGTGCGACGCTGTGATTTATCTCGAGACAGATCAAGAAAAGGGGGATGAGTTTAAATGTTGGTGCTCCATTTTTGGTCTGTGTGAGATTAAGTCAGGCCGTCAGTTGTTTACGCTCATCGCTAACTGCCTGTATCTGTCTTTCTCTTTTGCTTTCTTGGCCTGGATGTTCATTGTCTACCGATGAAGTCAGGGCTTACTTGACGTGCTTAATACTGGGAGGTTCATCCTCGCTTGCTCAGTAGCAGACTAAAATTATATCCTCTTTAAATGATACCGCAAAGATTACAGTCTTGCCCCACTCTGGTGAAACGGCACAGCTACACTGCGGTTATCAAGGGTTTAATTGTTTTGTTCTCCATCAACGTAAGAGGCAGGCAGTGTGCTTTGCTGAACATCAGCCCTCCTCACCATCCCTCTCTGATTGGTTTTAAATGTCTCCTGTGTGATTGCCGCACCGCCTGTGCTCAGCGTTGATAGACTGTTACCGGCCCTGCACATTCGGATAATTAGCCAAGTCCTGTTGTTTTTCTAATTAAAAAAAACAGGCCTGTGACATCTGCAGAAGGCAATAGTGACTATTTCACCACAATAGCTGTGCCTTACTTTTGTAAAATATTGAATTTTAACCATATAAAGGTGCATTTCAACAAATTTTGGTGATGTATGTGCCATTTTCCAGTGACCCCACAGCCAATGAATGAGTGTGTACATGTGGTAGCCGGTTTGTGTTTGTGCAGAGGGTGAGAAACAGCAGCAGGCATGAATCATTGATTTGTGTATCCAGAGAAAAAAGAGATTAGACATTGTAAAGTAATTAGAGGTAAATTGGTCACAGCTCACTTTTCTTGTCAGCGTCTCCCTCTTGCCCCTCGTTTAAATCTGCAGCTCTGTGTCGACTGCACACAAACACACATGCTCTCTTTGTGCAGCAGATACTATAAATCTTTATTTAGCCTTATCTGGCATTCAGCCTGCTCTCTGAGATTAGATTATATTAAGAGCAAGGCCAGAATAAAGGGTGGGAAATTAGATTATGATATACTAAATAAACAATGAAATGAATTATTCAGATCACTCAGTAATCTCAACCATCTGCTTATAAAGTTTATGTTTTTGTAACTTTTATCCCATTGCGTGTGCATGTTCTATTGGATGTCACAAATGGGTATTTTCATAATTTATGCTGCTGAACTGGTGACACTACTATAAAGGTACAACATGTCTCATTCTCACCGAATCTCACCGAAGTTCTTCTTATCCACTCCATACATTGCATAATGAATGTAACATACAAAAATCCTATTAAGAAAAAGTGTACACTTTATTGCGTCCTTGTTCTTTGACCTCTAATCTTCCTATACTTGTAAATGTCATATCATAGCAGTCTTATTCGAAAAGTCAAGTCACTTCAACTCGATACCTCTTTCTTAAGTTTGCATTTAGTCATGAGCCGGGACTCTCATTGACATGCTCTGTAGAAACACAGAGTTAGATAGAGACCTCTGCTCTGGTATCATGTCCTTTCTATTAAAAGTTGGCTGTGGGTCCTCTTCTGTTTATGTTAGGTCTGCCAAGTTGTCTTATGTTGCATTTGCCATGGTAAAGAAAAAGTCCTGAAACTTTGCACGTGGAGTCTTATTTATAACCTTTTGGGGTTCATGTGCGGTTGTTAAGCTTACACATTTGCCTTGATTTGCTCTCACGGTTTGTAAATAAACTTTGCCTTTAGCAGGCCTGAGGGCAGAGCGTGTACAGCAGCATGTTTTTCCTGTCTAGAGAGAGAGAGATGAGCAGAGAGCAGAAGAAAGGGGGGGAAGTCTGGTAACGCTACTCTATTGGGCGGTGTTGCAGTGTCGGGGGTTGGTGCTTCAACTCAGCATGTCATTTGCTGCAGCCAGCAGAGGGGAATTAGCTCAAATGGTAGAGCGCTCGCTTAGCATGCGAGAGGTAGCGGGATCGATGCCCGCATTCTCCAGAGAAGCTTTTGGACTGCATGTACAGAAACCATATGAAAGCATGAAGGAGCAGTACTGCCTTTGAACACTTGAATAAAGGAGCAGTACTGTCTACTCCTAGAGAAACTGCAGCCATGTGGGCAGAACAAAGTCAAAGAGCAGAAGAAGGTGACACATTCACACCCGTCATGACCCAGCTTGGTTTATTCCTGCAAAACTTCCCTGAGTAATGTTTAAACTAATGTTTGCTTTACTGTCACAATAGAGTAAACATGTGGTTTTATATAGTTTACTTACATACACAACCTTGATTCACTGATTTTGTGAATCTCAGCAGGTCCTCCTGTGTAAAAACAGGCTTAAGGTGAACACTTGAAAGCAGTCTTTTTTCCATTATGGTCTTAAGCTTTATTCCCAAGTAGCAGGAGTTTTCATAACAACTTATTCATTGGCTTTGGGCACGGTAAAAAAAACACACTTAATATCCCCTCAAAATATGTTACAGATATGGGTTCTTTGGTCCTCTGGTTATGTAGATAATGGGTTTTGTTTTTAGATCATCTTTTGTAGAGTTAGTGTTGTGATCTGGGTCGGTTCCCTTTATGTTTTTCAATGTCCAAGGCTTTAGTGTTTGTCTTTGTTTTGTGACAAAAACTGTGTAGGAAATAGTTACAGCCTGGAAAGCAGCTGTGTCCAAACACTTCACCCTGAATAGGACAATAGCAGACATAAACCCACACTCATGCGGTGCTCAGTTTTTCATGTGTACTCTTTGGCATGTGCTGCTTTGTTAACATACGTATAATATTAAGACAATGCTGTTGTTTCCATGTTTAACATTACCACAAAGGCTAGACTAGATCCTGACTTTGTACCTTTTTCCTTGACTAACACTCTGAAGAGTTCCTACACTTCAACAAACAATATCTTCTTCCAGCTATATATGAGTCTCTGCATTACAGTAATAAGGCGTAATTGATGCAGTGTAGGAATCAGAGCTGCACTTGTTTCATTTCAGCAGCATGTTTTTCTTGTCTAGAGAGAGAGATAAGCAGAGAGAAAGAGAAAGGGGCGCATGTTTTGTAACACTACTCCATTGGGGAGTGTCGGGGGTTGGTGCTCGTACTCAACATGTCATTTGCTGCAGCCTGCAGAGGGGAATTAGCTCAAATGGTAGAGCGCTCGCTTAGCATGCGAGAGGTAGCGGGATCGATGCCCGCATTCTCCAGAGAAGCTTTTGGACTGTATGTACAGAAACCATATGAAAGCATGAAGAAGCAGTACTGCCTTTGAACACTTGAATAAAGGAGCAGTACTGTCTACTCCTAGAGAAACTGCAGCCATGTGGGCAGAACAAAGTCAAAGAGCAAAAGAAAGTGACACATTCACACCCGTCATGACCAACTGCAAAACTTCCCTGAGTAATGTTTAAACTCATGTTTGCTTTACTGTCACAATAGAGTCAACATGTGGCTTTAGATAATTTACTTACATACACAACCTTGATTCACTGATTTTGTCTGAATGAATCTCAGCAGGTCCTGTTTAAAAATAGTCTCAGTGTGAACACTTGTAAGCCGTATTTTTCCCACTTTAATCTTTATCTCTAATATCAAGTAGCAGGGGTTTTTATAACAACTCATTCATAGACTTTGGGCTCATTACAGAAACACTTAGTTTGCCTTCAAAATATGTTACAGATATGGACTCTTTGGTCCTCTGGTTATGTAGATAATAGGTTTAAATGCTAACTTATCTTTTGTGGAGTTTGTGTCGTAATCTGGGTCTGTTCCCTTTACACTTTTTAATGTCCAAGGCTTTAGGGTTTGTCTTTGCTTTGTGACAAAAACTTGGTTACAGCCTGGAGAGCAGCGGTGTCCAAACACTTCACCCTAAATGGGACAATAGCAGACACATACACTCATGCGGTGCTCAGTTTTTCATGTGCACTCCTCCACTAACTCTCTAAAGAGTTCCTACAAGAGTGAGGCCGCCTCCATTGGGGAGTGGGGGGTTGGTGCTCCTAGTCAGCATGTCATTTGCTGCAGCCTGCAGAGGGGAATTAGCTCAAATGGTAGAGCGCTCGCTTAGCATGCGAGAGGTAGCGGGATCGATGCCCGCATTCTCCAAAGGAACTTTTGGACTGCATGTACAGAAACTATATAAAACCTTAAAAAGCATGAAGAAGCAGTACTGTCTCTGAACATGTGAATGGATAAATGAATGAATTCCTCGATTTGCTGCCACCTCTTGTCATCTTTCTTTTTGACACTGTTACAGTCTGGTTTAAGGTTTATTTTTCCACAGAAAGGGTTTGAGAAGAAGAAGTTAAGACATGTTTTTCTCCTTAAGAAACTGCAGCCATGTGGGCAGAACAAATCTTCACTGAGTCAAAGAACAAAAGAAAGTGACACATTCACACCCATCATGACCAAACTAGGTTAATTCCTGCAAAACTTCCCTGAGTAATGTTTAAACTCATGTTTGCTTTACTGTCACAATAGAGTAAACATGTGGTTTTACATAATTTACTTACATACACAACCTTGATTCTCTCATTTTGTAAATCTCAGCAGGTCGTGTCCTGCCTCTGGCCCGTCTGTCCACCATGGGATCCAGAGCCTTCAGCCGCTCTGCCCCCCACCTTTAGAACTTCCTCCCTCCTGATTTTAGGAACAGTGACTCACTCTCCATCTTCAAATCCTGCCTGAAAACACAGTATATCAGACAGGCTTACTTAGAGTAACATTTGATGTTCTGCTGCAGAGTCGGGACTTACAACTTTTTTATTTAAACCTTTGTTGTGTTGATGTGTATTTTATTGAGTTTACTATTCTACTGACGTGTCTTTTAATTTTTCTGTAAGGTGACCTTGAGTGCCCTGAAAGGCACCTATAAATAAGATTTATTATTATTATTATTATTATTATTATTATTATTATTATTATTATTATTATTATTATTATTATTATTATTATTATTATTATTATTATTATTAAAAACACTCCTCTGGTTATGTAAATAATAGGTTTTAATCACTAACTTATCTCTTGTGGAGTTTGTGTTGTGATCTGGGTCTGTTCCTTTTATGCTTTTTAATGTCCGAGGCTTTCGTGTTTTCCTTGACTAACACTCTGAAGAGTTCCCACACTTCAACAAACAATATCTTCCTCCAGCGATATATGAGTCTCTGCATTACAGTAATAAGGCGTAATTTATGCGGTGTGCTTACCAGAGCTGCACTTGTTTCATTTGGCAGATATCTTCTGTGATCCCTGCTTTTCCTTTTGTAGACTAATTAGTTTCTCGCTGGGGCTTATGGGATTCAGAGTGTGTAACTTTTTGTTTCTCTTGCTTTCCACACACACTGTGTTAAAAGAAAAGCTGCCAGTGTTTGTGTCAGATTTCTAGTAAATTAGATTGTGTGTTTTGGTCTCATGTTGCTGCTCGCCTTGACATTTTTCCTGTAAATACATGCTGTTATTATGAATCTTATCTAACACAAAAGTTGCACCACGACCAAAACATGAAGCACCATCATCTTGGAGGGTTACAGTATGAACTGCAGTTTTAATGTTAAGACCAGATAAAAAGGGGGCGTTCATCTTCATCACATTTGATCCCTTTAGATTAGAAATAGTTAGCCTTTTAAATGCAGCTCTAAGCGAAACAGCTGCCTACTCTCTCCTTATGTTTATAAAGTGTAATGCATTTTGACAGAACAGGATTTATGGATTTCACTTTCTACTGTGCCGTGTTTTTAGAAAGCTTAGTGATTTGAGTTACTGTCATGATGTCACCAGGCTAAACAAAAGCCAAGATTTGGTCAAACTACCTTTCTTCAGACATGTCAACAAATCACACAAATCCAACTACGCTATAAATGAGTCATCAGCAAATAAAGCTGACTGCAGCACACTTTCCTAAACCTTTGTCATCCCTTCCCGCCTGCTCATTGGTTCAGCGGTGAAACGTTTTACAGTCGGCTGGCACGCCGCCACTTCTCCTTCCTACTCTCTTCTTATTGCTCCACAGTGATTTATGAAAAGCATGTACCACTGTGGTGTGAAACAAAAGCATTACCATACACAGAGGAGTAAAAGCCCGACACTGTGATGAACTCTTCTTAAAAACAAATACTATTAATAAGCAGTTGTAGGTCACTGCACACATAGCCGCTTTGCTTTTGAGGAGGTTGTGAGTTGTGAAATGCACTGAGTCACAGTGAGGAAGAAAAGGAAGTGGCCTGGCCCAATCACTTACCCACCCACATGCTGCATTCAATGAAATGAGAATGAATGACGACGGTGAAGGGAGTAGTAATCAGAACTGCTGATTGATCCAAGCCGTGTCTGTCGGTGAGAGGTTTTGAGTGGGGAACCAGACAGTGTGCAGTGGTTTTCTATACAACACATGTGGTTGTCTAGCTTTCACTTGTTATAAGGTAATGAATTGACCATGATGTGATGGCTCTTAATTCATTACTGTCAGCTGTATTGATTTTTTATGAAGAGTGTAGCAGCTTCGACTCAATACAGTACATGCACAGCCCAACAGAGAAGTTATAATGCACTGGTCTAGTGAGGAAGGTTTATCTGACGTCCACTGAAGAGGAATAAGTCTGTGTGCCATTAATGAAACAAAAGCTAGAGCTGTTGCTTTGAGTTAAAGGGATATTCTGGCATGAAATTGATTTAGGGTCAAACACACCGTAATACTGAGTTAGACCGAGTTAATTGTTCATCATTTCTTCATGGAAAATGCAATCAGACGGAGACCCTCAGGCAGAAGAACTAACGTGTCTGCACTGCAAAATGATTAATATGGTGATTATTACTTCAAGGAAATGATAAAGTAATGATCATAATTGTTCTTCCTTGAGCTGCATCACCCCGCTGTAGTCTGTAATGGACTTGTCTGAGGTCTCGCTACAAACAAGCGGCTACAGGAAGAGAGTAGGTGAGTTGTGTTTAGTCTCTTCATTAAAGAAATCAGGCAAAGTTAAAAAGATGTTTGGTGGCTAGTGCTGTGGCTGGGACCCTATATGTACTGTTGATGAAGTTAGGTGTTGTTCTGAGCATTATTTGTGGCTATAGAGTGCCCTTTTGGTTGAGGTTTGTTTATGGCTCCTCAGACCGCTCTGTATTGCTATTGTGCCGTGGTTACTGAAGTTGGTATAACTAGAGAAACAAGTGGTCGGCAACATTCATCTCTCAAGGGGGTGTCTAACTCTGTGTTCTGGTGTGTTTGACCCTAAATTAATTCCAAAGATGGAAACACATGAAGAAGGTGTTAATGTTTTTCTACACACATACGAAAGAACCTCAAAGATATTTGAGGTATTTATATATCAGAAGTATTGGCCTGTCGACATCTTGAACATGTAGGACTGAAATTAGAAACTTGGCGAGTTTGTCCCGTGAGAAGTTGAATCAGGCACTGTCTAATACTAACAGAAGAAGTGTGAATGCACTCCAGAGTTGCCAAAACTCCCTGGAGAGTTCAATGTTTAGGTCCTGCTACTGTAGGAGTTTTGTTTTGCCTCATGAGAGTGGGCTGGTACTCTGGACCAAGGTATAGTGTTTAGAAATATTACCTAATGTGTATTTAAGGCCAATATGTTGTCAGTGATGTTCTTGGTCAGTGAATATAGGAATCTAAAGTGTTTACTACTCTGTGAGTTTGTGCTACAGCAAATGGAGTAGCCTCAATTGTTCATGCACCAGCTACAATAGCATTGCAGATCAATTTTTACCCAGAGAGAGGCTTTGCGGTAACATCATTTATGTTTATTCAAACTAATTAGATATTAATCCTTACACTGCTGCTGCAGCCGTACTGTCTTTATTAATTATTTATGGCCACCATAGAATGATTTATTAAATACAGAGCTGACTCAGGCTGTAAAATTTTAAACAGAGACAAACTGAACTGTTACCAAATCAGAAAATACTGTCCACTGATGCCCTCTGGTGGACATACGTCTTTTTGTCTAAGAGAGACCAAGAGACACTTTATTACAAACAAATATGCACTGTGGACAGAATGCCAATCTCTGTCAGGATTAAAAATACTTTGTCTTTAATTTTCAGATTTCAGTTCAATGGTAACATGTTCTTTTATGTAATATTTATAATAGCTCTGACAGGGATTAACAGCAGAATCAAGTTTGTTCATCAAATTGACGTAGACTTTGTCTTTTTGTCTCTCCTCCAGAGTGAGAAGATGCCACAGTCTGTCTACTCCTTCCCGACAGAAACGCTCACCTCTGAAGCTTTCACCCTTGACTTCTACTCCAGCAGCGAGCACAGTGAAGAGCTGTTCACAGCAGAAAGCATCATTGACAGCGTCAGCAACATCAGCAGGTCGAGCGGCCTCCGCTGCACCTACAAAGAGGACTTCAAGCGTATTTTACTCCCAGCTGTGTACACCTTTGTGTTCCTGCTCGGCCTTCCTCTGAACGCTGCCGTTATCCTAAAGCTATGGAGGACGCGACCACACCTGTCCAAAAACAATATCTACATGCTCAACCTGGCCATTGCTGACTTTCTGTATGTGATGTCACTTCCTTTGCTGATCTACAACTACGGTAGCCATGACTACTGGCCGTTTGGGGAGTTTGCTTGTAAACTGGTGAGGTTTCAGTTCTACAGGTGAGTAGTATATCCAAACAATCGGCTCTTTCTTTGTACAGATGTGTGTTTGAAGCATAGAAGGACAATTATACGAACAAAAGCATGATTTTTGATGAATTTTGAACATTCATAACTAATTTAAAATCTTTATGCCAACTTATAAATACATTAAATGTGTCATAACTAATTTTCCTCATGTAAAAAGACCGGTTTTTGATGCTCAGAACCAAAAATTCAGATTTAATCTAATAACATTGCTTTTTCTCCTCTTTCCTGTTTTTAGTAATCTGCACGGCAGCATCCTCTTCCTCACCTGCATCAGCATGCACCGCTATGTGGGTATTTGCCACCCACTGGCCATGCAACTGAAACAAGGTGGCGCCAAGCTAGCATGGCGTATCTGTGGAGGGGTGTGGCTCATCGTCGCAATCCTGTGCGCCCCAACTTTTCACTTTGCAGCCACAGGAACCCAGAGAAACCGCACTGTGTGTTATGATTTAAGCACACCAAAGCAGTCAGTAGACTACTATCCTTATGGCATGGCTCTGACCTGCCTCGGCTTCTTGGTGCCATTCATGGTCGTGTTGGTGTGCTACTGCCGCATGGCCTACATCCTCTGTCGCCCCGTGTCTTACCAGGGTGTCTCTATTGCGACTGGAGAGAAACGAGACAAGGCGGTGAGGATGATTATCGTGGTTACAACCGTTTTCTGCATAAGCTTCCTGCCATTTCACCTCACCAAAACCATGTATCTAGTGATTCGCACACTGCCTGCCGCACCGTGCGAGACGAGGAATCTGTTCTCCATCATCTACAAGAGCACCAGGCCATTTGCCAGCATGAACAGCTTCCTGGACCCCATTCTGTTTTACTTCACTCAGCCACGCTACCGTAGGAGCACCAAGAGATTTGTGCTCAGAATCACCACCCTCAAGGAGAAGGGCACCAGCGTGTGAGCCAAACTGCCTGAGTATTTCTTCATGACTCATTGCTTCTCCAGCAGAAGATCCCAAGATTCTGCAGAGTGGTGCATGTTATGATTTCAGAGTTTTTAAACAGGTTTGATGGTGATAGATTTAAGAAGTACGGTACACTGTGAAAGAACTGTATCTTCCTGAGAGGGGCTTGAAAAGGTTTGTAGGTACTGACATATCGAAAGGCCTTCTGGAGAAAAGTGAAATTTTTATTTTTTTAGACTTGCAAATTATGATTAGCGTCATCAGAACATGAGGGCATTTATGCGTTACTGTACACAGAGTAAGAAAGGTTTTTGTTGTCCTTATTGTCTTGAATAGAATTTTTAAAATTTGTGTTTGACACTGTGAACTGCAGTATAAAGTAAACTATCTCCATGATATTGATGTTATGCGGAGGTGAAGGTGGAGATAAAAGCATTGAACAAGAGAAGGTAAGATCAATAAAATGCACTGTGGCACAAAGCTATGTGAATGCTAAGACACTTCAAATGGTTGTGACTGCATGTCAGACATGCATGAAGCACTGGTGTGAGGAAATTAACTCACAGAGATGTAAAAGAAATGCATGTTGAGGAAGTGATAAATGTTTTTTTTTGTATCACACTGTTAAATGAAGGTTTAAACTGTATTGAAGATGTATTATTTTAACTTTAGCTAATCTTTGAGACTTGTTGTTTCATATTTTTATCACTAGGTGGTGTATGCGCCCCACTGCTGTAAACAGTCTGCTCTGTAACTCTGGCTCTGTTATTTTTTAATAGTTTACTTGTAAACATTTTACAGTAAGGGTTAGATGCTAATCACTATAATCAGAGATAAGAGGATGCCAAAAAACCTTTGGCATCATATACATCCAGCTCATATCATATTATAGCTGGAAATCTTGCTTGCTCCACATGCCCTTGAGATTCTGCTCCAAGTAAAGGTAACCGTTTATTAGTGTGTGCCAACAACAAGTAGTAGATCATTAAACTCAGCTACTTCAGCCGCTTTGAAGGAACGTAAAAGCAGTTTATGGGCTGAAGGTCAGATCCAAATTAAGAATAAACTCTGTGGTTTTCCACTTCCTGTGAATGTTTGTGAGACTTCCCATGAATTTAGGTTGCTCCAAGAAATCACCTTTGAATTACTCAAAAAGACTCTTCTCATTCCTTTGAAAGTTTTCATGTAAACTAACCAGCTGATGCACTCATTTACACTGTAACCCCAAAACCTCATATCTAACCTGAATGTTAAACTAAATTCACTGATGAGTTCTATAAAAATTTGAATTTATTTAAAGAAACAACCTTGAAACTTTTTGGTCATTCTTGGCCTCTAATACATTTTATTTTTTAATAAAAAAAACATAGTACTTGGTTAAACCTTGCATCTATGAGTTTTGCTTCTAGAATAAGAGTAATATCAAATGCATGGATCTAATGAAAACATTAAAGTTTCCTGTATTTCAAATACAAGGAACAGTTCATGCTTAAAGTTGTGTAAACTTAATGTAAGCGTATCTGCAGCATGTGTATTCTGTGAAAAAAACTGCAGTAATATACTGTATTTTGTGCATCAAAAGAGAGTGACTGCACAAATCTTGTTTCTGGTTTTAACATCTGTGTTTGTCTGGATGTGTATTTAAAAAAGATGTCCATGCACTGTGCCAAAATATTTGTTTCAGTCAGTATTATTTAGAAGAGTCTTTATTTTTTAAAAACACTGTAACCTAGAGTGGTGTCTCAAATAGAATTTTATTTTTTTTACTTTTTGAATCATGTAAATAAAAGGGAAGTCCGACTCAATGCTTTGTGTAATTGAGTGTTTTTTGTTTTTAAATCTTACACTGTCACCTTCATGTGTTTCTGAGAAAATGTTGTGGATGCTATCTATGTGTAAAGATGTAAAACTAACTGAAAAGGTCATTAAAAAGTCTACTGTGACTGCTACCTCAGTGAGTTTTTATTTTTTCAACCCACTTCACAACACCTTGATGGACCAAAGGGCCAATGGTGGTGGACGGCTCCTCTCTCTTCACTGCAGGACAGAAAGATTCAGAAGATCTTTTGTACCAACAGCCATCAGACTTTATAACTCTTGTGTGAATAATAGATAACTTTTAGAGACATATTATGTGAGACAACAGACAATTGAATCTGCCTTCAGGGATAAATAAAGTTCTTTTTATTCTTATTCTTATTCACAGCCTTACATGAACAGTGTCTGTAAAGTGACCAATTTAAGAAAACCTAAATGTAACCAATGGACACATTCAAATGCATCCAAACCATTCACTTTACATTTTTACCTGCAGTGACCTGACATTGCACAGGTCAGACCGTAGAGGGCGCTGCAGTCAGTATGTCCACTGTAAAACAGGAATCCTGTCCGGAACAAAAGGACCTGCTAACCAGACAGCCACATGGGAAGCACCACAGAGGGGGTATTGTGTTAAAAAAGGTTTTTTTTCTTCTCCTTTTTCTTGACACCCACCTCACCCTCCACCTCTGTTCATCATCACACCTTCACAACCCTGTGGAAAAAAACTAATGTTGAATTTAAGTGATTTAAATGAAATGCTATGATCATTTACCCACAAAAACACCTATAAATTAGTACAGTAAGTTAGAAATAAAGTACATGCTTATGGTCAGGAAGTGGGCAATATTTAAAAATTGAAGAAATGGTGTAGATCCAAAACCTTGCCCTTAATATGTCCCAGTTTGTGTCTAAAACTCTGAGCAGAACTACTGTCTTTTTCGCAAGGGAAAGGGCTATAATTACACCCAGTTTGTCTACAGTATCTGCCTTCTCCCATCAAAAAAGAAAAAGCTTTTCCTCTCAATCCCCGAGGGGCCATGACAGCCCCTATACCCCTAGTCCCGCCCACCCCCTCTGCTCTATCTCAGACATTAACATGCAAAAAACAACATAAGTCACGGAAAACCAAATCATGCCAAAATAAGGAATTCACAAACTGTTTGGGAATTGGCAAGGAATGATGCGTTGGGCCCGTGCAGGCGTGCTAACCTGGCGATGGGGCAGACTTGTGGATTTAGAGGGATAACAATGGAAAAGTTGTGTTTGTGAACAGGTTTTTGCCCCCAAAAAGTTGTTGTTTCGCTTTTCCTCCCAGCACGGATGTGGTTTCCCGGAATCGACAACATGTAAGTTTGGAGAATCCTGAAGCACCAAACTTTCTCTGAGCCTTTTTATCACTAAATATGCTTTTGAAGTTTGATACCTTGCCAACAAATAAGCTTTAAAAACGTGTGGTTTTCGTGCCGTTAGTTTGCAGGGGGAGAATGGACCACTTCTCCAAAAGGTGTTTGGATTTGTGATACGGGTGGAGTGAAAATGTATCTGTGAAATCAGACAAAGAAAGACATGAACAATGGCAGAAAAGGAGAGGAAGAATGCAGCCGTCTATCGCAGCGTTTCTATCAAAAAGTTGGGGTCCTGGAGCACCAACAGGAGTGAGGACCAGCAACCTAAATCAGAGGATTTAGAGGCAGCTGGCGTCGCCCTTCCCCTGGAGCCCAACAAAGCAGAACAATCCCTGGCGACGCGTAATGTCAGTGTGTCAAGAAAAGTTTCCAAAATCACTGCCACCACCACCGCCAGCCTCCCAACCGCAGATTCAAAGCGAGGCTCCTCCACTGCTCTCTCCCCTATTTCTCCATCTATCCGCCAGCTCACAGAGAGATTCAACAGTAGCGGCTCCTCCAGGACGCACAGAGCCTCACCGAGAGACGGCGCAGCAGTGACGCGGGGGAGCAGCACTCTTCTCCGGGACAGGGGCTCCAGGAGTGACCCCTCGCCGTCTCGTTTAACTTTTCACGAGGACAGCATCGGTGGATCTTTACAGGACAACGAATCTATCACAACTCGTGATTTAATCGCAGACAATAAGGTGCCAAAGTTTCACTCTGGCACTGACTCAGTGTCAGGCTCGGACTCGGAGAGAAAAAGGGAAAAGCGGATTTTTACACGTTTGTCAACCGACAGCAACTCTGGTAAGAGAGATTATACACAGATCGATGCATGTCCTTCTTATCCCAGCAAGACTGTGATCGCAGATGAGGAAGAGGATGTTACCGTCCGAGGGGCTCCCCCACCCTGTAAATCCCACAGAAGTTATCTTTCTACACACCATAGTAATTTCACTCCCCTGCACTCGGACAAGTGGCCCAGTGTCACCAAAATTAGACAAATTTTTGATGAGAGACAAAGCCCATCTAAGCAGCAGTGTAAGAGTGACATTTGTGAGAATTTAAAATCAGCAGGCAGAGGCTCTTTACAAGAGCTCAGCCACAGTGAGAGTTCTCCTCTTTCAGACAAAAGTGACAAACCCTCAACTTGTTGCCCTGCTAATGATACCAGTACTCAGTCTTTGCATGGAAAACACAGAGTGGAAGCCCAAAGACAAGAAAACAGTGCAGCTAAAGAGGCGTCATTTCAAGGTATGGACTTATGCTCTGAAACTGATAGGCAGCATTTCTCAAAGGATGACAGGGCAGACATAGAGACAAGACATTTCAAAACCAACACAGCTTCTTGTAAAAGTACTTTTCAAAGCAGCAGCAGTAGCAGTCACAGTTGCACTGGGTGTAATCAGCACCAGAGGATTAAACCATCCCCATGCAGGTCCCGTAGTCCCAGCACTGAAGCAGAGGCTACCCATGAGACCCACAGGACTACAGGGTTGACATCTGACCCCAGCCCTGACCTTCAACCCCCTGCTACTTCGTCTTGGAGTCAATCCCTCAGTTCAGACACCTCCTCCTGCTCCTCCTCTCTTCTGCAGCCGACCGTTAGGGAGAGAAGGGATAGACAGGGGGTCGGGCTGCCCAGGGATAGTTTACATTCCTCACATAGCTCCTCTAGAGCGCCAGCCCCTACCTCCTCCTCCTCCCCTGCTCCAGCTCCAGATAAAGCCATTACCTCCTTCTCTACTGTAGCTCCCTCCTCTGAGCAAAGAGCCCCAACTAGAGTTGTCTCTTCTATCAGCTCCCGCTGGAGATTCAGCTCTGGAGACGAAGAGGAAAAGTGTACCAGGAGAAGGAGAGGTGGTGCAGGAGGCAGTTGGGGTGGTCCTTCCGGCCCGGCTCCTTCTGTCTCCTGTAGACCAGGGGAAAGGGGTGCCACAGAGCGAGGGGGTAGCTATTTATCCCGCACTAAAAATGGCTGGTGGGGCGCAAAGAGCATTGGTAGGTCTTCAGGCAGTGAGGAGGACAGTCCTGGTTCTTTAGGCCCCCACAGTCGGGAAGCAGTACGCCGTCGCTCACTGAGAAAGAAGAAGAAAGTTAGTGGTGCTCCAGCAACAGGGCGTGATGAATATGAAGATCATGATGGCGAATCTGAAGACAGTGACAGTGACACAGCCTTGACAATGGAGCACTTAGAGAGGCGCCACCAGCAAAACACAGAGGGAGCAGGAACACTATCTCGCAGCCACTCTGCAAGACTACCCAGTAGTAACAGTAACAGAGCCAGGGTGCAACAATGGGAGCGCATCTCCTCACCAGTGACATCCAAGACACTTCCTGGCGTATCACGAGTGTCAAAGGTCAATATTCCTCCATTTGTTTCCAGCCCTGGTGGTTCACGTTGCAGCAGCCGATACTCCAGCACTGAGACACTGAAGGAGGAGGACCAGGCTAGCTGTGCCAACCGTGCACCAAATGTGTTTGCCAACCAAGGAGGACCAGGAAGCAGGACTGCATCTTCATCCGTGCTGAGTAAAACTTACCATGGCAATTTCACCATGTATCGCTCCCCAAGTTTTGGCCACGGAGATAACTTTTCCCATGCCCCTGTGCGGGTGCGACCCAAAATTGTGCCTACAGTTGTCCCCTCACCTAGTTTGCCTGCCAGAGAATGTGAGGTCCCCGCAGGAGTTAGGGGTGAAGGGACTACGGCACTCAGGAGGACAATTGGTAGGGATATAGTGGATGATAACGGCACTAATCGAATATCCATGTCCAACCCAGATATCGCCTCAGAAACTATGTCACTCTTAAGTTTCCTGAAATCTGACCTGTCAGAGCTTAAGGTGCGGAAAACAGGTGGGGACAAGTCAGGGGCTGTGGAGGGATCATCAGTGTACAGGATGGGGTCAAGGACCCACGGGGGTACGCTTCTACCATCTGGACACCGCCCATCCTTGAAAGACTTGACTGCCACCCTGCGGCGTGCAAAATCCTTCACTTGTGCAGATAAACCGTCAACAGTCAGGAGGTGTTACTTAACTGGTAGTACCACAAAGAGGAGCTCCTCTGAGCAGCAGCTTGACATGGATGAAGAGAGGGATGGAGGCAGGGTGTCTGTGTCAGACCGGGAAGTAGAAAGTGATGGGGGTGATTTTAGGGTTGGGAGAGGTCAAAGATTGAGGGACTTTGGATTTAATGATGACGACGAGGAGGTGATTCCTCCATTGCAGGAGAGATATGTGCTGGAAGCCAGGCAGGTTATTCGAGATATCTGTCAGATGAGTTCAAGGGAAGATGATGATGATGAAGATGTGAGGAAAGCTGACCGCTATTTGAAGAATGAGTTCAAGAAAACTAATGAGGAAAAGGAGAAACTAGAAGTGAGTGTAAAGAACGAGGAATGGAAAGATCAAGGGGCTAAGTTAAAGAACACAAAAGACAGGGATAAACATGAGAGGGAGAGAGAGAACAAGGAGAGGGAGAGTGGTGAGAGGGATGGACAAAGTATGCAGCTGGAGAAGCTAAACAGCCGTGGCACAGAGTACAGGGAGAAGGCAAAGAGACTGAGCAGAGAGACAGGGAGAGCCTTACTCAAGGGCGACTCGGAGGTAAGCATGTCCTATGACCGGTCTGTTGATGAACTTTCAGGCCACGAGTCTAGTTTGACAGACGAAGGGATTGTAACGGAGCCAGAGACAGGCCCCAGTGATCCCGTTGAGAGGTCATTCCAGGGGTCATCTGGAGTTAATGTGGGGTCACAGGTTGCCAGGGATGTGCTAGGGCAGCCAGTCACCATATGGAAGCAATCAGCTCTTCATGAGGCAGAAGTGTTGATGCTGGAAAAAGAAGGGATGACGGAGAATGGCATAAATTGTCCAGATGAAGTCAGCGTGCCTTCGTCCTTTTCTATTCCTACCCTGATGGTTGAGAGTGACAGTGACGTCATGGAGCTCTGCAGTACTGAAGAGATTTACACCAACAGTGCAGTTTTGCAGAGGTCAGCAGGTCCCACAGGAGGAGGAGGACCTGAATCCCATTCAACTCCAAGTGCTATCCGTCGGAGGCGCAAGTTCTCTCCTACTGGTAATAACAACCCAGGCTCTGATTCCAGTAATAGCAGTAATGCAGAGTCAACAATAGCAGCTGGTGGAAATGGGGAGTCCACAGTGTACCGCTCCCTCAGTGACCCCATGCCTCAGCGGCGCTGTTCTTTGGCGGAGGATGGAAACAATTTTTCCTCTGTGGACAGCAACCTGTTAGGATCTCTATCTGTCAAAGGAGGAGGGGCTCCAGAGGCCTCTGTTGCAGCTGCTTTATCTGAATATAAAGGGAGTATGGCTAGTGACCTGTCTGTTTACAGTGATGGTGGGCTTCGAGATGAAAGCGTTGGTGACTACAGTGGGGTGATCAGGAGTATCGTAGCTGAGCCAGGTGCAATGGACAGACTAATGACAGATGACCATAGCAATGGCAAAGCCCCGAAGAAGAAATCATTCAGTGACCCCAGTCGCCGTAGCGATACCCCTTTACTTTCCCAGAATGACCCTCAGTTGAAAGGTCAGACAGGCAGTACTCAGCCAATAAGTGAACTAGATCAACCTGGCCAGATCCCACCTTCAAGCAGTGAGCCAATCCTGAGTGAGCAGAGAGAGAAACTGTGGGAACCAGAAGTTACATCTCAACCAGCAGTGCTGACACAGCCACATCCCCTTAACACCTGCAGTAACAAAGTCAAGGTTCGTTCTCAATCTGAACCTGTCCACTCTGAAAATCTTGATGATGAAGATGATGATGTAATAGACCAGGGTGAGGAAGAGCAAGAGCTGGAAAAGTTTAACTTTGACCTCAAGTTAGCTGGGGTTCTGTCTCCCAGAATGGTTCGTCGGCCTGCCAGAAAGCGTCCAAACAGGACGGCTCAGTTTTTCTCTCATGAGGACCCATTTGAGCCCCAAGAAGTGGGTTCAGAGGAGCAAGAAGATAACAGCGACACAAATGACCTCACCCCTCCTCTTCCTCCTCCCCCTCTTCAATCCAAAACCAGACCCAAGCATGTCCGCCATGCCAGCGAACCCACCACATTTATACCCATCTCCCCACCGCCACAGCTCCAAGCACTGAGGGAAGCAGACTGCCTCACTGTTGGACCCACAACTGAGAGTCCTGCCTCGACCAAGCCTCCAGGAGACCAGACCCCATCTCTGGAGGATGTGACACAGAAATATATTCTGGATCTGGGCACTGCTGAGAAAGACACTGAGGGCCAGGTATCTTCCCCAGCAGCTAGGGATGGAGCTGAAGTCTCTATGTCAGCTTCAGAAGGGCCCACTGAATCCAGCACTAGTGGAATTATAAAAGCTGGACCCCAGAAGAAGAACACAGAGGACTCTGCATCCACAGCTATGCCACAGAGGACCAAACCTAGAGTGGTGAGTGCACATTTTTCTTTACTGCTTTCATTGCTGTGTCTGCAAGTGCAAAGATGTGGAGCTTGTTGCATGGATTTTAAGTGAGAGATATTTGACGGAGAGTGAGAGGTGATATGGAATAGTTCTGTCTGGAGTATAACTGACAAGGCTTTATGCACAAAAATGAAAGATCAGGGTTGTGGTGGAGACACTCCTTTTGAAACAGCCCATAATGTTGCCTTGTACACTTGCTTTGTTCACACGGTATTATAACAGTACACAAAGATGAGCTTTCATGATGCTCTGTGGATCAGAGCTCTTGTGGTTACTTTCAGTGTGCATTTGGGAGTGGTATACTGGAATACAAAAGCCATTAAAGGCTGAGCAGTGTTAAACAAACATCAGAGGATGTTATTAGTTTGATTAAACAAATCTCAGACAAAGGACAGTGAGGAGTGTAAGAAGGCCTGCTAACAGAGTGTGTCTGTTTTTCATGTATTTGTTTAATCTAATATTGATTGTCTCTGTGCTAAGATTATAGTCATTGAGAGCGAATATTATAAACAGTTCACCTAAACATAGATTGGGTGTGTGATGCCTGAAATGCTGCATTTTCTCAGCAGTGTCTAAACACTGGAAACCTCTTTCTGGCTTGTTATATAACAACAGTGTAAAGGTTAAGTGATTGAACAGTGACGAAGAACCTATATTGGGATGATTATAAAAACGAGAGAACTGACATAATGCAATAAATTAAGCGCATATTTTTCTCTACTTTTTGCAAACATGCATCCACTCGGTTTGTTAGGAGTAAACACCCACAACATTCGAGTGGAATCATCCTCAAGACCAGCAGGAGCTTAATCCGTCTGTCTTTGTATGTTTTTATATACGCACAGTCCTCTATTCTGTGGAGAGTGTTATTCAGGTCCATGCACCTTTCTTGCCAGACACACATACACACACCTGCCTGAAGTCGAACCCATTATACCGTCATGGGTGTGACTCTGAATAAGTGTGGAGAAAGTGAAAACAATCCGTCCTGTCTGGGCTCAGGACAAAGACACACCATACAGAGGGATCTTCTTTCATGACATCATGACTGCCTTTCTTCTACACAGATTGTATGGAGACACGTTGTTGCTCAGTTTCATGCTGTAAATGTTGCATTAATTTGGACAAAAAAAAGTTTATTCTTTTGACAGTTTTGTTGACTTTGAAGTTGCCTCACAAAGCAGCTTTGAAAAGAATATCTGACATCTATTGCACCGGGTCACATTAGCTGTTTTTTATTCCACTTCCCAGCCCATTGTGCCTGCGTGTTGTTTCTGCATCAGCAGCAGAAGCTGGTGATTGACCTTAGCAGGCAGGAAATGGGTCCAGAGAAAAGGGAAGTTGTTGTGGTTACTGAAGTGTTTGATGATGTCCAGCACTGTTGGCTGACTTGTGTGCAGATGCCGTCCATTGTGTTGCGAGTGTGTGTGTGCAGATTTGTGACTTCCCTGAATGTGTTTGATATAAACCGGTTTGTCCTTTATTCTGCCTTTTTGCTGAGCCTGTGGATGTACATGCACATTATTTGTCCATGTACCAAAACCTTTTTTTATGTACGCCTAACGAAAACCACTGTCTGAGGGCTGCATTTACTGTTCTGGTGTAGTGAACATGCTTAAAATTTGGACAGAATGAGATACACGTGCCGGGCTCAATCAAGCAAAAGACCTGGGAAAATGAGACAACAAGCTTTTTCCTTATCTGGAGAGATTGTTTCTTTTAAACTGCAAAATAGAGCCAACTCCTTGATATCAAGTCTGTCTTTAATTTAACCTTCATAAGAGTTTCAGATTAGCCTTATTTACTATTTCTGTACGCTGTTTCTCCCGAACTCCACTGCCAGTCAAACAGATGCTCGGTCAAAGTCTGTCAGCTGTAATGGTCCATTAGTCTGTTGCAGCTGTAACCTTCACCCCATCACTGTAAGCCTTTAAAAAAAACAAATAATCGAGCATTTTCCTGCTATCTTATTCTTGATTCTCTTCTCTGTCTCGCTCTTTGTCTCTGGAACATTGCAGTGAAGTGAAGTCATACCATTTGTCTCTGTGTAAGGCAGGCCGCTGAGCCAAATGTTAGGTGGAGAGAGAGAGAGAGGAGACTTGCTGGCTAAAAGAAATTAACAGGATGAAAATAGAATTGAGGGAGAGCTTAAGAATGAAACTGTGCCAAGGGGAGGAGTGAGGAGAAGAAGGGAGAAAAAGGCTGTTTTTAAAATTAATCAAAGGTGTATGATGAGGACATAATAAATTTTGATATCTATGACTGCCAAAATATGTTATAGATAAAACAGAGTGCAAAAGCTTTTTTCAAAATATTATTATATTAAGAGTGATAAGAGGCTTTATCAAGGATCTTGGAAAGTGTGTTACCCCCACTGACATAAAAGCTTTTCATTTATCTAACAAAAGGAATTTGGCCCATCTCTTTATGTCTCTTGTTGCATAACAGCTTTTAACTTAGCAAAAGAGCTTAAGACTCCCTAAGATATATTTCATACAGTCTGTTAGTCACTATGTTATCACTTACTGCGCATAATAACCTGCTCCTTAAGGCTGATACTGGTATAACTGGGGATATTTTTCCATATGTTTTTTTGTATTTTAGGCAGGATAAGTACAAAGGTGTCAGTAAAGATGCATATTTATTAATATCTCCACCAAAAATCTGTACAAAACCACTAAGAACAGCTCTGACCTATGTGTAAAGACAACATGAAACAGGGCAGGTAAGGAAAGTCGTAGGATATATGTTGTTAGTTGGTGAAATCCTTTCTGTGATGAGGGCTTCGTATTTGACTGAACAGTTAAGTCATGTTAAAAACTGAGACCTTTTTTCCCTTCTCAGGGTAAAGTAAATAACATATAAACGGATTTTTCTGTATATAATGGCGGATTGCATACTGCCATCTGCTAGGGGTGGGAGAAAAAATTGATACAGCATAGTATTGCGATATTTTGTCTGGTGATATATCGTATCGTCTTATTTAACAAGTATCAATTTTTGAAATTATTGCTAATATGAAGTCAAATCTATGATAATGGAAAAATAAAACCAACTGTTTGTCCAGTGAGGTTTTCATAGGTGACATAGTAGTGCAGGACAAAGTTAGTCCAACAAATATATATGTAAGATTTGCAAGATGTGCTACATGAATAAAATACAGTGTAAATAGGGCAAACATAAAGAAAAGCTAAATGCTAAATTAGCTTAACAGTTGAAAATTTCGTATAAATCGCAATATATTGTATCGCAATACTCACTGTATTGCAAAATGTTAAAAATCACAATAATATCGTATCGTGGTGCAAGTATCATGATTATATCGTATTGTGGGGCCACTTGTGATTCCCACTCCTACCATCTACTGTGTCTGCATGTGGAGGCCTGTCAATATATAAAAAAAGCATAACTTGTTTTTATTAGATTAAACTTTATTATTGTCATAATTGCTTATACTTCAATATGTCCATTATCTGCTGATAATTATTTCAGACTGATGTCATATAACTTCATGATAGCATCTTCTAAGCTTGCTAGTACCACAAGTAGTACATTGGTCTTCAGCATAATATATCAAGCCAAATCACTTGGATCTGAGTAGAATCTCAAACAACAACAACAAAACCTTCTCAAATCTCCATCAACCTTTTAGTACCTTCAATCTTATTGATGGAGAACAGGTTGAATAAAGGACCAGCAGGTTTTATTTGAAAAAAGACAGAGAAAAATGGGGGGAAAAAAGGAGACAAGGAGTTTGGTTTGGGCTCTGCTCTATATGGATTAGGTCTAAAAGCAGAGTGTTTATAGCTTTAGATTTACGACTGACATTGTTTTATCAGGCCACCCACATGGAATCAAATACTTTCCTTCTGCCTGCTCTTTTTCTTTCACTCCTTACTTCTCTCCACATGTACATGTAAAAGGAAAGAACAGTAAGGGTACAGATGCAGATTATAAATTGGTTTTCTTTGCGCTTATGCTTTTTAAAAAAAATTAGGGTCCCTCAGCATCTCACATTGACAACAGCTTGTCACTCTAATTGTGTAATCAGTCTGTAAAAATAGTGTTATGGCTGGGCACGTGTAATCTAAGTGCTGGATTGATATTTCTTGGGCTGTTTTTGTGTGTTATTAAAATAACAGGCAGATTTAAAACCTTTAATCCACTTATCAAAAGAGAGGAAGGAGCACCTATGAAAGCCGACTTAAAAGTAATAGTCATATGAAGGACATGATGTGGGTGGTAGGGTTTCTTTTTTTGAGCTGCAAAGGTCAGTCCACTGTTAGTTGTGTCTGAAAAGTGAGGGACGTTGAGTGAGGCAAAGGTGATGGAGAGATAAAAGAGAAAAGGATGTGGCTTGTTCTGACTGAAGGTCCCTATGACTCAGCGGATGAGAAGGAAGAGGTGGGATGAATCAGAATCAGAAAAAGGCCACAGTGCTGATACCTGTGGTTTTAATGACACGAAAAGAGACTCCGACAGCAGACAGTTTTGGTTTATTTTTTCCAGCAAAAGCAGAAAAATGCACCCGACAGTGAACCCTTAAAAGATGGATAGCTCCACTTGGAAATAAGATGACATCCATGTAGCGGGTTGATTTGATTAGATAGAACCATATTTCTCTAACAAGAGCCATAAAAGTAGCTTAAAAACAAAAATGGATCTCCAGTGTTTGCTATGGTTTCTGTTCCTATGTGGTTAGGGTCCCAAAGGAGCAGAGGGCTCTGGAGAGAAAACGTCCTGTACCTCAAGGCATCATGTCCTCTAATCAAATACACACATGCAGCATTTCTTTCTCTCTCCCTCGCTCCCTTTTTCTTACACAGACAGTCTGGTGTATTTCTTTTGGGACCGACACAACAAAAATGTTTTGTGTTCCCTTGAGTCGGAGTGTGTTTTGGTTGTGCTGTGGGGAGTTTAGGGGGCTAATTTTAGAGATGCTGAAGTAATTTCAACAGAGCACAGACAGTAAACGTGCATGTCAGTTTGTTCATCATGTCATCAGAAATCAATCACTTGTAGCTGAGTAGTTGTCCAATAGTTTGTTTCCTGCAGATGACTGTTTAATCATATCATCTATCAACCATCTTTACCTTGAGTAACTAACCTGCTTTCATGTTCATATCTTACGCAAAGATGTAGAGGTCAAATAATATCTCATGTTTAATCTGCACAAAATCTTCCTATCAATAATGGTTTTAAAGGGGATTATTTCTGCAGATTATAGAGGTCTGGGTCATAACACCCAGTTAAAGCCATATTTTTTTATTTGATCTATAAGAAAAGAGCCTAAAGCTTTAGAAATAAGTAGGTACTTTTGATCTCATTTACACTTCTTTATTCAGCCCAATTGGACCCTCATTGGGCAACATGAACTTTCTTTTGCTTTGTTGTCCACGACAGGCACAACCCCCAAAAGACTAAATTCAAAATAAGACATCATCTTCAATAGAAATATATTCAAAAGAGCCTTTCTAAACTGACCACGTCTTTGCCTTTTGGGGTTGTCAAATGAAAGATTGGTGAAGAGAGTTGGGTCCAAAATATCTGTTGCTATAACTGTTGCTCAAGTGACAATTATCAAAGGTTGGGAATCGTCGTCGTTTTCTTCCGCTTATCCGGGTCCGGGTTGCAGGGGCAGCAGCTTCAGGAAGGTGGCCCAGACGACCCTCACCCCAGCCACTTCCACCAGCTCCTCCGGGGGGATTCCCAGGTGCTCCCAGGCCAGGCGAAAGATAATCCCTTGGCCGGCCAGAAGGTCTCCTCCCGGTGGGAAATGTCCAGAACACTTCTAACGGGAGGCGTCAAGAAGGCATCCTAACCAGATTCCCTGAGCCACCTCAGCTGACTCCTCTCAACGTGGAGGTGCAGCGATTCTACTCTGAGCGCCTCCCGAGTGTCCGAGCTCCTTACCCTATCTCTAAGGTTGAGCCCGGCCACCCTGTGAAGGAAACCCATTCTGGCGGCTTGTATTCATGATTTGGGTTGGGAAATGACAAGATTATATTGGTACCAATGTCATCATTGTTCCTGCTTATTGATTCAATTCTTTATCAATTCCCTTTGTGATTCCTGTGGATTGTCTGTGTGAAAGACAGTAGACATATGTTTAATGTGTCAATAACACAATTTGGTCTTTTACAACTTTTCTTGGTCTCACTGCTCTGCTGTGATGCGAAATCCAAGCTTCTGATTGGACCTCTACAGCTCTTATTGGTCAAAGATGGCAGCTTTGAGTTAGCATAGTCAGCTAACAGTACAGATAACAATATTTACCTAAAATTCATGCCAAAACGATTGCAGATTACCTTCACTTTGGTAGACTGGATCCAGACACGCTATTAAGATAAAGGGATCTCCTCTGTGGGACAGAAAGGCCCCTTGATGAGGCAGTTTATCACCCATAAAGCAAATGGACTTCACCTTAAGTTGGTACGTTTTACCGTCCTATTTTAATAGCCGAGGTTTGGACTGCTCCTGTCTTCATGGTTGACTCCTTAGTTGACGGTCACGCTGATGCCTCACATCATTGTTTGGCAAGAACTTTTCAGACGGCATCAATTAAGGAACTGTTTAGCATCAAGGTAGTTGATGTTGATGGCTCACACTAGCTAAACCTCATTCTCATCTAGAACCAGCTCTTGATTACTATCTCAACAATTACCCCCGACTAATCAGTGGTGGAAGTATTTTAATTCCCCCTTTTATCAAGTGCCCCCGACCACTTTTTAGATTTTTTATTAATCTCTGTTTGTCTATGGAAATGGAGTCTGCACTTTAATTTTCGGAAGTTTAATGCGTCTCTTGTAATCCTTAATCTTGTACAAGCAACGCAGAAAATGATAATGAAGGTAATTTTTTTAACATTGACTTTGGCACACAAGAGAAAAATCAAGGTTCCTTTGAAGGAGGTTGTGAGTATTTAAGGAAAAAAAAAAAAAAAAACGGCAACTCAACTGACATGTGTGTCACTACAACAAATCACAACACAAGACTGCATCTGGTTTCTCACAGTGGGAAAGAAACTGTGGGAAAACAACTCTGGATGTCCTTGCCCTCAGTTGATGACAGTTGCAATATGCTTTGAAAATCTTTTACGTTCCCTTTTAAGGACACCTCCCCGATTTTTCGGGGAAAAAAAGCTCTCTGCAGCTTGGCAACAGGAAAATTATACCAGTTTAAATCTTTGAGCAGAAGCCCTTCTGCTTGATCTTATATCTTTTTATGCTCATTGTGTCCTGGTTTCTTGTCCCATTTGCTCCCCTTCAGACTGTTACTTTCCAACTCTCTCAGTCTGCGTGGATCCACCCAGTGTAATTACAGAGCAGTTTGCTTATGTAAGGAAAGCCTCCTCTGAAACAGCACTTTCTGGAAGAGCTGCTATTTCAGCTTTTTGTGTGCACAGGCAGAATTCTACAGACTTAAGTGTGGTTCTGTGTCAAAAAGCATAGAAAATGGGCACTTGCTTCATCTGGAGTTTACTCTACTCTTAATATTGGGTCATTTATTTATTAAAGACATTTAATATAGCATATTTTTGTCATGCATGTAGTTTGCTTTCCAAGCTATGCATTTGCAGTCCAAGTGGATACAGACATTTACAAAAAGACCTTCAGTATGTTGGTTGTTCACCTGTGATCAGTTGCATAGGTGGCAGTCATACACATACCAGGAATCATCTAAACTCCGTAAACTTAGTAAAATGTAATGTGTCAGACTGTTACACACTACATTTTATTTTTAGTAAAATGTGTAATAGTAAGTCATTTTAAATATAGCAGGATTAAGGTCCTTACGCACTGGTAACAACGCAAATATGCAGCGCTAAATTACGAAATATTCAGAAGCGAATTTTGACGTGCCTGACTATACACATCAAGCACGATGAGATTTTGTGACTTTCTGGGTGGGAAAAAGACGCGTCCCGGGTGGAAGCGAGAAGACTGACACAACAGCAGACTGACTGTTTTTTTAGTTCTGATTAGACACTAGTGTTGAGATGACTGTCTGTCATGATATCATGTACTGAGTTGGGGCCAGTACCAGATAAGCACATTAAACTATAATCCATAAACGTAAGGTAACAACCGAGACCTAATGGTGCTGTGACAGCAACGCGATTGAGTTTGAGACAGTGAAAATACATATGGTATGTTGTATCTGAACAGGTTAGCTTAAAATACTTAGCACAGATGAAAGTTAAAACAAAGACGTTTAGTAAACTGTTAAAGCACAGAAACCATCGTCATATGAGAAATCCGACGCTATGACTCTCCACAAGTTGTCCTTCAGGTCGTTATCTTTATAATATTTGTGTTTTTTATCAAAAAGCACTCTGTTCTCAGACACACAAACGATCAGCCGGTCGGCAATGTTGGATATACCGGTGAATCAGACGTTGCAACAACATGAAATCTGATTGGTCAGAAGTGGACACGCAGTATGCGAAACTTAAGAAAAATCGACCGTGATCCGAAAAAATAAATGCTGCAATATCGCAGGACAGGAAAACATCGTTGATGTGAACGCTTGTATTGACAGGATACGGGTTTGAAAAAAAATACAGACGTTTGAAATAATCGCACGAAACAAACGCTCCGGGTATGTAAGGACCTTTAAACACATAGCTTTGAAATAAAGAGCCAATACTGTCACACGTATATAGCTTTGGGCATCACATTAGTGCTCTTCATTTCTTTACTACTTCAACTTTAGATACGTTTAACTGGAATAATCACTGAAAACTACTTTTTCTTCTTTAACGGCCCGTAATAATAACTGAAGCTATTTAATATTTTTGAAAAACAGAGAACAAAAGATTGTTGAACAGTAAATGTCAAATACTGTTTTTGTGGACACGCTCTAAAGAGCAGAGAAAAAGAGCGGTCTGTGGTTGTATGACTATATGCACATAACTCTCCATGAACTTAGACTGATTGTCACTTTCCATGTCTTTGCCAGTCGATCTCACAATGGCACAACTGTCACTCTTCCAAAGTGTAGCATGCATAGTTCGCGGCGTGGTCGGAAACACACACACTTGCACACATACACATATACATAGTGGAGGCCTTGGTCGACTCACTGTGGGTTGACCGGACCATCAAACCTTATCCTCTCGCTCGTCTTTTGTCACTCGGAGAATAATGTCAGGAAAAACTCTGCTCTCTGTTTTCTCACTCTGTCTTCTGTCTTATGGCATCAGTCCGTCGCTTTGGGTCATGCTCTAGCTGCCAGTTGAGAAACTCGCGACAAATTGGGAACGGAAGAAGCTGGAAGAGTCGGAGCGTTGTTCCCGAGTGGCTTCTTGGATCTCGGATAAAGGCGCAGGGAGAGGAGGATGATAGGAAAAGGGAACAAATCGAGGTGAAAGCTACAGCAGCTTCACAGGCAGGTGGTGTTGGTCCTCATTGCATTTGTTTGGGTTTTATACAGCTTGAATTCAAAGTCCACGATTCTTCATGCTTTTCCTTACCCTGATAAGTTTAACTAGAAAGGCAGGAATTATGAAGCATGATATGTATGCCTGGTGCTTTTGTGTAGTTGTGTTTGTGTGTGTGTCTCATATGTAGTTGTGTTTCTGGCTGCTGAATCAGAGGTTAGATAAGCCCTGTAATGTCCAGTTCAACACTTCTGTAACCATACTATTATATCAGTGACTTCATCGCTATCATGTGGATTTCATAACAGCACGCCGTAATGATGTCATTACATCATCCACAGCACGTGAATGACATCACTGTGGAGCGCAGCCATGTTTTTTCACCCTGTTTGGTTAAAGGTTGGTTTAGCCAATGGCATGTAGTGTTATAGGGATCCAGTCCTTAAACAGGTAAAGTTTGAACGCCATTAATTAACAGGAGAAGTGCAGGCGAAGACCAAAAATGTAAGTGTGTACGATTCGTTTATGGTCAGAGTAAATATCCCTCAGACTCACAACAATCAGTCACCTTTACAGGATTTGTGAGACATTCTGTTGATGGTCCCAGCTATAATCTGACATTCACATCATCCATGCTTGATGTATAGATGTTTGATAATTTGAGTCTGTTTGTTCCTGGATTCCAAAAAGTCCAAAAGAGTGACTTGTCTCCCTTCCCCGCTCTCCTCCCAGGTGATTATTGAGAGGTTTGGTCTTCCCTGCTGCTTCCAACCTTCGTACAGAACTCAAACATTTTCTCCCAATGAGTTTTCACAAAACTATGAGTCACTCTGAAGATATGTTGACCTTACCTCAACTGAGAAAACTTGGACCTCAGTGTGTTTCAGAGTGTGACAGAGAGAGACAGAATTAGACTGAGATAGAGGGGCCCTGTGTGTGTGTGTGTATGTGTGTATATGTGTGTTTCAACAGCTTGATTCACAAGAGTATGTTTGAAGAGATAAAAGTCATTATGGCTCTTCTGTTGTATCTTTGATTCTGAAGTTCATTCTTTGTGTCTGCGCTGTCTATTGATTGCTTTATCTACCATTAAATACCGTGAACTGGGCCAGCTGGGCCTGCAAGTCCATGACATGTTGCAAAATCAGCTGTTTTTATCAAAACATCCACAGTCACAGGCAGGATATTTTTTGACTATTGTTTACATGGTAATTTTAAATTTATGATTGTCATGCGCCCACATAACATCATTTGTTATGTTGGTTTAATCAGACACAGCCTATTTACTACTTAATGTCTGATCTCTAGATTAGTATCCACCTTATTCCCGGCTCCCATGTTGCTTTGCGTGAATCATGGGTGCGTCCTCCAGTGACTTCTGTCACTCTGTCAGAGCTGGCTTTTTCCATAGCAACTGTACGCTAATCATGATTATTAGAGCGATTGAGGATAAAAAACATGTGAGAAAATCAGCTGTCACACCTTAAAGGGGACAATTTATGCTGGAAAGCAGATGTATAGCCAAGTCAGGGCCTCGGTATCCTAACAACACCATGCCACAGAGCTGCAAGACCAGGGTGATCCTGCAGCCATGCAGCTGCAATACTGTGGAAGGTGTTTTAGTATTATGGATGATTTTCCTTGCTTATTTAATTAACAAAATTATTAAATCAATACATTTTTAATCACTGTGACTGTATACTAATTTCCTTTTTCATGTACAGCATTTTGCATTGCATTGCATAAAAAGTGATTTTTAAATAAAATCTGATTCTAAGCAAAGTCTATCAGAAACTAGACAATGGAAATTGTAGCAAGGGTCACAGGAACACTCCCTCTTTGTTTTGAGTGCTCATCAAATCGTAAATTCAACTTCAACTGGTTATCAGTACAGCCGTGAACGGCACAACACGTACCAGAACTACAAAAAAAGACCTTTCCAAATATGTAACACTCTATCAAAACCTAGCATGCATTAAAAACAAGGCAGAGTGAGGTATTTTCGATGCTCAGTCACTAATGCTGCGTTTGGGTCACCTCAGAAGTCAGATGTCGGTGCTGAAAATGTTGGAATATAACAAGGACAAGGCAAGTGCTAAAATAACTTTTAAAGATGTAGCTATCTTAGTTCCCCCTCCGATTTAACTTTTTTCCAACTTGGTAACTGAAACTCTGGTAACTCGGGTGTGACGTCATTTTCAGCTCTGACATCTGACTTCCGAGGTAACTCGAGCGCAGCATAAGATTAGCCAAACAAACTTAACACTGTTTCCGTTATACCACTGGAAGTTTAGCCCATAATTGTAAATACAGTGGCGCCCTCAGGAATATGGTTGATACGGCTAATCAGTTCCTCCCTGAGATGCCATAAGTCATCCTTACTTGTTACATCAGGGTAGTAGAGCATTTTAGCTTTTTAGCAGTTGCCAATTGCCGGAGCCACTGTCCTGTAAAGTGGCGGGTGGCTGCACTGTAGCTGAAATAAACAACATTTAACTATAAATTCCCAACCTGGTTTATTATTCCTGCTGATATTTAAGCCTATATCAAACTTAAAGTGTTGGTACATAACAACTCCAACAGCACAACTTGTTCGTTAGAAGACAAAGTGATAATCTTGGCTGATTAATTAAGGTATTTAAAATATTTTGGATTTGTCTGGCAAAAGATCCAGAGTCAATCAACCCTGCAAGCTTAACATTTATTGTTGGCAGTAATGAGGTGTACTGTTTGTGTCAGGACTTAATTTTGGCCTGATTATTGTGGTCAATTTGAAATACTTGAACCAGAACCAAAACAATTCCAGTAGCCAGAAACACGCTTTTGAAATTGATCTTGGCTGGAGTGTAGAGGAAACAAGCAAACTTTTCTCAAGTTTTTAACTTCTTTCAGAAGTGGGTACATTTGTGTGTCTTTTGTGTGTGTGTGTGTTTGTGTGTGTGTATTGACCTGTTGTCCTTTGGCTGTCTTCCACATCCAACCAACACAGTGGAACTTTTTCCAAATATAACAGCAGCAATCACTGTGGCACTGATGACGGTTAATGATGATGACCACCATTTATCCAGAGATTGGAGGTATGTGTTTTTGTGTGTGTGTGCCATTGAAAGTATATTTGAGGCACTTCCATAAAGCTCCCATCACCCAGTGACAGTTAGGAGGGTTGAGGGTAATTGTGTCTGTCTATCCTGAAACAATGTTGTCGTTCTTCACTCCTCAATAGGCTTCTTATTTTCAACTGGGCCTCCACTTCTTCCCCCTTTCAAACAATTTATTCATCACTTGACATTTTGATTTTGAGGTTCTGAATTGTTATGAAATGAGGAGGGGAATTATGTAATTTTCTACAGATATCACATCTTTGTTAAACACAGCTGGAGCGCATATTTCTGAAAACTGTCAGATCGGAACTAAAAATTAGCAACTGATCCCAAGTGTGATGGCGTAGAGGGACTTTTTGCCATCTAGGGAAATATAAATCCTGTGTTCCCAACTTAAAGGGATATTCCGGCATAAAATTAAGTTAGAACACACTCTAACACCCAGTTAGACACCCCCTCGAGAAATGAATGTCGACCGTTTGCTTCTCTAGTTATACCAACTTTAGTAATGACCACAGGATAGCAATGCATTGAGAGCCTCAGCCGAAACGCCGCTCTATAGCCACAAATAATGCTCAGAACAGCACCTAACTTCATCAACAGTACATATACAGTCCTAGCCACCAAACATCTTTTTAGCGTTGCCTGATTTCTTTAGCAAAGAGACTAAACACAACTCAACCACTCTCTTCCAGCAGCTGCTTGTTTGTCCAGAGACCTCAGACGAGTCCATTACCGGCTGCAGCGGGGAGACACAGCTCAAGGAAGAACATTTATGATCATTTCTTCATGGAAATGCAATCAGACCAAGATGCTAAGGCAGAAGAACTACAGCGTCTGCAGAGCAAAATGATTAATATGATAATTTTTACTTAAAGGAAATGATAAAGTAATGGTCATAAATGTTCTTCCTTGAGCTGCGTCCCCCCACTGCAGTCGGTAATGGACTTGTCTGAGGTCTCCATACAAACAAGCAGCTGCTGGAAGAGAGTGGTTGAGTTGTGTTCAGTCTCTAAAGAAATCAGGCAAAGTTAAAAAGATGTTTGTTGGATAGTACTGTGGTTGGGACCCTATATGTACTGTTGATGAAGTTACGTGCTGCTCTTAGCATTATTCGTGGCTATAGAGTAGCGTTTTGGTTGAGCATGTGGCTCTGTGTATTGCTATCGTGTGGTCGTTACTACAGTTGGTATAACTAGAGAAGCAAGTGGTTGGCGACATTCATCTCCCGACAGGGTGTCTAACTCGGTGTTCCGGTGTGTTTGATCCTAACTTAATTTCGTGCCGGAATATCCCTTTAAATGTTGAAAAACAGGTGGATTCCAACAGTAACACCTTGACACATTTGTTGTGTTTGTGTTGCCGCATGTTTGTATCATCATTTTATCTAGCTAATGTTTATCATGTCAGTTTAGCTGCAGCTGTCTCTGAGAAGCTACAACATTGTGAATGAAGGCTGAGAGACAGAACTCTCCTGATAAGAAGACGTGAAGTCTCTAAAAATAGCACGCAACCTGACCTTGGATTCTTAAACAATGAAGCGAGTGGTTGATTCGCGCTTCCTTTCTATCTTTTGTAACCTGTTTTGTGTGACATTATTACCACATGAATGAGAGATTTTCTTCCGCTCGTTCTTCACTGAGAATCTCGTGTTTCGTAAATCTGTGTCTTTACCTCATTTGAACCTGTGTTTACATCTTGAACTCTCTATAGCCAAGTAATTAAGATGATTGAGGTTTTGTTTCACCATGTTATTCAATACAGCAGCTGGACTTATATGAAAAATGTGTGTAAATATTTTGGTGAATTTAAGTAGCTTAAAGCATGAAGACCTAAAAATCTCAACAATCACTAAGCTAACAGGTTGATTTATTTCCTGAGAAGTGGGTTTAAAACAGAAAAAATAGACATTTTTAGAAACAGCACAAGTTGAGATACACTTGCTCTGTGCATGTTTGACTCTATTTGATGTCTTTAATGTTTTTATATTGGCAGTTTTCTGTTAGATTTTCAGATGAATGTATTTTTGAAGCCGTTTTTACACATGCGCTCCTTTTCAAACTAATTTTAGGATAGGTAGCTTTGAAAAATTTCAGATTTCCGTTGTTGATTTTTCACATTTTACCAGAAACCTAAGTAGGAGAGAGTCTTAACGTTTAATGTTTGCTTTCATATGTGCACAAAGACAGCACCCTGCTCTCTTCCCATCATCAGTTCACCCCTGCTTTTTGCGAGATGTACTCTCAGAAACTTTATTTTCATATATGTAGTCCATCTGAAAAGGTCTGGAAATTTCTAGGAGTTCTGTGCATGTGTAAGTAGAGCCCAAGTTGTCTTATATTATACACTTTTTCTGTAATCTTTGGACATTGATTCATATATTTTGTTTTAAAAGTATCAGTTTAAAAGCGCTTATTATTCGAGTTGAAGCGCAAGAAAAGGCAGTTGCAGCGAGGTTGTGTCTCAGTAGTTTAACAAATTTAGCTTGTGATTAGTGTGGCAGCACTGTACTCCATCTTATAGAGCTAAAAAAAAAAAACCTCTTTTATATTTAAAGTACACAGTATTGACTTTTAATATGAAAAATGTGTGCAGAGGTGAAAACAACATGGTTCCTGCCTTTTAAGGAGCTGTTTCTTCTGTCTGATCCTTCTCACAGGAACCATAATTGTCTTCATTGAGAGGGCAGGGCAGGAAGTGGGTTTGGGGGAGGCATTTTGACCCACACACACACACACACACACACACACACACACACACACACACACAGTCCTGCATTTCCCTTAATGTGTCTGTCAGAGCAAAAACACCACGAAGAGAGCAGGACCAGAGAACTTTATTTAACAGCTCCGTATTTAGGTTGGACAGTGATGGAACTGTAGTGATGGCTGCCCTATTTGTATTCTTGGTCGTCCCCGGCAACCGTTAGTGTGGATTGGGGGGTGTGTGTATGTTGCCGTAGGAATGTGGTGACATCAGAGGGGCTGGTGTTTCTGTTTAAGAAATGAATCAAAAATGTTGAAACTATAAGACAAACCGAGTTCACACATTTTGCACTTTTCTGCTACCCCCGTCTGTACATTTGCTCTGAACCATTTTCTGCCCGACTTACCTCTCTGAGATCATTGTTTCCATGTTCTCTCTCTCTCTCTCTCTGCTTTCTTTCTTTCTTTCTGACCCTGTGTCTGTCTTATTCTTTCTGTCTCCTTCACCTCACTGACTATTTTTATCCCCTCTCCCACTGAGCTCACATCTGGATCTTATTGACAAAGTGAACAGCCCTTCAGCCATAAAAGACTCTCTGGACTCCAAGTGTGTGTGTATCTGTGTCTGTGTGTGCCGCAGGTGTTTGTTTGTGCCTGACAGAGCATGATAGACCTAAATATAAACACCTCTTGATTAAAAGAATAATTTCACACATGCATTCAGTCATACATGTTAAGATAATAAAAGGAAGGGCTCAAAGAGAGGTTTCTGCTTTGTTTTGACAGAGACATTTCTGTTGGCTTACATCGCACATAAGCTGATGAGTGCGATTGTGGGGGCAGCTTTTCCAGTTCAATGCAAGTCCTTATCTTTTAGTATGTATTTGTGATCTCTAAACAAATGTATATCATTTTACCTCCCTTTTGGTTCATTATAATTTGTATTTTCTTCTTGGCTTTAAACTGGTACTTATTTAGAGATTTATAATTTTGTTTTAAAGCGCAGGTGAAGAGTTCGGTCTACAGTTTAGAAGAGGTAAATGACAAAGAAAAAGTGTAACGATGGAGAGAAAGGATGAAATGTTTGGCAGGAATAGTTTGAAGGTTTCCATGGTTTTCTTCACAAATGTTGCACTTTGCCCTTTATTCAGAGTACTGAGGAAATAGACGATCCAAAACATGAATGCAGTGATTTCATTGACATCCCCTATTGGTTTCAGAAGCTGAGTTTTGAGTGCCTGCAGTCAACCTCACTTTCAGTCAACCAAACATGACTCAAGTCGAGGCGTAGCTGTAAGCCTCCCTGCAAACAGCTACAGTAAAACTACCCTCTGTACAGCATGTGCAGATAGAGACTAAAACAGTTTTCTGAACCAAGCCGTGAACACGTTTATTCATGCTGTAAAAAAACTGGCTTTTCGAGAACGGATGAGCCAGCCTGAAGCAAACTCTCGAGGATTTTCTGTTTTTAGCACTTTGACATTGGCTTCATTTCTCAAGACCGGAGGTTGCCTCTCGATCGAGGGTCAAATGCTCACAGACTTCAGGTCACAAAAGGGCTCCATCAGCTGTTGCCATTTTGCTATGTTTGTATTTCTTTTCTTATTCACTCTTTTCTTTGACAGGTAAAAGTACATGAGACACAGCAAACAACTGCGTAGTAGCAGGCTGCAGCTGCACGCAACCATAGCACTTTAAGAGTGCAACACCTTTCGACAAAACGAAGAGACACAAGGCCTCACAGATGCAGTAGCTTATTGCGAAAGACATGCTACCAATAAGCACTGCAAAATTACCTCTTTTTTTTAATATTGTGATATATATCGATATCGACTGATATGAGAAAAATATATTGTGATAAATGTTTTCCCATATCACCCAGCCCTAGCTACACAGTGTATAAGAAGAAGATGCCCTGCATACTGATTTCTTGATATGGCTGATATGCAAGCCATATCCCTGGTTAGACTTCTTAAAATTGTTTTGGTAAATTTGTTCACCTGCCACTTGCTGTTTTGAGCAAACATCTCTCAGCAGAGATGACAAGTTTTTAGTACCTTATAATTTGGGCAACAAACTGTTTGATTGGCAACTGGAAAAAAGGTCTAACTTGAGTTAATGTGGGATAAAATACAAACTTCCTCTATCTCATGGATAGTTCAGTGTTACCGTAAATGTACTCCTACGTTATTTCATTCAGGACCTGTGGCATTTTTATGCTGCCATTATTACCTTCGATACATTGAATGCAGAATGCCCTAAGCTGTTTCTGTTTCCGTGCTCACAACAGTTAAACTATTAGGAGACCCTTGCACTCAACAGTGTCACTTCTCGATCGCAGTCATGGGCAGGACTTCAGATATCCATTAAGTCTACAACAATATGGAGTGTAATGTGAGACATTTTTTATGGTTCTAATTTTGGGTATCCAAACACATCTCCTGCAAATACCAAGACATGATCTATAATTTCTTTAATGACTTTTAAATCAGCGTATTTATTATGTGTATCATAGCCATCTGTTTTCACCAGATGAACACGAAGCTCAATTCATGTTTGCTGTTGGGTTCATGCTTAGAGCTGCTCTATTCGGTATTTATGCTCAAGTAATGACAACAGTAATGAAGCATGAGGCCAAATCCCCACTGTGCATCTTATAATCATCTCTTTGTGTGCAGAAAAGGCTCTGTTTCCATTGATTTGTTTGGTTCTGTTGAATAATGAACTTGTTTATAATGCAAGAATGAAGCTGTTGATTTTGTTACTGTACTCACTGTACAGTACTCTGTGTAATCATACATGCTTCATTTCTCCTGAATCAAAGAGCTCAAATGGACTGTGCACTTCATTGTGTTAATGTACAAAGCTTTATACTGTCCCGACCACATCAAAATGTTCCCTCGGCCTTCTCGGCGGTGAGAATTTTTCATATTGAATAATAAAAAGAGAGAACTCAGGAGACGTTTTTATGTGGTGTTATGCCTGTTTTCAATCTTTAATTCTGATCATAGAGCCTTACATGCATTACAGTGTTTTTGGCATACTTACAATTCAAGTTAAATAAAATACAAGAAACTTAAATAACCCAATACATAAAAAAATAGAGCACAAAATCTCTCCATGTGGTGAGTAGAGGAAGCCTAGATGTCCAGGGTGAAAGATTTTTGCAGTTTGATGTTGTCTTTTAGAGTTTTTTAAAACTATATATAAAATATTTTAAATTTTTATTGTTACAGATTTTTTGTTGTGTAAAAGTACACAGAAATCTAATAGAGAAACCTTCCTGTGCTGCTAAGCGTCACCTCGTCGTTGCAGCAGCCTCTGGGTTTGGCAGCAGTCTGATCTTTTGACCTCTCACTCCTCACCTCCTTTTGCACCTCTGCGGCAGCTAAATACATGAAACCGATGGCGGGTTAAGAGCCACTTTCACAACAGCGTCTTATTTTCCTGATGACAGGCTGCAGCGCTGGGTGGAAATTTTGTTAATCACAGAGGAGGGAGGGGGAGAGAGGAGGGCGTGTCGCTGATAGGAATCACAGTGTTCTGGTGAGCTGACTGTCAGTGTGAATCATGTTTCACTCATGTCAACTGTTCATTTACGCTAATCTGCCTCTCATCTGTTTGGCATTTTGTGATTTACAAGATAACTAGATTTTTTTTATTTTTGAAACAGCAACATTAAAGTTAAAACTCAGCTTGTGTTTCCTACTGTCGCTATAGCGATTGAAGACCTGATGTTATGGTTGGAGCTGTGTGTATGTGCGCTCTATTAATAGTAAGAGTAATGGTTCGGGCCCTGGGAATGTTGTCCTCTCCGGAAAAACAAACTTGTCTTCCCCCCATCTGTCCCACTCTCCTTCTCTGCCTTTCCATGTAAGATAGGAACAACAAGATGGGGTGGGAAAGAGAGAGAAATGACAAGATAAGGAGGAGAGGGAGGAAGATGGCATAAGAGAGGGTGGGGAGAAGAATTGCTGTGGACTTTTGCTGCCTCCTCTTGATTCCTTTTCAGTTTGCTTTGAGACAGAAATAATAAAAATAAGCTTTTTGTTGTAAAATGTGGAGGATTTGCTGATGTACATGCTAAGGATTGCCAAATTTGAGTTTAAACTTGGGCATCGCCTGTTATCTCTTATAAAAAAATCTCTTAGTCCTTGTAGATTTTTCTTTTTCTTTTTTTCTGTGTGAAGTATGATTGCGAAAGAGAAAGTGTTTTTTTTTCTTTTGTTGTTTGCTACTTGGAAAATAAAACATTCAGACACAGGGGAGCATCCAGAATGCCAGGGGCCCTCTTAAAGTCTTGGCCACCTTTAATGCCAACTTAAAATCGTACACTCTGGCTGCTCTCAGACTGGCAATCTAAAGAGTTTTAGGAAAATTTCAGCGGCTTTGACCCCAGAAATTTTCTTCGCCTGTCATTGTTTCGTTTCAATCCTTGACTTCCTAGCAGTAGGTTCATGCTATTCAGCTTCTGGGCCAAAGCCCGGGATGTGGACACTGGAGCACGTAAAGCACAGTTAAAGGGATATTCTGATGTAAAATTAATTTAGGGTCAAACACATCGTAACACTGAGTTAGACACCCCGTCGAGAGATGAATGCTGCTGACCACTTGCTTCTCTAGTTGTACCAACTTAAGTAACAGCCACACGATAGCAAAACACAGCGGTCTATGGAGCCACACACATTGCTTATGGCCCCTCAGACCGCTGTGTATTGCTATCGTGCGGTCATTACTAAAGTTGGTTTAACCAGAGAAACAAGCGGTCAACAACATTCATCTCTGGACGAAGGGTCATCTAACTCGGTGTTATGGTGTGTTTGACTGAATTTTATGCCGGAATATCCCTTTAAGCAGGTTTCAACCAACTAAAAATTACAGAGAAAAGTTTTTTGGTTTTTTTGCATTAATGTGATTACTAGTGACAGACATATACAGTACTTATAGATATGTGAAATTAGCAAACTGAAGAGAAGTCAGTATAAGGCTGTCTCACCACTTTCACATCATTTTGATCCTTTTTTTTTTCAACCAAGTAACTAAACAAGACAGAACACCAGCCCCACATGATAAACATCAACCTCCCCCACCGCTACCTGCAGGGAATTCTCTGGAAGACATGCTGCGGCACACTCAAATTAGCTCACCTGGACTGTACCCTGAACTGATACTAGGGCTCGAGCGGGAAATATTCTGGGTGAAAAACTGTTTCTGCTCATACATACAGAATAAAAATAATAATAAGAAGAACTTTATCGATCCCCAAAGGGAAATTCAATTGTCATGTCTCTAAAAGTCATCTACTATTTACAGAAGAGTTCTAAAGTCTGATGGCTGTTGGTAAAAAAGATCTTCTGAATCGTTCTGTCCCACAGTGAAGAGAGAGGAGCCGTCCACCACCATTGGCCCTTTGGTCCATTAAGGTGTTGTGAAGTGGATGATCCATGTTCTTTAGTAAAGTCTACATCTTCCTCAGTGTAGATCAGCTCACCCGGGTAATCTCTGGAAATTTTCAGGAACTTGGTGCATGACTGAAAGGGACTCATGATTGGTTATTTGAAACGTCAGAGTCAGGACATCAGCAAAAACCAACACCTTAGGCCACAGTAGCACTAAGTGTGTGCGTCTGGTCAAGCAAACTATCAAGTGTTGTCACCCTCACTAAATGGTCCCAGATGTAAGACTCTATACTGTATTGACTTGAATATATTGAGTGTTTTTTTCCCCTCAAAACACACAGAAAAGAGTGGGATTGTCTGATGTTAAGGATTTATCAACGTATGCAACATTTTTTCTGTGTTTGTGTGTTATTAGGTGACTATGCTAATGACCAATTAGAGACTGTATCTCAACCAGTCAGAGATTGTGTCTGTATCTTTGATCAGCTGGCTTGTAAAGGTCTGATGAAGCCAGACGTCTCCACCTGCTCCCAGCACAGATGTAGGAAAGATAGAAGCGCTCTGAATAGATTCATCCAATGCAGGCGTGTTACCTGGATTCCTGCATTCCAGTCATTTGGGCTCAGGCCAGCACATTCTGGGAAGCTATGAGCAATGTGATGAGGAGGGAGGGAAGGATGAAAAGAGCAGGAAGAGGAAAAGAAGGAATGAGAGGATTTTGAATTCTTATGATTTGTTCCATCCAGAGGCAGAGCTCCCATGGGGTTATTTTTGTCCCCTCTGAAGAGCCTTAGCCATAAACAGACTGATAGTGATGTAATCTCATGTTATTATCTCATGTCATCTAACGCTCTTTTCTGCTTCTTAACTTTCTGTAGAATTTTGAGTTATTACTCAAGAACAAAACAGTATGAATAACAACTTTTTTGCAGCAGAAAGTCCGGCATTTACCTAATTTATTTGTCTGAAGCATCTTACAGTTTTACCCAGGTGAAGAGTATTTTACATGGTGTGAACATTAAAGGTTGAAGGTGCGACAGAGTGCATGAATGGAAGAGGATTTTTTTAAAAGGAGCTAAGTGGGGCGTCGGTGCGCGAGCAGTGAGTCAAAGGCCCTTCAGTTTCAGTTTAGTATGTGTGTTCTTGCTGATCTAATCTCACCCTCTGAGAGCAATACTGGGACTAAGCCCATGTCTAACACACACACACACACACACACACACACACACACACACACACACACACACACACACACACACACACACACACACACACACACACACACACACACACACACAGACGTAACACTGCCATATAAGGAGAGAGTGAGAGGGAATCAGGCAGGGTTGAAACAGGGGGTCTCTCTACTTTCCTTTTTCTTCCATTTTCTTTACTTTTCCTCAAAGTCCCTCTTTCTTTCACTCTCTCTTAATTCATGCTTCAATCTTGTTTTTTTGCTCTTTTATTTCTTTCCTTTTCAGTTTTTTTAAGTCCGATACTGTCTCTTTTTTTCTCTCAGTAGATGATACACACCCAGTTTTTTGGAAAGTTCCCTCTTTTGTAGCATTTATAAATTGTCTTTCCTCCCTGGCTTCACTCAGGAGTACACATTAACCAAACACCCTGCTGCTCACCAGCCCCTGCGCAAACACGCTGGTGTTATTAGCCCAGACGAAACACATGGTTGACAGGAGCGTGAGGCCATCAGGAAATAAGTTAGTTTCAATCTAGTGTAGAGGCAAATAAATGGGCACTTCTTCTGCCAGTGATGTAATGCAACAAAATCTCTCATTTTCTGCCTGGCGGTTTTTTGTTTTTGCTTCTTTTTTATTGTCTTTTTTCTGCAGACACATTTGTTTTATAAGGGGCTGAGCCCTGCAGGCAACCTCATATGTCTCAGATGTTTTTTAATAATGTGTTTTCTGTGGTTTGGCTTGACCCAAGACTTGTAAACCACTGTGTACGATTTAGCAGGTTCCTACAGGAAACCCTAGTTGAATGCGCCGTTGTTCAGATTTCCCAAAAGGCCTGTTTTTGTTTGTATTATTGATCGTCTGTCAGTGTTTTGTTGGACTAACCCCAGTCTGTGTCCCTTAATCGGGACCAAAGTCGCAACTATTCGGGTAAATCACATTGAGCTGTTTGGACCCACAGAGTGTTTGTGGTGAGTCAGGAGGTTCATAGTGACACTGTTGATGAATATTTTAACAAAGCCGTGGTTAATATGTCGAGTAAAGATGACAGAAAGTACCCCCTGTGGTTTGCTTGTGTGTGTGTTGTGAAGGCTGTGTGGTGGAATGTGACTGTTTCATGTGAGCAGTTAAAAAAGAGTCCACTTTCCTGGGAGTATCCGGTAATGCTGTGTGTGTGTGTGTGTGTGTGTGTGTGTGTGTGTGTGTGTGTGTGTGTGTGTGTGTGTGTGTGTGTGTGTGTGTGTGTGTGTGTGTGTGTAGCTGAGATAAAGAAAATGTTTCCCTTTTTTAGTTCTGTCTTACTGGGAGTTTGTTTCATTAGAGGGTGGTCCTCCTCACCCAGTCAGGTCACCCTCTGTTCACATGGATGAGGGGCTCCATGCAGCTCTTATGTGTGACTTCATTCTGTCAGTACGCAGCTGTATATAAGCAACTGTGCAGGTTGACTATTAAACATTTTGTTTTTGTTGCACTGAAAAGGCCAGTGAGGAGAGGTTATTCTGACACTGATTTCTGCTCAGTAATTATCCACTCAATGTAGCTGGTGTGTTAACCAATACCTGTGAACTTAATGGCTAATTTATTTGATTTGATTACTGACAGTCAGTATAAAAAGTAAAATGACTCATGGGTAAATTCAATTAAGTTGATTGCATTTAAAGTTCCTGATGGAGTGCATGCTGATTCATGGGAGTATAAGTGCTGCGTAAATCTAAGCTACTTCAAGCACCTCTGAGGATGTTTTTTGACATGAAATAGAGTAATATTTAATAGGGATGGGCAATGATTTTTCGAATATTCAAATAGTCATGAATATTTAAAAAATCGAATAGTTCATGCGATGATGGTTTTGTTAGTAACATAAAAAAAAGCGTTTTACTGGCACCTCGAATGAAGAGAAGTTCAGTGCGACCTCTGCAAGGTTAAACTAGCATAGCACAAATCGACAACGAGTATGCTCGGCCATTTAAGAGCGAGGCCTGCAGCAGAAAGTTGGGCACTGTTTGCAGATCACCAGTCAATGACAAGCTTCGTCACCTGAAGAAGTAAGTTTGATGATCGTCGCGCAGAGCAAATAACGATCTTTGAATAATTTTCAAATAGTTGCCATCGAATGTCGAATTTGCTTGAAATGCCCATCCCTTATATTTAAATGAATGCTTTTTTATAACATCCAAAAGCAAACAACACTGTCACCAACATGACTGATGATTTTTATATCCCAATTTTAAGTGCCTGTAACTAGAGTTTGACCAGTTTATTGGTTGGCCAATAAAATGGGCCAAATAATGGCACTTTTTTAAAAATAGTTGGCATTGTTCCCACAAGGCTGATATCATGATAATGTTTTCTAAATTCATTAAAAATCCATTTAAAACATGTTACTAGCTAAGATAACCATAAATGTTTGATTTTACTGGATTAATCCATGACGAAAAATTGAAAATTTTATTAACACAACATTTATTGATTTTTGTTTCCCATTTTTTGTGTTATTGATTTGTTGTATTTTGTCAAATGCAAAAATAAAGACAATAAAAAAAACATCAATACGCTGTCATTGTTATCAGCATTGTCTGCTTAGAAACCAACCAGTATGCCACTACGATAGACTGTATACAGAATGGACGCCGGCTGCCTCCTCTGAGAACAGCACCCTCTGGTGATGGGCTGCAGTATAGGTCATAAATCCCACACCCTCCAGCAAAGTTTATGGAGCTGCGGACAAACTTTAGAAATTTATTACACAGAATATACATTTTTCTCCCCCCTGCTTGTGATGTTGACATGTAGTTACTGTAAGACTGGTTTGTGCTCAAGTCCTCTTTTTTCTGTGAAGCTCCGTTTTTAAAAGTTATTAGGAAGTTTATGTTTTCTATGATTGACACTTGATACAGCCTATGGGCGTACAAAGATTGCGTAGCTCACCCGGGGGAATACACTGAGCCAAATGCCGAATGCGCACATTGCTACTGAGCAAGTGGTGAAGTGCGTACAGTGCTACTGCGCAAACCAAGTTGTCCATAGTATATACAGTCTATACCTGTAACCCATGAGAGGGGGAAAGTGTCAGCCAAGCAGCTGAAGAAACAACCCTGATTCACAATTTCCTGATAGTGTTCACAATAAATTATCAATTTGGGCCTCTGATTTTGCCCCAAAGACACTTTTTAAACATGTAGCGTACAGGATAAGACTTCTTTGTCCACAGGGGGCGCCAAAACTGAGACAAATCAGAAGTTTCTCACAGCAGCTTTGACTAAAAACATTTTTTTCTTTTATTATCCTTGCTGGCCTTTTTAGCACTGAAACAACAGCCGTTACCATCAGTGTATAATTTGTGGTGAACTTGGGTAAATGTTTCAGCCTGTTTCTCAATCAGTTTGAAAATGAGACATGTAGTGTAAAAGCATCTTGAATGGTCAGAAGAGTGGAAAAGAGCTATATAAGTACAAACACATCCACTTTTTTTTACTATGCATTAATGGGACTTGATGCATGCAGACAGACATTTGTAGCCTCTGACAGTCATTTTCTTGCAGATCAATGTATCCTGTAATATTTTAAACTTTAATAACAACTCTAAAATATACTGCCATGAAATTTGTCCACATACAGTATTAGTAAATCCCTGCTGGATCACAAAGCTAAATAAATCAGTTTGGTGATCCTCTGAGTCTACTTCCAGCACCATCACACACAAACAGAAACCCCTCCAGTTCCCTGTTTCTGCCCTGCTGTTCTTGGGTTGTTTTTTTCACAGCCAGCCTTCCTGTAGGTCCTCCATGATTGTCCCAGATGTTGTTGCTAGGAGATTTGTGACGCAACAACAAATCCTCTGTAGTGTGACAGTGTTGCTGAAATGTTCGTGTGTGTGTGTGTAGAGTCTCATCATTATGTGTTCAGTAGTGTCTAGTTTTTTTTCTTACTCATTCATGCTTTCTCTTCCATTCAGATGTTTCTGTAGCAACTCGTGTAACATAGCAACTAACCAGCCAATGACAGAGCTCGATTTCTGTGCTTTTTACTCGCTCCATCTCTCCTTCTGTCACCAACTTACCTGCTTTCCTGTCCAAACTGGAAGAGTGTCAAAAGAGCTGCCGTGAAGCCTTCTCGCAGGCTTCTTGTTCAGACTGTCACTGATCCTTTAAGGCCTTTCTGAGAGAAAAAGTGACACCCGCAGCAGCAGCTGATCTGTTGAGAATCACACAGCTGCAAAACAAAAACTTGCCACAACAGCAACAGCAAAGTGCAATCTTTTCTGTTTTATGTGGGTGACTTCCTCCCCACATTTTCTGGTCTTTTAATTAACTTTTATAAATTTAAAGTCTTTTGCACTCTCTCAATCGCTTAAATCCAACCATTTATCACTTTGCATTTCCTCCTCTGCTGTTGTAGAAGAGAAAGGACTAAGTTCCTGAACTATCCCACACAAACCTGATGGTGTGTAGCGGACACCTTTAATGTGAAATTTCAGTCAAAAAAGAAGATTTAGATCAGCTGATAATGCTGTAGTGAGAGGGTGAGGTCGAAGTTGTGAAAAACAGAAACTTTATTCTTTCAGCCAAAATTCAGACCACAGTCTTGTTGTCTTTGTCAGTCACTGTGGTATTTCTACATAACATTTTAACCCCAAAAGAACCATTTTAGGTACACAAAAATAAAACCAAACCCTCTGTTCATTATCAGTTTCCATTTATTTATTTATTTTTGGACAATCTGTGAAACGTCTTAATTTGTAATTTTTCACTGATATCACTCTCAGTTAAGGAGGTCAAAATGTTTTGTTACACACTGCTGTAAAAGTGAATGGTAACGTAATGTTATCATTCGTGTTAGTCGTTGTTAGATTGATAACAAAAAGGAATAAAACTGTAGCTGATGATCTCTTTTTCTTTTTTTCTTCTTTTTCATCCTAACCCGGACATGTCCTCTTTTTGGGGGGCTATCCAGGCGGTCTGGCTTTGTCCGGGGAAGTTTATGAAATTCTTCAAACGTCAGTGATTTTATACGAGAGTTTCGATTCGTTGTCACGTGGACTTACTGAGTTAGGAGCATGTAAAAGACACTCGATCCGACCCGAAAAACTCCCAAAATCAACTTTGTGGACTCCATGACTCAGCCCTCGCGCAGTCGTGTCCTCTTTTTGGGAAGTCAGATTATTGTCACCCAACATAAAGAGGCATCGTTTTCAGTTTCAGCCTGTTTCTCAATCAGTTAGAAACCCCTTACAGGGCCTTTAAACACCGGATGTCCAAACTACAGATTGCACCTCTAAAAGCTTGTTGGTTGAATTGAGATCCGGATGGTCGTTTCAGTGCTGGAATAGGAAGGATGTTCAGAAATCTAGATGTCATAAGCAACAGTTTTTCTTTTTAAACTGTGCTGTTATGATACAGGATGACAGCAGCATGGGGACACTGGTCACACTGGTACAGCAGACGATGCCCAGCTGTGATACTGGGCAAAGTCCAAGAATAGATTTATGACGGATTATGAATGTGACTTTAAAAGTTTAGAACTGTCGCTCTCTTCTTTTCCGTTGTTCTCCTCCTCACTGCTCCACCCTCTCAGCCTTTGTTTTGGTGCATTGTGTTGTGTCTCTTGTGTGTATGCTTGTACATGTTGTTCTGACTGCCAAATTGGCTTTTTCATTGCCTGTGGTGCACAGATACAGTACAGGAATACTCCTCTCTCCTGCTGTCTGTAGGGTTGGACTTTTTTTGTTTTCATTATTGTAAATCTTGCCAAAGCTGCTCTGTATATTCCCTGACAACATTTTCCTGGAAAGGTTCAGCTCCATTCAACCTTTTTAAAAAGCTTGGCATGTGTTTTGATTGCCTAAAGCTGTAATAAGACACTTCATTTATTGTAGCTCTACTGGCCAACCAGCCTGAACACACACACACACATGCAGGGATTTTAGTCTGCAAGGGGCCAGGAATGCCGAAGAAAGAGGGATAAAGAGGGAAAAGAGGGAGAGATAGAGGTATAAAGGGGGAGAAAGAGGGACCAGAAGGGGAAGGAAAGTTTAAAAAAAAGAAAGAAAGGAGTGGAAAAGAGAGATTGCTTTAATCCAGAGTATGGTGTTTAGTCTGGGCTAAGCTGCGGCATTATAACAGCACAATCTGCTGGTGACTGATGGCTGGTTTTTCCCCTCGCTGCTTTTTGGCATCATATTTTCTCCATTCCTGCTTGTCTTTTCTCCACCCCTCTTCCTCTTCTCTTTTTCCCACTGTTGGTCTCGAGCTACTATAATTATCACCATGTTTGTGGGCAGTGAGATAGAGTTTGTTTAAGAGCTGCTGAAGAGCCAATATTAGCATGTCTTTGGCATCTTTTATAAGCGCGGACATCCTGATAAGGCCCTAAGAATAACTTTTTAAAGAAAATTGAAAGAACGGTGGCTTGATTTTTTAAAATTTTGTTCATTTGTGCAGTGTGGTTGATTATCAGAAGAAGAGCAACAGATGGCAGAGGGTGGCAGAAAGGACAAACTGGGTGGGAGAGACAGAGGAGGTATTTCCGGATGGGAGCTGGGGTTAAGACAAGTCTCTGTGGGTGATGGCAATCTCTGTATCCCAGTGCATTGTGGGAATAGGTTGCCGGACAGGAAGTGGATAGAATGTCAGGTTCAGGCCCACAGGATGTAGAGTGGCTTAAAAGCTCCTCCTGGTGTGCTAGAGTTGTGTTGTTTGCCTTAACTTAGATTTTTCAGTAAATGTTCGAAGAGGAAGTTGCGGAGCATGTCGCTTTTACACATCTTTTTTTTTTCCACACTTATAGTGTTTTAGTGTAACAGAGTCATGTTGTAGATGCTTTTGTCCAAAACATCACATATCTGAGAGAGCTAGAGCGATAAAAGCAAGAATCTCTCAAGCAGGCTGCCCCATTTATCGCAGGTTTTTACATTTATATTAGAAAATACATGTCATTAAAATCAGCTAAAAGCACTTGGGTGAAAAAGGCTTTTTTAGTCTCTTCTCTCTTTCTACTTTTTGTACTTCTTCTACCAACAATTTGAAGGTTAGTGCTTTTTTTCTATTCTGTCCTTGTGTAGAAACACGCCGGTCCAAGAAAGCAGCTTGGTTGGAAAGGACCTGCTACTCATGCAGATAATTATTCACTGATTAAAAAAGACTTATGATTAATATATTCCATTACTACCAATTCTGTACTGCTAAATGCTGCTACATACTGCACACTGTACCTTTAAACATCTAAATGAATGCACTGAGTGAACTCAGATTCACTGATGAGCAAATGAAAGTAATATTGCATGCTGCTTTGAAGTGATGTTAGGAGTTTCCCTATTTTAATCATACCTTTAAAAGAAAATATAATTCTATGTGTTTGCATAGTTTCAATGTATATGAAATTTTACAGTTGCAACCTTTTAAAAGTGACTCCATTTGACTCCAGCACCACCTCATTCGTCTTATTTTTTGATCCACCAATCTTGATCACACATGATCTCAGTTGTCTTCATTAATTCCTCTCAGGTGCCTCCACGATACTGTGTGTGTGTGTGTGTGTGTGTGTGTGTGTGTGTGTGTGTGTGTGTGTGTGTGTGTGTGTGTGTGTGTGTGTGTGTGTGTGTGTGTGTATTAGCTCAAATGCTGATCTCGTTCTTGTCTCAGCCTCACCTCTCGGGGACAAAGACTCTTTTCACAGCTCACATCTCTCTCTCTCTCTCGACTTCTCTCTCTCTACTTCTCTCTCTCTCTCTCCACTCACACAAACCCAAACCGTCCCATAAGAGTGTATTGGAGTGTGAGTGGATCTGGTTACCTGTGTGCGGATTTTCCTTCCCTCTTTGTCTCACACTAATCCAGCAATAATTTTCAACACTTGTTCTTGACTTTGCTCATCACTCTCTGAATAACTTTGTACACCGTGGAAAAGTTGTTTTACACACTTTTTAACATTTTTTATATGCAGTTCATCTTTTTTTGATGTTCGGTGACTGCTTTGTGAATTCTTGATGCCTTTGGTAGCAGAAGTAGTAGAATGAAAATCACTGTAATTGTAGTGACTTATCTCCTTGAGTATTGCCCCCTTGTGGATACTCGTAATGCATGAGTATGTACAAATGCAGATTAATACAGTGAAGGTGCAGTAAAAGTAGAGTGATGTTTCCGTTTGAATCCTACTTTTATATAGCAGCATTTACTATTCTGTCAATCAATACAAAGTGGGCACTTATGCACCATTAGCACATACTCAAACAGACAGTCAGAGGGAGCAGAACATACAGACAGATCAATAAAATGACGTGCGTATAGGGGGAAATGTGCTCAAGCTTGACCCTGATGTTGGAGATAAAAGTCGGACTCATCATGTTCCTGGAATCTCCTCTTTTTGTCCTTTTAACCTGTGCTGACTCACCTGCACCGCACATAAACACCTGAATTTCATGTGATGCTGGTTCATAAATCATTTCCAGTCGATTCAGCCCCACTTCTTCTGTTTCTGCTTGTGTGTTTGTGTTTGCACCTGAGGGTTGTTTTAATAGATACCAGATGGATAATAAGGAGAAAAAAAAATCAGAGCAGCAGACACGGGCAAACACACACATGATGGAACAAGCTGTATGCATACACAGGTGTGTGATGAGACATTTTGTTTTGGTCTGTTTGGGCAGTCATGCGGCCACCTCTCCTCAGGTTACTTCATGTCTCTCACACACACACACACACACACACAAACGCACACACCTGTTGATTAGTGTGTATGCTGACAGGTGTCATCAGTTCTCAAATGTGTTTATCTACAGACCACCTCCACACTGACTGAGGTTTCGGGCTGCAATATTCACTAAGAGGCAGCCAGTGACACAGACATTATATCAGCAGTCATTTAGTAGTAACACTTGCTGACACACAAACACACACACACACAAGCGGGAGATGGATCCACTCACACAAACACACATTTCTTGGCAAGTCAGGAAGGAAATACAAGGTTGAACCACAACTGCAGAGTCAGCCCACTCATGTCTATTCACATATGGTGTACTTTTTTATAATGTACTGGTGTGTACAAACAGTGTGTGAATGACAGCTTGTGTGTGGTGTAGGGCTGGGCGATAAACCGAAAATTTACCGATACTGAAATTTATGACAATAACCGTCGCCATTTTGCCCATGTCAGTATATTTGGTGTCAAAAAAATAAATAAATAAAAGTTGGTTTTGGATGTGTGTAGGTAGGCTATGGTCTCATGTTCCTTTAAGATGCTGTCCTATGTTGGAGATGTGACTCCACCCCATCCAGTGTGTAACAAAGAGGGAAAGACAGGTGAGGAGATGGAGGACAGTTCAAAAGTCGGAGCGGCTGAAGTAGACGAAGTTTATGTAGGAGGGGTTAAGCAGCTTGTGGAGTAGTTATCGTCCATTTATCATTATCGAGGTGAACTGCTCATCATATCATGATATTGATTTGAGGCCATATCGCCCGGCCTTCATGTGGTGCATCATCATCTAGTGTTTCCTTCACTTCCTTTTCCATCATACAGCACCGTTTCTGCTCAAATACACCGAGACATGAGAGAAAGGAGCTCATAATCCCGAGAAAAGTAGTTCTGTCCTTGAAACCTGTGTAGAGTGTGTGCGAGTGTATGTGTGTGTGTGAATTCTTGCCTCTTGAAATGTGGGTCAGCTGCCATTAACCTGGTAGCTCATTCAGGGAGAACACTCCATCCTAGACTGCCCACATCTTCTTCATGTGTGTAGATGCAGAATAAACTCATGCAAGCACACACACTTGATACCCCCCCCCCCCACACACACACACACACACACACACACACACGCAACTACCTAGCAACTGCATTAGCCCCAATCTAAACAGGAAATGCTGAGGATGTGAGCACTCAGTTGGGTTGCTGTGGAAACTAGTTGCTACCTCTGCTGATGTAACCGGTCCAGTTCAACAATAACAATAACAATGTAAATGAACTTGATAACTATACATAAGTACATTTTAGAGTATCTGTTATTCACTTGAGTGTTGGAGAAACATATCACTTAAGCTCCACTACAATTGAAGGACAAATATTGTTCTTTTGACTTTACTATCACCATAAATTTTCACATTACTCACAACTTTTTCTCAGATGTCAGCAGATTCATTTTCTTTCTTTTCCAAAATCTGATCTGGTTGAGAGTAAACAGTGTTTTAGTGGCTCTACATGTGGTGTTATCATTCTCACTGGTTCAGAGCAAATGCACAGTAGGCATCACTCAGATCAGGCAGTTCATAATGAGAGGATACAGAAGGATGAGGATTCTCTTAAACCTGTATATGAGGTCTTTGAAATTAGACATGGTTCCCTTCTTTCTAAATGTTGCACAAAACTGATCTCAGCCCACTAAATGCATTAGAAAGTATTTCTTCTTTCCATATTGTTTCTGTTATTTTGAAGCTGCACATCTGGAAATCTGTGGCATGTTGGTTTAAAAAATACAAATTGTGCAACAGTATGTACTCCTTATTGCACTCGTACATCGCACAAAAACATCAATGTTTTGATATATTTTTAAGTAGTTTTCAAACTAAAGCGAGTACTTTATCTCAATGAATCATTTTTCACTTTTATTCAAGTAATTTCTGACCAGGAGTATTTACAGTACTCTTAATACCTATTTACTCATTTACTCTATTTATTCGGAACTTATTTATTTATTTAGAACTGCTACTTATTACTGTATTTGTTTTTAATGATGCACTGACTGTCTGGCACTTTTTTAATTTCGTTGTACTGGTTACAATGACAATAAAGACTATTCTATTCTATTCTATTCTATTCTAAACTCAAATAATGTCATACAACATATCAAGTCTCTGTCTACTTTCCATCGTAAATCGAGCAGAATTAGTGCTCAATATTTCTATTAACCATACAGTAGGTGCTGTGAGTACTTGTGCAAACAAAAGGCCCTTCAGCAAAGTGCTGCTTCTCGATAGAAAAGATAAATAATTAAACTGACAAAAGAAAAGCACGTCTTTCTTCTTCAAGGGCAGACCATGTAGAGAGGCTCTACATTCAAATGCGAAGTGTTTTGTACTGTAAGGGAGACATGTATAGATTATGGATTAGGTAAGGCAGTGTAAATGAGTGGCTTGAATAGAAACAGAAATCAAGACATAAATGAGAAACATCTCCCTGTTCACTCGTTCAGAGATATAAAGCGTCAGACCTTGATGAAAAGTCATAATTGTGGTCGAGTGTTGAGAAGCAGGAGTGCTTATGAAACAGTTGAAGTGCTCTTTGGACAGCATTTAATGTGATTTGTTTTCAAGAGTCAAAAAAACTGTCATGAAAAGGAAAAATAGGAGTTCAGAAACTCGAGTATATGCAGTCAGAATTTCTGCGCTCAACGTCAACATGCCAGAGAGATTGTCATCTCTGATCTCTGTCAGCAGACCTTCAAAACCACCTATTGTCTCTATGGCAACAGAGATTAAAGGTCATTGTCCCGCCATGAGCTCGACCTTTTCAAAATGTTATTTGGTGCCCTTTTTTCGTTTATGATCTCTGTTGGAGTAAGCCTAAGAGCTAGGGATTTAAAAAGAGGGCAAAAGTCACCTCACACCCACTCAACTATTTGGTGAAATGCAAAACGTACAGCCCTGAATGGCTTCAAGAGGTTTCATAATTTTGTCTCAGTCAAATTATAAAAGTGTGTAGGTTTATCTGGATTCATCCCATCAACATCAAATCACATTTTCTGTGTTTTAAAGCTCCTCCGTGCTCTTCAAGCTTACTTCTACATGAGTTCAGCTTGCCTTGAACCCACATGCCCTCCATCTTCTACTTATGCAACTTTCATTAAAACTGATTATTATATTAATGCCTTGAAGAGGAACACTCAAGATGCAGCTAATCTGCACACACTCTCGAAATTATTATCTTTAAGAATCTTAATGATTCGATCACTTCTTGGTTTGCCTTTTTAATTTCAGAGGATGTTTCATTGGGTGTGTGCTTGATGGCAGCATATTAATGTGGGTGCAAGTACTCTCTGAATTGTTAAAAGACCGTACAGTTCTGCATGTTTTAAAGCATTGACTTTGCTTAGTGATGATGTGGTTGTTGACTGAACTTTTTTGGGGGGCTGCTCTGGATAGTGTTTGCTGATTAGGAATGGTCCTTGTTGTAGCTAGAGTTCGATGATACCAAGATAATATTAATCACAATGTGTGAGGGCATGACAACCCAAAAGACAATGGAACCCTTTTGAACTTCTTAAAGTGTAATTTGGAGTGAGAACATTGGTAATGAATCCATCTTTCTCTTTCTGCATCTTCCTCTATCCTTTCTCTAAACCCAAAGCAGTAAAAGCGGATGACTGTCTTACAAAGGTCAGGATCTGCTCAAGGTTCTGCCTCTATTGAAGGCCTGTCTCAGATAAAGGCCTGAGCCACTATTTGTATACTGCCAACCTACCTGTACACATTACTTAAACTCAAATACACTTAATGTTTGATCATTGCAGACACTCAATAAATTTTAAAGCTAATTAGAAACCTCAGACGAGTCAATTACCGACTGCAGTGGGGTGACACAGCTCAAGGAAGAACATTTATGATCATTTCTTCATGGAAATGCAATCAGACTGAGACGCTAAGGCGGAAGAACTACAGCGTCTGCAGTGCAAAATGATAAATATGATGATTATTACCTCTAGGAAATGATAAAGAAATGATCATAAATGTTCTTCCTTGGGCTGCGTCACCCCGCTGCAGTCGGTGTTGGACTCTTCCGAGGTCGGCTGCTGGAAGAGAGTAGGTGAGTTGTGTTTAGTCTCTTCACTAAAGAAATAAAGAAAAGTTAAAAAGATGTTTGGTGGCTAGTGCTGAAGTTAGGTGCTGTTCTGAGCATTATTTGTGGCTATAGAGTGGCGTTTTGAGGTTTGTTTATGGCTCCTCAGACCACTTGTATTGCTATTGTGTGGTCGCTACTAAAGTTGAACTAGAGAAGCAAGCGGTCGGCAACATTCATCTCTGGAGAGGGTGTCTAACTCGATGTTTGACTCTAACCTAATTTTATGCTGGAATATCCCTTTAAGCATGTAGGGGACATGATAAGCAAAGACTGCTTTTGCCACAGGGGGCGTCAAAGTTCACGCAGAGAAAAAGTTCCTCACAGGAGCTCTCGAAAAAATCCTCTGAAACTGTCAGATGCACCGTTTACTTTGAATTCTCAATTAGGGCCACTTTCACCTCAGGTAAGGTCATGTTGTCTGTCGCCTGCAGCTTTGACCGACTAATCAGTCCTCTTGCTGGTGGTCTCTTTAACCTTTCTAAGTCATATAGGATCAGTATTTTTTTTAGATCTATTTCAAAACCAGCTGACATTTCCTCACAGAGGCTTTAGGGCCTGTTTTCACTGCCAACATTTTATGCGCTTGCATTGCCCATGACCTTGTAGCACCTCTCACTGGCGCTTGCTGCGGCTGAGTCACTAAGGATTTTCAGTGACACCTCTGGTTTCCTTAGCAATGATCAGAAAGTCTATTAGAAAAGGCTCTATATGCTTCATATTAGCTTTTACTCAATCAATTTTTACTAGTCAGAGTACTCCCCTTTAAAAAACAATACTAGTTTGATTTGACTATTGATTGTTTCTGCAACATAGAGGATTGAAGGTAATTATAATTGTGGGGACATACAATGTTGTCGTTAAGGCTGAGCAAGAGTAGGGTCCTTTAAAATGTCCACCTTGCTGGCTGTTGTCATGGTTATCTGTGGGCAGCTGCCATGAAGTGTAACAGCATTTGAACAAGATAGGCAGAAAAAGCATGTTCATGAAGTGCAAAGTGACTAAGGAAACCTAAAACCGTGCTGTCGTAAGATTGTGGTTAACGAGCTTTAATGACAGAAAAAGACGGATGAATGGACAGCTCTGTCATCCTGTCCTCCTCCTCATCCCCTCATCGATTATTTAAGGAGGGATTGGTTGAGCCTGGCTCAGCTGAGGACTGTGAGCGTCTGCCCTGCCTGCTGTCTCTCATTATTCACACCCAAGGGGGAGGGCTACGACACACTCGCACACACCCACACATAAACACGCACTTTTTATCTCTCTCTCTCTTACCCCCTGGTCCACACACACCGATACATGCGCTCCTTGCTTACATCATCCATGCAGTAGAGGCAGATCAGACAGCCAGGCGTACATGCTGAAGTGCGCACCTTTGCCTCTCGTGGATGCACACGCTGAAGACACGCGACTGGAGGAGAAGGGGATTTTCAGATAAGTTGCTTTTTGAGGGACTGAATTATTGAAGAGCATTTGTTGTGAAGAAGTGAAGAAGAAGAAGAAGAGGGGGCATGTTCATTTTCTGTTGAGGAAAGCTGGTGATTCCCTCCTCTCTCTCAGGTGTGTCTTCTCCTTCCTCGCGTTCCTCCTGCAGACATGAAGACTGAGTTTCTTTGAGTAAACAAACCCTGAAAAACGCAGCAGGTGTTTCCCAGTTGTTTTGTGGGTGTGTGTGAGAGTCTATGTGTGCATTGAGGCACACAGACCAGTCCGTATGCTGCAGATGGTTCGAACCCTAGCCCAGTTCAGCATCGCTCTGGAGGAAATGAATGAAAACGGGGAAAATACTGGAGATGATGGAGGTGGAGGAGAGAGAGATGCAGGAGGAGGAGAAGATGTGATGGAGAGAGACGCTGTGGATCAGCTGAGAAACAACAACGGGAATGGGAACTCGGGCGGGAATTTGAACGGGAATGGAGTTTGTGCTGGGAGCCCTGGTGGAGAGGTAGATGTGTTTTTCTTGTCTTTGTTGTTAAAGTCTGTTTTGATGTGTTGACTCTTTCAGCCTGTGTGAAGTGCCTTTTCGCAGATTAGATCGACTTTGTCTTGTCTTCAGTTTCTTTTTAATCCGCTCTCAGTGTTGCAGAAGTTGCTTTTCTTCGAGTTTCCTTCTGTTTCTTATTTTTCTTTGTATTTCAGATCTCCTTCTTCCTTGAAATATTGCCCTTTTTTCATTCTCTTCTGTCTGTGACTCTGCTCTATAACAGAATTCAATTGCAGTGAATCATACCATTAACTCCAACACCTACAGTATTTTTTATCACTTTTTTTTCGTTCTAGTCGGTCAGTCTGATAAAATTCCATATCTCATGTCAGCCTGAATTCTCGAGTTATGTGTGCTTGAGTTGTTGCACCTTTTGTGAATACACTTTGCGTGTGTGAACACACAAAGTCACACACAAACTCTAGATGCAACACAGCAGCTGCAGATCTGCTGTGGTGCATGACACCCAGACTGTAAATCCCTGGAGTTCCCTACGAGTCAATGGAAATGTTAAAATTCTAACCCTGCCCTTCTTTACAGTTTTGAAAGACCATTTGCCTTTGTTAGTTTTATTTTATTTTATTGTATTTTGGCTCATGGTTGGGAAAAATAACTTTTAGTGCATATATTTGTACATCTAACTACCTCAGACCCCTATCTTTAAAAGATAAGTTAAAGAGCAAAGATTTAGTTTCACAGCTGGAAATACATATTTGCTTCTTTTTTTTTAAGTAACTTGATAATTGTTGAACAAAAATATTATATAACTATTTATTTTTTCATTTTTTTCTGTGTGAGCACAGACCTTTTGGTGATATCCAGAATGACAATGAATCAGAACAAGACTAATTTAGCACTTTAATATTCATTGTTTCATGAGGTTTGAATCAGGAGACTTTGAGGCAGGGATAGAAGTAATGATGATGATGATGATGATGATGATAGATGAGTTGTGTTTTCAATCAATAGTGTGTGAGTGTGTCTGGAAAAAAGAGAACTAATGATGATAATAGAGTAGGTTAATCCAGTCCAAGGCCTGACATTGACGAGTGCAGCGTACACAGACTCATACACGTGCTCTCACAGAGTTACATAAGCTGACAGTGAAGGATGACACTCCTTTATGTTGAGGACTGTCACCCGGAAACATGACCAAGATGTGAAAATCAATTTCCGTGTTTTCACAGAGCTGCATCGATGAATAGAGGCAGAGAGGAGGCTGATGAGGTTGCTTTCTCTGTGGGCTTAGAGGATGCCTGTTGCTGCTTTCGCCTGGCTGTTGCCAGGGGATACAGTCGTCGTAGAGGGGGGAGGAGGGGTGAGGAGGTGTGACGACAGTGATAAGACAAGAGGGAAGAGGAGACTGACTGTATGTCTGATGCTGATGCTTTAAATGAAATATCTCCAGCTCAGGGTCATGGGTAACTAAATCCTGTATATTCATGATGAAGAGGCAGTGAAGGGTGATGGTTTGATATCTGTCTCTCCATCCGTCTGTTAGTCTGCTGTACCAAAGGCTACCACCGTGACTACCAAGAGAACTTTACATTTCAGATTGACGATGCATCTAAAAAAAATAAAAACTGGCCATTCTCTGTATGATGTGGGCTGGGTGATTACTCAGATTTTAATTTTAATCACGATTACCCCCCCGCACAGTCACAAAAATATGATAATCAAGACTGAATGATCACCATGTTGCGATCGTTTTGTCCCGTAGCCTGGGATGAAAGGAGGAAGCCCAACCTTCCTTTTCGCTTTTCACTTTAACTTTGCCATTAACTTAGATCAATGTGAAAAGTGCTATTCAGTGCTATTTTATTTGATTTTGATTTATTTGATTTTTTTATTCAAATATTCTCGTCAAAGTGAACAAAAAAGTTTTTTCCATTTGTGAATTCAGAGTTTAAAAGTTTTAAAGAGGTTTTAAGTTTTTTTTTAGAACTGTGATTTTTATTTCCAATCAAAATAGCCTAATCATGCTTGTGATTTTTGCCATGATTGAGCAGCCTCAGTATGATTCCTAAACTCATCCTCCTGAACAGATTGTTACCCAGTGGTTTGACTGATTGAACCACCCAAAAACATTATTTGTTTTTGTGTCCCTTAAAGCCACATCAGTCCCGAGACTTGCTTATTTAGTCCTTGTAGGGCATAGAGAAATTGTGTTTAAAAGTTGAACAAAATCACAGATTTAGTGTGTACATTTAGTTTTGTTCTGTGCAAAGCGAATTAGGCAAAAACGGGGGAATTTTTTAAGAATCTCCAGTGAAAAGGTTTGGTTTTTGTCTATAAATTCCTTGATAGTTTTAGAACTAAAACCTCCATATATTATGGGCTTTTTCTTCCTGGTTTTAAGGACTCCAAATATTAAAGTTCTGTGAAATAAGTTTAATTTGTGCAAAATTTTAGATTGGGATGTTGTCAAGGAATAAGTTGTTACTGATGTAGATTTCGTCTCCTTGGACTGGAACCAAGGTTGGGATTTTCACTAAGCGAAACAGCTTTCAGGTTAGAGAGGTGCATTAGAAAATAGTGACAATATCACATGTTAAAAATGTGAAAAAGAAAAAAAAAAGAAACCATTTTAATCCAAGTTCTTTGCGACCCCAAGTTAACTTTGAAAGCCTTTTATTTACCATGAAAATCTGTGATTAAAATGATCATGACCGGTTACAGCTCTTATTATGTCTCTGACTGAAATCACCATTCACTCCAGAGCTTTATATGGTGAATGTACCATTTGTTGTGCTATTCAAACACTAAAGGACTATAACACTCTGTATAATGGACAAATTGTCCCCCACAATGCATTGTGAAAACAAGGGTGTTACTGATGGGGACTATCTAAGCACCGTGTATGTCGGACCAAGAATGTTTGTGGTTAACTATGATTCTTCTTCATGACAAGATTATGAGAATAAGAAGCTAAAGAAACAGAAAAGTTATGATGGCATTTTTTAAACTAAAACAGTGCCATTTTCCTCCATTGTCATTTAGTAAGCGCCCGTAAAGCAACGTGGATACGAGAACAAGAACAACACAAGCAAAGATCTAGACAAGAAGAAAAAGATGGTGTCTGGTAGGACACCGTAGTTTGTATTTGCCAGATAAACCAGTTTTGTTAAATCAAATTTGATGTTTCAGTATTTTACAAAAAAAATTGTCATCTTTATTCATAAAAATATGCGCAGTACATTTTTTATATCACTGGAATTCATGGTGTTTCTTGTCAGTGTTGAGCTGTCCTTTGAAATGTGCAGCAACAGTGATGTTGTTTATCATGCTTATTGTTGAGCCTATTGTCGGGCCAACTGTATTCAGTTCAGCTTTGCTGCATCCGTCAATAAAGCTATAGGACAAAGAGATGGGCAAAAATTAAACTCATTTGCACTTTATGTTTGCGACAATCTTTATACTGTATGACATGTCTGCAGTCATAACAGCTTTGTCCCTGTCCTGTTGTTGCCAGCTAAGGTCACAGAAAAAGTGAAAGAACAGATCTTATAAAATATTTGACGGCACAAAGCAGCTGCAGCACTTGGAAAAAATCACTGAAAATGTGTGTCTTTTGTTGGCAAGGTACCAACTTTAGCTCTAAAATTGCCCGTACAAAAGAGTTTGATGAAAAGCAGAATTTATTTTCCTTTCAATGCTGAAAACATCACATACAATCAAACACCGTGCACGGCCTTGTCAAATAACGGACAGGTGAATTACCGGCAGTTTTGCACAGCTTTATCAAAACAAGTTGAGTTACGCAAAATCTTGAGAAATCATTATAAAACCGAGTAACAAAAGAAGAGGCTTTTTGTGGTCTAATTTAGTCTGGAAAGAACAGAACAACATACAGTAACATCACTGCTGTCAAAGACAGAAATATAGTTCATACTGTATCAGATAAACATCATGACACCTCCCGCATGGACGTGGAAAGAAGTCAAATAAAACGACATCAGACAAAGCTGCCTGTGCTCTGCTTAGACTCTGTTCTGCTGTAATATTTGGCTGTAGTTACGGAGAACAGCTTACTTTATGGACCCCCTGTGACCACAATTATTATTAAGACACCAGAGCTCGCAGAAAGACACATGGGAACACACTGTACTACTAACACCTCTCTGTCTTTCAGATACACTTGAAGGTTTCCTCTCGGTACCCTCCAATGTTAATGAGTGATACTCTGAAACCTATAAGCCATTCATCCTGTCATGTTTAGGACTGTTGCCACTTCTATGAATGTCAGATAAAGACTGTCATTAAGGATATATGTATACCTATGCATGTCCTATGCATGTTCCGGTAGATAGGTGATGTTCTTCATGTGCTGTCTGCTTCTGCGTGTGTCAATTTAGATTTGTTTGTATTTGAGTGTTTTCATACTTCTTCACCATGATTACTTGAACTTGTTGAACAGTGATGATGAAATTTACCCCAGATGCCCCTATTGACTTCATCTCAGCTTTTCTTTCATTCCCTGCAAGTCACAATTAGCAAGGTCAGTGTATGCTCACTGCAGAGGAACAGTTTCAGGACTGGACTGAATTATTTCAAGTTGGTGTATCTACATTTCAGACCACTGTCTGAACATGTTTAATACAACACGCTGAGACAATAGCAACATGTACTTGTCAGATTGTGTCAGTGTTGAGATGCAGTGAGGTGAGGTGTGGAAATTACTGACCCGTGCATGGTGCCTCTGTCCTCTAGAAGGCGATTGAACGTGGCTCAGGAGGACTGAAGCAGACAACCTTTCGGTCCTGAAGCAGGTTTTTTCCCTGGAAAGCCCTTGTGTTAGAAAACTTACACTTCACACAGCCAATGTTTGTTTATCTTGAAGCGTGCGTTATTAAGTTTCCAACTTATTTTATAGCCCATTAGTGTCTTTGTTTATTTTTTCTTCATCTGCTGGGAATTTTCATTGTAGGCGGTTACAAACATTCAAAGATTATTGTTTTTTTCCCTCTTGTGGCTCAACCACAATTTATATTCTCTTCCTCTGTGTGTCTCTGAGAGTTTTTTTTAATTTATTTGACTGATTGTGCCACTGGGACACTAGATCACAACATAGCACTCACCATAGTTATAAGTTGCACCTGCTATGTTTCTGTCATGCTTGATCCATCATGGTTACTCCTTTGATAATGTCTCAAAAAGGTAGATCTTTATAGTTATTTCTTTACTTTTCTTTAACATTTTACATGTGTGTCACAAATGATACATTTTAACATAGCAGAGGGACTTAAGTGAGATTTGGAGTTGTAATTTTTTTTTTCCAAATGAGAAACATTAGCATTTAGGTGAATCCAATTTGTTGACAACCCCTTTTTATGAGTCCAACTGAAAAACAAATCTAAATTTTCTAACATGAAATAGACTAATTTAGTCTTCAAAATTGTCTTACAGCACTAATGGTAATTTACATACTGTTGTTTCTGTGAGTAAGGGGATGCTATACCTCTGAATGCAGTCTTAAAAAATTGTTCACACAGTTTGTCTGCCTTTCTCTGGTCATGTTTTTAGGGTTCCTGATATTCTTGTTTTTGTTAAAGCACTCAGTACCCCTCTTCTTGACATGTGTTATTAGTCTACAGTGACAGGATTACAAGATATTACAAAAAAAATATTGTGTCTTGACGGGTCACCGTAGTTGAATAGTTACAATACGTCTTTTTGTCACACTTGATCCAGTTGAACTCCGGTCTGGACTGAGAGGGTCTTCAAAGCCGCCTTTCCTGTGACCATTGAGCCTCGCAGCTGAGGTTTCTATGGCAACCATGCTTGCAAAATGAAACTAGCATTCCTTGAATTATTTCACCATGTTCTGGTGTGTGTGTGTGTGTGTGTGTGTGTGTGTGTGTGTGTGTGTGTGTGTGTGTGTGTGTGTGTGTGTGTGTGTGTGTGTGTGTGGGTTTAATCTCATAAAGACAACTAGCACAGTACAGAGGGACATTCCTGTTTTCAGGGAAGTTCCCTTCTTGTCGTAACCATTGACTGGATGTCGGGTATATTGTGAGATGTGAAGCAAATAAAAAACAGCTGGCATTTGTCAGCATAGCTGTCAATCATTCATCTTTTAAAATTAAATAACCTCTCAGAAAAAATGAACTCTCCGAAAATAATTAGTATGATGACAAGTCAAGAATTACAACAGAAACCCTGTTTGAGTATTGTTGTTGTTGTTGTTGTTGTAGCTTACAGTCTCTCATTTGACCCTGGTTCTGTCTGTTAGCACTAAAGAGGAGGAGCTAATGACATGTACCTCAGCCAGTCAGTAGAGGGAGCTCTAAATACTTTGGCTTCACAGTCAGTGTACACTTACGGCCTACAGTTTGATATACACTCACTCACACATGCACATTGTTGCCCACCTTTCTTGTTCACGCACACCTGTGTGCATGTGCCCATTTTACTTTACCAGCGGATGAATCACTCTATATCAGAGGTAGTTTGTTTGTTTCTTGTTTTTGCAATATCACATGGATTAACATTTCCAGTTAAGAAGTTGTAAGATGAAGCGAGTGGATCTGCATTCCATAATTTGATTATCAGTAATTAGGGTTAATTTGTGTAAGACATTCATGCAGAAGCAGCTGTTTTTCTTGTAGGGAATGCAGTATGTGTTTGTGTGCAAGTGCAGAAAATATTGAGAAGTGCACAATCTTATACAAGAACTTTATTGATCCCCAAAATAAATTCATTAAAATTAATTCTTTTAATGCATTTTGTAGACTTTGCACATCAAATGGATCCTGAAACCAACTGTATTGATGATTTAAAATGAATATTTATTTTATTAAGACAGAAATCATTTAGTAAAAAAAATGAAATTTACAATCTCAAAGCATTTATCGTCATTGAAGACAAAAAATGATGCCAATGAAATAATGATGAAGTAATTTTGCATTACAAATCAGCATCTTCTTTTTTTATAATCGCCCAGCTGAGCCAGATGGAGGATGTTTTTGCTTTGACTCAGTTTATTTGTAGAACACAAAACTTTTGATTGGTGGGTAGTGGCCAATCAGTCGACAGCAGAGAAAATAAGAGGGTGAAAGAAAAGTGCAGAAATTTGTGAATGTTAAAACATGCATGGACCTGAGTGACGGTAAGACAAAGAAAACAGACATAAAACAGCCATAAACAGCAACAATATATGGGACATGGCAGTGATGCTAATGCTGGGAAAGATGCTTTTGCTAACTACTGTATGATCCGCACTGGTACTTTGTAGTTTATCACTCAATTGCTGATTTTTATGAAATTGGCCTGCTGCTTAAAACTTGCAATTTTTCTTGCTCTCTCAAAATAAGTGTACTTCAATTGGCTCCAATTTCGCCTCCAATTGGATAGAAGAGCCCGGCTCCGATTGGTTATTCATTATGGCTGTGAAATGTCATTGTCTGTCGGGGTTAGGATTAGAGTTAGGGTAAGGAGATTCAGAAGTGCGATAATGTTCTGTTATGTTCTGTTCGATGTACAGAGCCGACAGCCCGCGTTTGGTTTGAGCGTGTGATTACGTTTCACAGCCAATCAGAGGCGAAGAAGGCAGGACCTTCCTGTGGCATCCTACGAAAAAATATATCACGCCGCGAGGTGCTTTCAATGTAAACACCGAAATGCGCTCTGAACACGAGGAGGAGGCGGGGCTCTGACCAGGGTAGTTGGTATCGGTCACAAATCCCTCCATTAGTTTTTCTTTACCAGCCACCGTGGCTAAATTGGTGTGAATCTCCATCATGTGAGGACTGTGTGAACAATGTGTGAGTACAGAAAACCAAAATGTGTGTGCTGACACAGGTGACGTTGGTACCGAAAAATCAATGATTGTGACAGTATTGAAACTGGTGCCAAGCCCAACACTGCTTATACAAAGGTTGCACTCTGTAATGGATCTTTTTATTATTTCCCAGCATAAACACACAGATGTGTGATCCTATTGAGAAGGTAACAAGGGAGCATTTGCCCCAGTCTGAGCCATGTTTAACCTTGTGTTTATTCACTCTGCTCCATTGTGTTAGTGTTTACATCTCAGAGGAGTGTTGGCTTGAATTAGATTGCTTACTTTGTCGAGATGGAACAATGTACAGCTGAAGATCTGTTATTATTAAAGTATTTTTTGCCCTAAGTTCAAGTTTTTTTTTTTACACACTTGGTCATGCATCACCCTTTACCCTCTGCTGGTACCCCACAGCACCCCTGGGATCACTACTGATGCCAAACACTAAACATAGCCATTCTGGGAAGTCATTGTTATGGTTATTTATAGGGCACAGTGGAGCTGGCAGGGGGAAGAAAGTCCTCCTCTGTGCCCTGTGTATTTCATGTGGCCCCAGTGTGTGTGTGTGTGAGAGAGAGAGAGAGGGAGAGGGGGAGAAGGAGAAAAGGGAAACAGTGTGCAGTCATATATTCACCATAGGGTTTTGCCTGTGGCTCTGATATTTATAAGTCATTTTGGTACAAGAGTATTTTGGGAGTCGCCCCTGAGACACATTTGACTTGTTCCATGATCCTTATACTTTCATTTTTATTCGCTAACTTCACTCCTTTTGTCTCACCCACTATCAAGGGCTTTTGAAAAACTCACTGCAAGCTCCTTCAGTGTGAATTTCGCCCCCATCACTCATTAAGTTTTATTCATCTCATAACTGTAAAGGGAATATATTGATTCATTTTAATATGCTCTGCCTTTTTTTGTGAAACATCAAGTTTTATTATCCTCATAATATTCTTCATTTCCGTTTTGTCCTTAACTTGTTGAGATTTAGTCAGCTGCAGGATATTCATACCCATCCATCAAAGCAAATGGCTGAGTCATGCTTCGCTGCTGAGGATCTCTTGATCTTTGTGTATGTTTGAATCACAACATTGAAGATGCTAAGCACAGTTGTGGCTACATCTCACTTCAGAACTAAGAATGGGGGCAGGTCATATTATTAAAGTCTTGATGCAGACACTTGAGCTTGAGCACCTGCCGATATTTATGTCCGATCTGGTTCCAGTATAAAATTGATAGACACAATTCTAACCACAGATAAAGCTGGTAGTTGTATTAGTATTTGAATTCACCATAGTCACATTCAGACAGATGAGACCTAAAATTCAAAACAATCCATCCTCCTTTAGGAAAATCCCAAAGGTGAAACTTAACCTGTCATCACGGAATTCCAGATTCTTGCAAGTCTTTGTCTGGTTTATATAAAAGTGTCCCATAGCTGTCCTTATTCATTGTGAACTTGAAAAGATGCCAAGCTAGCGAGAACCAAATGGTGGAAAATATCACTTTGGTGGGCCAAACTTAGGACATAAGGGTACAGAAAGACAGGACATAGTCATAATTATTTGATGGGCACCTTATCATCTGAGCTATCGTGAATCCGTAACTGTATTCTGTTGTCATAGCTTAAGAAATGGTCTGTGATGATATAATTTTTCAGTCAACGTGAAAGTAAAAAGCATTGGTGCTACTGTAGATGCACAATGTTTGCAGGACTTCTTCAACTAGGATAAAGTGACATAGTCCAGGACCCGAGGTAAACAGTTTAGCGGCGCTACAACACGCAGGAGGTCCCGTTTGACATGAAACATTTGGCTTACTTTGTTAGAGCGGTTTACCTGTCCAGCAGTAAGGTTACAGGGTCCGTAAGATCCCGAAGCATCCCCCATCATTATTGACCCTGCTTTTTTAGCTCTGGTCCAGATGGTCCACCTCCTTTTTGCCCATTATTCCGACAGTCTCTGGTATTTACCTTGTTTCCTTGCTTGTGTTGGTGGTCGTGACTAAAGGAGGATTCAGACAATTTTCTGTACTATCTGGTTGGTTTCTACTGTCCGATAGATGTTGTAGCACACTAACTTTGTTTGGGCTCCTGAACGACACGGGGGAGCAGCGTCTGCCTCACAACCAATCAGCACAAGGGAGCAGTGTCCACCTCACAACCAGTCAGGTTGGGGGAGGCAGGGAATGGCTTTGTTTACAGTCAGAAAGAGCGGAGTGCTCAAAAATTTTTAAATGTTGACTACACAGACATGACAAAACACAGCAATATCGTGATATTCCCAAATGTCAATGACTAATAGCTATTGACTGATATTAAAAGCTTTTTTTGTATATACACCACAAAAAGAAAGATGCTTCTTTAACGGATTCCTGCCTACCCCACCTTTAAGTGTCTCACCCAATGACTCATCTGCATAGGGATGTGTCAAAGGACACTGTTGGATTCAGGAATTGAGCCTCCCAATTGAAAAACAGCTGACTTCATCAGTGGCCATTAAACCTTTTTAGAAAAGAACCTCTGTAAATACTATTGATTTGAACACTCTTGATAAATAGGGGCTTTAGTGCTTTCAGGCGTTGATATTAATTAAAACTGTGGGTCCATATTAATTCACATTAACATTTTTTATCACAGACTGTACTTGGTAGTCCTGACCTTGAGTAGAGAGAAGTCCTTTTGTAGAACAGTCTGGATCCCAGTCTGCAGTCCCCACATATTTTGTTACATAACTAACCTTGCTATAACATTCACCTGTGTTTTATAGATGAATCAAACTGTAATGATGATTTCATTTCTTTCTTTCTTTGCAGGATATGAGAAAACATGTGATGATGACCCTTTTTGACACCGAGCAGTCATATGTGGAGTCACTACGCACTCTCATACAGGTAACACATACTCATACATTTGACTGCAGATATTCTTGCATGTGTCGTCTAATAAGTGAGTAATCGTCAGACACACACTGTACCCTAAACACACAAAGAAGTTATGTAATCCACTTATTGTCATTCCTCCTGTGAGGTTAAGCTGCTAACCTCATCGCATCTCACTGTCATCAGCAATATCTGCCCACACACACACGCACACACACACACACACACACACACACACACACACACACGCACTGTACAGTGAACTAACCTAAACCTGTAATCTTAGCCATATTCCTCTCTCTGACATATTCAGGCACACTTGCCACCTGTGTCTGTGCGGACATGCATACATGCATGTGTGTGTGTGTGCTCACCAAGGAAATAATCCTGGGCTGTGTTCCCATGGCGACAACTGGAAAGAAAGAGTTACCACAGTGACTGCAGTGAAAGTGCAGATCCCCGAAGAAGAGAGTGTCAGACCAGAACAGCTGGACAGCAGCACCGTCCTATGTTGAAATTTGGCTTATTGTCATTTAAATTTTCCCGACTATGGAAAGTTTGGTTGGATAAGAACTATTCTGACTCTTGCTTTTCATTAGATCAATTAATGAAGGGCCCTGGTACGGCGGCAGATTCAGCATAAAGTGACTCATTGAACAGTTCCTGGTGTCCCCTTCATCCATTCTGCACATCTCAACATTTTTAATCCTTTCTTTTATGTTTTAAATTGGCAGCCTCAGACTTAAAACTCCTTAACCTCACCAGCATTGTTTTCAAACACCCGAGGAAGCTGTTCAAGTGTAGGGCGAGTGTTGGGTCTAAAGATTTTTTGGATCAGAGTCAAGTCCTTATTACTTGTGTCCAACTGACTCCCCATTACCCAAGTCGAGATCCAGTCCTGATTATTGATGTAGGCCTATTTCAGACAGGGTTGTTTTTTCTACCGTGTTAGCCCGGACTGATTAGTATGTAGAAAACACATTTCTTTTTTGAACATTAAATTAAAATAAAAAAGAATTAAAGGCAGAAAACTCATTTTAAATCCCTTTTATTGCTAAAACAACTGAAAAAGAATGAGGTATTTTGTGTAAAGTGCAAACGGTTAAGTTAACTTCCAACTCAAAATGAGGAACACTCGATATACTGTAGGCTACCGCTCTTCACGCCGACAGGAAGACCGACAGATCATCTCAGTAATATTCCATGTATTTATCATGAATCAAACTCGGACTAGAAAAGCGCTTTCAACCCCACCCCCCTCGCCGATCGGTGCCTCCACGTCTTAAGTCACGTTACTCATTTCCGGTCCCGTCTCATCTGGAGACATGCAGCTGCCTCAGTAAGAGAAGTAGCTCGATCACGTAATGTGTACTGTTGGTTATTCTACCGTTACTGGCATGCCTAACAGTGTAGCAAGGCTAATAGCAGATGGCTAACTCTAGCTTTAGCTAGCATATTACATGGTGCATCACCGTTAACTCGGCGTGACCGAGACCAGCACAGCGGGGAACATCGTGAAGTGGGTTGAACTGAGACATGTTGACTTATTGAGTTCTTCACAAACTGGCTTATTTACCGTTGAGGCGGACCACTCTCCTCCCTGACGCTGCCTTGCTTTAGATCCGTCACTCTGCTGAGCTGTGAGGTAGTTAGTGGATGAAGATTGTCATGAGGTCGCTGCGCCATCTACTGGATAAATCAGCGAAACATTTTCGAAGTGAAACCAAATCGTATTCTCCACATTTAATTTCTGAAAATAACGGTGACAATCGGCGAGTTTTGGCCGATTACCGATTTGTCTCAAACGGGCTAAAATTGGCCGATTTAATCAGCTCGCCGATAAATCGGTTGGGCCCTAAACTCTTAACTTATCAAGTATGTGCTCTGCTCTTGCCTACAATTACTGCAAAATCCTTGAAAGCAGAAGTCATGATTATTAGCACCTCTTGATCGTGGCATGAAATGTGGCACACAGGTAAACTTTAGAGATAAGTTGTAAAATCTGAAAATATTGTTTGATTATGGTTTTCTGCTGTTGCACCGGCAGGGTATTAGAGGGCATTCTCAGAGAGAAACGTACATACATGGTAAACTCTATTCTAAGAAATAAATGTATTGTAACAAAGATTAATTTAGATCATATTTGTTATCCAGATAAATCCTATGTGTCATCTCTTTAAGTGAAATGGAGATTAACATTAATGTCTCCATTCGAAATTGGAATTGACTCACCACTAAGCTTCATTACAGCAGCACTGACATCACCAGTCTCTCCCGTAGGTGGCTCATGATGACCTATATTTGAGATGACACATCGATCACTCTTTTTGTGCCCCTCCTGACCTGAAAAACTCCCTTCTGTGCTCTGAAAAAAAAGAAGAAAACTGCCTTGTTTTTGGGTACCAGCAGCAACCATCAGTTGTAAATGGCAGTGCACAATTGAGGCCCACCCACCTGCAGCCCTTATTTTGCTGTACAACCTCCACAAACAAAGAGGAGCTTTATGATTCAGGTATTTGCAAAGCAGTCAGCTCTCATTGTACAAGCGGTACAATCATGAAATTGCTGAAATTCTTTGATAGTAGATTTTTTTTATAGAGGAAACAACCCTGTCCTGGTTTATTTTCAACGTTTTGTCTTCAAAGTCCGGATTTTGGATGATAACTTTATATATATATGTTTGGTAGTGAATGACCTATCAACACTTAATAATTTCTGGACAATTGTATATTTATGAGCATGAAGATCTTTGAGGTCATTTGCATTTCTTACACACCTACTAATGAAACATCCTGGTCATAGATCATCAAAGAGGTCAATTGGATGAAAATATGATTTAGTTATAAACAGCTCAATCCTTCCCTGTGAGATAAAGTGAGTGTTTCCTGGCAGTAGTCAGGCGTTTATGAAACGCATTTCTTAGAAAACAAAGTGAAAGGAAGTGCATGCTGAATCCCCGCTGCTTCCCTCTTTGTCCCGACCCTCTTCAATTCAACTTTTATCAGCGGAAGATCAGTTTAGTCATCAAATGTGTCATAAAGTCAGGCAGTGAGCCACGCACAACTTGTCTTGACTTTACAGCTTCTGGAGACTCAGGGTCACATCTGTCTGAGTTCATTTTGCACAGCTAATTGAATCTCCAAATCTCTTTCAGCTCCAGTGCATTGCAGAGAGCGGGTTTGTGTGTATGGGGAGAGAGGGAAACTGTCAGAGTCCAGCTTGTTAGTTTGAGAACCTCACGGCTAAATGTACAAAAGCAGCTTTCATTTTGAGTGTTAGGTTACCTTGAGACCTAATTTAAAAAAGAAACGGAGAAAAGAAAAGAAGGACAGACCGTCAAGCACACAGTATATGTCGACTGAATTTTCTGTAACACTTAAAGCACTGCTTAATCTGTTTGCTTTTTGCACCTACATGTCTGATGCCACGTTTATGGCGTATCCCTCAGCAATTATGAGTAATCAAGCTGGGAAATTCACGTCATTGCTGATACATGTTATATGATAGCTATTTGAGTCACATGGCAACTTGTGCACTTCCACAATATTTTAAACTACCTCCTGCTAATGTGAACTAAATGAAATGTATTAAACTGCGTGTCTTGCTCCCTTAGGGCTACATGCGTCCTCTCAAACAGCCCGATGGCAGCTCCATTGTGGACCCTCTGCTGGTGGATGAGATGTTTTACCAGATCCCAGAAATCCTGGAGCACCATGAGCACTTCCTGGAGCAAGTGGCCAACTGTGTCGGCCAATGGCATGACAGACAGACGGTTGGAAATATCCTCGTCCAGTCGGTGAGCAGACATGTACCGCATTTGCAGAGTTCTGGCTATATTCTGAATCATGAGGATGCATTTCACCCAGCTGATGTCAAATATGGATGTTTTTGTCATTCCATTATTCTCCAAGTAATAAGCTCACTGAGATTAACTATTTTTTTTCCAAACAACTGAGATTTGAAGGTGCTTTAAGAGCTTTATGTCTCACTCTGACACTAAACTAACTGTGGCAGCCTATAGAAGGCCTTTAAAACTTGTATAACTTTTATGAGAAAGGTAGCCGGGGAAGTTCTGTTTTTTTTTCCCCCTGAAGTTGCCTGAAATTAAAAGAAAAACACGATTGATGAAGCATGTCGCTGCAGTTTAACACCTCACTGTGTGAGTGTCTGACTAAGGTCTAAAGTTCAGAGTGATCCCATCTCATTGCTGTAGGAATGTATTAAGTTCATGTCAGTATTGTTGGCTTGTGTGTGTGAAGGATAATATTGGAGTGTGAGATAGTTAACCCTTTGACACACAAAGTAATCCTTCTACTTCCCTGACTATCACCCATCATAAACTCATAAGGCTCTTGGTGTGTTCGAGTAACCGGAGAATCCTGACAGCGTAAATCAAAGTGTACAAGTCCCCAAACAAGCTAGAGTTCAATGAATGAAATGTATTCTTGTAAACCACCAAAACACCAGTGATCATAGACATAGACACGAGACATGATTTAATAGTTTTTAAACCCTACAGGATAAGATACAAGGACAATATCATGTCAAGATTAGTGTTTCAAATGCTTTTATCGAGGTCACCCGTTTTTTTATTGATGCGCCTTTCTATCAAAATGACATGAAGCTGTTTTATAGAGCATAAGTCTATAGTTGGCAGCACTACATCATCTTTTTGTTTTTCCTCTGACCTTTATGTGACCCATTTCAAATTTCCCATGACCCACTGGTGCCTCTAAACCTAGACTTTGAAAAACAGTGCTCTGAAACATCCGTGTTTGGCCCGGTTTCAGGTTTCAGTCTTTGAGAGCACAAGAGTGAAGGACTTCATGTTCAGGCTAACATTATTACATTGAGTCAGATGTTGGTAGTAGAAAGTGGTAAAAGGACTTGTTGATTTATGAATAGACAAGAGAGTGTTGCAGCAACAAGTTTTTAGGATTTTTTGAGTGGGGGAAACCCTGAAGCGTCTCTTGCTATGTTAGTGCTATTGTTGTTGCTCAGAGCACCTCACAGCTTGAATGAAACAGATTCACAGACTCAATGAAAAGACAAACTGTCCCACAAACAATGTGAGGACTGCAGAAACCACAAAGGGAGGCAAGTCTTGTAGGTTGTACATGATAGAAAATGTAGGAAAATTGTTCAAATTAGATGTCAGAAACAGTAAATCTATGTGAGAGGTGTTTTTCTCTGTCTAGCTGAAGCACTGCAGCTCCTCCACATTGCTCACATAGGTCCTCCCTGACACGCTCTCTCCCCTCCCCCCTCCTGTTGTTGCTGCGGCTCTTAAAGCTGCAGCTGCTGCAAGCACTGCAGGCCTCGTTGGCGCAGTAGGCAGCGCGTCAGTCTCATAATCTGAAGGTCGTGAGTTCGAGCCTCACACGGGGCAGTCTTTTCTTTCCTCTTCTTGCTACTATGGTGTAAATAAAAATCACAGCAATGTCCCACTGGTGGCCCTGTTTCACATATTGAATTCCTGAATTGATCTCCTTCCTCTTTTTTAAAACCGTGTTTTTTAATTTTTTGTTAGTCATCTTTTGTCTCAGTGTTTTAACTCAAAATGCTGCATACTGTTCCTGGTTGGACCTCAGACATCTGTCTTTTGGTAGGGTATTTCTCGAACTAAAAGAAAGCTCATGTCAGGAGGAAGAAAAGGTGCTGGAATCTACAAATAAACACATATTGTAATCAATGTCTGTCTCTTCTTCTCTCTTTTAATGCAGTTCTCCAAAGAGGCTCTAGCTAATATGTATTCAGCTTACATTGACAACTTCCTCAATGCCAAAGATGCTGTGAGGATTGCCAAGGAGGCCAAGCCAGCCTTTCACAAGTTTCTGGAGGTGAGTGTTGGACAGAGTCACAGGACGTCCTGTTTGTCCTGTTTGTCTAAGTGGCTGCTTTTATGTGTTTGTCTGGAAATCCGGGAACCAGTCGAGGAACACTTTCACTCAGCTTTTGGAGCCTGGAAAATAAACTCTGACCACACTGTGCCAATACTGAGACCTGCTAATGCTCAAGTTGAGAAGTGTTTTGTTGTCTCTATTTGCTGGTGTTAGTATTAAGTGGATTTTGATGTCTTGTTGCATGCTTATCCCTTAGTGTGTCTTTAAAAACAGACTCTTAAAATGCTTACCCTTGCAGTTACTTGAGTTTTGAAACATCAAGTATCAATCTATGTGAAGTGCATGCATGTTATGAAGGAGAGAAATTTACTTTATGTGCATTTCTGCGCAGTGCTTTGAAATCGATCAAAGAGACATTTTATTTCCTTATCCTGCCTCAGAGTTTGATCCACAAAAATGTGCAAATGAGCCCAAATACATCATCTATACTACAAAGCATGCACAAAGGTTTAAAAGCAGCATTAACTGGGGAACAGAGCTAATGAAGTGTGGGTATAACACACATTTTAATGAGCCATTAAGCATTAATCTGGGTCAAAAGGGGCCACTTTATTCGACATCAGACTAATTTTAACAGCACCTTATTCATAAAAATAGACACTGGTGAAATATTAACTGTGTGCCGAGGGTTAGTGGTAACTGTGCTACTCACTTCCAAACTTTTCAGTGATCAGGATAACATCTTTGCCTCTGGGGGACCTAAAATGATTACATCTTTGCATTTTTTGTTTTAGTATTACTTTGGCATCACTATTAATTAAACTATCAGAGGTTTGATCAGTCTAGGGCAGTCTGTGGCACAACTACAGCACATACCGGGCTGTTATGCACAATAAAAGGTTAGGGTTTATTATTCTTATTAATATAGTATACATCTGAATGACCTTCTCTTTACTAACAGGATGCGATCTGGACTTAAAATGGGAAATTTTTGTCATATTTGTCATGAATCAATGACAAACTTGCATGTGGTGCTCCCTCAGCTCGTCACCTACATGTGGACAGAACTGAAAGAACTGAGTGTTTAATTATTTCTTCCTTGTGAACTGAGACAGAGCAAACAATAAGAGACGAATGATGTGCAGTTCTTGGTGCCTTAGACTGCTGCAGTCAATCCTTAGTGAATTACATTGAGGGTTACATGCTGAAGGGGAATCTGTTGTATGCAACAACACTGCCACTTTGTGGTAGAGACATGAAGAGCAGCACCACCTGCTTTAGGAGTTTTAAGAGTGATCCAGTTCCTTTTTGTTTGCTGACAGTCTTTATTTATTGCTTCTTTCTTTACAACAGCAAAACATGAGGGAGAATAAGGAGAAACAGGCTCTGGGTGATCTAATGATCAAACCGGTTCAGAGGATTCCCCGATACGAGCTGCTCGTCAAGGTGAAGTATCTCCGAACATTTTATAGCACTTTCGATAAAAGATAACAGTGTGATTAACCAAAAACTCTCATTCAGCGGGATAAAACGTTTTCTCTGTGTTAATTTTTTCGCTTTTGCATTAGGACCTGCTAAAGCACACCGCAGAGGATCACCCAGACCACTCATACCTACTGGATGCACAGAGGGACATAAAGCGGCTGGCAGAGAAGATCAATAAGGGCCGTCGCTCTGCTGAGGAGGCAGAGAGGGAGGCCAGGGTCATCCAGGAGATCGAGGCGCACATAGAGGGAGTTGAACATGTATGTGGAGAATTCTAATCCTGGTCCCATAATCCTTCACATATGGATGATGTTTGCCTATCTAATGTTTAACTTAGGAGCTTACTTTCTGGAGAGTCCATATCAGTCCTCATAAATGAATCATGAAATGAAAGGAAGTTTTCAAAGCTGTAATTTTTAGATCCTGGGATTTTCAGATTGCTTGTTCTGTTAGCTTGTCAGTTTAATTCCTAGACCTTGGGAGGGTAAGGCTGCAACAGTTCACAGTTATCTTTTATGGTATGAATCAATGTTAACCTCATTCTGTTTGTGTTTGTGTTAGATTCTCAACCCTCAGAGGAAGTTTTTGAGACAGGAAATGGTCATGGAGGCGGTAAGAGGCACTTATTATATCGACAAATGTTTGTGACTTTGAAAGATTTCTAGATTCCCAGGAAAATAAGCATTAGTTATAGTAATTTTAAAGCAATTTTTTGATTGTGGAGCTTAAATTTTTATTTGGATGCTTCATTAATAGAGTGTAGAGCTAAGCTTCTTCCCTCTTCTTCTTTTCACCCTGCAGAAAACAGTTGGTGGGAAAAAAGACCGTTCCCTCTTCCTCTTCAGTGATCTGATCATCTGTACCACTCTCAAGAGGAAGTCTGGCTCATTAAGACGCAGCTCCATGAGCCTGTACGCAATCCACAAACACATACACACAAATAAAACCCTGACAGGGAAGGTCAGACACACACAGGCGTCAGGTTTCAGTTATAGGACCACTCTGCCCTCTGGTGTTAAAAAACAAATAATGTTGACAAAAGCAGGGCTTCAGAATTGACTTGCTGTTCATCATTACTCTTTGTTTTCTGTCTCCCTCTCTGTCGCCCTCTCTTGCTCTCAGATACTCTGCTGCAAGTGTGATTGACACTTCCAGTAAATACAAGTTCTTATGGAAGCTCCCTCTGGAGGATGTGGAGGTGGTAAAAAGTAAGACACAGAAATTCTTTGTTTTATTGTCTGTTTTTCTGAATCTGAAAATTAAATATTTCAGCTCCAGGGCTTTAACAGGTCTGGTTTCAACAGCGATGGGATTCATATTGTAAATTGAACATTTCTGCATCAGGTTCCACTCAGGCGACAAACAAAGAGAGCATCCAGAAGATGATCAGTCGACTGGATGAGGATCTCAGCACTCTGGGCCAGATCAGCAAACTGTCTGAGACCCTCAGCTTCCCACATCAGGTACTTTGTGATGTGTTTATTCTTTTTTTTTATGTTCCATGAGACGGCCAAACATCTTACAGTGATTTCTTTTTCTCCCCCAAGTCCCTGGACGAGGTGATAAAGGATCTTATGGCATCGGTGCACAGGGAGCTGTCAGAGAAACAGTCACTGGCCTTCAGTATGACCTGCCTGCCCACAAAACTGGAGTTTACTACAGCCTCTGTTGAGAGCAGCTTTGTCTTTGAGTTTACTTCACCAGATACACGGTCCAACTTTGAGCAGGCTTTTGAAGAAGCCAAGAAGAAGCTAGGTCAGTGAAAAAATCTGTTTAGATTTCACTGGGCTTAAATTAGACACACAAAGAAGTGGATGTAGATGTTTCATTTCAGTATCTGCACTCAAAAAACTGATAAATTGATTAAGGTCAATGCTGCTTTATCTCAAAATCAAAGTGTCATGTTGTCTTTATATGTAGCGATGAACAAGGACCAGTGGGACCCAGAGTTTTTGAAGGCTATCCCTATCATGAAGACACGTAGTGGGATGCAGGTGAGGACAGCAGATGTATAGTTTCTGTATATTTGAAAGTAAAAATCATGATCTGCACCAGTCACTTAAACCATACAAGACATATTCACCACTCCTCTTCCTTTATGAATCTTTATCTCTAGTTTTCCTGCGCGTCTCCAAGCCACAGCTGCCCTGACAGTGGCTGTGAGGTCTGGGTGTGCAACAGTGATGGTTATGTCGGACAGGTAAGACAAAATAACAGAAATGAAAGCTAAGTATGCCACTCTAAATTTCTTAATGTAGTCAACAATTTGACTGATGAGTTGCTAATATTTGTGATGTTTTAGGTGTGTCTCCTCAATATCAAAGATGAGCCCACAGTGGAGGCCTGTATTGCTGTCTGCTCAGCTAGAATCATCTGTATTGCTGCAGTGCCAGGACTCAAAGGACGGTCAGTTCACACACACAACACGACACAAACACATTTGTATTCACACATAAAGGACAACCCACTGAGCATTCTTTGGTCTAAAAGAGGTCTAATAGATGTCTAAATGTAGCCTAGACGACAGGTCTAAAATCAGGCTACCACAGGTCCAAAAATGAAAGTTTTCCAGACGTCTAACTTTCAACCAAGTCTAAATCTGAGCTATATCTATACTACACTGTATATTGCTCAACGGCTATCATAATTATTTTGGTTAAGTACTTGGAGATCAGTTATGCAACTCACAGCTGCTTTAATAGTTATGGAATAATGGGTTAAAGTGCAACGTCTAAATTCAGTCTACAAATATACAGAATCTAGACAGTTTAAATTAGGTAAAAAAAAACCTAGATGTCTAATAGCCGTCTATTGCTTAGTGGGAACTTAGTTTGAGCTGTCTGTGAAGCATTAAACTCATACATCAGCTACATACTGATCATGCCGAACTGATGCTGTTTTAATACCAAAGTAGTTTACGACTCCACATTACAAGTTTAGAAGAAAAAGCAGTCGACCATAAAGACAATTACTCATGACAGAAGGAAGATTCTTCCAGTGATGCTTTTCTGACATCAAGTGACTGGGTAAGCCAATTTCTATTTAGGTCATTAAATGCACCTTCAGTTAGATTGCAAATGCACATAGTAATGGAATCAATGAATAAATCAATTGTCCTTTATTGGAGTCAAGAGATCGCAGAGAGGTGAAGCACACTTACAGGGTTATCAAGTGCATCACAAAAGCAAATTAAGAGAGATAAAAAGCACAAATAAAGAAACAGTACTGCGGTTAGCCAAGTGTAAGGCCGTTACCTTCTTTGAACAAGGGGAGGATTATCATAAAAAGTAAACACAGGAATGTGAAACAGGCCTATAATCTTTCTCCAATGGTATCACAGAGAATTAAAGAATTACAGTTTGGTAAAATAAATGCAGTGGTTGGAAAGTCAATCATCCAGTTTTTAAATATCTACAGAAGTTTCACTTTAATCCAGAGCTGTATTTTGTTCCCGGTAGATTTCACTTAAACTCAAACCAGAAACCGTCAACAGAGCGAGACTAATGAAGCAAATCTGATTAAATGAAGCAATAAACAGAAGATTACAGCATGTGGAGCTAAAACACCAAACACCTGTTTCTAAGTTGACGCAGTAAAGTTTAATTTGTGTTGCACCAAACAAAAACCCAAGTGTGTTTCTCTAAATTTCTTCTAAATGAATCTGCCTTTATCCTTCTGCATGTCTCAGGGAGCGTGGATCAGAGCCCACCCTCATCCCCAGCACTGTGGCACCTGGTCACACTCCTCAGCAGCAGCTTCACATATCAATCTCTCATTCCTCTCTGGAGCTAACGGAGCAACCTACAGGTTAGTCAACACAGGTTTTGAGAGATAGTAGAGGAGCTAGAAGATACCAGAGGAGCTACTTTGAAACTTACAGGGTTATTGCAGTTATATGTCTGTGACTGATAAAATGCTTGCTTACAGTACCAGGAGCGGAGCTTGTTCCCTTTGACAGTGATGACACTGACGATGAGGACTCCCCCAGCCCTTCCTCTACTCTGCAGAGTCAGGCTAGTCACTCCACTATCTCATCCAGCTATGGCAGTAAGTAATAAGAATAGATACTCAAGTTTCATAGGCACTTTTTCAAACTCTTCATACTTACGCTCATGTTTCTCTGAACTCCAAGATGACGAGGGTCCAAGCTCAAAAGATATGGCTACAGAGACCACCAGCAGTGAGGAGGAGCAGGAGTTCCCTGTGGCAAGCTCTTACGGTACTTCAGGGATGTTGGGCGTTGGAGGAGGTCGCCCCCATTCAGAGAGCCCCATGGATGGCCGTGCCATGCGCCGCTCCTCTAGGGGTTCGTTCACGAGGGCGAGTCTGGAGGACCTGCTCAGTATTGACCCTGAGGCCTACCAGAGCTCGGTGTGGCTGGGCACAGAGGACGGATGGTAAGTTTTGCACACAGACTTTCTGGAATAGATTCAGATTTGGTTTGTGTTTTGAGTTTAAAAGCTTCTTGTTGTACTTTTTGTTCACTTACTTCTTGAAATGCTTCTGTTTGCATTAGCATCCATGTGTACCAGTCCTCAGACAACATCCGAAACCGTAAAAACAGCATGAAGATGCAGCACTCCGCCTCCATCCTCTGTATACTGTGAGTTGATTTTATAATCACAGCTTTGCCTTCAAAAATTATGATACTAGACTTGATGCTGTAAAGACAGAAAAAAATGACAGGATGTTTTTGGTCTTTTGCAGATACCTGGACAACAAAGTGTTTGTGTCTTTGGCCAATGGAGAGGTGATTGTCTATCAAAGGGAAGCAGGTAAGCTTTATGTGAAACAAAGTAGGGGGAGGATCTCTAAGGAAGGATTGTCCCATTATCACTGAATTTACAATGTGGTTTTAAAGGTGTTAATTTGCACTGTAGGTCAGCTGTGATCATCAAATACAAAGACCAATCAAAACCTATTCATGTGTGTTTTCTTGATACTAAGTACATCCTCGTCATCTCATTCTGTAGGTAGTTTCTGGGACCCTCAGTCCTCCCAGACGTTAGTTTTGGGCACGCCCAGTAGCCCTGTCACCAAAATGGTTCCAGTGGGAGGAAAACTGTGGTGTGGCTCACAGAACAGAGTCCTTATTATCAACACCACGACATTGGTACAAGAGGTAGGCACACATGGACAGACGGTGAGCAGGTGCAAAAATTAAGCGATAGAGACCAGTCTGTGTTGAACACAACTCTCCTCTCATCCCTCTCTTTTCAGCACTGGTTCCAGGTGGGCACTGACAGCAGTCGCTGCGTGACCTGCTTGGTGGCGTACGGTCAGGGTGTGTGGTTGGCGTTGCAGGGCAGTGCACAGGTCAAACTGTACCATGCTCAGACTCTGGAGAGTTTAACAGAGGTGGACGTGGCGCCTGCTGTGCACAAGATGCTTGCAGGTAAACACATGCTGTAAATATGGGCACATATTTGGTAAAGTAACATAATGATGAAATGTTCAATTTTATTCCAGACAGAAATTTACTGCAATAGAAGTTTTCCTTTTACTCATGCTTTCTTTATGTTAATGCTAACCTCCCTCTTTCCCTCATTTGTATTCTGTTGTCATCCTAACCACTTCTCCCTCCTGACCTGACCTCCATCTTGTCTTCTTTTTCTCTTGCTCTTTTCAGGTGCGGATGCGATTATCAGGCAGCACAAGGCTGCTTGTCTGAGAATTACAGCACTGCTGGCCTGTAAGGATCTGCTCTGGATTGGCACCAGTGCAGGTAAAACACATTAAATCTAAGTAACCTTAAATGCAAATTATGTTTTCATTAAACTGGAGAGCATTTTGTTTCTTTCCATAACTGTACCAGACATTAAAATGAAATGTTTATTTACATAATACAGCAAAACGTGCCAGGAAACTGTTAGAGATCATGAAAAATAGATCAGCTCTGTGGCATAAACAAAGATTTTCTTACTTATTTCTCTAAATTCTTTTGGTCACTTTGATTGGAAAAGATTGGAAAATAAATAGCAATCATCTTTCTCTGGCTTTCAATTACATAAGGACCGGAAAACTGTGCACACTGACTTTATTCTACAGAAAATGTCAAGACTTTTTATGACTGTTTCATAATCTGTTGGATGCATGAATTAAGCTGATGTTCTTCTGCAGGGGTGGTACTCACACTGGCAATCCCAGCAGTGAGCTCAGGAACTGGGGCTGGGACGCTCAAGACTCCCCTGGCGCCAATGGGTTCGGCCCACGGTCACACGGGTCATGTGAGATTCCTGACATCGATTGAACTACCGGAAGGGTTTGACATGAACTTCCCTCCTACAGCTACTGACTCCACAGGTGGTTACTGTGTTTTTAATGTCTAACTCTTACTCGTCAAAAGTTTGAGAAGATCATTTTTACCATTAAACTTTTGTCCCTTCGTCTCTGTCCCAGGGAACCAATCACAGAGCGGCGGCACAGTTGATGGGAACCTCCAGAGACGTGACTCCCCTCGCCGCCGGACTTCTGCACACATCTCTCCTAAAACCAATCACCTAGTAATTTCTGGTGGTGATGGCTATGAAGACTTCAGACTGACCAATAGCAGTGAAACAGTGGGACGGGATGACAGTACCAACCATCTTTTACTCTGGAGGGTCTGAGACATCAAGTTTCGCACTTTTAACCCGCTCACTCTCCCTCTTGCGTGGAACAATGCACAAGTTCCTCCTCCTCCTACTCCAGTCAGTCGCCTCACTTTTCGGTGTTGTTCTTTTGGTCTCTCGCTCAGTCCAGCAGTCTCTATGTGCAAATTATTGCTGTCAGCTCCCTCTGTGACTTATTCAGACTCAGTTTTATTGTATTTTGTTCAAGGTGATGTGCATTTTTCCTTGCTGAATGGTATCTGTGCATGTCTGTGCTGTCCAGAGAAGTGTCTTTAATACTCAAGTCTCACGTGAAGGAGACAGGAGAAGATGAATGTGAGGGAAAAACTTGGACTGATGCACGTGTGTTGAAAATAAAGACATGCAGGAAGAACAGAGAAGAGGATTTGACTCTGCAGAATGTCAATGCACAGGAGCTGGACTTGGACATCAACCCCTCTATTCCACCATCATGTCATCTTTGAACTACAAATAATAAACCTCTTGATTATCAGAGGTTAATGTCGTGAGCAATGACATGAACTTCTACGAAATGAAACAAAGATGATTGAGAAACCGGATTGGCTGGGTTTTGACAAAAGCCCCTGCTGGCAGAGCCAAGATCAAGTAATTCTGGGTTTGATAATATTTCATCCAAGTGAGATCGCTTAGTCATCCTCACCTTTGAAGAAGAAGAAGAAGAGTCAATAAGAGTATCATTTAAGTGCAATATATTGTTAGGGGTATAACACATGCACACACTTTAATACCCAGCCTTCACTCACTGAACCTGAAAACATAGATGTGTTTTTCTACACTGATAATCATGCTGTTTTTCATTTCTTTTCATCTTTGCTGCCGTTATAAGACATCACCACAGAAGATGCCCAGCTTTAGAGCTGAGTAGAAAAAAGTGCATTGGAGACATTCCTCCTTAACGTGACTATGCCAAAGCCTTGTTTGTGTTTAATTTGTAACTTTAAGAAATCTAAAAAAAAAAGTTGCATTTGCCATGAATAAGTTTTTTTGAAGTTAAAATCAGGAGAGGACTTCAGACTCTTTAAAAATGAGTCCAGGCAGTGTGGCAGCAGATGCCAATAGTTTTGTACAGTATTTATGGTTTTTGATTTTTAGCGCTTTCTTTTGCAGCACTTAATTTATAGAAGATGTAGCTTTCACTTTTTTGTTGTCGGGTTGAAGAACAATGTCTGGCATGTTTGGTTTAGGCAAGCAGACAACGGGGGCAGGAGTTTAGCTGTTGTATCCGGTCATAATTTCGAGATAAATAAATGTAAGAAACAGGCCCTGAATGAAAAAGGGCTGGGGATAATTTTGTCATTATTTATCTATGAACTATTTGCAGCCACAAAATAATCAAGACAGCAAACTGATAAGTTGTCCAATCAATTCAAATTCCTCCCATGCTGTCTCAGCACCTAATATGATACTTATTTTCAAAGGACAAAACACAGTCACGATCACAGACCGAAATGTTCACATTTGTTTAATAGTTTTTGCACATTTCTGCAATTATTTCACATGAAAATAAAGCCCCAATTCTTCTCTTCTACTATGACTGCACAAACACTGATTTAAGAGCCGTATGCAAGTAGGTTGTAAGTGCAAGAGGAGAGTGCACAAGATACAGAGTAGGTCAGAAGGACAAATGGTGAGCACCTACACGTGCCTTCAGAGGGCTCAAAGTTAAGCCAATTAAACACACACGCACACTCACATACTCGCAGTCAAAAGTCAGCTCTGGCTCGTCCTGCAGCAGATGTCTAGTGAAGTAAAAGGGTGGCTCTGGTTTGTCCTTGTGCACACGTTAGCCTGAGGCTTTACAGGTTAAGCAGTGATTGTCTTTTATCCCTCCAAGCCTAGAAAACCTCGTTGCACTTTGCCATCTGGACCCTTCACCTCAGATTTCCCCCACTTCACAAATGCATCAACAGTAGGTTAACTCTCCCATAGTCGTCGCTGCAAACACTTAAGAGGATTTGCTGGTTGTTGTGATAGCCGAGCTGGTTCGACATTTAAAGAAGCATGGTGTTTTAAGTTTGAGTAAAGAGTTGGTAAAAGATGAACACCACTGTGATATAAACAAAAATCCAGTCAGAAGCCCATTAGCTTAGCTTAGCTTAGCTTAATTGTTGTCCAAACATAAAATTGAATCTGATTGGTTACTTTTTCTGTCTTTTTAAGGACTGTAACCTGTTTACTCTTGTTTATAGTGTCGATGCTAAGCTAAGCTAACCGGCTTCCAACCATACTTGGAAATCAGACACTCTTTTTGCCTCACCGCAGAGACTGAACAATAAAATGCTAGTTCTTTTCTCTGTTATGTAGCTAATCAAGTGTTTTACAGTCTGTTTGAAACAAATGTTGTCTCAGTGCTAAAGTTGCCGTGAAACCCTCCAACAAAAATGCTGTATAAAAATGCTAACTAAAGCGACAGGATTGTTCTCTGCAGTATGGAGTCAGCATCCGTGAACAGTAAAAATTCACCCTCAGCTCACAAATATATGTTAAATGACCACAGTCTCCTAATCCTACATACCACCGCTGTGCAATCTTTGCTGGTAGCCTACCTGTAATTTTTTGAGCAGAATTTCTTTAACTTCAACCTGAAAGGTGTGAAAATGTTGCAGTGGTAGACAGGTAGGAGGGGTGTATGGCCCCAGTTCACCTACTTTGGGTGTAATATCCATCTCTAGGTGTTTGATAAATCAGAATTTCTCAGCATTCATGTCCATGTCCATTCCAGCTATTTTGTTTCACAGCTCCAATCATGTTTTCCATCAAGGTTTGACTGAATGATTCTCAATTTAGATTGACATTTTACTTCAAAACCTGAATAATAACTTGTCCTCAAAGGAGATGTGTCCATGGGGGATCATATTTCAGTGTGTGCGTGATAGTTTCTAACCCAGTGTATTGATAGCAGTATAGCATGCACACACAAATGGATCATAGATGTGACTTAAAGCTATTTTTTTCCAGTCTCGAGAGAAAGAAGTATTTTTTGTGTTAAAAACAGAATATTTACCTATAATTTTTCACCATCACAGCATCCTATTATCACTGTAACCTTCAGCAACTTGTAAGTAACCCCCTCATGTCCGTATGTGAAAGAAGTCTTTATTGTTGTAAATATTAGTATATTGCCTTTTTCTGTAAATAGTGCACCCATGGTCCTCAATTGTTGATATGAATCTAATGGCATATTTTTATATATTTGTGTAAGTTTTTTGTTTTTTTTTGTACTATTTTCTCCTTTTCTTTTCTGGCATGTGCTGTCAGTGACGTTTAAATTATAACTGTCCTAGGTCTTAAAAACCGATATGGCGTCTGTTGTAATTTCAGTGACAGACAGATAAAGCTTCGGCGTTGATGTCTTTGTCTGCTAGCCGTGTTAGCTCCAAATCATATGCCTGCCATGTCACAGACTTCTACATGAAGGAAAACAAAATGTGGCAGTTTTCCTCCGACCACCGGGACATCATGACTGTGTTTATCTCTGCCTCTGGTTGACATCTTTCAGTTGTCAAGGTTACAGTCTATCAGAATAACTTCCTGTATGTAGCTGTTTTTCTGTCACTGTGGGTTCTTCTTTGTAATTAAATCAGATCACTGGTGTCAGTTTTTGTCTCAGTTTTTGAGTCTCATAAAACTCAAGTATTTGCCATGAAACCATGAAATGATACTGCTCAAGATGACACCAGGCTCCAGCTGATTACACGCTTTTCCAAGGAACACAGCAAACACCAGATGATGAGTGGGAAGTTGAGGAAGGAAGCAAAGAAACAGTTTACATTAGCATGTGTTAAAAGCAGATATTTAATAGGAAGGAAATGACACGATGTCGCCATGTTCCTGAACTTGATGTCACTCTGGGTTATTAAAGGCGAGTGTTTTATTCTTAACAATGTCACAATGACTTCGCATAAAAAGGATTGAATGGTTATAAATGACAGAAAAATGATCTGTGAGTTTATGAGGAATAATGTGCATACTTCTTTTAGGGCTTCTCAAAGCAAAAGGGCTTTTTGGTTCAACCCCAGGCTGAAAACACGGTGCACTAAATGTCCTTTAATGACCCTTAATTTGGAAAAATAGGAAAGGCCCTTAGGCTGGGCACAGTTTGAGTCTGGCTTCTCATTGCCCAAAAATATCCTTGTTGGAGTTGTCTTGTAACTTTCAAGTTTTTGGATAGATTCTGCGACAGACTGAAATAAACAATGATACCTCTCTATGATGTGCAAAAGCAAATGAGACGATTAATGACAAGTTTAACAGTTTCTTTAATACCATTTTTAATGCTTCTAAGCAGCTTTGGTTACTTTTCCTATAGCAGATATTCGCGTCAAAATTGTCAAAAAACAACAGGAGTAAATTTTGATCACTTTTAAGATCACTGTCACGCTAAGATCATGGGTGTGATGAAATTTTCCAATCTTTTGTACCCACAGCCATCAGAATTTCACACTCTTTTATAAATAGTAGGTGACTTTTTAGACATGACAAATGAGACGTCAGACGATTGAATTTCCCTTCGAGGACCAATAAAGTTATTCTTATTCTTATTGTTCTTATTCTTATTTGCAAAGTTATAAGGTCACCGCTTTTTCCACAGGGGGGTTTCCACAGTTGAGAAAGACAAAGTTCCTCAGGGGAGCTTTAAAGGGGACATAACAAACCCCCTTTTAACTATTTACAACAATTCACAGAGGTCTAAATGAAACATCTGTATAATCCTCTGGTCAAAAAATGTCAGTCGTGGGAGGCTTTGAGTGGCTGGAAAGGCCAAAGTCACGTGTAAGAGGTCAGGCTTGTGATTGAGGTGATGCAATCAGGTGTTTTTCTATTCAAACCCAACTGGTCAAACTCCCTTTTAAACCTAAATAAAGCTTGGTTTGTACTTCTATGTGGTCTTTGCTGTCCTGAGCACTACATTTCATGGCTGTTTTTGCAAGAAAACAAGATGACTGACTCAAAGTATATGGTGTTTGAGTTGATAAATGTTGAATGGCAGTTGATCATCCTGCAGTTTTTGCAAAGAAGAAAATACAGATGACAGAGGAGACATTGTATAGCCAGTGTACATGCAGAGAACAATACTACCTCGCACACCAATCATCGGGCTTGTAATCTGCATCGTTACATTTTTGAGGAGGTTTAAATTAGGCGACATACAGTATGTAGACTTCTGTGTCGGTAGAGGACATTATATAAGAATATGATAAGAATCTACTCATATCTTCAGGTGCACCTCTTGTCTCATGTTCTTCGTAGTAGTCCCATCAACAGGAACAGGGTCCCCATTGTAGATTACACAAGAATGCCTCATCCTTGCTCCATTATTCATTCAACTTTAACCCACTGACCCACAAAGAACAGTATTGTGATATGATAGCTGTACACTGTATGAATGCACACTATTCAGAATACTTAAAAGCAAATGTTGCCCCTTCCTCCCTAATGGCCACACATACACACATAGAAATACACGAGTTTTGGCTCCCTGCACACACAGAGTATTCAAAGGATGCATCAAACAGTGAAGCTGTGTGCGACGAATGAAAGGAGCAGCACAGAGACTCAGCTGTGACTGTCATGAATGACTGACTGATATTGTCAGTCATTGACTCACTCTGACTCACTTCAGCCCAGCGGAAGAGCCTAGGCCTGAAGAAATTTCCTCCATTCACTGAAATTAGATTTGTAGTGTAGTTTGTGTGTTACAATTGTCATTATTGACTCCAGCCACCTACATAAAGCATTAAAACACAACATGGTTTGTAAAGTACACACATTATAGGACCTCCAACTTTATTTCTATGACTTTGTTCTTTGTCTCATTGGGCATCAGGGTGAAAAAACATAATAGGAAGTCTGATTATTTCTGGTAAATTCATTGGAATATTTCACGTCATATTGTATTACATGTTGCTATTGGAAAAGAACAGGTGAATATCATAAACTAATGATGGCTGAATTCCATTTAGCTGCTTTAGTCTCGCTGTCTGGCTTTACCAGGCCCAGGAATAGAACCATGTTAATGTTATTAGCAACACCTGTGCTTTTCCAGCAGGAACAAGTCAGACTATAGGGAAGAGTGGGGTAAGATGAGCCATTTTTCATCTTTCGGATCACTACATCAAGAAAATTCTACTTTTGTCTCTCACTAGTGTATCTGCATATATTTCAAGATGTTGTGCATCCTTGTAAACCAACAGAATGAGTGTAAACATAACTGTCTTGATGATGTAGCATGCCAAAAAAACTGACCCTGTGTATGGGGTAAGTTGAGGCCGTATCCGTACTAACCCCCCACTGTCCACCCCAACCCTCCCTCACCTTCTCTCTCCCTAAATAACAGTCACTTCTTCACATTCATGTGTATTTTTTATCTATTATACGCTATTCAACTGGTACAATAATTCTTTTTATCATTATTGCATATAACTGCTAAAAAGTTGTTTTGTAAAAAGTCATTTTAACATGAGAATGTCTTTAAGTCAGTGGTTCTCAAGTCCAGTCCTGGAGGCCCACTGTCCTGCATGTTTTGGATGTTTCCCTGCACTAACACACCTGATTCAAATGATCAGCTCGTTATCAAGCTCTGTAATGGATTAATAACGAGCTGATCATTTGAATCAGGTGTGTTGGAGCAGGGAAACATCCAAAACATGCAGGACAGTGGGCCTCGAGGACTGGACTTGAGAACCACTGACTTAAGTGATTCAGAACATTCATAGCTGTATTTTTGAAAAGAAGAAGTAACACATTTCAACAACCTGAACTGAAACTCTGATCCTCTCATCAGACTCCTTTACTTTCTCAGTAGGCCAAATGGCTCATCTTACCCCTGAACTACTATAATTACTTTGTTAGTTCTCTAAGCTAAAATGGTGGACTTTTATGCTAGGTTTTTGACCTCATGTTGTAGCTCATAGATACCACAATTGATAAATAAAACAAATGTAAAATGTTCTTTTTTGGTCTGAACACAATTCTAATAAAACTTATGACAGACTAAATTCACTTTCAAGAGTGAAAAATTTTTTTTTGGAAATAAATGTCTAACCCCTTCACCCATGTGCTTCTAACCTTCACAGATTCCATGAATTGATGTCCATCTCCTAAATATTTGGTCACATTATCAATTTCTTTGACCATTTCCAAGAAATAGGGGGTGGCTCAACTTACCCCACTCTCCCCTATGTTGTAAAAGGCAAAAGCTTAATGTATAGAATACAATAACAGCAGGGCACTAAACAAGCCGTTAGTTTTAGAAATGACAACATTTAATAACATTTTTAAATCACTTTAAAAATCCAATTTTAACTGAGTTGACTTCATTTATTTAAACTTTATTTAAATATCTCATGAGCATCAAGAACTTTGTCACTAAACTAACTTTGAACCTGAGTTTTGTCCACATTTAATCACTTTGTTTTCCCAGCATAATATTTTAAAACCTACTTTCTAAATTGTAATTCAGTGTTCACAACTTCACAGGAAGTAGACGGAAGGAGACCTCTCGCAACAGCCAAGTCTGTGAGCAACAGACTGCCGAGAAAGCGACCGACAGAGGGGGTTTACCCACGCACACGCACGCTCGTGCACGCTGACAGGAGTTTCAGTTTGCAGTGATGACGCAGGGTGAGCTCAGTGAGCCAGCTCAGTGTTTATGTCTCTTTTTTTCACACTCACACACACACATACAAAGGAGCCAGAGAGAAAGGGGGACCTCGCGTATACCGGCTTTGTGGTTGTCTGTCGCTCTCTCAGACGTTGGTTAATCACACCTTATATCTCTGTCTTCTACAGCTGATGATGCTCTTCTCTGGACACTGATTTCGAGACACTTTTCTTCACCAAACCGGTAAGTCTGACTACTTTTTTTTTTTCAAAACTAGTAAGCCGGTAGTTGAGTCTCGTCAGTCCACCGGCTCGTGTGTGGGGGTTTTCTCGCCGCAAAGCCTGTCCGACCGTCGTGACCACTTTTACGCACGGCGGTGAAATGAAATCAGTCTTTGTCAGTGTGTACAGGGAATCATATGGCCCGTATAGGAGCCTATATGTTTCGGGGGGAATTGGGTCCCCTGTGTGGTTTAGAAGAATAAACGGACTTATTTCATTGTTTGCTTCAGTTATCCTTTTGTTTGGGCTTTTGCTGGGATGTTTATAATGTTTACGATGGCATTTAAGAATGGTTTGTGGTAATTTCTGGTTGTACCCAGGGCATCTTCTCTGGATATTTGATATTAGGTGAGTTAAATACACTCATACAAACTCTGGAAACTACAGCGGTTTGCCGTATAAAGAGTGAGAGCGTGCCTGACGCATTGTCATGGGTATACGTGATGACCTCACTGGTAGTATGATCCTCCTCCTGTCTTTTTAATGAAGTGCTGGCTTTGCTTTTATGTAGTGATGGGCATAGCAGTTCTTTTAGATGTACTGAATCACCAGAATCAGTTCACTAAAAAGATTCGTTCACCAAATGACCGAGGCTGTGTCCAAAATGGATCCCTAACTCCTATATAGATGACTATATGGGGGTTAGCGGCATTTTGAGGGGTGTCCGAAACCTGAGTGATCAATTCCAGTGCCCCATATAGACGACTCAAAATTTCCCATAAAGCACTGCAAAATGAAGTGACCATTCGATGGTCACTCAGCGGTGGTGGGCATCCCGTCATGCATTGTGTCTTGCCATGTAGTGTGTGAAACCTCCGGTGATTGAGTTAACTACATAGTCAACTATATAGTAAAACTTCATATAGGTGTTAGGGGTTAGAGATTGAGTGATTCATTTTGGACACAGCCCGAATCACTTAACGCATGGTGGGAGAGGCCTGCGACCCCGACCTCCTGAACCGATGGACAGCTGAACGGTTCAGGGTTCAGTTCAATTCATAGTTTCTGGGACTTGGAGACAAGAGTGTTTGTCTGTGTTGGTTTGACAAAAGTCATAATGTTCTAAATGTACTGTCCTGTTGTATGCTATTTATCCGGTCTGCTCAGGAAATTGGGCTCAGTGAGTGATTCGTTCACTGTATGTTTCGAAGAATTCACAGTGAACATGCACTGGTCCCTCGCAAACTGCTGCAATGATAGGATGCTGCGGGTTTAATGCACTGTTTGAGACATGCTGTGTCCTATTGTAAATAAGTTGTTGTTATGGCAATTTAGCAGTGAAAAAAAAAGTTAGTTTTTTCTGACAAAAATGATTTCAGAGTGTAGTTCAATGTGTGATTCGTTTACCAAGTAATTCAGTTGTCGGTGCATGCGGTCCCTTGTTCATTGACTGCTCACCTGACAGTGCTGCACTGCTGACAGCTCAACCGAAGTGAGAAATGAACGACTCACTTGAGGAAGTGATTCGGTTCAGTACATTCACTTAAAAGATTCGGTTCTTTTGATTGAATCGTTCGTGAATGACCCAACACTACATACTTCCCATTTTATACACATAAAAGTAAACTGATCTGTTCAGTTTAAGCACAATTACAGTTTGGATAACTAAAATCATATTGAAAGTATCTGAAATGATAAATAATGTGTTTCTATGCAGTATTAAAAATATACTTCTGAAGTACCTACTGATTAGATTTTGTGTCTCACCAACGTCACACATCACACCACTCTGGTCCACTGTGGTTTTGGCAGGATGTACTGCTGTGTAAGGAGTCCTGTGCACGGTGCAGCCAGGGCAGACACCCTACAAACACACACTTACACAAGAGCTAAGATGAGACTGTCATTTTTGGCTGTTGGCTTCTATTGTCTGAGTCCAAATTCCTGAATGTTTTTCTCGAAAAGAGGCTTTCTCTCATACACAATCATACGCACATACCTGCGCACACAATTCCACCAGAAGAAGGCCTTATCACTGTTTCACTCACTCATCCTTAAAATAATCACAGCGCAGGCATGTAGAGTAAGGATTTTACAGGATTTACTACATTTATTTATCAGTCATATGAAGACTTTGATGTACCAGTTAAAATTTAATAAAATATTTGATACCCCACTTTCCAGTTTCCAGTTATCTGTTAGGAAATTTCACACCTTCTTGTTTGAACAGAAGCATGAGTGTGTGTCTGGAAATGTGTGTGATTGGTGAGGGTGGGGTGATGTTAGAATCTCTCTATCCTAGAGGCGTCTCTACTTCTGGGATGTTGTACCAAAATAAATCACAAGAGTGAGCTGAAGCGGAGCAGAAGAGTGTGACTATGATCCTAAAGTCTTTCATATGTCAATGTCACACGCTCACTGCAAGGGAACACTTGTATGTAAATGACTTTCATGATCAAAAATGTGACGTTTGTTTCTGAAGACTTTACTTATTAGTTGTTGTCAGGCCAGAGCAGTGCACCTCTGTGACTTACGTGATACCAAGAAAATGTTACAGTGAGAAAAAACATTTTGATTGATTAATTTGGGATTAATAATAGTTAATTACGGTCTTCTAAAATTAGATAAATTATACATTACATCATAAAGATAACCATGCACTCTAGAGATTTTGTGTGTGTGTGTTTGTGTAACACTTGCTCGACTAGGTTTTTGACAAGCAGGTCCTGGCCTGTTACCAAATGCATTTAAAAACCTCCCTGTGTGTTATATAACATGTCTCGCCTTTTAAAAAAACGGAAATTATAGTATTTGTGTGTTAAAAAGTGACAAAAAAACACTCATAGGTGAGTTTAGTTTTGATTTAACCTGCAGAACGTCACATTTTGTCATATTTGGTGCTCATGTTAACAGCTGACGCACACACAGACAAAGTGCCTTAATTAGGGGTTGTGTCTGGAGCTGCGGATTTACCCTGCGCCAAATTTAACCCCCATTATCAAGTCTTCTCCACCCAACATTTACTGTAGGGTGCCTGCTTCCATGTGCAGAGAAGAAGGAGAGAGGGAAAGATTTTAAAAGGGATACAAACAGGCGACGAAGAGAGAGCATTAGACCCGATGACAGGGGATCCAGGTGTGTATGTCGCAGCTCTGAGTTGATAATAAACTTAAATGTAGGGATTATCCGTGTAACTTACCATCAGATAAAACTCTTTTTGAACATATGTGCAAGTCAACGACAATGCCAAGCTTTAATTAGGCCAGCAATCCTATCATCTGTCCATCCATCCGCTCAACCAGAGTGGCTGGGAAAAACTCCAGACGGTCGTCCATCCCCGTGCCGGCCAGCCTTCCTGCTCAGTGCCTGTGCCAAAGAAATTCCCACTGCAGCAACCGCAGATCCTGGTCCAAGCTGGTTCATAGTTCCCTACACCGGTGGAACATCAGATAATTACAGGGGAACCTGGCTGGACAAAAAATGTGGAATATTTTAGTACAGACATGCTCTTCTAATAACACTTAACATCTAAAATTGTACACATAACACACCGAAACTTTTAGTGTCTCTTTTAAACCATTTTGTCTAACAGGAAACTGAGCAAACTGCAAGTCATACTACGGGGAGTTTCCATCAGTTCATCCTGTTGTGAGAAAGGACGCAGAAGACAGTCATATCCTGGATGTTTAAACTCTTTTGTAGTTAAAGTTCACGAAGGTCAAGCAGGTTTCGGTGTCATATTTTACTCCTCTCCATTGTTTTCTAGTAAAGTGTGCTGATCTTTGAGCCAAAATACTGATGAGAGCCCAATCCCACTACACACTCGCCCTTCACTACCAGGTGTCAGTCGTGATGAAGTTACACTTGCAGCTGTGGGTATAAACAAGACAGGCAGGTATGGGACGCTCTCCTCACTCCATCAGAAAACAAAAAGATTAATCCCCATAGCAACACAAAGACGCGTCCTGAGCAAGGCAGCGTTTAATTTCTTAGTTAACGGACATCACGGCTGCCTTGTTTCTTCATCCTCCCAGTAAAATCGTAAATCCAGCAACCATCACAGTGACAGGACCTAAATTATACTTCTGATTGTAAATGATTCCACACGTCTTTGAACCTCTTTACTATTTGTGCCTGCACAATCAAATCAAACCTCAGCACAGAGGAAGACTTCGTTTGATCTTTCCGAGTCACGTCTTTGTGATGTTTTTTTTTGTCAGTAAGACAAAGGTGGACACATACAGGACTTATATTTGTATGTTGTTTCATCCTCCTCCATTTTTGCCGTCGCACTACCTGCAAATCCCATCATGAGTGTGCATCGATGCAGACTCGCTATTGAAGGGCTGAACGGTCCACTGGTCCTCCACGCTCTGTGGTTTGGGACGGCCTTCAATATGGCGGAGCCTTCGCGGGGACGTGCAAACGGAGGGAGAGTGTATAGGGCGAGTGTGTAGGGGGCGGTTTGGGATTGGGCCGAGGAGTCGCTAAGTAGCTCACTTTATCAAGAAGTTCTGTACTGAGTAGTTCAAACTAAAACGGAGGTGTATCTTTAATAAGTGCCTTGTTTTAACATGGTTTTGTGAAGACTAAGCAGGCATCATTGATCTTGCTCTGCTCGGCCAAGTTCGTGACCTTCAACTCCTCTGCCTCCTCCATCTGCCCTGTGTCTTCCCCTCTGTTGACTGTCTAATGACATAGTCTTAAAAATAAGCTTTAAGAAAAGAGGAAAAGAAAGAAACCAGACTTTTGCTACTACCACATGAGCGAGGAAAGCATATCTGTAGAGAAACCTGCAATCTGCTAGCTGAACCTGCCAGTAACCGATCGCTTGCTTTAAGTTGCCAGATCGAATCACACACCAACATGTTCGGGTCAATGTCTTTGTGATTTCTGTTTGGATATGTAAAGTGTCTGGCTTTATGTGTGTGTGTCAATGTGTATGTGTGTCATGTTTTGGAGAGGATCCACACAACCTCTCATGTGAGGAGTGCTACAGACATGCCCCGTTACAAAACAACCGCTGAGTAATGACGATGTAGCCAACAAAGCTGGAAATTGAAGCTCTTGTCAGTCGCAGCACTTTTATAGAGTTATTTAATACAGCTCAAACACAGCATATTTAGATCCGTAAGTATATGTGGATGTGAGTGTGCGTGTCTGTGGTCGGGTTTGCATGTTGGCAGCAAGCTGTAGGGTTGCTAAATCATAGTTTCTTGCCTATCTAGTTCTGCTCTCACATATGTAAGAATTTTTACAGTAGGCCTAGACTCGGAGGTGCACATATGGGGTTGTTTAACATTCCCAGAGCTCTGCATGTTCCCATTGCTCACTCACTCTGACCTCCACTTTCCCCAAATGGTAATGTCTGTCTTTGGACTCACTGACCCTGTTACATGTTTAAGTAGCAGCATGGATGTTTTAATTTGAACAATACTTTAACAGTACTTAGTAATAGGGCTGTCACAATATCAGATTTATGCAATTTATGGAAAACTTGAAAATTGAGCAAAGGCAAGACAAGAGTGGAGCAACACATTACCTCATAATCTTAACTTTTTAAGGTGACCAGACTCTGAGAGATTAAATTGAAGCTAAGAAGGGTTTGTGGCCAAAAAATGTGTCATACACTTCATTACCAACATTTGCATGTTCTTCCATGTTTCTCAATGTTTGGCGGACATGTACATTCAGTTGTTTTTGTATGCATGGCCCCCGATTGCTGGTCATATGCTGCCAATAAGCTGTGATCCTGGTTAAATGCAGGGTCAACGTTCAAAAACAAACATGGTTCCAAACAACACTGGTCACCGTGACAATGCTGGGTATCGTTGATGTTTGAATGGAGTTTTATTAGATTGCAGATCTTCAGACTGAGGATCATTGATCACTAACCTGTCGAAGAGAGCGCATCGCAGAGAGACAAGAGGAAAGTTTTCGACACAAACCATCACAAGAGCAGTTTAGCAGATTATACCAACCAAGAGAGAGCAGCGACAATGTTTGCAAACCAGAAAGCCATGGAAAAGCTGAGGAGGGAAAGAGAGGAAAGAGAGAAAGAGGATGAAAGAGTAAGAAGAGAGATGAAGGAGAGAAGGTTGCAGGAGGCGAAACTAAAAGATGAGGATCAGAGAAAGGCTAATGAGCTGATGGCCGTAAGAACTAAGAGTATGAAGAAAGTCCTGATCGATAACTGGGTAGGAGACCTCAAAGCCCCAAGTAAGCCTGGATACAAGATGCCTGATCCAAACAGCTCCACCTACCTACTCTTTGTGGCAAAGGAGGCCCCAAAATCCAAAGGTTTTTATCATTTTAAATCCTCACCCAAACCCAAAAAGGAGTCCAAGCAGTGGGTGCCTAACATCTTAAAGGTTGGGTACTGGATGGACAGATACCAGGACCATCATGAGAGGAAGGACGAGAAGAGGAAGAAGAAAGCTGAGGAGCAGTATGCTCAATGGGCCACCTCAAAGACGAGACGAGCCGGCTTGGTTTCACGGCAGAATGACTTTTACACTGGAGGGTTTGCTGTCAACAGAAACAGCATCCTCAAATCTGTACTTTAATGTATCACGCTTTTATTTAGATAATTTATCTATCTGGGGTTTTTGTTGCTTTATTTCCTGTATGCTAAGTTACTCAATTGAATGAAAGCAGTTGAAATAACAGTAAGCTAGAACTTCAGAGTCATGAACAAGTAATACCTTTCCCATATCTGTTCAGCCAGGAGACTATTTGCTTGACTTAGCTTAGTTTCGTATGACACAGCTAAAAGAGGAGTAACAACAAGACTCGCCAAGTCAGAAAGTCTAGAAGCCTCTGGCACCTCTTCAGCCAATGGATTATACAATTTGCTGTCTTTCTTTTGTCCATTCAAAAACGTGTTAATTTGACAATTTGAAACTTCTCTAGAGGTCATACACTTGATGTACAACATGACCATTAAAAAGTTTCACCAGATTAGGGTTATCCTCAAACATGATAGTTAACTTTAGATGGGCTGCTGAGTGAACTTAGTACCTTTTGCTCATTTGTTTGACTTCTTGTTTCTTCCTTTGTTCATTTTAGCCCTAAACAAAGCGAGGTAATTGTAAGATATTTTGTTTTAACTGTCAAAAAATAGATTGAACTATTTTTGAATGCCCAGAATCTGTAAGAATTAGGGGTGTTGTCTCTGCCTGGACACGACTTCCTAAAGCAATAAAGTGGAGATGATTATTCACTGACTAAAACGGTGATTAAGTCAATCCCCTGTATTCGTTTGACAAATAGAGGTTACATGTTAAAAGTGTTGTTTTCACACTTCATACACCCGTTTGTGTGAATGAAAACATGAATTGCATGATTATAGTGTGCGTGTTCACTGACTTTATATAGAGGCAGAATATGTGTGTGTTGGTTGTGTATTATAATTTAACGTGTTGCTGGAACATGAGGAGTTCATTTACCCCCACAGTTAATGATGCCGGTGATGTAAGGGAAAATACCACACTCTCAAAAACACCTACTCCCACAGTGTTTCACAACTCAGATTGCCTGTTGAGCAAAACCCTGAAATAGCAAGATGGACAGAGTTTGGTTTGTGGTTGATTTTAGTTAGTGATAGCAAGGTCATTATGTGATTAAAACGCTTTCTTTAAACAATAAGTAATGAGGCAGACTAAAATCCTCAACTAGTGATTAAACAAATTGGTAATATATACTTTAAAAGTCAAGGTACACCTTTATCAAGCTATGTATTGCATCTGTTTATTATGAACAAAGGGATCATCTGTTTTGTCTGGGCTTCCTCAAACCTGCATTTGTATTACTCTGGCATTAAAGAAGTATTCTAACTCACAGTATTAAGTCTGTTCTTCCTGTCATTATCTATCAAGGTGAAGTCAATCTCTCTGCTTCCAATTCAGCAATATCTGACTGCCAATGCGCAGCAGAGACACCAGAGAGGTCGTTTAGGTTTCTTCAGGTGTACATTTCCCTTGGAAAACATGGTGCCTGGCATCTCGCTAACTCGAGGACAAATAGAAGAAACAATGGACACAGAGAAACATTGGGAGGACTGCTTCCTCAGACATTTTGAGGAGGTGACACTTGCCCACTTATCAAACTCACTTCTTATAATGAGACATTACCTGAGCACCAACGTAGAAAATGTTAGTGCAAATCAGCCTTTCATTTAGCAATAATGGGCACCTCCGTTTAGTCAAACAGAGGGTATGGTTGCCTCCATCACGTCGTTGTCTTACACATGCACATTATCTCTTGGTCCATGAAATGTCTAAAGCACAATGGAGTATAATTACCTTAAACCTCTTTTGCTGTCCTAGTCCTTTTCTATTGTATTTTACTCCATGTGCCGTAAGATAATTGCATGTGCAACGCTGCCAGGTCTTCCCCAAGGCTGAACGTGCAATGTGACATAGTGGTGCTTAATAGGCACTCATCGTTGGTATTAGAACTTGGTGGTTAACTTCTTTTGTAAGACCTGTCTACCCTACCATGAAGAGGGAAATCCACGTCTTTTCAAATGCTTATGAAGTGTTTCATCAGCCCTTTGTGACCCAGCAAAGATTCAGCCTTATTTCAATAAGTTTTTTCAAGGAGAAACAGTTTGAGCCTATGAACCGTGAAAAATCATGTATCCCCTATAAAATCTCTGAATGTCAAGGTTAGCACTTGTCAAAAATTAAGAAAAGGCATTTTAATTTACGAGACAATTTATTTCTGAGTTGATATGTTGTCTTAAAAGGTTTTATGTTTTACAGACAAGGTATTCATTTCCAGCACGGGGATGATAATAACCCAGTGCACTTCCCTATCCAACACTGATTACCCGTTTCTACTCCTATAAAACATAACTTTGGACTACCAGCCTATCAAAGTCTGGTCAAATTTTCTTGCACACTATGACCAGATTGTATATGTCCTAAAACAACAACAACAACAACAACGAAGTAAGAAACCAAGAGGCATGTCAATCTAGTCAATATAAAAATAAAAGAGTACATTATGACAGTGATGAGATTAGTAGATTTTCATATACTGTATTATTCAGTGTATTAAGCACATGTTTGATTCCTTTTCTGCATCATAAAAGCATGCTGCATCCTATACAGTGGTTTGACCAATACACTGGTAAAAATGTGGGAAGAGGTATTTGATTGTGTTACCCTGTTTACCCAGAAGATGGCACCCTAAGGAACAAGTAACGGTGCAAGAAAGTGCTACACGGCTGCACAGAATCTGCAAAATGTGGACTTGCTGAACACAATGATAAACATCATGTAGGTTTGGATGCTTTTCCATCAGAAAGACCTCTAAAATCAGACCTCATTATGTACCAATGCTATCTTATGGGACCTGGTCTTGCAAAACTATGAAGAAAAGCCTGGACTTAGGTTACACTATTGTTTTCTTAGGCCAGAGATAATTAACAGCATCAATTTTGGCCAGCCAAGGGATTGGGAGGAAAACCTGAGCAGTTCACCTGTAGAGGGTGAAACAAAACCAAAGTCACCAACAAAAACAGTCCTGTCTGATTTGTTTCTGAAATGTTTTGGAAGTTTTAAATTGGTGACAGACAGGGATTTGGATGTGGTGTGTAAGACTCGGTGGATCGCAGTGAAACATAAAACTTGATAGTAATGTTATGTTTAATGATTTGAACCAGAGAAAGCAGTAAACTGTGGGCACTGATGGGAATTAAACCAACACTTGGGAAACGCCTTGATTGAATAGGGCAAGGATCACTTGGGATTTCTAAAAATGGTGTTTGGTTTAAGTTAGGCAGATTAAGTTTGTCAGAGTATTCACTTCACAGCAGGTCTTTTACAGGCGCATTTCTAAAGCTGTCCGTATACCACAAAGCTTGCATTGTGGTCTATTGTTAGGTTTGCAGTACTGTTGCTGCTTAACATAGACTTTTATCGACCCCTGCATCCATGTACAGTATATAGTAGGGCTTATGTATAGCCTCAGATTCCAGGTTATCCTTAGGCAAAGGTTTTATTGTCCCTGTCAGATCTCTGTGGGGTTGAGCCCAGTGTCTGCTTACAGAGACTTTTCAGCCTCTAGATACAAAACATGAACATTTTCTCTGTTATCTGGCGTTGGGTTTCCCAGTGAACTAGATATCCTAATCTTTGTGTGTGCAATGGATGATATACTGGGGTGGTTTATTAATATAAAGTGCAATGCTATTTTTAACAGGACAAGACCATTTTTTCTTTCTAATCAGGGCTTGTATTTACAGCAGTGTGAGATTCCTGACTCAAAAATGGCACATTTGTAAGAATGACAGTGTATTTTTGAGCCTAAAATACCTTGTGGCTCTAAAAATGAAGCACGGTGTCATGTCAAACCAGAATTTTACGTGCTTGACAAACACAGCTCATTGTTTGAAATCCAATAACACGGCAGCATGACCAGCATCTTCTGCTGCCCACTCACCTCAAACTCAAAGGCCAGTTGTGCCACTCATTCTCGTGTTTCCTCTTTTGTGGTTCCTTCCTTCCTTCACAGCTTCATCCAGTGGGATTTCTCAGCTCAGCTGCTGCATGACATCAAGGAGCCAAAAACAGCTTCTCAAACAAATTAACTGCGATTTCGGTCTTAGCCCCAAACCACAACCAAATAGAATAATGTCTCTGTTTTTGTCATGACTTGCCATTACTTCTTTATTATCACTATTTTTAGGACCTCTGACCAAAACAGAAGATTTGACTGGTCATCTAACGCTGTTATGACTTGTTATTTGAATGTGTCAAATAACAGCTCCAACATTTCAAATAATTACTGTTTTGAGAAAAGCTGTCACGCTCTTCTCCGAGTCTTTTTTCGGTAACTTTGGATTTATGCATCATCTGGTTGTTTTTGTCCATTCTTATAGCTGAGGCATCTTGGGCGTCGGTGTCATTTGCCCTTTTAGCTTTGTATGTTGGGATATATTGTCTTGTTAAACCCTCCCTTTCCATTGCTTTCATCCGTCTCAGTTTTTTTGTCTGACACCTTCTCTTTCTGTCTTTCTCCCGCTCTACTTATTCTGTCTTCCCACACATCCATCTCTCTGCATTCTGGGCACAAACCAAGGCAACATGGCCAACAAACGCAGGAGCAAACAGGGTCATTCTGAAGTGAAACTGTCAACATTAAGATACAATAACAGGATTGACAGCTTGAGAACAAAGGGCGCAATTCTGAAAAAGCACGTGGAGCTTAAGTATGAGAGCTAAGGGTGTGAGACAAAGAAGTACATCAAGGGAAGAGAACAAGCACACAATTACACTTAATAGTCATTAAGTTTCATACTTAATCATCTTTGTCTTTGTTAAAAGACAATAAGTGCCCATAGATGCTACATGTGATGTTGTAAGAGGTCTTTTTAAAGAAAGGTAAATTTAGATTTGTGGTTTGTCCGTGGGGTCAGATCAAAAGTGACGATATTTCAATAACGGGGTATGATAAAGTCGAAGTAAGAGATCTTTTTTAATGCCCAAAAAGGTTTTTTATGTCCATAGCTTGGTTTATAAATCTTTATTAAAATGTGCACTTCCTACTTTTTTGCTAAAATTTATCAGAAAATAAGATCCTTTCTTGTCCGTCTGTTGAATATGATAATATAGCCTATACTGCTAGCACAGCATAGCCAAGCCACAGGAGAGACAAAGCAAGCCCAGCTATCTGAAAAACTAAATTCATCAATGAATAAAATCAGTGGAATGAAGCTCATTAAACACGGTTAGAGGGCTGATTTTGGGCGAAAAGAACAAGCTGTGCTCGTGCAAAACTAAGCTTGCTAGCCGCTGGACGTAGCTTCATATTTTGGCTGACACTAGCTAAAAATAGAATTATGTACCCATATGATTTAAAAACAACTCTTTTGAGATTATCAGGATTGCTGCACTGCTGCAGACCTGAGTAGAACTTTTTATGGACTAGCTGAAAAAGGCAAACAAGACTACGGTCATGGCGTCACTTTTGCAGTGGGTTTGTGGGGAAAGCCTCAGACAAAACTGGACTCTAATGCAAATTCATCACACGCAGGCACTGCTGGCTTGGCCAGTGGACTGTGAACTTCTGAGCCTGTCAGGGAGTAGGCACATTTTGAACATCCTGTTTAGCAGTCTTTCACAAGCCCAATTGCAGTCACATTTCCTCCATATCTGTCCTCGTGATTTTGATTCAAAAATATCTTTGTGTCAACTGGAACCTTTTGACAGTGAACTATCATCTGGTATAAGCTATAACCTCTTTTACATTGACAGTTCAAGACAGAACTTTTAAGCCACAGTAACTTCCACTTTCAATATCACAGTACTTTGTGGCTGAGCTGGCATTAGAGTTGAAGTATGGTCAAGGTGGGACAAAGTCAGGGTGTCAGAAATAAAGGTCTGATAGTACGCCATCTATACCACCAGCAACCAGGGTAGAGGGTCATGCATGTCTGTAATTCTTCGTAACATTGTGGTTGAGATGGAGAGCAACTTTGCTTGAGTCTGCAAGTCAGTACAGCTAGAAAATGTATGAGCTGCTGTTCATCCATCATCCTGCTTTTCATAGCACTGGCAGCTGCTGTGGCTTAACGTATGTTTGTAACAATGCTGCTGTGTTATATGTCACCACTTCCACTTCCCATTTGGTTTTCCTAGTGCCAACATAATGTGAACTTACACATATGGGCTACAGTGCCATTGCAGAATCGATGTAGAGTGTGTGAGTTTGTGGAACTGTTATGGCACTGTAATGTAAAAAAGGCTCATTGGACAACCCTCTAATGGAAGGAGACGACTAATTTTATAGGTGCTTTTTCACCCCATGCTTTTTAACATGCAAGCTTTTCAAACAGGTTAAATGTGCCACAGCCTGATCATCATACTGTTTGAGTTTACTGCTTACTGGGGTTGGAGTTCAGCTGTTTGAATGACCACACTATGGGAGGTCAAGGAAGACTGTCTGTGGAAAACCCTCATTCCTCAAGCCCTCGAGCCGGAGTCCAGTTTGTTACTTGACACTTTCCAAAAAGAGTGATTTAATTTAAGGTCCCGGTTTTGTTTAGCTCTCTCTATCATTGTCGTTTTATTGATCACATTTTCCCCTTTTTTCAGCTCTGTGTGTTTGCACGTGTGTCTATAAGAGTATAAGAAAGCACGTGTGTGTGTGTGGCTTGTAATTAGCCTCTTGCTTTGGTCTCAATGGCATTTTAACAAACGCTTCTAAATATATCATGCTATCAGGCTGAAGTTTGAGGAGTCTGGCTCCCTGACACTTTCTCCTTTTTCCTTCCCTTCCTCCCTCCTTCTTCTTCATCTCCCTCCTCTTCATCTCTTTGGGTCCCTTGCCCTTCAGCTTTGTGTTTTTTTTTTCTGACTAGTGGTTTTTATGTCAGCTCTTTATCTTGTACTTCCTCCCTGAAATTATGCTACAGAAGCCTGTCATTGGCATGTTACATTTTTTTCATTTTTTGTTTGTTTAAGGCACAGCTTAGTTTTGGCTAGGTATGAAGGTATGCCAGATGTGCGTGTGTACATGAGTGTGTGAGTGTATTTATATCACCTGCAAACATAAAGATTAATGCTCATATGCAATGCCATGCTAAGATCTCCATGCAGGATTTTGTATGTAAGTAAAGTGTTCAGTTGTATACGTGTTTGTCTGTGCTGGATCTGCATAAGAATGAGAATGAATGGATTTTTGCGAATGGAGTAGTTTTGACATGCGTGCTAAACTAATGTTTAAAATGTATGCTTTGTTACGTGTTCAAAGGTGCATTAAAAACAGCCTCACCCCTCCCTCCCCACTCTTACATGACACACATATGCACAAAGTAGCACAACCACTGTGATAGAAGGGGCATGTCCGAAGGATGTCAGGGGTGTGTCTGTGGTCAGAGTGACAGTATAAGACACCTCAGGTACACTAAAATCTTCATTCAGCTGCACAGGCTGGAGTGTTTGTGTCGTTTCTTAACCTACTGAGCTGCAATTTAGTGTTATACTTGCTTCACGTAGATCTTTACAGAATTATACATTGATTATTTAAGCATTTTTTATTTTAATTCAGCAGTTATTTTTGAGTGATTTCTTCTAGCAGCTCAAAAAACAAAAAACAAAAAAAACTTTTAGCAACTTTTGTGGGTCTTCTTGGAAAGCATTAAGAAAGTCAGAGCAGTTAGAGTTTGACCCTGACTCAGCATTTGTAGCAGCACATACAGCATCCTCGCTGAGTTGCCACGGCAACTGTGCCAGACAGCTGCAAGTCTGGGGTAAGTATTCTCTGTCCTTCTGCATTAACTCCCACTCTCATTTTTCTCCCCTCTTTTCTTTCTCCACCTCTGCTGTCTTCTTTTAGACTCAAACCAAAAAGTCAGTTGCATTTCCTCAAAATCTTCTCGTTTTTATTTTTATTTTTCTCCTCTCTCCGTCTTTGTTTGACATCCTCCAAATACTTCTCGTGTTTACTTTGGTAACTGGCTGTTTTCACAGGCCTGTTTTGCACTGGTCTGTCCGTCCAATAGAAAAAAGAAGATAGATATTTCTTACATTGCTCTGTTTGTTTTTGCCTTATGTAGCTTTCCATTAATATTATCTTCACAGACGAAAGGTGTGCAGGTGAATCATGGTGTAATAAATATGTCACTCTGTGAAGTCTGTAAAATCTCCATAATAAATAACCTGCATTGTGCTTTAGCATAGATCACAGCATGGTCCCTCTGATTATTCAAAACCCTCTCATTGTGGCCACAGATGTTAGTTGCCTCTTTATTTGGGTGCTGCAGGGAAGCAACACTTGTAGTGAATTATTTTTACATTAACACCTTATTTGACAGGCTGCAATGACACGATACTTTAAAAGGTCGGTCTGGTCCGTCTTTGACATGCAGTCCAGCATGTGCTGTATATGTTTATCTAAACTTAAAGTTGAGGTCTAGACTGAACAGCCGGTGGCAACTTTGTGACCCACTTGCAGTCTCTGGAATTTAACCTAAATCCTCCACTTGTTGTGTGCTAAAAACGGACATGAGAATTTCTCATTGACATGTGACCTCGGGTTAGATTTCTCGTTATTCCATACAGTAAAGACATCAGTGAAGGACAGTGGTAAAAGCCTCGCTCGACACGTGTGTGCATGTGATACGACACATAAAGAAATCTATATGTGAGCTGAAGCGCTGTGTTAGATAAACTGTTGTCACATTGCTTCTGTCTGCATAACTAACTTTAGATATGACACCATTATTTTACAACAACGCTATGTATTCACTTGTGGCACCCATAGCATGTCAGTATAGACTCTCCTGTGGACATATGTTCAGAGAACATACGTTCAATGATTAAATCCTCTTTTGTTCCCTCTTAATGTTGCACAGTTTTGATTTTGGTAATCGGTGAAACAACTTCTGAGCTGACCTAAATGTGAGGAAATACTCACGCAGCTAACAAGCATGTGTCTGCAAATGAACATGCTGCACCATGAATTACTGTGACTACCCAGGGCCCAGAAATAGCTGCAGAAAATCCCTACTTCATTTTCTCAGGTCCAGGAAAAGAACCTGAGTCATGCAAAATGTTATTTACAGCGTTTCACACCAACTTCTCACCTGTCTGTTACTTGAAAAAGCCTGCTCAGGATGTCTCATAAAGTGATTCAGGTGTTTTTATGGCATGTGAGTATGTGTAGCTTTGTGCGAGTGTGCACGCTTATGTGTGTGTCTGCGTGGAGGAGAGAAACGTTTGACTTTGCAAGTGCTGGGCGGTGATATATCATGTTATTATTCAAAGCTCATTCACATCTGAGTGGAGAAATAGTCGTTAAAGGATGAAAAGAGGGTTTGCAAAAATGGTACGGTTGTGTTGAGGGAGAGGACATGAAGTTCGCTGTGTTTATAATGTGATTAACTGTTTATATGACCTGTGTCTGTCTTCTTCTTCCTGTAGATCATATGAACATAGAAGAATACTTTGAAGAAGATGAGGAACCACCTTTGCTGCTCAGCGCTCGTCCTTCTCACGGTAAATACGTGTATGTAGGTCTTTGTGCGTCTGTGTATTCATTAAAGCAGTAAAAGTCGTCCGAGTTTTGGTGTTGGTTTTGACGTTTTTTAAATCCACTTTTTTTGCAGCAAACCTTCAATCTGAGTCATGTGCTTAACTTTGTGAGTGTGTGTGCTTATGTGTGTGTGTCTCAGGTGTTTGGCTGTGGTGGGACCGCAGCGGTGCGGTGTCGGTGGGGGGAAGGATGCATGTGTCTGCAATGCCCTGCTGGCCTGGAGCCCTCCAAGGTGAGACTACAACTGAAAGTGCAGTGACTAATAATGGGGTTGAACGTCTTCAAACTTAATTTGTCACTTTGTTTTAACTATTTCATGAATTTTTGTTTTCCCCTTATTTATTCCTGTCCCCTTAGACACTTCACCTCTTTAGTAATATTTTTCTATTCATCATTTTTAAACCCACTTGTTTCAGATACTGTCTGTAGCTGTATCTGTATAAGGTATAATTACCAGATTTATAAGGTATTAGAACAAGTGAAGTTTTCTACTAACATAGTCAAAAGTAGCTACAGTCTGGGATCGAGGCTGTCTCCAGAATCTCAGTACATTACTGCACTAACCCCTGAGGCTTAGGTGAGGGGAAAATACAGAACTGGTGTAAACTTCATTCGCTGTAACCTCTTAATTGCTATGGATACAAATTTTTAGTGATTTACTGTGGGAAAAAGGTTCATTCCCACCATTTTATGACATTCAGAAAACCTTAGCTAGAGACCTAGAGCTGAGTTCAGCTCCTCTCTAACCTCATAATTTATGTTTAATTACCACAGTCAACATAAATCAAGTTGTTTGCTTCCATAAATCATTGTTTAGAGATTGGGAAAAATCTATGACATTGCTTTATTTGAACCAAAGAGGGATTTTGTGAAGGTGTGTCATGTTTTTCTTCAGCTGCTGGTTGTGTTTATGAGGTTGTTGTAGATCAAACAACAAGACTACCATTCATTACTTCGATATTTCTATTTACCTTAGTTGAAAAGTCTTTATCATGTTTTATGTGAAAGTGTAAAGAGTGTATTATAGTTTAATCACAGTTAACACTGAGACAGGACTTATAATTAAAAGCTGTCCTTTCTTTGCTTTGGCGAGCGTCGAGGACAATCTTCAATCAGCGCCTTTTGCCTCTTTTTCAGACCCTGTTCTGAGTTTAGAAGTTTTTTCCTTTTTTTTCAGGATTGTGAGCTGATCAAAAGTCCAGCAGAGGAAGTTCATTGCCAGCCGTGCCCAAATGGAAGCTTTTCAGACGCACTCGACTCCAAACTTTGCCGCCCACACTCCTCCTGCAAGATCCTTGGCCGTGACGTTTCCACCCCGGGCACTGCGATCTCTGATGCCGTCTGTGGAATCTGTCTGCCTGGGTGAGCAAAACCTGACTATCTCTCAGTATGTCTTTGTCTGGTGCTGGCCTACCTGTCTGCTTGTTAATCCACACACAGTTGCTGGAAAAGTCTTGGCTTGACGTTTAAAGCGTTTTGCCTGAACATGTACCTCATAAACTTTAATTTGTACCAAATTAAGTGCTGTCATTTATTCTTGGTGAGTGTGCATCCTGTTTTTCCACCATCATTCACCACAATAGGCTTGCTACATCAAGTACACCACAGGCTAAAGCCTAAAAATCCATCATTTTATTCTAAAATTGTCTCCTACTTTTTCCCCTCTTGAGCCATCCCTCTAATTATGCTCTTTTCTTTCTCTTTCCATTTGCAGGTTTCACTCCACTGCTACAGGGAACGTTTCCACCCAAAGTCCCTGTGTGAAAAGTAGGTATTACCCTGGAAATCTGATTTATTTCAGCCCACAGTGATTATTTGATCTAATCAAAGATAAAAACCAGCTTACATCCTGCTATCTTATCCTAATTACCCCCCTTTTGTTCCCCTAGCATCTTCGCATGTCAGAACAGTCCGCACAGTGGGTAAGGGTCCATCCAGTGGAACAGGAGGGCCCATCAATGGCACAATGGTGCGCAGCGCCGAGGAGAAGACAGCGGAGTATGCAGTGTTTGCTTTGGTGCCCATCTTCTGTGTGATGGGTCTGCTCGGCATCCTCATCTGCAACATCCTGAAGAAGAAGGGGTACCGCTGCTCTGCTGACAAGGAGGGAGGAGATGAAGAAACTCCAACACCACAGAAAGACGGTAAGGGGGATGGAATGAGAGAAATATCAAAAACATTCAAGGAGAAAGGAGTGAAGAAAGGAAAGGTAATGAAATGAAAGAAGGGAAAAGACAAATACATCAAGGAAAAGTAATGAGAATGGCATAATTGTTTAATTTGTTGTCATGCTAGCCAATAAGAATGACAAATAAGGACACACACACACGCATGCACACAATGTGGTTGTTAGAGCAAAGCCAAACCAACCCAAAGGGCACTGTCCTTTGTCTGTAGTCCATGCATCTATCTCTGTGATGTTACTGCACACAGGCCTATATGCTCTGCTTTCTATCTCCCTCACCTTTGACCTTGCAGAGGTTTTGTGGCATATCATGCTGTGTTTTTGTAGGCAGGCGCTGTTATTCTTGTGGTTTTCCTATTTGAACAGGAGGAAAAAAGCTTTCCCATCAACTCTCTCGCCCCGCTGACGTCAGAGACGCTAACTTGAGTAAACATGGAAAGAAGAATTAAAAGAGGGCAGGACAGAAAGAAAGAAAGGAACTAGTTTGGAAGCTTAGCTCACCAATAGCTTAGCTACATGATCTACCTAATAGCCTTCCTTCTTTAACACTTGAAATTGTGCAGAGTGAGCTTTAGACATACTAGAGGTTGAATTTTTGAGTTGTTGGGCCTGAGCACATTAGGATTAGCTGCTTCACCCTTGCTTGCAGCTTTATGGTAAACTAAGTTAACCCCGACCCAGATTTCACTTTATTTTGACAGACAGTGATATCAATGTTTTCCTTTCAACCGATTAAAAGAAGCTTATATGTGCACTTGATTGTTCTTATGCTTTTAGGCAACATCCCCTCTTTGAATTAACGCCGTCATCATCTGAACACAGTACAGTACACTGTGTTCATTTTTACTAATCTGAATTCTGTAAACAAATTTAAACAGTTATTTACTCGCCCCTTTCTACGATGTGTTTATCCGTGGTGTCACTCTTGTTTAGTGTGCCAGCACTGACAGGTTTACAGGCTAATCTGGCTTTTCTCTCACTCACCTGATGGTGTGTTCAGGCTCAGAGGAGAGCTTTGTAACAGAGCAGGTTTCTAACGGGCGTCATGAAACGTCAGAGCACATCTGTTACCTCAGCGGGTCCCACTTCCTCTCAGCTCAGTGGCAAACTGTTTACGCTGACAGAACAACTGCCGCTTTCGAGACCTCGGTGTATCTGTGGTTGGGATTAAAAGGTTATAAGGAGGTGACATTCTTTTCAATTGTTAAGTCAGGAGTATTTACGTAAAAGTTCAAAGCCTCAGCTCTCTTTGTGCAGAATCACTAAGACCTGTCCTACATTCAGCAACACCTGTCCTCTGAAACTGCTTACTGTGCTGATGCAAAAACACACAGGGCAGGTTTTTTGACACAATGAGCCAACTAGGCACCCCCTTTTACTAAGTCACTAAGAGCATGTGTAGCTTAGCCTTTGTAGTGGAATTGGTCTAGATGATCCAGGGCCAGGGATCTGCTGAAAGACTCAGATGATTTCATGATGAGTTTTAGAGTTATATATGTTTCAGCAACAGAGATCTAGCTTAAATTCTACTGGCCATGTGATGACAAAAGAAGTCAGAGTCACTCTGTTGTTTGCAGTGTTGCTGAGGCCATTTTTCCTGTTGTGAAATTTAATACGTCCCCACACTGAAAAGGGAAACTCCTCAGACCTCCCCCCTCACAGTTCTAACTACTTATCCTTAAAGTCTCCATCCTTCTCACGTGAATTTCTCAGCTCCCTCACACCTCCTCCCCTCCTCAACCGAACATGATACTGTCCATCCATATCTCCTTTCCTAGCCGGATCAATAATTCAATTGATCCTGACCTCATGTTTATGTCTCCTCTTTCTTTCTGCGGCCTCCTTACCTTCTCAGATTAATACTCAGACAATTTTATTAATCCAGCTCATTTCACAGTAACCCACTTTGTTATTAAACCATCAAGGATTCTCTTCCTCTGTTTTCTTTCTTCATCATCATTTTCTATCTATTTTTAATTTTAATATATATGTTTCCTAAATGAAACACCTAAGGTGGGCATAAACAGTTCAATGCGACAGTGATACAGTTCTCTACATATATGATTAAAACAATTCTCAGTGTTGAACAAAACATACAAGAAAAGAAAACTGTACATGTGTGAAAATTAGTGTTTTGCTTTCGAAGAAAGCATAATCACTTTTAGTGAGATACCTGAAAGGTAAGGGGATAACTGTGTCCTGACAGAAACTGGGGTTGATTAAGGGCACCCTCACCCTTTGCTTTCCTCTCTCTGCTCCTGTAATCTTTGAGGACTCATGCTGCAGTGATGCGGCGATGTCCTGTAAGTTTGTATGAGTGAGACACAGAAAAATACTGAGCAGATCAAACAGGGTAGCTGATAAGGTTATTAAAGATGAACTGAAGTGGGTAATCAAGGAGGTTAAAGAAAGAAATGCAGACTGATTTTAAAGAAAAATATTAGCTGACGATATGAGGTTTAAGATGCTACATGGGAAACCATTTAAAGTATATCCCCCTACCCCTATTGTAGTTATGTAACTCACCTTCCTGCAGTCCCCTGTCTGTCTCTGTCTGCAGTAGTCCTGACAGAGCTTAGGATAGAGGTAGATGTCCAACCCCAGCACTTTTTTGATCATCTCCATTCAGGGGGAACACCCATGAGGGTGAATTACAAGCAACGCCATACTCAGCTTAGCTGGGTAAGGCAAAAATCAGACCCTGCAGAGCTGCAGAAAGAGAACAAGTTTGACTTAGAAAGGACAAACCAGGGTCGACAACGGCAGAGGGAAAGGTAACATTTAGTTAAAAGTTTCAGGAGTTTTTAAATTTAGTGGTGAGTATCATCTGGTCCTGTAAACTTAGAAGTTCAGAAGTCAAAGTGAGCCAACTTAACCTCTCAAAACAAAGTGAGGGGTCACTGGCTTGATGTGACTGACATTGAAACACATGTGTCTGACTTTGTTCAAGAAATAGATGGTTGTAGCCAAGTGTCACACTGTGAAATGGATGCTGTTATCATCACATGGCAACAGCCACAGTGGAGACAGAGCTATTGTTGTTTCCTAACAACAGCCTGACTCTGCTTATGTGAGGAAGACAGAAATCCACTCACACATACAGGAATGTATCTGTAGAGCCTCACAGATACACAGTCACCTGGTAGTATCACACACTCTTACTTAAACACACACACATACTCGCTTACCTTACCAACAGTGGACTATCTGCCCAGACTGACCAAGAGTGGACCTTAATTTTTGGTCATTTTAATAAAACAAAAATACAATAGAAAATTTTCCTTTAAGGTCTTTTACCTTAATGTTACTTGAAATGTGACTTTTATTTATTTATTTTTAATTGCCAAGAGGACACACACACACACACACACACACACACACACACACACGCACACACTGAGCCCTGTGTGTTTCAACTGAATGGAGAGTGATTGCTGAGTGAGCTATTCTGGACCCCCATGCCCTTGTTGCTCTCCTCTCTGCTGCCTCACTGTGCTCTGCTATTATGGGATGGTCAATGGGGGTTGCCATGGAGGCATATCTATTCTTTGCTGTTCAGTCATCCACATCCATCCTTATCAGTCCCATCGTGCACTGGGGCACGATAGGCCAACAGTGACATGCACTGTGGGAACTATGCTCACTCTGTCTCTGACAGCTGAAAGTGAAAAATGTTGTAATGCTGACCTAAAGCAAAACCACATCTGAGTGGATTCTGGCATCAAGATAAAGTAATATGCCCTAAATCAGACTAAATTGTACTGCATATATTTAAGTTCATGTTTGATTGTACATTTGTTTCAAGATAAAAGTGTGTGTACTTTAGATATTTTATGTTTTTTATGTTTGTTTAAGATATATTTAAGATCAAATTTTTTGAAAAAGGAACTTAATGTCTGATTGCTAGCTTTTTTGGAGATTTGTCAGACATCTAATGGGATAGAATATTATCACTTGTCATAAAGATGTTAAATTGAGATAATATGACCTATAACTAGATAATGTGGAAACAAATACCCTTACCCTTTTTCCACGTACACAAAAATGAAGTGATTGGATTTTGAGTGTGTGTGTTACTAAAAAATGCAAATGAGATTGTTTTTAAAGATATGATTCCTGGTTTGATGAACAAACAATGTCATGGGCTCTAGTAGATCTAGAGTCTATACTCTGTTCATGTTAGTTGGTGAAGTTAAATGTTCTCTGTCTCTGTTTCTCTGTCTTGCTATAGGCAACAACTGTCCCTACATTTCAGATGACCTTAATGAGGACACCATCAGTGTGCTGGTTCGCCTCATTACTGAGAAGAAAGGTATGTGCTGAGTAGAGCTGATGTCACTTTGGAGCCATGGCGGTCAGACAAAGTCTTTATGTCTCGTGGCTTTAGAGGTGAACAAAGTGTCGTCACAGTACGTCATCTATACTGCTACAAACCCAGACCGTCCCCTCTATGGTACATAAATGTGTTGTTAGAAGGGGATAATTAAACCTCTGTTAACCGCTGCAAACACAGCAAAATGCAAAGGGAGGGACAGGATATGTGTCTTAAGGGTTAGGGTATAGTACTTGTGAGAAATTATGAAGGTTTGATCAGTTTTGATTACCTGTGTGTTTGCAACTTTTTCAGGGGGTTTAACTTGAAACTTTATTCAAAAATCTCAAAATATGGTCTAAAATCTTACAGTCACTTATTTGAGTATTAACCAATACATTTATAATACTGTTAACACACTCATTACAATCTTATCTGAAAGAGTGTGTGCATGTGTTTTCCAGAAAATGCTGCTGCACTGGAGGAACTGCTGCTAGAGTACGAGAGCAAAGAGATGGCCATGAGCAAGAGCTCATCGATCAAGTATGTAACCATGTGCTCATACAAACACAATTACACTGGAACAAATAATTACCATCTAATGATTAAATTATAATTATATGTGTCGAAACAACTATTAGTGTTAGTTACTATAGTTAGTTTTTTATTTTTGATTGAAAAAAAATGTAAAAAGAAGCACATTAAAACCAAACCTCATTGTGAGTTGCTCTTGATTTTCTCCTATTTCCTGTCAAAGAAAACCTGATAATGTGAATTTAAATGAAATCTGTTTTACGTTATTTCAAATCAAAGTTAGCATATTTTCGTTATTAATACCAACTGCGTTTTTTTGTATTTCTTCAATAAAGGAAAATAGAATAGGAAAAAAATAGGTAAAATTTAACTTTGAAATAGAGAAGACAATTTCCAGCAGGTCAGATTTCCTCGCTATAGCCCTGGTCGTGTTCAGTGACTCAGATCCTCATGTCTCCAGTGAATGTCTCACACAGTGGTAACTGCTGTCTCTCTCACATGAGCCCCAAACCCCCAGCCTGCCACTAAGCTCACCGGCTGTCACACGATTTACATGACCGAGCTAATTGTGGTTGTAAGTTAGGTTTATGTTGCGGCCTTTAAAACTGCTGGAATAGTCAGAAGTCAATCTGAGAAGCCCAGAAACATGTTAGTGCATACCACAGTCTGCACCGCAGTGATAAGCTTTTTCCTCAGTGCTCTACTATCAGCAGAAACAGAAACACATCATTTCTTTATTCCAATATGCGAGGAATATGTTCATCTTATCATCCATTATTGAATTTTTAGAAAAGGATTGAGCGTGCCATAATTACCCTTCCAAATCTACTATAGTAAGAGGAGTCAGGAGCCTCTGTTTACGAGCTGCTGTAAAATGTGGGCTTCGATTCTGGAGCGTTCTACCAGAAGAATCTGGGAAGCTTTTAGATCCTGTCTGTCTGTGTGGTGGGAGGTGCTGGGGTTACTACAGGTCGGCCCCTGTCCAGTATAATAATGTGGATACGTACAGAACAATACAAAGACAAACTAATGGGCCCTGAGTAAAAATGCACATTGTACAAGAATAAAAGATTAACCTTTAGAGTTAAATTTCAGTTTTTTTTAGCTGATAAAGGACAAAGACAGAGATGTTAATGGAATAACCATGTTCAAGTTTTTCAGTGTTTGAAAATGGCAAATTTAATACAGAAAGTTAGACTTGTTTCTAAATGTGTCCATTAAATTCTTCATTTCTCTCCTTCTCCTCTTCCTAGGTTCCCCATGTTGTCTCCCCTCTCCACCTTCCGCTCCCTCCCCAGACTCTGCCCCCATCAGTCCCACCTCCACACCATCTCCGGCCTCTCTGGCTTGGCCCCCAAACATGGCTACCGCTGTACCCGCTGCGCTCAGAGAAAGTGGCCCCCTGTGCTCATACCTCCCTTGGATTCCCTCAAAGACCCCCTGAAGCCCCCTCAGACCCTCATCCTACCCTCCCTGGACACTTCCACCGACCAGCAGAAGAGACCCTTGCTGGGTGGAGTGTTTGTCGACACCCTCCACACCCAAGCTGCTGTGCCAAATACTGTGCCGGAGAAAACAGAGAAGAGTGAAGTCAAGGAGAAGAAGGAGGGGGAGTTGATGGTGATGTCTGTGGGAAGGTGAGAGGAAGAAATACTCCAAAATACACAGAACAATAGACAGTACACAGAGGAACCTGCAATATAGAGAAAATTATTAGTTTTTCATCTTTTAGATAGTTGATTACTCACAAATTGGGTTTCTGTATATCAAACACAAAAACAGCTGTGTGGCTGTTTGTAGAATGACTTAGCAGGACAAAAAATGATGATTTAAACAGCCTTTCCAGACTACACTCAAGTAATCACTCAAGAATAAATGTAGCTCTTTAATAGAGTCACTTCATTTCAGACAAACCCCATAAACCTGTAAAAAATAGCTTCCCAATCCCATGACAGTGCAAATCAAATAGGAGATCATTATACCACCTTTGCTGTGTTTTCTGCATTTTATAATGATCGTTTCTTCTGCATGACTGACAGATTTCAAGTGGCTCAGATTCCTGAACTGAAGCCAGTCCCAGTGGAAACCAAGAGATCCTCCCAGGAGCAACGACACTCCCTGTTTGGAGGGAAATCCTTTTCTTCATTCTCTGGTATCAGGAGGTATGTCCTGCGGCACACAGTCACACCTCCAGCTCTCAGTTTCCTCTTCCATTCCTCTCATGCTTAACACTCCTTAATTTAACAAGTTCAACTGCAGCTGTCCGTAAACATTCACTTACTTTCTTCCTGCTTATGCTAAATGACATAGTCTGTTTCTCTGGTAAAGGAAATGATGCTCTGAATGATCAGTTTAGCAGATCTTTGAAATCATTTGGGAAATTATCTTCTGTTTCCTATGATCTCCTCGAGCACATTAATGGACGCTCTCTAGTAATCATCTAGTAATCATGTGGCTCTTTATATTGTCTTAACAGTCTGTTGGGTTCAGTTTAAAACATCAATTAGGAAGACTACTGTTTATGCTTCAAATTTAACTCGATGTGGGATTATTGCGTAGTGTTCTGCTCTACATGCCTCCTTCTTCACATACTCTCTCTCCCTTTCAGATGAACAGAGAAGAAAAAGGTGTACGATAACGCTACCTCGCTGAAGATAACCTCATCGTTCGCTGACAACTCAACAGCCGACATGGAGAGTGTTTACAGATGGTTTGACTTCACGAAAGAAACTACAAGAACCATCTCCGGCTGAAGAAAGTTGTTTCTATCTGTGCGATAAGAGGAATACAACTGTATTTATTGTTACAGACAAATAATGTTCCATCGTGGGAGACTCAATCAAATCACAGCTGCTTCAAACTCAAAGGGAGTGTTTTATGGTTAGATTACTCTCAGAGGAGTGAGTCACAAGACACTAAAAGCACTCTGAGCTCCTCGATTTGTGCTTCTATGGGATTAATAGACACAGGGTTAAACACACACAAAGTCTACTCCAATAAGGGACTCATCTACAGCCGTTATAGGAATTGGCTAATCTTGCAAATTTGCTGAGAAAGTTAGATTTAGCCCAAGTGAAAGCCTGTTTTTTGGACAATGACACTTGATTTAAAAAAGGAAAGTAGCACTTCAAAGTATTTTGAAAAGAATAACGATTATTTTAGTGTTTTTTTTTTGTACGAGATAGTCGATGCATTTAGATTTTAAAACTTGATGTTGAATGTAGCCTTCACTATGATGCTCATTCAACAGTGTAAATAACATGCATTTAGTAGTGAACACCTTCTCAGCTACTGTCAGCTATGGCATCACTCGTATTTCAGGAGCTCTTAGACTTGGTCCCTGAAGTCCATTAGGGGCCAAATTGTGCTCTCGGAGGAGCTCCCATTAGGGTGTCACATCACTCTGTTTTATAATAGTTCATAGTATTGGAAGTGCACGCTGCAACTGAGTCTTTGAGTAAAAACAAAGATGGAATATCACTTTTGTAGAATAGCACATGTAAATGATTGTATATATGTAAATATAGGGGGGGAAAGGGGTTGAGAAACAGATAATACCTGGCTTTGTTGTTTTGGCCTACAGTATGAATGGAGTGAAAGGCACTGCGCCAAGTACAGACATCTGTGGACCATCAAGCAAGAACAGGCAAACTCACATCAGGATGCAGATAAACTGAATTACTGGTTATCTTATTTTCCAAAAACACACTTCAAGTTTTTGTTCTGGTCTGAAATCTTAAAATCTACAAGCTTATATAAACGCACATGTAGTTTGAACAGCCAGTTATGTCGTTATGTAATCCCACAAACCGTAAACCTAAAACCCTCCCACATCTGTACACATGCCAAACACAGACACACGCACACAGACACACACTTGATTTTTATGGTTTAATTAAATAAACCAACCAGCGGTTGCAGAGGATTTGGGGTTTAGATGCCTCAAAGTCCTGCAGCTCATTCAGCTTTAGTTTACATCCTTGTGGGTTTTAAAGAGTGTACAGTAAGCACAGAGGTTTGTAAGCCTCTCATTTTCACATTTCCTCATTACATTATTACAAGGAATCACAAACTGTCTTGAGGACTAAATATTTATTGGTTGCAGCAGTTACATGTGTTCATTTCATCTGTTTTCATTACTTTTCATAGTATTTTTAGGATTATTATTAAATGTTTTCAAGCTGAAGATTTGCTGTTCAGAAGGAAGTATAAAAGGAAGCATTCATCTCATCAAGTTTGTAGACTGCATTTATAATATGACACTTTTCTGTAAGATGTTTTTACTCTTAAAATAAAGAGGATGTGTATTTTAAAAACTGTTTTATTTTTCTTGCTTCGACGTACAGAAATCCAGTTTTTAGTTTGTATTCCTTCATGTTTTTGTGAGATATGGGAGTGAGTTAGTGTGTTTGAGAAAAGTTCTGAACTCCAGTCCTTGAGATTAAGAGCCTGTGTTATTTGTTGTATACTATCGCCCTCTAGTGGTGGGTTAAAAAAAGCTAACCGCTGATGACATACACCAAGTGTGGTCAACCTCATACAATAATCAGCCACACTAATGAAGTTTAAATTCCCACAAATAGCTGTGAGACTCTCCAGACTTAAAATGATTTGGCTGATATGAAATCTAAGTTGTCTGGTTTAAATACTTTTCTGATCTGCTAAAAGGCTCAATTATTCTTGCAAAAGAGACAACCTGAGAGATAGACTTAGCTGTAAAGTGAGAATCTGATCACCTTTGACACGGGTAATGTAATCTAAATTAAAGCTCCTGTGCCAATTTTATTGCTGGTTGTAAAACACACTAAAATTCATGGTTATACTCTTAAATTACTGAGAAAATCAAGGCCAGACTAGGGGGTGTGCAGAGTGCTGATGAAACAGCTTTTCTTTTTCATTTCCTGTCACATAGATTCAGTTATAGATACATTTGGAAGCAGCCAAACTTCCTTAGAGGAGCTTTAATACATGTATTAAAAAACTGTATGATATGTGAGACAATTGGAAAAAAAGAAAGCTGCTCCAAATTTGTCAAAATTGAAACACATTTATTATCAAAGACATTTCAGTTCCTTCAAACAGGCTAACATATATACACTCACATTCTCACACATTGAAATACAATATTCTCCATATTCAGTGAAGGGAAACCAACATGTCTCCATACAGGCACACAAATCTCAGTTGTAGTGTTGTCCAGTATAATTACCAACAAATGCTGTAAGGCACCTTTTGTCTTTGTCTTTTTAACCTTATACATTTCACCTACAGAACACTTTATGTAACCCTTAATGCCTTATGTCAGAAAAACAATGCATAATTTACTGTTAATTTCAGAGGTCATTCATTACTTTCAGTCATTATTGCTCGGTCAGAATTTACACATAGGGTAAATGTCAAAATGCATTTTCACTGGTTTAATGTTGGTGAATGCGATGTGTTTGACTCCACATGGTTACACTCAGTCTTCCTTTTTGACAGCCTAGATGTTTTGATTTACATTTGCTTCTATAATCCAGTAACTGCAGAGTTGAGAACCCACAACATGCTGAGGTTTTACCCAGGCAGTTTCAGGTATTAAATCACAGCTTTGTTGTCAAGCGTCGGCTCACACTTGTTGTTTTTGAAGAGGACGCCCTGCCTTTTTTGGTGAGATTGCTGCGAGCATCCTGCCCAGCCAGGAAGTAGAGGATGGGGTCCAGACAGCTGTTGGCGCTGGCCAGAGGTCGGGTTACTTTATAGGCCACACTGGAGGCCTCTAGTAATGTACAGCTGATCTGATGAGCACATAAAAATGTGACATAGTGAGTTTTTATAATTATTCTAACAAAGCGATCATCAAAATAAGAGTTTGTCCTCACCTGTGCTGGATTGATCTGCCTCAGGTATCTAAAGGAGTAGTAGAGACTCCTTGTGAGATGGAAGGGGAGGAAGCAGAGCATAAATGTTCCCAGCACTATGATGATCATCTTCACCGACTTCTGCTTGGTGCGTTGGGCTGACAGGCCTCCTCTCTCACCATCGGGCCCTCCTTCAGATCCCCAACCAGGCTCCAGAAGCTTCCGCACCATGAGGCCATAGCACACCATCACCACCATGAAGGGCAGGGCGAACATGAGGACTGACACGATCGAGCTGTACACCAGGAAGTCATCAAAAAGCTCCGGGCTTGTAGTGTCATAGCAGACTCTCTCAGTTTTCTGATCCCTGGTTAAGAAGACAATAAATAATGCGGTTTTTATAATTTAATGAAACTGCTAACATGGACTCAAGGACATAAGAGTCTGAAAAAGGTGATAAGATTCAATGATTGGAAGAGTTGTTTAAGTGTGCCCCTTTAAGGCCCATTAAGATAAGACACGTTAATGGCAGAGTAAGACAGGGGCAATAAGTAAGTGAGGACTGAACTGATGAAAAAAGATAGTAGGAGACTGAATGATAGAGAAAAGAAAAGGTAAAATGAGACAGCTTTTAACCACCTGATTCTGGAGAAGTAGAGGATGGGTGCCTGGCAGAACAAAACAATCGCCCACACTGCCACAGACACCAGTTTGGCCCGCCGTGCACTGACCCAGTTTAAGGATCGCATTGGGTAGCAAATGCCGATAAAGCGATGTAGACTGATACAGCACAGAAACAGGATGGAACCTGCCACAGTGAGAGACATGGGTTTTCATACAATGATGAGACCTTTTAATATATAAAAATCTTTCCTTTTTTTGGCATCAGCATTTGTTAAAAAGAGCTACATATTCTCTTTATTATTAAGAAATGAATATATTTGTATGTAGAGTAATGTCCTTGTTATTTTGCATTCTTTCCAAGGCTGTCTGCTCCTCTGGCAAATAACACATAATCTGATTTTTATTAAATGCTAGTGCAACAGAGTCACACAATTTTTGGCACAGTATAGGATAGCATCCTAAAATATTTTGTGTTTGATTATCAGACATTTATATTACATTAAATTTGAATGCTGTACAATATAAAAGCTAAAAATCCCATTAAAAATATTCCACGTTCTACTACATATCATCATCAAGACTTTCTTTCTTCTCAATGTAATAAAAAGTTCATCAATGCCATTTTTTTTGTCTGTTTGTGTGATGAGCAATGTCAGAACTGTACCGTATAAGTTGGCATAAAACAGAAAACGTATGAGTTTGCAGAGCGCTTCACTGAAAGGCCAGTCGTTCTCATCTGCGTAGTAATAGACGAGGAAGGGCAAGGTGAAGATGTAGAGAGTGTCGCACATCGTCAAGTTGAACATGTAGATGGTGGATGGTTTCCAGCGCTTAGTGCGGAACACAATCACAAACAAGGCTGTTGAGTTCAAAGCCAGACCAACCACAAAGACCAGGGCATAGCTGACTGGAAGGAGGATATACTTAAACTCCTCTCGAAATTTGCAGTAGGACGCGTTGTGACCATAGTTGTAATTGTTAGTCGTGGTGTTTTCAAAGGTGGTCATCCTGATTGTAAATGCACCTGAGGAAGAAAAACACACAAAAGACACCATACATCATTCAAAGCTCCAAACAATTTTAATCAATCTTAAAATAACTATCATATTGTAGATACTGTACACAGGACATTGCTGAGAGACCGGAGAAGGGAAGGGTTAGGAGAATGTGACTCCTGCATGATTAATATTAGGATCACCTCAGTTAGTCACTTTCGCACGCCCTGGCAGTACAGTCCATTATAAGTCCATTATAAGTCATCACTCGCAAACTTAATTGACCGACCCATTTTGCGATAAAATTTTACAATCTAGTTAAAACTTAGATCATCCAATTTCAAAGGTAATGTGCATTTGTCGGAGTAAATCATTTTGTGGCTTATTTCCTTTAATCATCTTTTTCATGCTGAGTGGTTAGTTGAGGAAATGAGAGAATAATTGTGAGAGATAAAGAGATAAAAAATATTAGTGGCACCCATATTGAGGCAATGCTTTTAATGACATGCATTTTAAGATCTCTGATGGAATACATGAAAAATGCAGATATACGGGGATATGAGCTTTATGGCTGTTGTGTACAGGCCGTTCCTGTTACAGTATGACATCTTAACTACTCTGCATTTATTTTCTCAACCAGAGAAACAACCTTGATTCTTTCACTTTGCATTTCAAAGCCTATGAATATCTATTGGATTTGAGAAGACGACAGAGGAGTATTATCTTTTGACAAAACCTGTCACACTGCTTCTTTTTACTTAATCCTTAGTCTCCTAACGTACGAATCTGTCTCTTAATCTGACAACTTTACATCGAAACTAGTCATATCAATGCCTGCAAAGCAATGTAACCTGTGAAACCTGCATGCAAAACAGCCAAAGAATACAGGCTTACTTTGTCTTGTGTTCAGTCCAAGGACAATCCCTCTTTTTCTTTTAATATTTTCACTTTTACAAAAACATTATTTTCCCAACAGTGACTCCTGCTCACTCTGTTTCACCCCTTTAAGCGCACCTTCTCTTCTTTCCTAAACAGCTGGAAGTTGTTTTTGTCGAGTAACAGGTAGAGTCCCGAAATTCTTCTACCTGTGGTGTACATGCCATACTAAGTTAGAGCTCTGTCGTTCTCAAATGTACCGACTACATCTACTAAAAATCGCCCTTTTAAAGAGACAAAACCCTTAAAACATAAAAAATTACTCACACTGTATGAATACTATGGTCCTTCAAACCTGGCCTTGTGTTGACCATCCTGTGTTATGTATCCTCATTCTCAAGAGTGGATACAGTGTGTATCTGATACAGTTGTTTGAGGCGTAATGCGTACCTAAGAAACTTGTGGAGGTGTGTGCCTGCTTGACAAGTTGTAGCCTGTATACTGTAGTGCGTAGGCAGTTAGGCCTGAGGCTGTAGGTCTGTTGGTCTTTCAGATAAATGGACAGTGAACCAGGACAAAACTGTCGCCATCTTCAACTGTCCAAATATTTATTTTCCTACACAAAAATTGAGGTTGTAGAACCTTAACTAAATATTTAACTCTATCACGACTATTTATTGAAAAAATACCATAATATATGCAGGCTTCCCTAATTATCAACACTTGTCGCTTTTGATTCAAAATACTCAAGTTTGAGAGGCATGATCTTGCCTAATTTCAAATCTCCATGAGGAAGTTTAAAACATGACAAGTTTTCACCCTTAAGGCAAAAGTGCTAACTGTGTATCTAAAAGTCCATGCTGCTGCGCTCACTTTCAGATGAAGTGTAAACTGTTCAAAAACTTACCTTAATATCGACCCAAAATGTAAATAGTCTTAAGCAAAGTCACAAGAGGAATCATAAACCAAAAGCATCTTGGCAGGATCCTAACAAATACAATATCACCCAACAACAACTGTCAGCCATTTTCTTCTTTAGCCCTGGCAGAAAGTTCTTGCCTGTTAGTGTTCAGAGTCGTGTTTGGTTTCCCCAAATGTGTGTGTGTATGTGTAAGATTAAATGAGAGAAAAGGTGAGAAAAAGGCTTAATGTCTTACTGCTCCAGAAACTCTGAGTATCAATGATTACACAGCCTTAACCTTCACCTTGGTTGTGGCACGTAGGAAGCCTGAAGCGCAAGACCAGTCCCTACAGTCATTTGTTTTTTCATCATTGCCACCGTAAAGCCAAAAGCATTGCTCTGTAAGAGTTGCATTATTTTCCACAACTTTTTTTTGTTTGTTTGTTTTCATTGTTACTTCAGATCCTGCTGACTACATACCATTCTGCTTCAGTGTAGTAATATTGACTCTTTGTCAACAAGTATGTCTACACCTGGAGAGGTTTAAGCAATCTAAGTTTTAATGGGATGGTGGGGGAAGAGTTAGAATTCATATGAAATTACATAAACCCAGTCAGGGTTGAAAACATTAACAGCAAATTACTGTTACGGATTAAATATTGCAGAAAAATGTTTCAGACAAATGTTTTGCTGTTATATGTAATGTTTCTGGATATTTCCAATTAATTCATATGATGCAATTGTAATCCTGGCTGTTCTAGTGGGATGCTTTCAGTCACCTCATCTGATACCTACATTGCAGCAATAGTTTACTTAAGGCGTAAAACATAACAGCATAGAGATAGCTCATCTACTTTGTGATAGTCTATTTTGCTTTAGTGTGTCATAAAGGCAACAGTATTATTTACAGTCTTTGATGGTATCAGCTAAAATCTCCAAACAGAAGCTTATAATGCATCCACCCATTGAATGCTTAAGTCCCCACATTCAATGGCTTAATTCTTCAGTGAAAGTAGATTTGAACATCTAAAGTTTAATTTAGAATCTCTTGTAAAACAGAACTTACACACAGGCACACACCTATGCAGGCTCAGGCTGCCAGATGTGACACTTCAAATTAGCTATTATCTACCACTGTTATGTATTCCTGTAATTTTTCACTCAGTGCCCAAATCCAATAAACCTGATGACCCCACATTATCCTGACTGTTGTCACATGGTTGGCTTTTCAAATGTAGTTTTCTGCAACCTAAAATGACTGCATACACTATGCTATACTATATCATAAGGTAGGCTATGGGGGAGAGTAGGGTAAGATAATCCATTTTTCATATTTCAGATCACTACATCAAGGCAATCATAGTTTTGTCTCTAACCAGTGAATCTGCATATATTTCAAGATGTTGTGCATCCCTGCAAACCAACAGAATGAGTTTAAACATAACTGTCTTGATAATACAGCATACCCCCAGAAAAGCGGTCTCCTAGGGAGGGTCAACTTACCCCATGGGGTAAGTTGACCATATGTGCTGGGTAAGTTGAGCTGTTTACTTTCCCAGTTGAGCCACTGGCTTAACTTACCCCAGAACTACTATTATGACTTTATTAGTCCTCTAAGCTAAAATGGTGGACTTTTAGGCTAGGTTTTTGACCTCATGTTGTAGCTCATAGATACCACAATTGATGAGTAAAACAAATGTAAAATGTTCTTTTTTGGTCCGAACACAATTTTAATAAAACTTATGACAGATTTAATTGACTTTCAAGAGTGAAAAATGTTTTGTTTTTTTTTTGGAAATAAATGTCTAACCCCTTCACCCATGTACTTCTAACCTTCACAGACTCCATGAATTGATGCCCATCTCCTAAATATTTGGTCACATGATCAATTTCTTTTACCATTTCCAAACAACTGGAAACAAAAAGACAACTTACCCCTTGGCTCAATTTACCCCACTCTCTCCTACCGTATCATAATGTAGACTATATAATCCCATAGGCCATATTCTAAACTATGTAGGCTACGATATATAATGTTGTTATTTCATTATTTAATGCTAACTGCAGACAAAAACAGTATTTCATTATTTGGTCACAAGTACTCTCAAATATTGATTTTCATTTATCATTCACTTTTCAAGAACGCAATTCCCATTGTCCTGATCTACGATCGATTTTTCTTCAATCGACTGCGGATTCTTGTTGCTATGCAGGTCTGCAGGACGCAGCCTCGTCCTACAGTGTCAGTCTTTTTTGAGCAGCTCTAATTCTCACTTAGAGAAAAAAAAGAGCTGTTTCGTCCGACATATCTTCCATGTGCCTCTTTGTTGGTTGAAAAGTGTCTGTACAGTAGTTAAACGGCGTTACCGGCGACGTCTGGGAAGAAAAGGCGGCACAAAAAGACGTCTCTGCTCGGTGTTTTTCAGTACTAACCAGGCGCTAGTGGTGGGCACAGCAGTTCTTTTAGATGAACTGAATCACTAGAATCAGTTCACTAAAAAGATTCGTTCACCAAATCACCGTATCATTTGGCGCTTGTCGGGAGAAGCCTGCGACTCCGACTTCCTGAACTGATATACAGCTGAATGTTTCAGGATTCAGTTCAATTCATAGCTTCTGGGACCGGGAGACGAGAGTGTTTGGCTGTGTTGCTTTGGCAAACAGGTTTGTAAAAATGAACTTGTATACAAGTCATGATGTTTAAAGTGTACTGCCCTATGGTATGCTATTAATCGGGTCTGCTTGGTAAATTGGGGTCAGTGAGTGATTTGTTCACTAAACATTTAGAAGAATTCACACTGAACATGCACCGTTCCCTCGCAAACCGCTGAAATGATAGGACACTGCAGGTTAAACGCACTACTTGTTACAGACTGTGTCCTATTGTACGCAAGTTGTTGTGGTGGCAATTTAGCAGTGTAAAAAAGGTAGTTTTGTCAGACGAAAATGATTCCAAAGAGTGTAGTTCAATGCGTGATTCGTTCACTAAGTGATTCAGGCGTTGGTGCATGTGGTCCCTTGTTCGCCGGCTGCTGGCCTGGCAATGCTGTTTCTCACTTCAGCTCAACTGAAGTGAGAAACGAACGAATCACTCCAGGAAGTGATTCGGTTTAGTACGTTCACTTAAAAGATTCGTGTTTTTTTAACCAATCGTTCGCGAATGACACAACGCTACCAGGCGCTATGCTGTAGGGCGCCACTTGGGCGCGCCATTGAGCCGAGTGGCTGAAGGGTTCCCCTCTAATATCTCCCCCATCCCTTCCTTCTGCTATTTTCCTCTCCGCTTGTCTGTCCTCCTGCTTCACAACACAGTACAGTACACCAGCACTGTAGTAGTGGCAGCAGCCAACACAAGTGTGTCCAGTCTGTCCTCGCTGCTTCAGTCTCCGCTCTGTATAAACCAGCCATTTATCATCAATCATGGCCGCCGGAGTACAAATTTAACCCCCGTTTTTCCTCCCTATCGTTTGGAGGGGAGGGGATTTTGTTTGAGAGAAACAAATTATTAGTCCCACACTGATTTGGATATCCTCTTGGAATTACAATAGACCTCTCCAGGAAAACACCATTCATGTCAATACTCCAAAATGCAGCCGCCGCCGAGGAAGGTGAGTGATCTCCAGAGTCCGTTATGTTTTTAGCTGGGCTGTAACAATGACTGATAACGGAGTGGTATTAACCTTTAGCCGTGCGCTCTGGAAACCGCAAAGAAAAGCTTTTAACGCTGCAGGCTGAAGACACTAAAAAGGGGGGTTAGAAAATACCTTTGCTAGCTAGCGTTAGCAGCATTCGCTAGCTAGGTTAGTCGGTAACCCAGTGACATTAATATGCATCTGTCCAGCCGTTAGAGCGCGAGCCGTCAGGCGTCAAAAAACGTTAGCCGTTAAACGCTAGGTGTGCTAACCTGGAACGTTTAATTCACATTTAGCAGAAGAGAAACTGAGTTAGTGAAATAGAAAATTTGTTCCCTTTTTAAAACGTTTTCGTTAAAACCTTTAACTTCAACTATAAAGCAAAGCGCAGTATAATTCGTCCCTTGACTTGTAGCACAGTAGTACCAACGCCACCTTATAAACACAGTTCGTGTGTCTGTGAAAAAGCATGAGTCGTTTTCTGCTGATTCTGTTATGGTGACAATGTGTCAACAGTCGCCCAGACAGCGTAACAAAAGCTGTCGTTTTCCCCACCTTGAGATGCTTACTTCTCATTGGAAGACCTTCGCTTTAACCAGGGTCACATCATATTAAGCAAAACTAAGCCGACCCGAGCCAAACACACAAAACCCCACATGTTAGCACGCAGATATCCTGTCCACATTATTGATTTTGTATGGGCTGGGAAAAGACCAAAGTCTCCCAAAGCCTAGCACCGTGTGTGTGTGTATGTTTATGTGAGCATGAGTGGATGTTGCTTTTCTCCTCTGTGTGTGTGTGTGTGCCCTGAAATAGATGCCCAAGAGCCAATTAGCCGGTTGTGAACCTCTGCACAGTTTTCTCTTAATTACCACATATTCCCCCTGTGCCATTTATGCTCAGGTTTCTCCTCACAGACTGGCCTTTAACATGTCATATCATGTCCCTAGCACACACACACACACACACACACACACACACACACACACACACACACACACACACACACACACACGAACAGACACTTTCACCATAGATGCTGTAGAGATGATCTCAGTGATGATTGAACAGCTGTTTTCAACCCTCTCACTACATGATCAAGCGCACCTTTACGGCCATATTCATCCTGTTTTTAGATCTCATTTGTCAGCTGTCAGTGTTTAACCCTTTCGATTTACAGTGAAGTACTTCCAGGAATAAAAGAGAATTTGTAAATTACTAATGTGTTACTGCCTGCCAATGCGGCTGGCACACTCTGTATATTCAGCCTGCAGCACCATAGCCAGAGTGTATCAGTATTTGGCTGTGAGATACTAATAATTTCCCTCCCAGTGCAACACGTACAGCCCCGTAAGTGTTTTGTCTATGTCTCAGCACATCTGCTCACATATTGAGCTCATTTGCCTCTCATATATTGGTTTTATGTGGCTTAAATTAAAGATGGTTGCTAATGAGGTGACATAGGATGATACAAAGCTACATCTATCTATCTATCTATCTATCTATCTATCTATCTATCTATCTATCTATCTATCTATCTATCTATCTATCTATCTAGGATGGCAAGTATGTTGTTGTACTTTCTTAATCATTGGATGACATCTTATCATCTCAGGATAGACTCCCTTTCGTCTATCAAATCAAGTCTACATATATCAAGCTTGGCGTTTTGATCCGGCACATAAAACTCTTGTATCAGCCAACATGAGTCTCAAGTTTAACCTAAGAGACACAAGTTTATCAGAGTTTCTCATTAGCATCTGCTTTCTGCAGGATAAAAGATGACGACCAGAGCAACTGTTTGTGGCAGCTTGACTCGCAGCCCTCAAAACCCCTCCTAAGAGCGAAGAGAGAACCCTGACATTCACGGAAAAATGATTTGACAGTCTTCTTCATTCATGTTAGTAGTAGATATATGCTACCCTTGAAGAGTAAGAAACCTCCTCGGGTAATATGGCTTGTAATATTGAACACTGAAGGAATCCTGACCTAAAAACAAGCTGAACTCCCACTATCAAAGGTAGACCTTACAGCCCTCTTGACAGCCCGTTTATGACTACCTAGGAAAAACATTACAGGGACTCAGAGATGATGATACTCAAGGGTCATTTTAAGACTTGATTTGTAAAGTTTAGTGCCTGCTATTCTGTGACCCAATCCTCACATTGTTAACACTGACATGGCCAAAAAAGTGCAGGAACTTTGCACATGTGTTAACAGGGTATTTTTTCTATTAATGACGCCGATGATGATAACTTTGATGAAGAAGCCAAATCTAAATCTCTCTTTTTTTTTTAGTCAATCTTTTACTGATTCAGGTGGGGATGCATCAGCTAATAACTACTGTGTGCTGATGTATGCCTTTCGTAGCAGGTGCCACTCTCTCAGCAGTATAGGCCAACCTGCTGCATCAGCTACCACTGCAGCAGCTGAGCTCCTTAACATGACCTCTCTTACACTCAACATCTTACTTACACTGCCTGATAATTAGCATCTCCATCTCACTTTAACTCATGCTTTCACCCTCGGTTTCTTCCTCACTCCTTTCCCTCCTCAGTCTCACCATCTTTTTCCTCCCTCTTCTCTTCTATTTACCCATCGTGCCTTCCTTTCTTTTTCTTTTTCTCATGCGTTTTTTCTCCCCATCTCCCTGTCACCCCGTGCCCTTCTCCTTTGCACCCTCTCCCCCTGAGGTTTTCACCGAGTGATAGAGGGTGAAATCAAGTGAAGTCGATTCGCCCTGATAATGTAATGAACCACACCCCCCTTATCTTCAAAGACACGGCGCATAAAAGAAAGGAACCCTGCGGTGTGTGTTGGCATGTCTGTGCCAGTGTGACGTTTGTTATGTTGTTGATTGTTTTGTCTAGAACAGTCATGAATTTGCTCACTGTTGCTCTGGTGAATAGCTGATGGAATCCACCCGACAATACACAATGGCCATTATAGTGACTCTGGCAAGAGTGTGTGTGTGTGTTTGTGGGTGACGTGCACCTGTTTGGTGAATGGTAAGGGTGCAGCCCTTTAGCCTTTTGCACAAAACTCAGATGCGCACAGATCATATACCCAGCTAAAAACACACACATGAATTATTTTGTGTGATGATTGTTGAACATCTTTTCGAATGTGAGTCTTTCAAAATTCTGTTATGTCACCAATCATGTTTCACTGCAATTGTAGTTTCTCCAAAAGTATGACTCTTCTTGTCGCAGTGATGTATAGTACTTGGGAAAATGTTTGTGTGTAGGTGCGTTCTTTTAATATATAGATAGCATGTTACTAACAGATTGATGAGGTTTAATCATTGCTTGGGCCAAAGAATGTGCTCATATGATGGGCAGATAAATGTTGCGTTCGAGTCAACTTTGAAGTCAGATACCGGAGCTGAAAATGACGTCACACCCGAGTCACAAATGGTTCAGTTACCAAGTCGGAAAAAAGCAAAATCGGAGGCCTGAAACAAGATGGCTACATCTACTAAAGTTATTTTAACGTTTGCTTTATGTCAGGACAAGGCATCTACTTTCGTAGATGTAGCCATCTGGTTTCTGCATCCGATTTAGCTTTTTTCCGACTTGGTAACTGAACCGCTGGTGACTCGGGTATGATGTCATTTTCAGCTCGGACTTCTGACTTCTGAGGTGACTCGAACGCAGCATAAGTTTTGAGTCCCCAACTAGTTCTCGGAAGTTAGACTTGAATTTGCAGTCTCAAAGAGAATTGTTAGAGTGGTAATTGAATTTTATTTTAAATGTTTCCTTATTTGCATAAATATTCCTCATATTGAGCTGATTACATGCAGTGAATTAGAGTGGGTAAATCACATTTGTGGTTTTTAATCATCACCCTGATATTGGTGTTACTGCAAATAACCTCCTCTTATTTGATTACTGGTTGAACAGATTATTATTCCGCCATAATTTCAATTTGCAACAGGCAGTTTTCGTAAGTTTGTTTGGCAAAAAAGTCAATGCAGCTGTAAGCATACTATTGGATCTTTAGCTGTGTCATCCTTGTACACAAAGAGCATATTTTCGACTATTTTATGATAGTGCAGTTGCAGGTGGAGGACGGTATCATCATGGTACCAAACCTAACACTTATCACTTTGAATATGTTGGACAATTCATAATCTGTTTGAGTCAAAGGTTACCGTTTTTCCATTTCTTCTGGATAATTTCAATTTATTGCAACAGTTGCGTGTGGCTCTCGAAAATTGTATGCAACATTCAGCCTCACAAGAGGTTAGCGATAATGTGTTAATGGCTTTGTAAGCAGGTAGCGGCATAGATGACTCACTGGACTCTTTTCAACAAAGAGAGGATAATACACCAACTCTATCAACATATATCTAATTATTGATCAAATCAATATTAATCACAGCTGACTGATGACACGTCTTTTTCTTTCCTTCAGGTCAAAGTGACACAGGAGCTGAAAAATACACACACAGAGCAGATGACAAGACTGCACTTTAAACACCAGACTGAATGTGACCTGCTGGAAGACATGAGGTATGAACACATGTGTATCACACACACACACATGCAAAACAGAACCCTGGTCTTATCCTCTGACAGAAAAAGAGGGAGCATGCTTCGATTGCCAGATGGTTTCAGGTCTAGTCATCATTGCTGACTGGTTTGCACACAACGCACACGTGGACACTTGAGCATCATAGGCAAGGGTTTTTGAGACTAGTACAGAGGTTGAGGCAGGGGTTGCAAGTTGGAGTGAAGATGGTGCCCTTCCACTTTAAATATATACCAATTATGCACATGGTGACTGAAAGGGAACTTAGAAAGCATCTGTTTTTACCCTAGGACACTATCGCTAAAATTAGTAACACCATCACTATCCCCGGATGATTTTTACCTGAAATATTATATCCGCGAAAAAGTACTTGTCATCAAAATATATCAAAATAGGACAATACAAGAGAAATTAAAGTAGTTTTCTTTTATATTTAATTGTGCAATGTCCAAAGGGAGGGAAAAAAGTGCCATGGGGGGACCATATAAAAATGCAACAAAATAACTGAAATTAGGCAGTCATGAAGAAAAGAATTCCTAAAAATATATGTAAACTGTAAACTTAGTTTCTTTTCCACCCATTCCTTGGGCATGTGAGTCTTCCCTGGTGAAGACTCAGGGTCCTTGGCATAATAACAGCTGCAGGAGAGAGAACCAAAATATGGCAGATTTTGAGTGAGTAAAAATGACCAGCTGACTAAAATATTTATTATTTCACCATATGAATTCCATTGAAAATCACTACTTAGTGGTAGTTATTCATAACCACTACGCTAAATAAAGATAGCATGCAAATTCCAGGACCGCAGGATCAAATCCACCCAAACCGATTTTACCCTTTATCACTATTGCCGGGTGAAAATCACCCTGTGAACATGTGCCTGTAGGAAAAAGCAGGTTTTGGATCAGGGAAACAAATATGCCTTCAAAGATGTCAAAGGCAATACTGAAGCTACCCAGAGACCCATGATACTCAGACAAATGCAACGTAATGAAAATCACGTAAACATGTTTGGTTAGGGTGAAAATCACCCGGTGATAGTGTTCTAGGGTTAAACATATTTCTTTAACAGAATAATCAACATTTTGATGCGGTGTCATTCAATTCTGTGGGCTCAGCTGTGATGCTTTGCTGCATTGGTTGCAGACAGTGCAGGGGGTAACTGCTGGACCAACATTTGATGACATGTGATGACAACTTTTTGAAACCATACTTATGATGGCTTTTTCCTATTTATGAATTCTATAAATGTTAATGCCAGTGCTCATCAGAAAACTTCAAGCCAATCATGAGAAATTTACATTCACAAGGAAAAAAAGGAACCAATGAATGAGTAGGAAGTGACATGAGAAAACCAGGGGAATTGTTAGAGGTGGACAAAGGGTTGAGAAAATGACGGAGGAATTTCCTGCTGCCCTCTTCCTGCTCTCTGACTCTGTTTCATTCTTCCTCCCATTTTTCTTCTCCAGATTTCTTTCTCTATCTCTCCCTGCCATCTTACCCTCTCCCTGGGTCCCATGTCTCTCTCTTTCTTTCTCTCTCTCCTCTCTCTCTCTCTCACACACACACTCTCTCTCTCTCTCTTACCCTCTCTCTCTCTCCCGCGATCTATTTGTCTGTCTCCATATCTCTCTTTTTCATTTTGGCTCTGCTCTGTTTACTCATGACGTGTGTGAGTCTGGCAGTTTTCCCCTTTGGATTTGGCAATGGGAGGAAACTCTAGTTCCTTCACACGCTCTCATTCTCTGTGTTGACTAAGCATTGATTATTTATGACAGCAAACTCTCTCTAATACTCCCTGCTTCTCCACCTCTGTTTCTATATCTTTCTCTTTCCTTCTGACTTTCACACTTCTCGTCTTTTGGAGACATCGCTCGCTCTTCCCCGCTCCCACCCTTGGGGGTAGTTCCAGCTGTTTCAGAACAGATTGCCTTGTTGCTGCTCGGTTTTGGAGCGTGAACAAGGCCCTGGTCTCACTTGTGGGAGAGAGGGGAAGCCAGTTAAGCACATGCAACTAAAATGTGTTAGTTCTTCCAGTTGGTGAGGGATAGAAGTACATGCCACTGGGTAAAGATCTCCAAATTGGCTTTGCTGTTCTCAGGGTTTTAAGATGCCTCCCATGGGGTTTTCACAGTGCATTCTGTTACTTTCAGTGTTTTTAATTATATTTGATGTCACATGCTCAGGGCGGTAAATGAAGAGAAATGAAATTATGAACTACCTTTGGATTAGGAGACTACACTCGAGCCCCTGCAACAACATGCATGTCCATGTGTCCTTGAGCAATCAACTGAGGCCCCTGTAGTTTTTTTTCATGTAGCTAATATTTCTGGCTGTATTACCAGGTGGTGAATATTATCTTGAGATTTCCATAAAGATCAAATAGATAAGATAATTTCAGTTTAGAAATTAGGCTACAGTAATCACTATTCTGTTAAACAATATTGTTATTTATGTATTTCAGTGATAATTTTTTCGTGTACTTTCTCGTTTAAATTAAGAAAGCACAAGTTTAAGTTCCATTATACATCCTGCTACTTTATAATTTATGGACAAATTTGCATCTTGAAATCAGGTTCTTTGTCTGAATTTGGTTCAGGACAAGATTGTACCCAAAATTTTTGACCTAAACTAAATCAATGGAGCGCTGTTTTCACATTCCAGCCCACACTGAGATCTTTGCATGAAAGACAGACTTTAATTAAGGGTCTTAAAATTCATTGCATTGCCTAAGGTAGAAATTGGATTGGATTGTCAGGCTCAAATGAAGCTCTGTTGTTCATCTTGACTATAGCGAAATAGTTCTGGAGAAATAGTCAACATCCCTCTCTGTTTATCCTCAACATTTTGCAGATAGCACAGGTAATCAAACCTTGAAAGAACAATTGCTTCACAGAATTGCACATCTTTTGACAACAGACTCTTGTTCCACTGTATTCACTGGACATATAAATGGTAAAATGAAAGGTGATTGCACTAATCATTTCAGTCTTTTTTTGGGAGATGAGTCGGTAGGGTGTACAGTAGGGCTACAGCTATCGATTATTTTAGTAATCGAGTACTCTATCGATTAATCTGTCGATTAATCGAGTAATCGGATAAGAAATGTTTTGCTCTCACTGTAATACTTTGCATTGAATCACGTTTGCCTCAGAGCGGACTTAATGCATGGACCGGGTGTTTTCTTTTAAGGTGCTGCAGCATTGACGACGTGCTGTTGTGAAACGCCAACTCCGCCTTACAGTGAACGCACTGCACGGCGTTTTCTTTCCTTTTCAGTGTGTAATGGTCCCACACTTTAGACACTTTCTGCCGTTTCCTCTGCGTGTCATCTCTTTCTTCCTCTCTCTGTCTGTCCTCGTTTCCCTCCATGATTGAACCAAACGCGCCATAGACATAATAAAAGATAGACCCCGCATCGGCCGCTACCACGAATGGGCGCTGTCGAGAAATGCGGCCGCCATCTTGGTCCGGTCATCCGCCTCACTCTGCACCGCTGTTTAACCGGCGGAATGAAGTCTGAGCGCATTAATGAATCATAGTTCGCTCAATACTACGTAATTTTCTTCTCTGCAAACGCCATTCAAAGAGGCATGATAGAGGCCATATTTTTTTTTGGCGTTTTCAAATACTCAGAATGAATAAAATGATATTTTAGAACATGGCAGCAGTGGCTGTATTATAGTATAACAATTAATCAAGGATATATTTAGGTTTAGAGCTAGGTTCCTGCTATGTCTCAATAATTATTAATAACTGGCGGTATTAATAGGCCAATTCAATATATATTGATTTGATTATAATTTTTTATATAGTTTAATTTTATTTATCCATTTGTAGACACACACAAATAATGTCATATAGAAGCACTATTTTAATAACTGGAAAATACACACAAATATATAGCCTACATATCAAAAAGATTTAAACACAAGAACAGCATGACAGGACAGCATCTAAACTACATATCAATTTGCTTGTTGGCTACACAGCACAGATGAATCACTTGCTGCGAATTTCTCCCTCTAACAGCAATCTCCCACTTCTTCCTCGAGTTTTTGTCCTTAGGAAATCTTCAAAATGAAACAGGAGATCACCACAAAGAAATCTTTAATAAAACAGATAATAAAACAGAGCTCACTTTCTTCCTTTTTCTTTCTATTTTATTTCTTAACGTTTCTTAGAACCTCTCTCAAACAAAAGTTTTTCAATCTAATGCAAATCTGTTGATAATCGACCAAAGTTGCTATTATTGTGAATAAGCTAGCTGTTCGCAAATGCTGTTTCCTTTTTGGAGTTGACCGATAGTCTTCCTCTTTGGCCTACAAATGACTCTACAGTCAAGTGTAATGTTTAAAAAACGTTTAATCATAACTGTGAAAAGTTATTTCTTGAGCCCTGTTCTCTGCTGTCCGCCTGTTGGCACAGGAATACATCGCTGAATGAATGAATATGATTGACCGGAGCGTATGGGAAGCTTGACCTGACCAAGATGGCGGCCGCATTTCTCGCTGCGCAGCACCCCCAGCGGGGTCTACCCTTTTATTATGTCTATGAAATGCGCGGCAGCGGAAGGAGCGGAAAGAGCACGCTGCTGCGCAACAGAAATAACCGTCCGTGTCAAACACCGTGCGCTGCACATGGTTCCGGATTTAAACGATTCCTCGAGGCACATAATTTGCCTCGAGGAATTTTATTAATCGAGTTACTCGAGTTACTCGAGTAATCGTTTCAGCCCTAGTGTACAGCATCACTGACCTGATGCTGGATAAGGTCAGGGAGTTGTAACCTCATTCTCTCCAATATTCTTACACTCATAAAATGACACTCAGTGATGTTATTCAGGTGGTTTAAGGAGTTGTGTCACTGTGGGACACAAACACAGATTATAAATACACTTGTCATTTACTTTTCTGTGCATAAAATCACTCCTTCCAAACCTGAAATACCTCCAAACAACTGATGACAAGCTGTTGCAGAGGTCTGTCTTCTTTGACTTTAGTGCCTGCTTCCTTCTTTATCTGTTGTTTATTCTTTTATTCTGCCACTAAAACCTCTCCATTGCCCCCTCAGGGTTGCTGTTTTGGGGGGCACTTGATTTGATGTAGTTTTCACAGGTGAAGCACACTGTAAATTCTTCATGTCATGGGCAGGCTAAAATCATGTTTACACTTTCTATCCCATTTATTATGTATTCCCAAGATGGCTGTTCAATGTACCATGATTTGGACCTCTGTTACTGCTGCAAGAAGCAGCATTTATTTGAGGTACTTCTGTGCAGCAGCTGGCCAACTGTCCAGTATCCTGTTTAATTCTTCTGTAAATAGTAGATGACATGAGACATGAGACTACAGATGTTGAATTTCCCTTTGGGGATCAGTAAAGTTCTGCTTATCTTATCTTATCTTTCTGTGCATTTGGGGCTTTTGTCAGTGGTTTATCAATTGATCTGTCATTGACAATATAGAGTAGATAGAACATTACTGTCAGCAGTTTTCTAAATTGCTCCTTTTCTGTTTTACAGATATTCACTGATATGGTTTTGTGCTTTTTGACACAATATAATGACATTTATATTGTTGCAAAAAAAAATAGTCCCATTTTCAATCTGATGTTGAAAAAAAATCACATATTCAGTTTCAAAAAACTGCTTGGTTTCAGCTCTAATACACCCAAAACTTCATTTAGATATTAAGCTCTGGCACTTGCAACAAATGGTTAAGACCAGCATTAGTAATTCAGCAGGGGTTTCCACTGGGAGAAGCAATCATTGACCTGTCCTCATCCAGGGTCAAAATGCAGACTTGAAAAGTCAGAAAATAGACTTTGGTAGGAAGCTTGCCAGTTTGCTAAGACTGAGACAGCAACAGTACCAGTACTGACTGATGTCTATTTTCCTTGTGAAAACATACTTTAAAAGGGATCTGGACAGGAACTCTGACTTGTAACTGGGGGATTTTTTTATATATTTTAATTTGACTCTTAATAAAGGACTGATATCAAGTTTAATCAATCGATATCTTTCAAAAAATCATCTTTGAAATAGCTGGACAAGTCACTGTACTCGTAAAATGAAACACATACACAGCCGATAGACACACATTTCCCAGCTTAAAGCCTACAGTAGATTTTAACTCTTAAATCCCAAAATCTGCTTTGAGGTTATTTACCCTAATTAATCCACAGGCTGGCTTTAATCAACCCACACACAGATACACATGCACATACACAAGTTGTTAAGGTATATTGGATACGATTTAAATCAATTTTTGATTGCGGAAGGGTAAAGGTAAAGAAAAAAAAAGAATGGGAGTAAGAAATAAATGAGATGGGGAGACAGAGGGAAAAATGAAAGAAAGAGAAAGGGCAGTGTTTTAATCCTCTGAGACTACATTTTAGCTGCACTAGTCTTAGGAGAGAGGATAAGAGAAAGAGAGAGAGGAGAAAACGGCGACGAGTTGGTGGAGTCAGGAAGTCAACTTGGTGTCCTCAATCCAGCTAAATCCCCCATACCCTTATGTTGGCTTTTACTGCTACACATAGAGAGGTGCATCAACCAGTGCAAACCATGACAACAGGCAAGATTGATTATTTTTAATGTATGCACCATTCACAAAACTACCACATGCTGTGATTTCACCTTTATTGGGTTTGTGGCATTTACAGCAACATTTTCATTATCTGGTTATTGGTTTTTGATGCTTTAATCTGCAGTATTATAAAGTAAATAACATCAACATGCCACTACGTAAAGAGTGTTTCACATTTGCCATGATGGATTGTCAAATTGGCTGTAAAGATTGTTTTTTGTAGCAATGAAAGTTGATGAGATATCAGATGGATGATTTTCAACTTTTCCATGATCTAGATAGAGCGCTCGATGAAGGATCTATAAAGCACATTATTTGATAGAAAGCAGTAGTGCGAAGCCAGACTGGACTAGAACTGAGGCCCTGATGTGAGCTGGGAATTTAATCCCCCCCCCCGCCCCTCCTAAAATGACTGCGCTTTGTGCTGCACATTTGCGCAGGATAAATGAAATCTGTGTTTCACTCAAATTTATTGAGCAAATCCTAGGAATTATCTGCAGATATCATTAAAACCTAATGGGTCTCCATGCTGAGTAGCTAGATTAGCATCCTCAGTTTGAACTCAAAACGCTATCAGAGTCCTCATTAATGCTTTTCACTGCAGCCTACATAATTTAGGGAGAGGTGGAACAGAAAATGAAGGATCCATTGGGGAAAAGAGACCCAAATTAATGCAATGCTGATTCACTCACATCTAATATAATTAGGCAGCCTGTGTATATGGGGAAATGACAGCATAGACAACTATTGCTGTTATTCATAACCACAGGAGGACAACAGGTAACAGTGGATGCCAGGGGACAAGATGATTGAGGAGATGACAGTAATTTTCTCTTTCTCAGATAAGGCTAATGCGATCTCTAACCCTGACCAACTACACCTTCTTTTAAATTTCAAAACAGGCCTTAATAACATGTGTCACAGTCACACCAGATTGATGAAGCACTTTAAGAAAACCATTATTATTGTTACAGTTTAAAAATGGTTTAAAGAAGGTACACATTTGACAAATAATAAATAGCAAACCATGTTTATGTCCCTTAAATCACTCTGTTTACTCTATATGGTTTGCGTGATTTAAAACAGTCCTGAACTATTTTGTTAATGAAGATCATAATATTTAATATTTCTTGATCTGGTTAGTCAGTAGATTCAAGTGTATTGCCATTACGAGGATGTAGTAGACGTCATGTTGTATTGGAACTGCTTCATTTGCTAACTTTGAAATGTCTGTTATCGCTTCAAACTTAAAAAAACATCATGGTGAGTGTCAAAATACATCTCTAATCTTGTTTCCTTACACTGATCCCTAGGTATTTGATGTAACTAATTGTTTAGGAAGATGGAAAGGGATGGATAGCCAAGTAAACTCAGTGTCAGTTGAGTTTAACTTGTAAAGTAGCTTCTTACATACATTATGTTAGTTTCCTCAAATATAGTCCATTGAGGTAAGGTATGCTCTTGTGCTAGGACACATAAGCCAGTGCTCATTTAAAACTGAAAAAGATTTTCTAAAGGTCCTTAAACATTGGGGCCGACACAAATATAGAATGCCAAATTACGAAATATTCAGAGGCGAATTTTGACGCGCTTGACTATACACATCAAGCCTGATGTGATGTGATGTTGTGTTTCACATTAACTGTTACTCTCATCCCAGTTTTTATCATTGCCAACACAAACAAGTTTTAGATCAAGGTGAAAAATTCTACCGGCCTAGCCATGTGTCGATTAAAGAAACTTGAAACTTGAACTTGTGACAGAGAGTTTTAGTAAATGAAATTGTAGACAGTGTTTGGGTTTGAATTATACAAAGTTTTTGTTTTCAGTTTAAGTCAGAAGCACAGCAGTTTATCCAAGGTTATAACACAAAACCTGATAACTCAAAATAGACTGGTAACTAAGCACCGACACAAGTTTATTTTGTTTTAATTCATTGAACCATGACAGCAATCAGACATCAGTCAGAGAAGACACAATTTACTGAGACAGTTTCAAGTGCCTTTCTTCAAACGATCCAGCATTGTCACAGAGTCTCATCAAACAACTTTCAGTGGAAGTCTGCTGCTTGTTTTAGGGGTGTCAAAATATCCTCACAAAGGTTTCTTTGACCGAACATTAGTTTGCAATGATGTTATGATCGCACTTCTAAGAATGGAAAGAAAAATCTTCGTTTTGCTTCTTCAGCTTCAGCTCCAATTTTGGATTCTGTCTTCAAATGCAAATATAATTTTCTGAGAGTGGTACTCATTTTCCATGTGACTAAGCACGATTGAGCCCCAACAACTGATTCTTCAAGACTTGCAGGATAATTTTAACAGGTCAGAGGATCTGTCATCAATTTTTATCTTGAACAGTTTGGAAATGGTAGGTGTTTCAGGAAGCAGTGTCATCTCTAAAAAGGGATCAATCATTAGTATATGAAATATTTTGGGTTTGATATCTGAAGTGACAGAAAATCTAAATATGACTCTGTGTGTGTCCTCCCACTCGAGTTACTGACTGTGCTTTTCACCACTCTCTTAAATTTAGATTATATGAAGCTATGTCTTTCCAATCAAGCACACAGTCACTGTGTTACTCATCTATAAATTCTGAAATGAATTAAAGCTGTGAATATTTCTGCCTGCTTAGTCTTGTTGTGGATAAATAAAGAAGAATGTGCTCTGTTATGTCTTGTGGAGATCACACAGTGTGAAAACATGACCGCCACCCTCTCTGTCTGTGACTCATGTTGCTTATCCTCTTGTCACTGATCTCAGCCTGTGTCCTGTAAACCATTGATCTCAGCTGTTTTCCCACGTTTGATAATTCCCTCTCTGTGTCTCTTGCACATACACATACAGTACAGTCACTTAGTGTCCGCACTCTCAAGCACTCAAGTATTTCCTGTCAGGCACACACTCATCCAGGCATTTTCTATCTCCTGTTCTTCTTTGCGCACAGACAGATGCTGATGCTGCTCTTTTACTTGAGCACTGCACAAACACACACGTAATAGGCATATGGATCAGTGGGATAGACAGAGGGAAAGAGAGATGAGGGGTGAGAGATGGGCTGGTGGAGAAGGAGAGGTAAGAATGTGCAGAGGGTGTGCACATTTACATACGAGGCCTCTGCTGCAGGATAAGTATGGCGGTGCACAAAGCTGAGACATGCCCAAAGATCCCACTTAGGGTGTATTTACTGATGTACTTAATGTGTGTGACAAAGACAGCTTTTCTTTAGAGATTTAACGTTTTTAAAAGTGCTAGAAATTATTGTATTCCTGGACTCTAATCACTTCCACAGGCTCTTGTGGCTTTCAAGTAACAGATTTACCATCCTCTTTCTCTTAGTTGGACATGGGTCAATATGTTTCAGGGAAAAGCTGTCAGGCACCAAATGTTGAGCTGCTGGAACTTTGGCGTAGCGGTTAAAATGGAGATCCTGAAAACTGGAGATCCTGCTTTTGAGGGTATTTATCATTTAATACCACTGTAAAAGATTGGACTTTTTTTTTTTTACACAAACACTGAATCATATCAATGAATAAGGCATTATGTAGTTGTCCTTCTCTTCCCTGTTATCTGGCAAAGGTAGGCAAACAAAAAGCACAGTTTCATGGCCTGAGTGCATTGAACCAGAGCGAGTGGTGGATCATTCATTGGTCAACTTGTTTTTACCCCTAATGTTAAAAGCTAAAGTGGTTCATTTTATTATCTTACTTGTTGAAGATTATTTTTTGCATTTTGTTTTGCCCAGGTTGCTTATTTTCTAATTCATAATCATACAGTAAAAAATATAGTTTTCTTTTGCGGAACAAAAAATGAAAATAAAATTGCAGACAACATCGGCGCTGTGGCTTAGTTGGTTAAAGCGCCTGTCTAGTAAACAGGAGATCCTGGGTTCGAATCCCAGCAGTGCCTTTTCATTCCCTTGCTGGAAAGAAATGTACTTTTCTCAAAAGTCATACAGAGTCTTAAAAAAGAATAATCTCTTTAAACTGTTACAGTGCTTTGTTGACTTTTGTCTGAATGAGTAAACTACAACTGTGTGGTAAGCCAAGTAGTTGTACTTTAAATAAGAAATGACGGCTGTTGTCACACAGGAAGACCTGGATGGCCGGCACACCCCTTATTCTTACATCTCAGAGACTGATCTATCTGGTTTGGTGTAAAGAAGCTGCTAATTAGACACGTGGTTTAGGTGTATTCATAATATTTTGATTTGGGTAATGGAAACTGACAGTTCATGAAGGCGGATAATGAACAGCCATTTCTAAGTTTGACAAAGGGGCCCAAGAATTATGTTTAAATTCTAATACATGCCAATAACAGTTATTTGACTCTGTAGCACACTTTTGTTGCTCACAGCGAGTTGTTGGAGGTTAGAGTTGTTTGTTCACTGCAGAATGCTGAAATGAAGACCAAAAACAGCTGTCACTGTCAATTAAGTTAAGTTTGGCTCAGACTGTATTCATCTGTCTACTAGGAAGAAAGAGTTTGGTACTTCAATGTCTTCACATACTGGTGTCTGTGATCATGTAATGTCATGTGTTCTTTGTCTGTGATCAGCTCATTTTGATGTGTGGGATCACAAAAAGGTGATATTTTGATTGAATTGTCATCAGTATTAATACGACAGAGGAACCATGTGACTACCTTACATTCAGTTATGAAGATCTTGTTCATTTGTGCGTTTTTGAGTTCAGGTTGACTATCAGTGCAGACATGTTTGTCACAGTAGAAGGCAGTTGGTCTTAGGTCAAGCTTCTTTCCTCCGAAGTCACTAGTTGCAACCATCTGAATTCAAAACCACAGTGCCCCGTGTGAGGCTCGAACTCACGACCTTCAGATTATGAGACTGACGCGCTGCCTACTGCGCCAACGAGGCCTGCATGAGTGTTGAGTGTGCTCAGAGTTGCAGAGTCAACGCTCAAGGGTGGGGGTGGACTCATTGCAGCTATCAGTGGAGACAGCTTTGTAGTATTCCAGTTGACATGCATGGGGGTGGAGCAAAGCATTGAACACGTGCTCCAACCTGTTGCACTGTCAATGGACAGTTTAAAGTGCTGCAGCTCTTCACCAGTGCAGAATTTAAAAGATCTTTTTTAGTGTTCTTGAGTTTCACATGTCTCTCTTGTCATTGTCCAATCTTGAAATCTAAAGAGGTTAGACCTGAAGAACCCCAAAGGTTTAACAAAATGAGGACTTGGGAAACATTTTACAAGACGCATGGCTGTATGTGTTGAAGATATAATGTGTGCTTCTCTTTCACCTTCTTTTATACATCTTTCCCCTCTATTTCTCCAATACCCCACAGTTGATTTAAAACAGCATCAGCTTAATTTTAACTAGGAGTTAAAAGAAACATGTTAAACACACAGGGTTTGTCCTTCGGCTACATCCTTTCAATAGATCATAACAACCAGAGAGAAATTTTGTTAAATTCTTTTCATTCAGGATACTCTTGGGTGCTTTTATGTGGTGAAAGATCTTTTGATTCCGGGTTAGGAAAACTTCTTGTTGCCTGGAGTAAGAAAGCAGTTCTTTTTTACATTAGGCCTTTAATTCAATAGCACTTTGCAGTGCAAACAGATGACAACAAAGTTCAGTCGAGACCTGGTCGGCAGATATACTTTGGTGAGGCACCAATGGTAAAATTGACCACTGTTTCCAGACAGGAGTGATCATTTCACTGTACATGTATTTATTATCCTTATGCATATGCATATGCTGTAGGCAACTATAAAAGCCCTATATTCTGTTTCTATATGGAATATACATTGACAGCACTAGTATAAGGGTAAGTAAACTGGTATTTTAGAGTTTCAATTCCAGCACAACTTTGTGTCCCAGTTTATGTGTGTCTGGAGAGCACTAAGCTGTAGGCTATTTAACACCAAACATCCTTTTATATCAATTTTTTTCTCAATGTAACTTCATGTAATGTTTTTTTTTTAAGATCGAGATCCAAGACAGAGAGGAAACAGACCTGGCATCAAAAATATTCAAGGACAGCCTGAAAAGATAGTCAAATTTTCCCAGTGGAATAAGACTTCCAAATTTTTGGAGCCTTTATTCGTTTAAGTCCTTGAAAGCCATCTTCAGTATATCAGTCAGTGTATGTCCTTTGATAGTTCTCAGAGAGTTTGCTGTAATTGAGATACGCTCTGCCTAACACTGATTTTTAACTGAAATTTAAGACAAAGTAGACATCGAGGGTGCTTTGGAGGTCGTTAATCGTTTTGATGATCCCCCAACTTTTCAATACAGCACAATATATAATGTACATTATAACAGTAGAATATAGTCGGCTAAATATGTTAATAAACGGTTATCCCCACTAATAAGGTCATCCATTATGCATGCGACTTATTTCAGTCTGCAAACAGTGCCAGTGTATTTATCTCTGTGTGTGATCGTATACCTAATGTTGTGTTTCTCATTCTGCACATTCCTTTGTGGTGATAAGAGCTTCCACTGTCTACCAAGAGGGAGAAGTTTGAAGGGTTTTGTACAAATGTGGGAATTGTATTGTAGTACACTGTTAGAAAATAAAGAGACCCAAATAAAAAGGCATTTCTCTGTGCTGAGAGCTGTTTGAATGGACCAAACACGAAGTATTTTCTGTGACAAACTATACACTTAAAATGGAAAACAGCAGAACTCTGTGTCTGTGCGTTCCTTTTATTCAACAGATGACAGAAACATTTCCACTTTTGTATGCTGTTTGAAATTATTTCAATGGCTGAAGATAACGTAAAACATTCAAACACTTAAAGTAGCCTCTCTCTCTCTCTCTCTCTCTCTCTCTCTCTCTCTCTCTCCCTCTCTGTAGGAGCTACAGTCTGAAGAAGGGACAGCTGGAGAGGGACTATGCACAGGTAAGACTGGATTAACATTTGTTAAGTGTGTGTTTAGATACATGGGATAACAAGACTGATCTAGTGCCCTCACTAGCAGACAAATACTGTTCACTCTGTGCCCTTACCCAAATGAGTTTCAAATTCATTTGATTTTGGCTTTCATCTCTCTGTTTTGAGGTTGAATGAAGAAGGCAATTTGACGTATTGCTGTGGCAAAGTTGGTTAAATTGCCTTCTATTAATCAGGGGATCTTGGTTATGACCCCTACTTTTGTCATTCTTGGGCTAAGTCATCCATAGAAAACTCAGTGGAGAAATGACAATGGTTGGATTGAAAAGGAAAAACAGTTGGATGGTTTCAGTCATTTTGGTTATTAGCAATCATTTGTAATCACACTGAGTGGAAAGTTTTTCTAGCAGAGCTCAGAAGACATTTCTGCATTGTTCAGCAACACTATTTGGAAATTACAAGAAGGCCTAAAATTATAAGTCAGATGAAATTACACATTTGATCAATTTTCCTGTTTTTCTCAAAAAACCACAAATGGTGTACAAAGAACGTCAAACCAGTTTTGGTTTTATTTTATCGATAGAGTCTGACAAAAGCAAAGAAAGAAAAATCCAATGTTGGAAGTAAGCTGACTTCATGAAAATGAGCTAGAAACATTCTTTAAGGACATCTCCTTACCAGCCTTGAAAGAAGGGATAGAGAGAGTTTAGAGACACCCGTTAGTGAGTCTGAAATATTTGCAGCATTGAATGCCTTCCCAACAGGGAAAGCACTGGGCAATGACGGCTGTTCTGTTGAATTTTATAAATATTTCCAACAAAAACTATCCCTGTTACTTTATTATTTAATGATATATTAGCTGATCAATCCATGCTACCGACTATTCGCCAAGATACCCAAACCTGGCAAGGACCACTCAAATATCTCAAATTTTCGCCCTATAAATATGCTAAATAATGACTATCTTTGTAGATTAATGTGCAAGCTGTAAACTCTGAGCACTATGTGGTTTCACACACCTGGGGCCAGTAGTTCAGAGCATGTGGATAAGCCCAGATTTTTCCACTGTATATATGGGCACCACCATATCTCCAGTGATAGGCAGCTCAACTGCATCAAAAACTGGTTTCAACCATGCTCCTTTTCTGTCATACACAGAACCGTGGGGAATAATTCCACTAATGTTGGCTGCTTTTAAGTGGGTGTTTGTGGGCTATAGTGGTCTCTTTGTGAGATTTTCCTCTCATTCAGTGGCTCTCCTCATGTTTGACATGTTGAAATAAATTGGTTGTGTTGCTGTCTTTAGCTGCAACAGTTTTTGATTAAACTTTGATGTGGACTGAAGTTTGTCTGAGGTCTGACTCCACAAAATTCAACACATTCCATACTACTGACAAGACTGTGGTACTGTGCCTTTCTTTTTGGGTTAAAAACTCTTTATTTACAAAAGTTCAAGAGAAAATCTAGATCTTAAGTTTTTAGGATTGCCCTTCACCACAAAAACAAACTAATGGATAACATCGATTGATGGCCAGCCCTGTTAGCAGGTGTTGACTTTTTGGATGTACTTGTTGACAACTGTGTATTAAGCTGAATGACTGAACAAACATGAAGGCTTGGAGGTTGAAATGAGAATAAGACAAATACAAAAAAACAGCCTGTATCTAGACAAATCCGCAGGGGCATGTTTTTCCTTTCTGGTAGATGTTCCCCTCCTAAACAGCAGATTTCTAATCCAGGCGGTTTCAGGATGGCTGATTTACCAACATTACTGTGAAGCAGCCAGTGAGAAGACCAAGATAGGTGCTACAAGGAGACTTTGAATTTATCACCTGATGTAGAAATGCAAAGTTATCAAGTTTTCATTTAAAACGATTCAGGGTTCAGATCTTAGAAAAAGTTTGCCGCATGATGCTTTTATGCTCAGATGAACTAATCAATCATTTGCTTATATTGAACTGTATTTTTAGGTTGCCATGAGTCCTCTTTGCTGTGACCTAGAAGTATCCCTCCCTTCTTTGCAGATAATCTTTAAATGACATTTTAGGATGAGGTTGAAACATGTTAATTCATGAATACTTTTGAGAACTTATTATTCATGACAAAAATGATGGGCTCTCTGTTTCAAAACTGGATTATAAAATCATTCTAGAGGAAACTACATTCAGCCACCCCTGCTCGTGTGTTAGCAAAATTGTGGCTTTGTGTTGGATTTATTTTTGATTCATTCCTCAAACGAATAAAAACTCTCACATGTGCTGCAGGCCACATTTGGTTTCACTTCCCTTATTCCTGTTTTGGTAAATCACAGATGTTTTAGTGTTCCTTTCCGTCTTTTTTGGGGTAATCTTTCTTCCTGTTTTCAGATTTATGAAATGCTGCGTAGTACTCATGAATCTTGTAAGGTTGAGGCAGTGAAAGGATTTTGCATGTAAATAAGCCCAATATCCAGAAATGGACTATGTAGCAGCTCCTCAGGCTGTGCCGCTTCTTATTTTCTCCCTCAGCAAGCAGCCCTGAATCATCTGAGCAGTCTTACTTGGCTTCTATTAGATTTTAGTCTCAGAACTCCCATATTGAAATCAGGAGATCCAGATCCATGCTCCTACTCTCTGTCACATTCTCTTGCTGTGAGTTTATGGGTTGACCCAAATGTAGGCTTCAAACTAGTATTATTACATGACAATAATAGCATGTTGTTTGAGGATCATTCCCTGCAATCACTGGTTTTGATACTTCAAGAGATTGTTGAATCTGGGTCACTGGCTCTTTGTTATTAACTTAATTTAACAGAGACTCACCACCTTTCTGCATATTAGAAACTGACAAAAATCCAGCTGCCACTTGCAGTATACGCAATAGTAGAGGTGAGTGCAATTCATCAACGTGTCGATGCATCGCGATGCCTTGCATGACTATTCGACATTGATTAATTACCGGCGATGCTTAGAAAAAACGATTAAATAAATGAAAACGTCTAACGCGCGCCACCTGGACTGATTAGTGAGTGGACCACAACAAACAGAGCACGTTAGTTTCTTTGTAAAATGGCAACAGCTTCAGTAGTCTTTAAAGAGCGGACGATACTCTTGAGGGGTTGACTGCAACCGTGTGGAAGTACTTTGGATTTTATGAGCGAGCGAAACAAAACGACTGACAAGACTTGCGCAATTTGCAAGATTTGCAAAGCAAAAATAAAGTACCTCAGCAACACTACAAACATGAGGCAGCATCTTGTATGCTTTCATTCCCAAACAGAGAAGGCTCCTCCGGTTGTGCCCGCCACCCAGTTTAAGTTAAGTAAGTCGAAGTGGACATGTTTACATAACAGTCATACAGTCATAAAATAAAAATATTTCTCGTCTTCGCAAAATTCAATTCAATTCATATGTTCAAGAAACCTTATTATGTACTTATTGAGTGTAGTTTTAGAGGAAATGAGTATATTGATAGGCTATTTATTTACAAATGTAGCCGCAGATGTAGACAAAATCAATCTTGTATGGAAAAAAACATTAAAAACGGCAATAATTGAAGAATCTTGGCACCAATAATCAAATCAACAATCATACTCAAAGAATTGAACAATCGAAGCTCCCATAACTGAAATCGAATTGAATTGTGAGGTACCCTTGTTGGGCCACCCCTATGCAATACAATATCCATGTAAGGCAGTTGCAGTTGAGCTGCATTCAGTTCTAGTAATCTGACTATATCTTCTTAAAACCAGTCATAAAACAGACTTTTCTAGAGAATGGGAAGAAAGGCAGCTCAGCCAAAAAAAAAAAAAAAAAAACAATCTCTTGATTTCAAAAAGAAGGGTAAATATCCGCTGGAACCATACAGCACGTAAGTAACAATATACAAGGTGAAATAAAACATAATGTGTCTGCTGTCACAGACACATAACAGCTGCCATATGTTGTTATAGTTTGGCCTCTGACATTTGTACAATGTCATTGCTGAGCCTCACTGCACACAGGATTGATTCCTCCACTAATAAGTTTACAATGATCGAGGTGAATTGATACTGTGATCCAGTTTATGAGAAAAAAACAATAAAAGAAGGGAAACATATAACATGAAAAAGATGAGCTTATGTCCAGTACTGTGGTTCCTGCTGGTTGCCATCAATTTGAATCTTGTGCCGTCTTGTGAGATTTGTGTTCACATCAACACTACCTTAAGTTTAAGTGGATTATATGATTATATATTATATATATAAGTTTTACAACAATGCTAGCTAGACTTGGTTGAGTTCTTTGTGATCCTCAGCAAGGCCAGAGGAAAGACCCTTGCAGATGTTTATTTATCTAACCATGGTCCGCTAGAATAGCTTCCACCTTAAAATACTTTTTCTTTCACCCATGAGTTATTCACTCTGCAATGTTCTGTGAGGTTGTCAGGACACACAAAACCGAAATACATTTCCCTATTGAAGGCTGCGTCACCAAACTCCCCTTGCTGTTGAGGAGTGTCCTCAGTGCTTGCTGCCAGCAGTGTGAAAGACTGCACAGGAAGAGTTTTCTTTCCAATTCATGTACTGCATTAATGCTGCTCAGCTTAAGCTCATTTCACATGTACATATTCACACACAAAAGTATGCATATCTTCTTAGAAAGAAGGCAAACATATGAGTTGTAGCATAATGAAAAGGGGGGAAAATTACTATCTGTCTCTTAGCTGCAAATAAGCATACAGATATTCACCCTGTGACACTGTCTGCATGTTAACATGTTTGTGAGGCTTAGTATCCTCTTTATACGTACACAGGAGAGGATGGGATAAAGAGACTGAGGAAGGTGAGGGAAAGAAAGGAGATTGATTTGTTTGTGTGTGTGTGTTTGTATGCACGTGTGTCTTCATTTACATTTGGTTTAAATGATCACTGCTGAGTTTCCGCTGGTCAACCCCCCTGGTTTCATACACCTATTATCTCCCTCCCTCTGCCTTGTTTTCTCGGTTTCTCTCACTATTCTCCCTCAGCACTGTCTTGTTCACCTTAGAAATAGAGGTTGCCTGGCAACCACCCCCCACCCCCCAATAGGGTAGGACAATGGATTCCCTCCTAATTGTAGGTATATGCATCACATGTGTGTTTGTGTTAATTTGCAGGAATGTGTGAGTTCAGTGGTTTATTTTAGAGATGCATGGTGAGAAGGGAATTGGATTTCATCACAACATTGGAAAAAAATGTCTGAATCTTTGCACTGCTTACTCGTACAATAGCATTTTAGTATGACATGTCTGCCCTTGGCTCTTGTCTATTATTCTGCGAGACATCCAGGCAGTCAAACACTTGCTGTTACTCATTGGCCCCCTTCTGGAGATACAGACAGAAATCCAGCCAATCAGGCAGTCCCACAGAGAGACAGACAGAAGAAGAGAAAGTGAGAAGGAGGTGAGACAGAGGGAGGGTGCAAACAGAAAGAAACAGGAATGGGTGATGAGGAGTGAAGAAAAAAGACATGAGCATTTATAAACAGAAAAAAAGAGCGAGAGAGAAAGAGCAGTTAGATGGGGAAGACAGGATGACAGGATGAAAGACAGTGAAGACAGTGTTGTTTAACCTTTTCTCCTTTCACCGTGTCAGACCAGATGTCCCGTCTGTGTGAGGAATCAGCAGCAATTACTATCTCTGTGTGTGTGCGTTTGTGTGTTTAAGCATGTGAGTGTTTGCTGTTTGTCCTATATTCTCCTCCCACGATCAACATTTCTGGAATAGTTTCAGGCTGGGGTCACACTTCACTGTACTGCCCAAAAAGGCCAGTCGGCTGTGGCTGACGCTGTGTCTGCTTCCTTCCCTGCACCCTCACTCACTGCACTCTTACATGTAAATCAGCTCTGGCATTATGGGAATACTTCTTCATTTAAACCAGTATTCCTCCTCTGCTGTCTCTGCATTAGCCCAATCTTGCAATGCATTAGCTTGTGCACACATCCATTATAGCCAAGTTATTAATTATGTATTTGTCTCTACTGTTTGATCAACATTGATTTGGACAAGGTTAATAGTAGATAAAGGATGTCTGAGAACAAGAGGAGGAGAGAGGCGATTTTTCTTCTAAATCTATGATCTCTCTCTCACATTTATAGACACACACATACAGATCATATACTAGGGCCCGACCGATATGGATTTTTTGGGGCTGATGCCAATACCGATTATTAGGGAGGGGGGGAATCAGATTACCGATTAATCAGACGATTTTTTAAAATTTTTTATTAAGTTATAAAATATATATATATATATATATATATATATATATATATATATATATATATACTGTTGATATCTACACTGAAGGCTACTGCTCTTCACGCCGACAGGAAGATCAACTGATCAAACTCGGACCAGAAAGTAAGAGAAGTAGCTCGATCACGAAATGTGTACTGTTGTTTATTCTACCGTTTCTGGCAGGGCTAACAGTGTAGCAAGGCTAATAGCAGATGGCTAACTCTAGCTTTAGCTTGCATATTACGTGGTGTTTCACCGTTAACTCGGTATGACTAAGACCAGCACAGCGGGGAACATCGTGAAGTGGGGTGAACGAAAAGTTTTCAAATGGTGGAACATTTTTGAAGTGAAACCGAATCCTATTCTCCCTATTTTATTTCTGAAAATATCGGCGAAAATTGGCGAGTTTTGGCCGATTACCAATTAGTCTCAAACAGGCTAAAATTGGCCGATTAAAGACATCCGCCGATAAAATCGGTTGGGCCCTATCACATACTGTATATTTTTTACAACACATTAATCTCTATACAGAGTTCTACATTTTCTGTGGCCCTCCTCCTCCATTCATCCTCCTTTTACTTATCACCTTTGCTTATTTTGCAGATGTGGATGTCAAAGACATCCTAGGACAACATAAGCCACACACACACACACACACACACACACACACACACACACACACACACACACACACACACACACACACACACACACACACACACTAAAGAGCCCAAGAGCTTCTGGGCAGAGGAGTGCAGACAGGAAGGGATGAGAGAGAAAATCAACTATATTGATTTAGGAGGAAGTTGAGAAAGTGAGGCAGACACAGACAGAGGCAGGAAGAAATCAGACAGACAGCACAGAGAAAGTGACTGAGCCAGATACAGGGGGACATAAGTGAGAAGAAGAAGGGAGAGGAAACAGACGGCTAAAGTGACAAGGTGATTGCTGCTAAAAGAACAACAACAACAACGACTCAACGGAAAGCAGATCTTTTAAAGGTTGAAGACAGTGATGGAGATTCTTAACAATGGGGGTTGAGCAGTATCAGTTTTTCAACAGCAGATACTGATGCTCATAATGACAGTCGGGTCAACTGATCGCTGATATTTAATGTGCCATTGATGCCTTTTTTATCATATGATAAATATTAGGGCCTGACCAATTTATCGGTGAGCCGATTAAATCAGCCAATTTTAGCCCGTTTGAGACTAATCGGTAATCGGCCAAAACTCGCCGATTGTCGCAGATATTTTCAGAAATAAAATGTGGAGAGTAAGGTTCGGTTTCACTTCGAAAATGTTCCGCCATTTGAAAAGTTCCCTGACTTATCCTGTAGATGGCGCACGACCTCATGACAATCTTCATCCACTAACTACCTCACAGCACAGTAGAGTGACGGATCTGAAGCAGGCAGCTCAGGGACGCACAGAGGAGAGTGGTCCGCCTCAACGGTAAATAAACCAGTTTGTGAAATACATAATAAGTCAACAAGTTTCCGTTCAACCCACTTCACGATGTTCCCCGCTGTGCTGGTCACGCCTGGTTAACGGTGAAGCACCATGTAATATGCAAGCTAAAGTTAGAGTAAGCAACCTGCTATTAGCCTTGCTACATTGTTAGCCGTGCCAGTGATGGTAGAATAAACAACAGAACACATTACGCGATGATGAGACCGGACTGGAAATGTGTAATGTCAGTTAAGATGCAAAAGACAAAAAGCAGCGTTGAACTCCATTACTCTACACCTCAGAGCAGAATATGTATTCAACACTTGTCAGTAACTGTTAGATTTTAACTGCTGTTATTTAGGATGGGAGAGAAACTCAATATCATTTAAGAGGATGTCAATGTTGCTTGAAAGCAGCCGCACTGACAAGGCTGCCTGCAGTGTCTGAAGACATGAGTTGTTTATTTTTGTGACTGACCTCATGAGCCCAGATATCAGCCAATGGCTATGATCCAAAAATGCCATTAAACTGCCCAATTCATCAGCCTGACCTATTAATCGTTTTGTCTCTATCAACGACACTTTTTCCCGCTCTCTGAATCAGTCGCTGTTGTTTGAAGAGTTAGGAGCTGCTTTGTGAATGATCCATGTGTGTGCAAAATGAAAAAGCAAGCACACAGTAAACATAAAATCATTCAGAGAGTAGAGGTGCCTTTGGGGCCCATGAGTCACAGTTATGTCCCCTTATTTCAGCCTGTAAATGAAATGTCTGTCATAGACTGATCTGTAGTTTAGAAACACATAGAAGTGGATGTAAACACAGGAAATACTATACTTTGTTATATAGATTGGACAATAATTACACAATTTTCAACAATAGTCAGCCCCCCCTTCTCTTCCTTTTTAAATAGTCTATCAAACTACCCCCCTTTCTCACACAAACACACTAACACACACTCACAGAAACACTCTGGTCTCCTCGGGATATCCTGCTGTTTGGGTACTCTACCACCCAAACCACAAAAACAGGATGTGAGTGATTGACTGTTTTTCTTTTTTCATTTATTTATTTATTTATTTTTTACTGTATGTGTGCTTAATATTAATAGGAGCACTTCCACCTCACTCAGACCACATACAAAGGGTAGAAGGGTTGCCATAGCGACGTGCAGTTCAGGTGGTTGTCAAGTTATGACAGCACAGAAAGGACGATGAAGGGATGAGATGTCTTGGAGGGAAGAAAAATTGGGACCTCAGGGGGAGAGGATGAAAAGAGCGAGACAAAACAAGAGTGAGGAGTGCAGGGTTCAAAATAGGAAGGAAAGTAAGGGAAGGTGTCAGAGGGGGGAAAGGAAAGCTAGAAATTAAATTAAAGGTAAAAATGAACATAAATCAGAAATTGTCAAACTCAGCACCTCATAAATCAGTCACTTCATTCTGAACTCATTGCTCCATACTGAATATTAAAGGCACTGTGGGAAATACTGAACTGGTTGGAGAAACAGTTACTGATGCCTCTTGATGACCTTGAAAAGTAAACCAGACTATCATAAAGAAGACTAATAAATACTCTGCAGTAAGTTTCAATGCTGAAGATATACAGGAACAGCGAAAAACGCCCTGCAGATATTCACAATGAGTAATATAATTTGCTCTGGAAAAACAACAGGATGAGATTTTTGTCTTAAAACACGTCTTTCACATGTACTGTATATACCAAGAGATGTGAGATATCACTTTGTCCACAGGAGGCCTCAGTATCAACACAAACTAAAGGTTCACCGCAGTTCCTCACAGCAGCTCTAAGTTGAAAGATCCACCCCGTCCCCCCTGTGATTTCACACTTGGGACATTTTTAGAGTTCGAATCTACATGGTAATGATTAGTCTGTGGAACTGCAGTACTGACAACCCATTTGCTCACCAAGACACGCTTCTAGTTAACTGATTAACAGCTAAGATCCCTCAGGTTCTCACAGGTTTCACAGAGCAGCTTCTTAAGTCAGATTCAAGCAGACACTCATCGCTACAGAAAGCTCAAAGGCTCTTGTGTCATATATATAACAGTTCCTTGCACTGTTTCTCCTCTTCTTTGCTAACCTGGTGCACAAGCAAGCTCAGCATTATGCTGTACATTTCAGAAAACTGAATTCTTGGACCCGAGTCAGCCTTGGTCTTTTGGGGAGCTTTGTTTGGTCTATCTTTGTCCGTCTCTGGTCTTACTCAGGTCACAGGTTTTTGTGCTTAGACTCAGTCTGTGCATGTTTGATGCCAAGAAAGGAGCTTTTCTCGTCAGATGGAGGCCATCCTAACAATGTGAAATCAGTTCACCTGCAGATTCACTATTGGCTTTACATTCAAAAACTATTTCCTATCCTTTTAAACTGCTTGTGAATAGCACCCATCCCAATACAATTCTGCTTTAGGGGCTGAAAGTAAAAACTGAAAGTAGTTCATTGCATAAATAAAACACCTCAGATTTGATCATAAGCCGATGAGATGCTTCAACTGCTAATCCGTTGACAAAAATCTTTATTTAGATTACAGTTATCAGAGTTAAAGGAAGTTGACACATTTATGTCAGAACTTGTTGAAAGTCTGATGATTTATTCCACCTCCTGCTGCAACAGAAAGAGTCCTTATAATCAACTGTAAGTCCTGTAAAAGATCATACCCATCCACTGACTACAGCACAGCTACAAAAGCTGTAATGTCTTCCTCAAGCTGTTTTACCAGTTTAGTTTCTGTTTTTGTTCTGAGGTGAACAATTACAGTTTACAGGATCCTTATCGACATGAATTCAAGCTCTTTTAAGTGATCTAGATCAATTGGCTCAGCAAGAATTGTCTCTTTTGGATTCCAGACAGCCCTTCGTAGTATTGCTCATGTACAAGAGCTTATTTTTTGAGCCGAGCCATGTGGGACCTACACATCACTAGGCTTCCCAGCTCACCATAGGTACTTTGAGCTGCCTCTTTGCTACATTCCTGCAATGAAGTCAGGTTTGGATAATCCTAACTTAAATTAACTTCCACATTGAAAGCTGATGAAAAATATATGACGATAGTTAATCAACATGCTTATAATGTCCACAAGGGGGCGCTTGTTTTGTTCCAGGAGGACTCTACTTGTTGATAAAAGTGTCACTATGAAAAATTGCCTTTCCTTTAATTCAATAGCTCCACTCATTGCGCCTGTTTTTATGGATTCAAGGTTTGACCCCGTTCTTATCAGTGAATGTGGAAAACCTCAACACCAGAGTTAAACTGATGAGGAGCAGTGTGGGGTTGAAGTAAAGCTGTCAAATCATTCCTCCTGTCAGCCTGCCAGTTCACAGTCAGTGGCTGTCTCAGCCGTCAGTCACTGTCCTCACTTAACCCCCATCCCAGCACTCATGTATAATACACACACACACAAACAAAAACAAATGATCACTGTTCATTCAGCAGGAAGGCAATTAAAGCCCAGCCGCTTTTTGCAGTTTTTAAATTGTGTCTGTTCAGCCCTCCTCTCCACACACACTCTCTTTGTCTTTATTTTCTAACAAACACAGTCTCACAGTCTTTCATCAAAACCACCCACACCCACTCCACCCTTCCCCAAAGAGACAGAGAGACACAGAGAGAGAGAGAGTTTGGCTATTGCTAAAGCAAACGTGTTTCCTCGTGCTATGGACAGAGCCATGGCTTCCCCTCTTCGTGTGTGTGTGTGTGAACTGACTCCATGTGGTACCTTTTAGGCTTTTGCACCTTTCTCTGGAACTTACGTCAATTGGCGAGCACAAGCTAACCATTACCTCAGGTAACCGACACAGTTAGTAAGGTTACATCCTCTCCATGTAAGCTTACACTTTATTAACTCCTACAAAATCCGCACCCTTCTGGCTGGCAAGGGATGCAGAGGTAATAGTAGGGAGTTGTTTTAAACCAAGCTTTGAGGCTTGAAAAACAAAGTCTGGCTCTTAACTTCCTGCAGAGGATTTAACTGGTGGGTGCCAGGGGTCACTGGGCCGCTGTCTCCCCCAGGACGCAAGTCGTATGTCAGCTGCAAGGAGCTGAATTTTAGGTCCAGGGAATGACACTCTGTGAAAGGTAAAAGAAGGTCAGGATGAGAAAGACAGGAGGTGATTCAATAAGATATGTACAGTATAACAAGAGTTGGAAACAGAGGAGTGGAAATTCAATAACAGAAACCAGCTTGAGTGAATGAGAGACACAAGGAGAGTTAATGATGGGGAGATATGAAAACAGACCAGGGAGACCAGATTTGCATGCAGATTCAAATGGAGGGTGATGAAACAGATAAACAGCAAAATATGTTTTGGAAGAACGTAATGTAAAGTTTGTTCCTGAGATTTGTTTGTCCTAATTAAGTTGTTGTTGTTGTTGTTCGTAATGAGGATTAAAGCACACATTCATCCAGAGGCACACAGGCGGAGTGAGTCTGCGAGTTGTCGCTACTGACACAGTGACCCAGTCCACAAGATGTAGGTTACACTTTCTTGCAAGCCCTCGGGTTTTCTCCTCTTACTCACAGGAGCTGACTAGGGACTCACTGATGCTGACGCAGAGCTGATCCATTTTGTAGTGGGAATGTTTACTGAGGGCAAAAGCAAATATTTTGATGATGTGCTTGAAACAGATTTATGGCGACTGTTGACAGGCAGACATTACTTTTGACCTAACTTCCCAAGAAATACTTAAATATGTACTGTGCAAAGTATGAAAAGCAAATGCCCATGATTTTTGTCAATCCAATAGGGGTGGGAGAAAAAATCAATTCGCACAAGTATCTCAATTTTTTAATAGATTTTTTTTTGTTAAAAAATCGATTTTTTTGTTGAAAAATCTTTTTTTTTTTTTTTTTTCAAATTAAATCTTAAAAACTGAATTACATGAGATGTGTATTTTTTGTAGGAAACTATGGTTCCTGGAATAGTCAGTAGACAATCATAATCATTCAAAAGTTTCACTGGAGTTAGAAATGCAGACTAAAAATTGAGAAAATCGACATTATCATAGAATCACAATTTAAATCAAATCGGCATCCCAAAAATCGCAGACGAGTCAAATCAGGAGAAAAGCACAACTTCCAAGCCCTACAATCCAAATATGATTTGATATGTTACAAAACAATATACTACAATACAAAACCACATAATACTGTTTGATATGAAACATTAAGATGTGCTGCAAGGCAATAAAATATACGATACAGTATAATATAATATACTAGGGTAACTGTTATCTGATAAGCTGTCTTTGTTGTCAACAATACAATACAGTGATTCTGAGGTAATGGATAAATTATACGTCATCATTTAATGACACATCACAATACCTGATAATGAAAGAATACAAAATGCCCCTAAAAGGTTAAATGTAGGATAAATACAGTCTGTGCCAACAAGAGGGGTCATGCAGTAATGATACTGCTAGTCAAATTTGAAGGGAAATCTGTTTGAGCACCAGATAATATTGTTTAACAGTGTTGTTTGGTGCTAGACATACGGACACATGACAATATTTTGCCACATCGACATTTTTTCCCACTCCAAAATGTATAACATGCTCAACAAGTATTAATAAACCAAATATTTGACCGATAAACTTCTATTATGTTTTGTCTAACCTCTCCCTTGTCTGTTACTTGTCTGTTTTATGAGGAGTCAGCGTATTATTTGAGTTATTGCAAATCAGATGGAGTAAAATCAAATTTTAAAACAGTAAATGATGTTATCGAAATGTTTCTAAGTGCCCCATTTTTATTCTTGTGCTTCCAGGCTCTGCAGAAGTTAGCAAGCCAGTACTTGAAGAGAGACTGGCCTGGGATCAACCCCGATGACCAGAGAACAGACTACAGGTATGCCTCTTTATATGTCCGTGCATGTGAATAAAACCTGTCAGTTTTTATCCATATTCCTCACAAAGCAAACAAGAAATAATTTTTGAGATCTTGCAGACATCTCAAATATCGTTTCACCTACAGTCTGCTACAGCACTCATAACAATCTGTGCTTGGCGAGATTGAAGAAAAGAGCACAGTATGGTCTTAAGCACATTTCTGACTGAGTCATTATTTACTGTAACAGAGGCAGTGGAATATAAAACCTCCAGCTGGATCCAGCTGGCACTAAGTCCGCAGATCTGTCTGGTACTAGTTTTGTGTTTGTTTATTCTTGCTATTACTGCAACATTTCTACACAAATATGTTGCCCTTCCAGGTGCATAAACAGTTCTCAGGCCCACAGTGGCAGGCACACAGTGTGGAAGGGAGTCGAAAGTCAGCCACTCTGCGGGGAGGACTTAGTTTTCTAAACAATTACTCATCAGAGTGCAATTTTTGGAAGTGCAGTGACCCAGCATTTTTGTGCATTTTCTCTCTTAACTAGGAATGTGTACGCAGTATGGAGGTCCTATTTAGAAGGTACAGTGCAGGTGAGTCAGTCCAGGCTCAACGTATGTGACAACTACAAAAGCCAAGTGTCAGAGCCGTCAAAGACAGTAAGACTCTACAAGGAGCAGCAGCTGAAAAAGGTGAGTGAATCTGTCCAAGGTGGTAGTTAGTCATCGTTTCCTAAGGCTGTCTTTGTTCTCTATCTCTCTTTGCTACATCTGTTTATGCACTCACACTGAGTTGACCTGACACATGTTGGTCTGCTCTTTTCTCTGACAACCTGCCTGTTTTCTTTTTTTTCTCCTTCACAGACTATAGACCAGTTGAGTGGCATTCAAGCCGAGCTGCAGGAGTCAGTGAAAGAGTTAGCCAAAGCCAAGAAAAAATACTATGACTGTGAGCAGGTTGCCCATGCCGTACGAGAGAAGGCTGACATAGAGGCCAAGTGAGTTCACTAAAGTGTGGTGCGAGTGTGTGTTGGTAGGGCCGCGCATGAATATATATAAAAAAATTTGACTAAACAGACGGCCCAGATTGTCAGAAAAAATAACATCAAGGGAGGAAAGCTGGCTAACCTCACAGGGAGTGTTAGAGAGGAAGAGGGAGAGCATATCTGAGCAGGTTGAAAGATGCAGTCAGTCACATACAGAAGTAAAGCTGTGTTTTTGATGGTCGGACAAAAAAGTACAAGAAAATGGGAACAAAATCTGAAGAAAAAGTACAAGATTTTAGCCTGCTAGTATTGGCAGGTGCTGTTCAATTTAACCATTAAAACATAAATTAAATCTGAGGACATTAGAGAACCAACATTTTTTTGAGAATTAATTTCCTCAGATTAGATTTCAAAGCTCTGTGAGATATGACATTTAGCTTTGCAGTACTGCAGTTAATATCAAAGTTAGATCCAGAGCTGATGAATGTTATTTCCCTCCATGCCTTAGGTAGCAGCAGCAGCTTTGGTGACATTTTCACTTCAGTGAATTCTCTGCTACGGTTAGCTCCCACATCGATCGGCCAGTGGAGTCTTTTCTGTTCTCTATCATTCAGGAGAAAGATACAGACACAGAAATTACCGCGTTGCTGTTGTGCTATTATGGGAGTGTATAAGTGTGTGTGCGGAGAGAAATGTCGAGACATTAGTCATTGTTTGGAACGGAGAACACACAGGGAGAAAGTGGTGTAAATGCAGACACAACACACACACACGCTCACTCACTCATACTTTGGAACAGAAGTCAGCACATAGAGCAGGGACAGCAAAGTAAAAACAAACCATGCGAATTCACACATGTAGGCAACCCACCAACATTATCTCACAGTCTTAATATATTTTGTGTCCATGTGTGGGAAAGTTCATCAGGAACACATGTTGTGTTTTTGCACATGTAAGCACAGTAGCGCAGAGAAAAAAAAAACAGACAGCACAGAAACACCCACATGCACACACACACAGACAGGCTCACTCCATCATTTTCTGTGGCGGGTCTCTTTGAAGTCACCATTGATATAAATCATGATGCATGGATCAGGCTGCGATTTATTGCTGTGAAGCTCCAGCCTGCTCGGGGTCAATATATGGAGGCTGTTCTGAATCACAGGCAAAGGATCAGAGTAATATAATGCCATTCAGATACCTTAATCTGTTTGTCCTTCAAACCTCACCTTGATGTTCATTTATGTTTAATTGAATCCAGATTGCACGTAGTAAACTGCCAACAGGACTCTGACTTTGTACTCATCTGTTTCATCAATACTCAAAATCAGACCATGATACATAATTCATGATCATTTACTTCTTTTTTTCTCTGTTTTGTTTCATCAGGTCTAAATTGGGACTGTTTCAATCAAGAATTAGTTTACAGAAAGCAAGTGTAAAGGTAAGAGGCCTCTCACTAAAACACAAACTCAACACTTGAATTTCTTCCTCAGGCAGAGCTTTCAAGCAGACGCTTTCAAGCCGCAGCGCATCATCAGAAATAGTTGCTTCGCTTTGGTTTTCTGTTGAACCCATAACTTAAAAGAGACTCCTCTTGTTTACTCTTAAATGCGGCACTGCTGTGTTCTGTTGTCTCTCCTTCAGTTGAAAGCGAAGAGGAGTGACTGCAACTCAAAGGCGACGCAGGCCAGAAATGATTACTTGCTGACGCTAGCTGCTGCTAACGCTCACCATGACCGGTACTACCATACAGACCTACTGCACTGCATACAGGTAACAACATCAAGATTAATGTGAAGAATTGAAAGTTACGAACAGCGGGAGAGAAGCCTGAGTCCCTACTTTCAGTGTGGACTTTGAATAAAACAGCATATTTGTACAAAGAATCCAGGCAGCTGAAATAGCAGTTTGTAACACCGTGAGGGCTTTTTCCTTTAACTGAAATAACTGACTTCCACCAGGAATCTCACACTCTGAAAATACCCAGAGGGATACCCAGGAATGGGGACACACTTTTGAGTTCCACAATTCAAAGTAGGGAGCTTCTTTGAATTAAAGCTCAATTTGGAATAAAATGTTTTCATAAGCATGCAAACTCAGACTCCTTTGCTGAATTACTGAGGTAGTTGGGGGGGTAAATATCCAACATGAAAAGGGAATATTTCACAGCTGTGAGTCTTCAAAGAGAGCCACTGAGTTCCCTGGATTTATGATTTAAAGGGGTTTATGTGAGGAAAATGAGCCACCCTGATGTCTATTCTAACCAAATGATTGGCAAGCATGAAATTACGTTTTCCACCGTGTTGAATGAACTGAGACAAATTCCAACATAGTCTGTCATTCTCACTCAGTAATAGTTTAAATATAGAATGGATTATTTGTCGGTGAATCAGATCTTGTTGCCTCATAATCACATCAAACACCTTAATCTGACATTAAGTTCGTGCATCACTGAGTGAGTGTTTGTTTTTTACTGTGGGACCATTATTTTTAATACGCTCAATTGTGAGTCATCTTAGTCATATCCCAGCCCCGCAAGTAATCATGTTAAAGTACGTTCTGCAACATAAAGCGCAATTGTAACGCAGACGCCAGATTTCTGTCAACTCTCGTATTTCTTTCTGACATAGCTGTCAGAGGCTGCTCTTTACGAGTGTGTGTGTGTGTGTGTGTGTTTGACTTTACTGTCACATATTTATGAATTAAAACCAAGAATACATCGGACCACTATACATCAAAATGATTACAAGACGAGTATCTCTGGGTGCTTATCTCAGCCTGAACGTCGATTAATCATCAAAACTAAAAAAATGATGGAGATGATTCAGGATTTTTCTACCTGGTCATAATCCAGGTATCACACACAAACACACACACACAGAGTAAGCCCACTCTGTTCACAGACAGACACGCCCTCTGCTACTGAATGATGCTGATGTCATCCTTACTGTACTTACTGTTCAAACATGTCAGTTCAACATAAACTCATGAACTCACCTGCACACAAACATAGCGTGGGATGTTTTCTTCGACTGAACAGTTATTAGTTTCAGACATGACACTGATTTTTTTAGCTAAAAATGGACACATTTTGCAGCTGTGATGTTGCTGTTGCTGCTGATATTAATTGTATTGTCTGTCTAGACTATGAAATTAAGTTAATGTGTAAATTATTATTATTATTATGATCTGTTTTAGTTTACTTTATGCTGTTATTTTCCCTCCCTATAGAGATTCTCCCCCCTATCTCTCTTCTGTCTTTCCTCCCCCCTCACACTCACATACTCTGCCGTGGGCACATGCAAGCATTGATACTACGGGGCCAATCTGAATAATAGATCCTCAGCGCCTTGTGACAGAAGGACAAGACTGCGGGGAATAAGCACATACACAAATACATGAATGCAAACACACAAAGAGGAATAAGGGACATTGCTCGAGGGAAGCAATCTGCTCATCCTGCCTCTTCCTTTGCATTTTCCTTATATCCGGTGTTTACAGGTCTTCACCTGAAAGTCAGTGATAACAGAACTCCTGACAGAGGGGAGGAAAAATCTGCATCACAAAAAAAGCCTCCCGTTCCTTTTAACTTTTATGAGAGGAATCTTTTCCTCCTCAGAGATATGTTGTGAAATACAAAAAGGAGGAACATCAATAGCAGACACAAGAATAGCAACAACAATATGCATAAACAAATCAGAACAATTCAACCCAGAAAGCTCTCGGCTACTGAGTAAATCCACAGAAAAAAGGTTGTATGAGCTTTTTTTGTTTCATTTTTCTTTCTATAAAGTATATTGTGCTTTTACTGCTGCTGATTTCACAACAGTAAACATTGATCAGCTCTGTTAAACTTGAAAGTTATTTATAAAAACTGATTTAAAGATAGATATAAAAACCCAGACAGTGTTAAACATAACAAAGCAATCTCCTAAACATGAGGTATAAGGTGACTGGCTGGTTTGAATATTAGCTTTGTTTTATAAATCAGATGAATGCCCCTACTCTGAAAACATGTATTTAAGACTGAGAGCTACTGTCCTTGTCAATGCGACAGTCACAGGGAAAGGGCAGTGTAAGGAAAAGACAGCTCCACATCTCCCTCTGCTGTTGGCAGGGGTCACTTTTGTTGTGCATCTTGAAAACTAAACACACACTCTCACATTTCCACCTCTGCTGCCCTGTCTGATCCACTACTCCATACTCATTATTCGTACTGTTGAAGGCATTCAATCCCAAAACACACACACACACACCGAGCAACAATTTGAGTATGGGACTTTTTTTCTGGAAGCTGACTCACTCCATTACAACACTACCCTAAAAGGATGAAAGAAGGAGGGGAGGAAGGGGAGAGAAAGGGGGAGGAGGAAATGAGCAGAATGATGGGGGAACATTAAGAGAGAAGTCAGCCAACAACACACCCTAAATGACATAATTACCCCGTCAGGCAGCCATTGTTTTCAGTCTGTGTTGTGTGTGAAAATCTAACATTTGGGTGGTTTATGTGCGTAGTTAAAAAAATATGTCTCCATGTGTTTTGGCATCTAAGAGTGACTGTGTGTATTGGGAGGAGGTTGGTTGGAAACATCCCCTGGCCAGCAGAGAGCGAGTGCAGGTTACTGAGAGTGTGAGCTTTTATAAAGTACTTTGGCAAGAGAGCATGAGTGTCTGAGTATTTCAGAGTCAGTGTGTATCTCTGTGTACGTGTGTGAATGCGTGTGTGTGTGTCTGCGGTTGCTCTGTGTGTTGTTGAATTGGAATCTGAACCCCTTCACCTTCCCCTGCAGCTGTTAGAACACTATCCAAAGAACACTTCACACACACAGACACACACAAATACACGCAGACACACATAAACACAGAATTTTGTCTGTCTGTCTGTCTCTTTTTCTTGCTCTCTCTCCCACTAATACCTTTCATGTTTTTTCAAACGCTCACTCTTCCTCCCTTACCTCCTCTCCTCTTCCTCTCCATCAGCCCCCCCTACCCTGTCTGATCTGTCTCTTTGGCAGCGTGGTCCTCAGCTTGGCAGCACTTCCTCAACTCCCCAAAGAAATGTGGTTCATTTGGACCGCATACTTCATTAAAATGTCTTTATATCATAGCATCAGAAAGTCTAATGATAAGAGCGGTCAAATGAAAACATCTGCTCGGTTTTTGTCCTTCCTTTTGCCCCGCTGCCACCTCGCCCTTGCGGTGCATTGTCTGCCTCACTCTTTTTCCATCTGTTTGCCTTTTTCTTTCTTGGTCTAGTTTACTTCTTAAAATCTATGTTCTTTGTTCTGCAGTATTAGGCAACATAATTCAAACCAGATTTAGAGTAAGAAAACTTATTGGAGTTGTCAGCCTGTGCGGTAAGTTGGGAAGTGTTGCTCTTTGTGTGTGTGTGTGTGTGTGTGTGTGTGTGTTTGTGTCATACGCACTTGTCAGTTGAATTAATTATTTCTCGAATTTAAACACCCACACATTTGTTTTGTTTTTTTAAATCACTCTGTCCTATTAAAACACAAGTCTGGGTGGGGCTATACTTGGAAATATGCGATGTCACTCAACTGTATCGACCAATAGGAATCAGTGCAGGGTAAATTGCTTTGCTATGGCTTGCATGAGATTGCCATCAATGGAACACAGCCATTCATTTATTCAGACTGTAAAAGTGAAAACACTTGTGCGATCAGACTATAGGTGATCATTATTTCGCTTTCAGATTTGGCAACATGCCTAGGGTTTACTGTTTGACTCTTGCAGTGTTTTAAATTCTTGATAATGTGGTCATCATGTGGTTTTCTACATTAGCAGATTACCTGTTTCCTTGAGGCTGTTTCCTCCTCCTCCTCAGATATGTTTATGACAGTTTAAACAAACCCGTAAATTAGGCGTTACTTATTCAGTGCCGCCAGGAGAAAAAGTGTTAAAACTTTAACTAAACATACTTTTCTTTACTTTGAAGCTAGTCCCGTAAACAAAGTGACACAACTTTATGGCACACCTTTGCCAGAGGGTGGTACTCCAGACTCTAAATCAACAAAGTGAGGACAGTGACAGGTATTGTTATTTTGTTATTGTTATGGTTAGACTTCCAGTAATTACCTAGTCTGAGGTGAACGACCTTGGAAATCAACTGATGAAATAACGACATGGTTGTGCACTGTGGTGTGGTGGTAAAATTCAGCAACCAAATATCTACTTTGCTAAATCTTTTGTTGTACCTGGCTGTGTCCATCTCTTCTCCCCTTCTCTTTCTTTGTTTCTCTTCCTTATTCTCCTAAACTCTTGACTTTATTATTAAGGATTAGGGAATTAATCCAGACTTCCCGGTCACCTGTGGTCCTTCTCTGTCTTGTTCCCTAGGCTCTGGATGGCAGGATCTATGAGCATGTGAAAGACTACCTGGTAGCGCTGTGTCGGACCGAGCTGGAAGCCTACCAAGCCACACACAACACGTACCAGTTCCTGTTGGACAAATCCACCAGGGTGAGTCACATTTTCTGAGACCTCCCTTGCCTCTCTTCATGAGTGAGATTTTATAAAAACAAAGTTTCAAGATCTCAAAGCAGACTGTGCAGGGTATACGCGTCAATCATCTTGACATCATAGCATGATCAAATGCTTGTTTTGTCAAAACAAAATGCATTTTTCCCCGGCAGAATGAATAAGAAACGTTGACATTTTTAGTTCATTTTTTTAAAAGCAGGTTCTATTTTTCTAACATGACAGAGTAGAGGGTGTTTTTTTCACTTACAGCAGTTTAATGACAGCGGCGCTATGTTTAGGAATGCAGGAACACTAACAAGATGCTATATTTCAAAGGAAACCAAACAAAAGAAGGCAAAAAGCACCGTGTGTGTGAAAAACTGTTATGTCTGTAAAGTTTGGAGTCTGCTCCAAAGAAGATGGGATGTATAACCACAATATCACACCTCGATTGGCTTTCATCAACATCGTATATGCCGGCTAGAAGAGCTTATTTGAACAGGTCTCAGTGTTCTTTCACCACTGGTCTGCACAGATATGCATTTCTTTCAGTTTCAAACTTGCCTATAGCTTTTCTACTTCTTTGTTTTGCCATAAGGAAGTTCCCTTAGCTGAACTTAGATGCTGTTCTACCTGATCTTATTTCCATTAAAGTGACACTATTAATGTCGAATTCTCAAATCCATGTAAGAATTTAGAAAACTCACCTGCTGTTGGCTTGAAATTTGCCTGAATCATGTTTGCAGTTTGCTCCATAACCAGATCAGAAGCTGCGGTGAGCAAGCGTGGAGTCACTGATCTCACAGTGGATGTTGATATTTACAAGTTCTCTCAACAGGAAATTTGCATAAAAATGTCCTTGATATATCCTTCTGTCTTCTTTTCCAGATAATACAGGAGTTCAACCAGCAGCTGTTCATGCAGGAGAATCCTGTATTTCACAAAGCTCACGACTTCCAGTTCCAGCCCAGTGAATGTGATACGGTGAGACACACAAAAATCCACTGGGTTTATAACATGACTTATTTCGCTGGGGGCTATTGAGCTTAAAGTAGTTTGTTGTTTATTTGTGTCGTTTGTATTTGAACCGGTTCACACAGTAGAACAGTTACTCCATTTCTCCCTGTCTATTTCAAACACATATTGATATGCGCTCCGATGACCATCAACCTCTCGTGTCCTTATTTCTGGGCTTCTCCCCCATCCTCAGTTCTCCTTCTAGTATTGTATTTTTACGTCAGCGCTTGTAGTCCTTGGCTTGTCTTAATCTGTTGAATCTCAACACAGAATTCATTTATCTTACACTCTTGTGATTTTCAAGAGAGCCCCATCAATAGACGTGAGGCTTAGAGGTTTGCCAAGATGGAAATCAGAGAGCCAAATCTCTGATCATTCTTTTACTCAAGAGAGATTTTTGGCTCCTTCATAACCAGTCTTAAGAGGTTTCTTTATGTTAACAATTCAGGATGGAGCTGGCTGTCCCCCTTAACTATTCACTGATGACAGCATGATAGAAGCATGAATCTACTCTATGTTATTATTAATAATTTCAACACTAAATATTACATGTCTACTGGGAACTTTTCTTTCTTGTCCAAGTTTGCTTTTCACATTGACATATTCTTGACTTATTTTTAGTTTTTCCAACCAAGTCCGTACTTTACGATAAAAAACAACAACAAAAAAACAAAAACAGATTGTCCTGTGAATCAGTAGAGTACCTGCATGATTATACTGCAGCAGAGAGTAACATGCTGTCTCACCCCTCTTGGGTCTTGTTAAGAATTGCTGTCTAAAAGAAAGAGATGTTTCCCAGTGGATATTAGTCCTACTTCTTCTGATCTATCCTGTTCTCCTGTGGCTGAGTCATTTTGTGCTCAACTCTTTTCTGTCTTTTGGTACTTTCGCTTTTCTATCACCTTGTTCTTCCACATACTCTTTCCCGTCTCTGTACTTTCCTTTTTTCTTCCATGTAAACTGGAACCACTAAGTACTACAACTTAATAATAATATACTTTTCCTTCCTCCTGTCTTCCTAATCCTGTTGAACCTCTGCTAACACTTTTCCCTCAACTTCTTTTTTCCATTAACCCCTCCTCGTGTTTGTGTGTGTGTGCTTGCACTGCTACTATTGGGTGTGTGTGTGCGTGGCTGCTTGTGTGTGTGTGTGGTGTGTATGCCAGACTCTGAGCTCGGTGCAGCAGTTGGTGGACATAGAGCCGTCGCCCGTGAGTGCCATGAGAATGACCCTGGCACAGGTAGTCTCAACTGTTGTTAGCAACCCCTATCTTCATTTCTAACACAAACCATGGAACATCTTGATTCATGCACATTGAAATGTATCTGTCTGTCCTGGTGAGCATGTTCTGTAGGAGATCACCTTTGTCTAAATAGTTCTTGATAAGAAGTTTATATCGCTGCCTGATTTTTATCGCATGGTACCTTATTGTTTATTTTGCATGGCAATGGAAATACTTAATATTAACCACCATATATGTACACTTACCACAGAGCATCTTTAATCTCTTTCATGGAACTCAACTTTAACTTTTGCAGCCCTGTGAGTGAAGGCATCATTCTTGTAATGGATCAATATCATACACATAATAAACAAGTCAGACTTATGAATGCATTACGTTTGAAGAAACAGCGGTAATGGTGATAATAATACATAACTAAGTGCTATTGTAGACAATATTGTCCTTTGTCTTAACACTGACAGTCACAATTCAGTGTGGCAAGTAGCCTTATGATTTGAATATCGTGTCTATCTCTCTTGGAAAGCAGCATAGTTCAGTCTTCTTTTTTTAACAGAAAGCACTTAAGAGCCTTTACAGCAGCTAATTTATCATGTGAGGATAAAACAGGAGCATGGATAATCATTCAGAAAGGGTTGTATTAGACAACTTTGTTAATCTTGAAAATTATAGTCAGGTCCAATTCCTTAAATTGACCTATCGAGCAAAATGACTGCAGTAGTTACACAGAAGTGTTGCTCCTACCACAGCCCAGATACACAGTTGAAAACAGTATGCGCAAATAGTTCAAACAATTGTGTTGGCATTGCAGCTGTGAATTACTGGTTTAGATGTATTAGCAGTTAAAATAACACACCTTACGTTTCCTGGTGTAGTCTGGTTTCGAAAAATTGATGGTGTTTCTCACTGAAATTTGTGTGACATGTTGACCAGCAAGAGAGCTGACACTTGTCAGGCCAATGCCAAGTGAAGAAAAACAAAACAAAAATGGTGCCTTATGTCCACTTGAAGCTGATTTCAAAAGCCAAGGAATCCCCCATAATGTACATAATTAAAGGCCCATTTTACTGCAAAATTATGAATGCCAACTGTGTGGTTCAAAAAACAGTTTTGGTCTTAATAGCTCATTTTTTGATTCATACACATTTTAGTGGGTGTATCTTTTTAAAACTATCTGTTGTAAAGAGACTGATTTTAAGAGTTATTTTCATAATAAGGATGACATCACTAAGATTAAGTCCATGTATTTAACAGTTAAAGATTTTAAAGAAATATTGATCAAGATACTGTTTCGCTTTTGAAATTCTTTAATTATCTTCCATCACCATAATTACCAAAATTATTGAATTTCCCTTTGGGGATAAATAAAGTTATTCTTATTCTTAATTTAAAACATAGACATTCGGCATTCCTGTTGTGCTAATAAAGTTCATTCAAATTCCTCTAATAGATTGTCAAATTATGCAACTTGTCCACATCACAGTCATATTACTGTGGGAGCTCTTCAAAAGGCGTTGTCAGGTTTCTTCATAGGAATGACACAAGAATGATGTATTTGATACATGCTGTATGCTGTTCCAGCTGTCACACTTGTCATGTGTTGGTGAGCCACACTGTCCGAGCACCAAACGACTCATCAGATGCTGTTACATCATCTGTTGAAACATCACTCTGATATCATTCCTCCTTTTGTCGACAAACGAGATAAATGTTTGGTGTGTGTGGTTTTTATTTGTGGAGTGTTATGGGTCACTGCAGGCAGAATGACTGCCTCTGTTCATGTTTTTTCTTTCTTTCTTTTTTTTTTTTTTTTTTTTTTGCTGTGTTGTTGTTATGTGCATATTCTCTTTTTGGACTGTGTGATTGCTCAGTCTTTTCCTGCCAACACATCAAACCAGAATCTGTGAAAATGGTCCTGTAGTATCGGGTTTGTACGGAAAATCATTCTTTTAGGAGTCTGCAACACCACATTTAATAATACACATGTATTGACTGTAAAATAATGCTGAGAGTACAACTGGACTAGGTTTACAAACTCCAAAAGGTTCACCAAAGCCATGCATTCACTGCAGTGAGAAAGTTTGGCTGTCTGCTCCACTGAAGGTTTCACCCACACCCTTTCCCCCCTACTGCTTTTAAATATTCTGTTAAAACAGCTCACATAGAAATAACACTTCCTTGACTTAGGTGTGATACAGGTACTGTTCAGTGTGATTTATTATATTTAACAGTACAGCAGTATATCCTTGCAAGCTGTGCTGAGAAATCCTTCCATAGAACACAGTAGGAACCCATGTGTGAAGTGATGATTACCTTACCAGGAACAGACATAACTCAAGTTTTGTTAGCCTTAAAACTTTCTTTGAGAGAATGAATTTTAAAGGAAATAACTACAAATAAGATGTAAAAATCACAGAATATGTGCACCCTGAAAAACTAGTTTTTAAAACTAGGCCTACAATACCATAACAGCATGTCTGCAGTCCCAGGCAGACAGACAGACATTGACACTTTGAGGTGGTTCATTCTCACTTCGTCACCTCTGTGGTTCCAGAATAACACTTATGTGTCTGCAGTACTGTAGATGACTATTATTATGATCGCAGAGGTTGTTATTGAAGTACAGAGTGATCACTGAGTTCACTGAACTAAACTTCACATTTCTCTTAGCTGGCAGTCTGACTCTGACCGGCCATAATTTCTCCTCTGCTCACATTTACAGTAGCTGCCAGGTCCATTCCTGGGACCCTGACTTGATATATGTATATCCTAAATTGGCACATTAACACATTTGGAAAGCGTTCAGATTAATAGAGGTCATATTTGTTGAAGTTCCATCCAACATTGTGATAATTGAAACATTTTTTAGCTCTGTATTAGACCAAATCTCTTAAGCAGACCAGCAGCTGTTTTGCATTGACCAAACCCACAGTAAAAGATGCTCCTGTACTGAACAATTAGGGGGAAATATTTTGTTAATCAGTGAGAAACTGAGTCAAACAGCCCCTAAAGAGAAAATTTAATTTTTTGCATGCACTTTTTTTCCCATTTTCTCCAACATGTACAAGTTTGAAAAACAAACTTTTTGTATGCGTGTACACCAGCAAAATTAAACCAATAAACATTTGAGACACAAATTAGCTTAGCTTCCTCCCTGACATGTCTGTTCAGAGCCACCATCCAAATCTAGTTTTCTGCCTCTGTGCCTTAACTCCCTGCCTCACTCCCTCGCCTGAACATAATTAAGCTGTAAATCTCCCATGTAATACTCTTCATTTCACACCTATACTTAGCCAGATTTATGCCTTCCTGCTTCTGAAGCAGCACATAATTAATAGTTATGATAGGCATGGAAACTTACAATTAAAATACTATGTAGGTTAGTGCAGCAAACATGCTCTTATTATCAGATTATGGAGCTGTCAGCCTCTAAGTGAAAATTACATTACAATTAAACCTCCAGAGGCACTTTTTTAGAACAATTTTCTTACATGTAAAGATATTTTTCTTTATTTATGCCACAGAATTTCCAAACATTATGGAAACATTGAAACCATTATTGCTGCAGAAGGAGGTGGAGATGTGGCTTTTTCTTCAATTTTGGCCTGATACATATTGGCAGAGCTACCTACCATGTGATAAAGAGTATCCCTCTGTCTCCTCACTCTGTATGGCCAATTTTTATGGAAGACAACAACAAAAAATCAAAAAGTAGTTGAATGGAAAAGACGAAAATAGCAAGAATCAAAAAACAAACATAAGTTCATGAGTATTTGTTTTAGATTGCAAATATTTTAACATTAAATAGAGTGCAAAGATGTCTTTCCATGTCAATCACAAAGTTATATCACATAGCAGAAGCTCTGTTATCGTCTCTCCAAGATGTTATCAGAGCTTTGTGAAACATCCTGTATTAATTATATTAAAAAGAAGTAATCTTCCTCTCGCTTCATTAACGGCTTTGTTTATCAAACATACTGTGTAAAAAGTGACAATGTGCTAACATTTCCTCTTTTGTATGTTTGTCTCCCATGCTGTTGTTTGCTTGTGTGTGAATGTGTGTATGTTTACCCACGCCTGCCTGGTATGTGTGTGTGTGTTTTTGTTTGTCCGTATTAGAGTCGTCAGCTGGAGTCAGAGACGGGGACGACAGAAGAGCACAGCCTGAACAAGGAGGCCAGAAAATGGGCGACTAGAGTAGCACGGGAACACAAGAATATCATACATTACAAGAGAGTAAGACAGACACATGCATGCATTTGTCGCTTGCGGTGACCTAGTTTGGAAATATGGTGTGTAGGTTAAGTTCGCAACACTTATCTTGTCTTTGTTTTCAGTGTCTGGAGGAGTGTGAGAGCCACGGTCTGCCCCCCACAGAGCAGGGCAGGCTAGATCTTGAACTGAAGATAGAAGACACCAAAGAAAATATGAGGAAAGCTGAGGTTTGTGTTCAAAAGGGATTACTGATTGACAAGTTTGCATGTTCTCTCGAAGTTTGAGTAGGTTTGTTGTTCATGCTTCTTTTCCCTCACAAATTCCCTCAATCATGTCAACAGATTTTCTTTTTTTTTACTGTAACGATGCAACCCCGGCCTTTAGGCTCTAACCTTCATTTTTGGGATTATTGAGAAGCAAAAATGTTGGTGGGTTCTGTCTTCAGAAATTAAAATGATAAATGATAATTTTCCAGCAAACACTTGGCAAAAAGGCAAGTTGTATACAGCTCTAAACATTTAGGGAGAGCAGCTTTAAGATGATGCTCCTGTTCTTCAATAGCTAGATTTTCTTTGAAGGTGAAGAAAATTTTCTGTATGGGTTAGCTTTGCTGGAAATCTCCTATCTAATGAGTAAAAAGTGCAACCCTCATCTGTATTATTTTTGCCAAACATGGGCGACAAATACTGAAAAAAACTGATTTGAGTGATAGAAAGCACTTAATTCTGATTCCTCAGTTTTTCTTCTATATGTATGACTATATGAGTAGTACGAGGGGAATGGCCACTCATTGCAAATAGACATACTGTACATATGTTCAGTAGAAAAGTGTGTCTTAATAGTGAACAACTGTTGTTTTTCACTGGGAGTGAACTACTCACAGTAGTTTTGATGTTGAAATTCATGGCAGCATTAGTCAAGCAAACAAGCTCCCTGCGCCAGGAAAAACGTAAAATGCTGAACCCATCCCACACTTCCTCTTCCCAGCAGTGTTTGGGCTGACTGACTAATTATTTGGTAAATATTTAAAAAGCTAACAGCAGCCCCGGTGTGCAGTCTGCTTGTGTCCACTTAGGCTGGAGGTGCAATGAAGAAACATGGATCAATACTACTTTTCATTCCCTCATTTGACCATTTTTATCCCCCAACACTCACTGATCCCCTGCTGTGCGTGGTTGAACATTGGCATAGAGAGATGAATAGGTGTATTTATCAATAACTGTGACTCTCATTTTTCTTAAAACTCTTGCTCTTTTGACTCTATCTCTCCTCTTGTACTGCCTCTTCTCATCCTCCATCTTTTTCTTGTCCACACCTCTCAGCCCATCTACTTTAACACAGAGCTATCTATCATTCATGTATTGATCCTCTCTGTCATCAGCTGTCATCTTACTCAACTTGATCCTGTTGCTGCTCTTTCTCAAAAATCTTTATGCCATCACTTTTTCATGTTTGAGTTTATTCTCCTTTGTAACTTTTCTGATTCACTCTCTTCCTAACACCGCCTCTTTGCCTCCTAACCGCCTCTATCACCAGGCTTTCTCATATTTGGCACCCTCTGCTGTCAGGTTTAGTCAAGAATACATTTCACTCATGCTGTTTCCTCCTCAGTGATAACAATTTCACAGATCTTTCTCATCCACAGTCTAATTTAACTTCTTTTATCAGTAGACGTGCTATTTTGGGCTACCATACAACATCACTTTCATTCGCTCGTCGGCTCACATTCTGTAAAAACACTTACGCTGCTTTTTCGTAGCAAAGCGTAGAACATATGACTCCATCTCTTTCTCTCTGTTTCAGTCTTTCTCTTACCCTCTGTCCACTATTCGTTTCGACTCCAGGCTAGCATTACCTTGAGTAGGACGATGAATATTTTATGAGCTCATTTGTAACAAATGGCTTCATCACAGAGCTCTTATCACTGAATTATAAAGAGGGAGAAAGCAGGACAAAAGACATTATCCGTGTTTGACTACAGCATTATCTGGACAGTGATAGCCATGTTCCTTTAATGCGGAGTCACATCTGCATCACGTCGTCAGCTTGCTGTCGACTTTTCATCACCTTGTTTGCGAGGATAAGACGGTGGGCCTATATTTAGAACAGAGAATTGTTAGTTGAAGAAAAACATATCAACATACATTGAAAGATGTTGTGTTAAATGAGGCATATGCTGCTGAAGTACACAGGGGTGCTAAAAGCCAGAAAAGATGATTGATCGCCTAGTAAGCCTTGCTGTCCATCCTTGTTTACTGATTTTTCATAAATTGCCTAATTTGCTTGTGACAACATCTTAAACGCTCTGAGTGCCAGCTGCATTTCAAAATCAATGTTCGGTTTCGATCCACTTCCTGTGCCAAAAATGTGCCCGCCATTTACTGCAGGCCAATCCGTGTGTAAGCTTCTGTTTTTTTGGGGGGATGTAGTTTAATTCACCCCAACAGCTCATTTTATATTCATACTGAGTAAGAGTAAAGTCAGCAGGTTCTTGTCTTTTCCCACAATCCTCCACCTTAGTGTTTTATGGGAACAAGGTGCAGTGAGTGTAAATAAAGTGCATCCAGTCTTGTACGACTTTTAAGAACTTTCAGACCTGTTTATGAGCCACACAAAGATTTACTAAGAGCTTTATGGATCCTTTTAGAAAGAATTAGTAAAAGCAGAAAGACTTTTGAATAAATGCAAATAGTAGTAGTCGTTTTAAGTGGATGGTTAATGGGGAGTGGTGTTTGTTTTTTTGTAAATGGTCAAAGAAAACTTAAACAGAGGCACAAACCTGAAAGTTAAGATTCCTTTTACTTTCATTTTGACCAAGTGAAGGAGAAAACTCCAAATCTAAACAATTACAAACTGAATTTTTGCCGCCTTTAAATCTGTTTGAAGTCATCAGTTCTCACCTCAGTCTTCATGCATCTCTTTTATCTTGTGTCATTAACACCTGAGGACAGCCTTGTTATTTTCCTGAACACATTATACTGCTCTGGTCTCCTTGAGTGCTTGAAAAACTGTATCCTAGACATTTAAAGCAACTTGGCGTGACCCTAAAATTCCTAGACTAGTTATTAAAACATATCAGCATGATTGACTGAAATTTAAATTTCATACCGCATAAAACATTAATCTATAAATGTAATATGATGACACTGGGCTGTGAACTAGCCCTGAAGGCACTACTGGAGCGTTTGATATGATAGAGCAACATGTTCAGAAACATGTTTACAGACATCAGCAAAATACAAACCTAAGCAGATAAATAAAAACAAAATTAAGCTTTTTTATCAAATCATCTTGTAACAGTCAGGACTAGACAATTTATGTAAAAGACTGCTCAATTTAGAAGTGGCCCTGAAACAAGATGTGCTTGATTTAACTGTCAATCAAATCTAGAGTGAGACATGGATAAATTGAAACAAGAGACCATCATAAAGTTAGTAAAAAAAACTCCCTCAGACTGATAAAACTTGAAGCTTCTCTCTCAGAAAGATGATTTAATGTGCTTTATATGAAACACCTCCCCAAACAGCATCAAAACCCTGTCTGAATAACTCTACTCTGACACAGTTATCAGCCTCCTTTCTGCTGCTGTTCTCTTGTTAAAGGATGAGAAAGGGTCAACAGTGGAGGCTTCCTCCATACTAATGAGCTGTTGAAGGCTGTTCCTGCAGAAAAACTGGCCTCATTAACACCATGCATCAAAATCCTGCAGACGGGAGAGGCATCAACATAGGGACAAGATTGTGCTTTTGGACATTTTCTACTACAAACAAACAAAGAAAGAAAAGAAAAGTGATGAACAAAATACCTTCTGATAAGTCACTATTGTAATTGTGTTTCAATATTATAACCAAGGGGAAATATGAAGCACATTTTGAGTTATTAAAGCACAGTTCACAGTTACTCTATTGGCTGAAACTTTGAACAAACTGCAGAAGCAAACTGGTCTGTATTGATAATCATTGACTTTAATAATTTCCGTCCTTGTAGATTTGTGTCTTGTCTTTTCCAATCATTCATCATTGCTTTCCGGGACAAGATAAACTGTTACCTTTCAGAGTCTGGTAATGCTGTGAATTTTTTTTTAAAGCTGGCACTTTCCCCCCTTTTATTCAGCTGTTTCGCTCCAGCGGAGTCTTGGGTATAAAAAACAAAAAGTGCCCACAGGAGTGAATATTTGAGAGTATTCGCCCTGCAGCATTTCACTACCTGTCTGTCTATACATCTGTTTTTCTGTTTGTGAAACTGTAGCGTGTGCTGCTGCATAAACAGGTGACTGTGTACTGGCCTGTGTTTTATAGTCGGTCTCCTGTTCTTCAGTTTCAAACAAACAGCATTAGTTTGGTGCTTTTAAACTCAAGGAATAAAAATGGAGGCACTTAAAGAGCCTTTATTGATCAGGGCTGGGAGGTTTGCCTTGACGCTACATGTTTGTCAGTCTTCACGTCTTGGTGGGATGGAGCTATTCTCTATCAATCTTGCTTTGTCAGCATCAGTAAGACAGGAAAAGGGAGGGTGGTGAGAGGGGGATTGATAAAATTGGTGAAAGACAGCAGGAAAAAAGAGGAGGGTTCAGTGATGAAAGAGAGTTGAAGAGGCAAGACGGATTTAGAGCCAATTACAGGAATTTCCCACTGGTGGTTACTGCCTGATCATCATATCGTCTCATTAGGAGAGAACGTAGCAGGTCCAGTTTTTAGCTTCTTTAGAGTACAGCAAGTTTTACTCATTCACTATTTGAAACTTCGCTGAATCTATTTTAATGCAGCTAAAAGGTAATGAAAGAATGTGTATTGTTTTACTGAAAGGGTTTATTTCTATTATGTGCAGTTGACTAGCTTTTGCTACAGAAAAGTTTTCAACCCTAACTCAACATATAACACCAAGCATGAAACTTTTGCAAACTGTATTCACTGCAATCATTGTTGTAACCTTAAAAAAGGCTTCTCAAGACCATCTTTATCTTTGATGTAAGGGCCCTATATGGTACTTTCTGACCTCAAGAGGTACTTTTAGGCTTTCTTCTCTAAAATGGCAAAACAAATGTGAGAGGTTTGCCTCTGTTTAAAATCACACCAAGTGAAATCAGAATTGTGTCTTTTTGATACTTATGAGAAGGAATCTGTGTATAATGTGGTTATTTCTGACACTCTCAAACCCCCTCTTTCTCCAAAGACAATAAAGTTAAAAGCTGAGGCTCGGTTGGACCTTCTGCGGCAGGTGGGAGTTGCCGTGGATACCTGGCTGAAGAGTGCCATGAACCAGGTGTGTTTCATCACTGAATACACTTTCTGCCTCAGTCTGTGTGTGTATCTATCCTGAATGTGTGTCCCATAAATGCAACCTTTGAAGTGTGTGTTTAATCACATTCAAGCGCATGAATTTCATTTTGTACTGAGTGTGTCTGTTTGCAACGTGTGTTTAAAACCCCTCACTCTCTTTGTGAATGCTGTAGGTGATGGAAGAGCTGGAGAATGAACGTTGGGCCAGTTACACTTCCCATGATCCCTCACTGTCGGTGAGACACTTACCCTCACTGTGCATGTGTTTCCACCTTCTCGCCAAGACATCCTGAAGTGCTCTGCTTTCACAAAAACAGAAATCAAGACAGACAGCAAAACTTTAAAATGTTGAGAATAAAGTCAAAATCTCTTTAGAAAAGAGTTGAAATTGGTAATTGAAAGTAAATAAATAAATAAATGTAGAGAAAAACTCAGAATACATTTTTGAGGCCATTTAGGCATAAAACTTCATCTGCGTCAAAGCAACTATTACCTATCATGTTTTAAGTTTTTGCTGTAGATTAATACTGCTAATCTGCAATCATGCTGCTTTCTGGTAACTCATACACCAATGTGCATAACATATGAAGTTGTAAATAATAGTTACAACATAGACATTGAAACATAACATCACAAAAAGCCACAGTAAGACACACAGTTAAAGTGTCACTGAGCACAGATCACATACAGTCTGTGGACAGGTCTTCTCTCCTTGATTAGATTAACTGCAATGTCTGTCTCAGGATTTCAGTTTTAACAGTATTTTTGGCTATTCTTTTTGGCTATATTTTAACTTTATTCTCATCATTCCAACTTTTTCTCGAGATGAATTATTAAATAAACTCCTCCTTTGTTATTTCTATCTGGCCCCACTATGCTTATACAAATTTACAACATGCAGTCTTGGCTGGAACGTGCAAAACTCACACCCACCAACTGTGTTTTAACTTTTCACTTCACTACAGTCACAGCTGGTTTGTTTTGCATGCATGGTGGTTTTTTTTTCTAATGAAACCCCTCAGAGCACTAAAATGTGTCACTGTGTTTTAATGATCCACAGTAGACAAGCTCATCTGTCTCACAATTCAGCACATGGAAGAATATTCAACTGAGCTCTTCGGCTCTGGCTCATATTCATAGACCTTTCATTCTGTATGATATCATTATAAGTGAAAACCACCCAGCTTGAACACACTTGTCCTGAAAAATCACCTTCTGAATGATGTAAATGGCAAAATAATTGACCTCAGCCCTGCTGCCTAATCATCTATATCGTCGGTTAAAGTCTCCTAAAACGCCTCACTTCTCAGCTGGAATACTGATGTAGTCTATGAAGATTCACAGTTTTTATTTTAATTTAACAGGTAAGATAGACTGAATGAAGATCTGACGCCTGGTGACACCTTGAGCTAATTATAAAGTAATGTTTATGGTTAGGTAGAGGGCAGACCAGAGGAAATATCACATCTCTTTGCCTTCAGTATAGACTGTAGTCAACCATCATTTTTCCTTTTGAACATAGCACACGACCTACGCTGTACAGACTGATATTTTGATGACAGAACTCAACGATGTTTTTCTAACTTTAAGTTTGCAACAGTCATACCTTAGCTCAACTTCACACAAAGATGAGAAACAGCAAAAACAAAACAAAACAAAAATCAACTACCACTACCTTCAAACACACTCAGAATGCAGCACCAAACGGGACTTTGTGAGGTGACATATTTGTGTCAACAGGACTAAACATAGTCAGTCTGCTACTTTGGTTGCACTTAACACTCCGCTCACATGATAACGCAGCTTGTAGCTAACTCTGTAGAGATACTCAGCGTGACAGAGGGTGACGGGAAGCCTGCAGAATGGGGGAAGAGTGCCTCTAGGAATGACAGATGCAGAAGTGGAGGGATGGTTGAATGAAAGAGCTGTGCAGAGAATGAGGGGGGTGAACAGAGAACATTTTTACAGACTGAGACAAGAGAGACAGCATCAGCTTCGGAAAGTAAGGTGAGGACCGGGTAGCATTAAGGTGCTAATGTCGAAGCCAATATAAAATCAGAGACGAGAGAGATAGAGTGTGAAAAACTGCAGAGAATAATGACGTTGCGAAGTACGCACCTCATGTCTCTGATGCATCAAAAGTCTAGATGGACTAACTGGGGACTTACAATGCTGAAAACCTCTCTTTTCAATCGCCAATGCATTTATATTTCTTACAGCTATATTTTCACATTTTGATTTGTGCATGGGATTCTCATCAGTCTTTATACTTGTGCCATATTTGTGAGATAAATCAGACTCTTTGAAGACTCATGCCTCTGGTCTAGGTGTCATTAAAAAGAACAGACCTGAAGGCATGTTAAATACCTCTAACAGCAGTTCACCATCCTCTGATTTCATCTGAGGTGTACTGAAGCATTAACAGCCTGAACAGTCAGAGAAAGGGGGATTGAAACAAAGGTGCAACAAAGGAAAAAAGAAGAATGGGGTATGAGGGGTTGTCAACTGCAGTTTTCTGATTAGCAGCAGTAGCAGAAGAGGGGATTGATGGTCAGAGACAAAGTTAAGAAAGGATGGATGACTTCGGGCACCTCCCTCGGCCCCCTTCTCTGTTACACTCCACTTTATTGTTATGACCCTCAAATTTTGAGCCAAGAACCCTCAAGTCTGTCAGGCAGCCGCTGCCTTCATTACAATATCACTTTCACAGTTATTACCTCCAGGAGCAATAAAATCAGCCATCGGTCTGCACAGTCAGTACACACACTTTGGTGATTTTTTTTATTGGGTTTATACTGAAGTACATGCTGGTCTTTTTACTTCAGGAATAGGCCCAGAGGCATTGATGCATTTCTTTAAATCAATGAAGTAAAGTGGATCAGAGTGACGTTGAACATAAACCTCAAAGGGGGTATCAAACTCTGTCAAAGATGTCACTTTTCTCTCTGCATTGCTGTGTCTGTACCACTCCCTGTTCACAACGTGTCAGTGCAGAAGTGATACAGCAGAAAAGATATCTGAGGTGTTCGCAACATCGAGCCAAAACTGTTTCCTTCAGGCTTCAGTATATGTAACTCAAGTAAATTCCCTAAGAGCTCCTATAATAGAACTCTTAGAAGTGCTGTAAGTAGTACTAAACAAAACCAAATCAGCCATAGATCTGCACTTGGGCACAGATTAGAATTTCCAGTACCTGGATTTAGGACCAATTACCTGTGGCTTTGCATGCGAACAGGCTGAACCAAGAGGGCATATGAGCATTCACACAAAATTATAGAACAGTTTTCAGAAGAAAAAGCACCGCTATGTATCAGCTGTGGGCTCTTTAGTAACACTCTGCAGTGTGGAGCTGTTTTACACCAGAGCTAACCTTTAGACCACACCTTATTCCTCTGGGGAATCACTTTTTTATGTCTAAGAGAACAACCTGTGATATCATCTCACACAAGACACACCTGCTTTGCTCTACACTGGTGTAGAGTTTACTGTGACAACAGAAATCTGATGACTAAACACAATGGCCAGGAATGAATAAACACACACACTCTCACACATACACACTTTTGTTGTGGCCAGCTCTGCTTGCTCTGCGTGATGGATTTTTCTACCAGCTCCTGATCACATGACCTTCATACAGGCTAGTGAAACGCTAATGGGACAAAAGAGGGAGGGGCTGGATCATATGAAACTTTAGTCCTCTACACCTGTCTCCAAAAAAGTGTTGCACCCACACAGAGCAGGAGACAGAAACTGATAGCAAAGAGAGGTAAGCATATTCATGGGTTTAATTGTGCCTTTAGCAGTGGAGGGAATGGTCGGTTTAATGGACGGCGACTTGTGATTAAATGTTCATGCGGCGGTGTACGAAAGGTTGTGGATAATAACACAGCAAACATCAAACCTGAACAACAAGGTTAATAGCGAGCTGTGGCCGACATCTTGTTTTTTTTCAAACTGAAGTAAAGGAGTGTTTTTCCACTGCTGTGCTTTAGAAATGGGGTGACAAAACAAATCAAATATTTGACTTAACCTGCTTGTGTTCATGTTCCAGGGCACAGTGGACTTGGAGCGTGAGGAGGGCGAAGAGTGTGAGGAGAACATGGAGGTTTTTGACGACAGCAGCTCCAGTCCTTCAGGAACGCTTCGAAACTACCCGCTGACCTGCAAAGTTCTCTACTCCTACAAGGTATTAACAAAGACACAAACACACCTACAAGTTTTAATCTCTGCAGTGACCTGCACGTATCAAATGTCTGAAAGTACCCTCTAAACAACAACACACAGTATCACACACAGTCACAAAAATTTGTGTATGTGCTGAGACATGACAAACGTGTCTTACTGTTTAGTAAAATCTATCCAGAAGGAGATTAATGAGATCTATGTCTACAGCAAGGACGCTATCAGAGCGACCAAAAGAAACATGATTTCTATAAAATGTTATCGCTTTATACACAATTTTGAGAGGAAACACGTTTTGTTTTTCTGCCCCTCTCACTGTTGCTGTGTCTCACCTGCAGGCCTCTCAGCCAGATGAGTTAACAATTGATGAGAAGGAGATGTTGGAGGTCATTGAAGATGGCGATATGGAGGACTGGGTCAAGGTACACACACACACACACACACACATTTTTCTTTTACCTATGCAGTTACAGCAGAAGAATAATCAAAGAGCTCTAACGTTAATGTTATATCTTTATGTTCTCATGTTTTTTCCTTACATCTACTATGTTTGCACCGGTGAAAATTTTGGCAGCTGTTTTATGTTCAAGCTCTTAGGCCATTGTGGTATTATTTATTTTCTTTAGCTTCTTCTTTTTTTTTGTGTGGCGGGGATTGAGGGTGGTCTGGGCTCAGCCCCTGATGTCCAAATCCAAGAAATACCCCTGGATAGGCACATCGGACAGACACTGCAGTGCAGCTGCTTCCTTATCTTTGGAGATTCAGAGTTGATCATTACAACCAAACACCTTACTGAATAGGATTTCATATGCATCTCCTAGGGCTGTAAAGTCCTAGTCGACTGGTCAACTTTTTGGTTGATTCATGCTTAGTCAAAATTCTGATTGGTCGACTTTTTTTCCGCGTCAGTTTACAGTCTATGGTTAATTCCATCAGGACGAACGTACCAAGTGCTGATGGGGGTGTTTTCAGAGCACCCCAGTTTCGCAAGTAACAGCCTGTCTCAGAACACCCCCCTTGTTTTATTTTGAGTGTTTTAACTTTCATTTGAGTCCTCCTTTTCCATCTATGTCAAAGACACCAAGAATTTCTTTGGTTGATTACAGTCCCAGTATCTCCAAGCTAAGACAAATCAACATTTTGACACAGAGCTGTAATGGTACCTGCAGCACTGTTTGTCGTCAGCTTCTGGATAACGAAAACAAAAAATGAATTTGTAGTAGTTTTTATTTTCAGGGTTGTACTTTAAGGCCATTATCAACCAAACCACACTTTGGTTTACATCCCGGCTTTTTGATTGCACTTCATTGCATGCTTGTGTGTGTGTGTGTTGTATTCTCTCCAGGCTCGCAATAAGACAGGTCAGGTGGGTTACGTCCCAGAGAAATACCTGCAGTTCCCCACCTCCAACAGTCTGCTGAGCATGCTCCAGTCTCTGGCCACACTTGATGCTCGATCACACACGTCGTCGAACTCCACCGAGCCGGAGCTGCACTCCAACTGCGTCAATGGAGACACAAGCGGTGAGTGTGCTGTAAACCAGGCAAGTGGCAAATTGTTCTCTGAAATAATTTAGCAGAGTTTCGGTAAAACAAGTTAATTCCACTTGTACTATGTAAATGAGTTTTTTCTCCCCTTAATGAGGTTTTTATGTGCCTCTGATTAAAAGATTTCCCTCTTCACTGCTCCACTGGAGATGCTCAACGCTTATTTTGCAAAAATGAGTGATATTAAAATAAGTAGGTATGAGTTTTCTGCCTCAGAGAAACAGAAGAGAAGCAGCTGTATTAAATGATGTCAAAAAAAGAAGAAACTACATGGATTTGGACTGTGTCAAACTTGATTTGTGCTTCCTCTTTACTAATATCTGCAACACTATAGGTTGACTAGATAGTTTGTTTTCCTCGCTTTTATTTTTTTCTTCCTAATCTTTTCTTCTGTGCTTCTTTCTTCCTTTTCTCTCCTATTACTCTTTTCCTCCTCTTCTCTCTCTAATGATTTGAGTCTGCTCTACCTGAACACTCGGACAGACACATGAGGAAACTCCTGCACCTAATTATTGCTGCAGTTTCTGTCTTCTCCATATCTCTCTCTCTCCAGCCGTGAATGTTATTCTCTCTACGACAGTGAGGGCCAGGCTGATAGGAACCACATTTCCCGGGGATTAATTATGCCCATAGTGTATCTCATTGCTTTCTCCCTCTCTCCCTCCCTTTAGCCATGTACGTCCGTGCACTTTATGACTATGAGGGCCAGGCGGACGAGGAACTCTCCTTTGCCGAGGGAGCGGTGATCCGCCTTCTAAGCCGAGACACTCAGACAGATGACGGCTTCTGGGAAGGGGAGCTCAACGGGCGGGTGGGCGTCTTCCCGTCTGTGCTGGTGGAAGATTTCACCGAAAACGGGGAGACCAGTGGAGGAGGGTCAGGTGACATTCAGGTATGTGGATGTAAACAAAATGTACACAGAAAAGCAGGTTCAAGATGAAACCTAGACATTTACTGAATCACTCTAGATGAAATGAAAACTTATCAGTCTTCCCTCCGGGTGCAAATAGAGTCTAGTCTACAGTGCCACCAGCCCCCCTCACTCCCCGCCCTTCCTGGCTGTACAGTAGATCTATCAGCAGGGCAGAGTTCACAAACAGGAGGTCAGAGCTGCCATGTTGCTGCAGGGCTCTGATAAACCCTGCGCCGCAATCACAGAAAGAGCTCTTATCTTTGGCACAGTGCTGCCCTATTAGTGGTTCAGCAACAGGAAGGATACAGCCTCTCCCTTCCTACATTCCAGCAGACATAACACAAAACACCACAACAATTTTATAGCATCTTTAAAGGGGAAGTTTGGTTAAAACAAAAAACAAACAAAAAACTGTGTACCCCTGGTTGCTGCCAGTTCTGTGCTTTGATGGGTCTCACCTTGAGCTTGGACAAGCTTTTCCCTGTTGTGTATTGTTCCAGCAAAGACTGGAATCCCAAAGCTGCCATAACAGTTATATTGGCACTGACAGGATATAAAAAGAATGATTTAAAAAAGGATCGCTTTATTGTTTTAAAAAACTCAATGTACACTTTGGGTTCAGCACGAAACAACTCAGTGGTGAACAAACTGAGGAGTTAAAGGTGTGGTAGGCAGGAATCTGTTAAAGAAGCATCTCTTTTTGTGGTGTATATACAAAAAAGCTTTTAGTATCAGTCAATATCTATTAGTCATTGATGACATTTGATAATATAACGATATCACTGTGTTTCGTTAAGCCTGTGTAGTCAACATTTTAAATTTTTTGAGCGCTCCACTCTTTCTGACTGTAAACAAAGCCATTCCCCGCCTCCTCCAACCTGATTGGTTGTGAGGCAGATGCTGTTCCCCCGTGTAGTTCAGGAGACAAAACAAAGTTAGCGTGCTACAGTATACAGTACAGTTTATCTGCATTATATCTGAATTTAATTGAAACGATATGGGTGAGCAGGAGTGTCTGTTTGTGGGCGGAGCTTGCTAGAGCAGCGAGGGGAGAGGAGGAGCTGAGGGGAAAACTGGTTGGGAGGGGTAGAGTTTACATTCAAGATTTCTCCCAAAACCTGCAATAACTCAGATCCAGCCTACCCCACCTTTAAGTAACTATAAAACCACATATTTTGCTTAGGTGGTTGCGACCAAAGACAGAGCTAACACAGTGACTGTTGGACTAAGGTTCATTATTTGGATTGTTATATAATTCAGATTTAGTGACAACATTCTTTTGTGTCTGCTAGATCTGTAAATAGGCAGCTCATTTGAACATCTCAGTATTGATTCCATCATGTTAGTTGTACCATGTTGTGTTATAACTGCTGTTTTTTTGTTGAAGAATCTCCTCAACTGTAATTTTTCAGAAGCTTTTACTATTTGAATAGATTTTAACTGCTGGTGTCCTGTTGTTGTTCTGTGTCTCTCTCCATTTCTCCAGATCTCTCCCTCTCTGAAGTTGCCATCTTCCCTTCCACCTCTCCCGCTATATGACCAACCTCCCATCAGCCCTTTCACCAGCCCCGAGACCTCCACCCCACCTCCTCTCCCACGCTCGCCCTCCACTGCACTCAACGGGGAGCATAAGCCTCCACCACCTGCCTCATCACACAAGGGACCGCTCTCCACCCACAGTAAGACGTGCACACACGGACACAGAGAGAGTTTAAGTGTAATTGAGTTAATTGAGAAGAGGTCAATGTGGCTTTTCACTGTGAGTTTATAGAAACCTCTTCCAATCCCTTTCTCTCTCTCTCTCTCTCTCTCTTTCTTTCTCTGTAGATCAAAGCTCTGGCAGGAGTCCAGTGTCTCCTGGATTTCCTCAGCCTCTGAGATTCACCCCTGAAGGAGGCCCGAGCAAACTACGACCTGTTAGTATCAAAGTTAGAATCAAGAAGTGTGTTTTGATTGTTGGATTCTACTTTTTTAATGATGATGAATTCTGGTCCATGAAGAAATGTTCTTCTTTGAGTTTTTTTTAAATACATGATGTAGCGACTGCTTTCCTTCAACAAAAGGCCGCTGGGGTTCAGGTGCTCTTACATCTGTGACTCGTTAATTCATTCAGTCGGCTCGAGTGTTAAAGGTGATTTATTGTCCAAAAAAGAAAGAAAACTTACAGTCTAATTCTGATCCAGGTCCAAACTTTTGTGTTCAAATGAAAAGGTGATATAATGAAACGAGGGTAGAAGGATGAGTGATTAACGGTCAACAGAAATGATCAGAGCTCACTAAAACCCATTTTCTCTGACTACAGCAGTATTTTTAAATAACCTGCCAAATTTCCCAAAACCACACCCCTCAGTGTCCATCCCTGGAAGTGACGTACCCAGTAGAAATCATACACTCAACAAATATATTTTGACTTCTAGAGTCAAGACCAAACTTTGAATGGAGTTTCTTTGGTAAAATATTGAGAGTCGTTATCTCACTTTCCAACATGCAGCAGTTGATTATATAAATAACTTTTCAGGGAATTAATGACTGACTCATTACAAGATTATTTAAATTAAGTCTTTGTGTTTTGTCGTTGTGCCCTTCGGGAAGGGAAACCTTTTAAACAGAGGGAAACTTGTGCTTATTTTGGGCTTTTTTTTAATAATGTAGCGATAAAAGTCAAAATCTAAGACCAGAAAAGCTTGGTCAGCAGACTGCTATTGAATTAGGTTAGCGAGAATTTTATTGATCCTTTTGGGAATTAATAAAGTCCTATCTAATCTAATTGTTAGCTGTTTAAGTAAGCTAATAATTTTACAGCAGTTAAATGCAGTGAAACGCTGAGGCTGCATTGCAATTTTGGATGAAAAGACAAAATAAAAAGAACCAAAATAAACAGATCAATTAATAAGTAGCTGCGCAAAGTGTCACAGTTGAACCATATGAAACTTGTGGATACCAGTGAAAATATTGTCTTAATTCTAAAGAAGTCCTCAGGAGTAGAAAAAAAAACGTTCTTTGCATATCAGTGATAAAATTTGTGTCCCAATTGTGTCACACCAATTTGTGATTTGTGTAACACATTATTACGCTGTCAATCATGAAAAGTAGGACACCTCTTTTATTGCCTGAATAAGATTTTTTTCTCACTTTCTCTTTGTGCTCAAACTTTCATGTACTTTATTTTTTTATTTTCCCCCACTGCAGGTGCGAGCCGCTCCTCCTCCACCCAAACAACACCCTCGCAGACAGCAGGAGAAGAGCGATAAAACAGAGGAGGTGGAGATCACACTGGTGTGACTAACAGCCAAGCTGGCAGGCGATTTTCAAGATCTAAAAAACAAAAACAGATGACAGACATATGTATCTCACAGGCTGGGGAGCTGAACCGCTCTGAACTGAAGTCAGCCAAAAAAAAAGTGATGTGACATAATCGGAACTGAATCACGTCCTTCGCCCTCAGCCTCTCCACATCTTCTCTCATCCTCAAGTTGAGGAAGGGAGCAGAAGACAGGGGATAAAAAGAGTATCCACTTTAATAATATTCGTATTAGCTTCCTGATGAAGTGCAGCAGTAGCTGCCCCCTGATCCCTCTCTGCCCTCCCCCGTCCTTCCATTCTTGCCTTAAAACTTCACCTCATCGGGCGGCGAGCCCGAGCACACTGAAGAGGAGGAAGAATGTTTTAGTGAGGGGTCATGTGAAGGAAAGTTATCAGTGGGTTTGGCAAGTTGTTTTTTTCTGTTTTTGTTTCTTTTTGGGCTTACATTGAGGTATTTTAACTCTGGTTATCTCTTTTCAGGAGAATCATAGCTGCTTCATGGAGACCTGAAACTGATACGATGTAGTTAAAGAAAACAAAACAAGTTGAAAGTCAAAAGCGGATTATTAAAATGAAGCTTTAAACATTTGTTCATTTATCATATTTGGAAAACAATTGATCCATTTTGCTTACTAAAATTTCAATTTTATGAATGCTCATAGTGTTTGAAAAAAGGTCATTCATTACTGTTGAAGACATGGACTAGAATTTGGAATAGAGTATGACACTTGGATTAGAAATCACAGTAAATCCTGTATTAATCTGTCTTGAAGGTGCATTTATGTTTGTGTTGAAAGAAGACTAAAGCTTCTCTAAAGTCCTAAAACCTAAAATCAACCCTAGTTTTAAGTTTAAGGATTAGCTTCCAGGCTAAAATGCTTCAACCACTTGAGTCCATAAATGAAGGCTACAGAACTATGCAAATCTTTATGTTGGTTTGCAAACGGGTGCAGTAGATGGTGTAGTTACAGTTTGGAAGAAGGGTTCAAACTTTGTTTTGCAGTAAAATGGTTTGTGCTTAGTTTGTTTTCAGGTAGGCTAGTATTATTTATCAGGCGAGGAAAATGAGGAACGACAAATGTTGTCTTCTAGATTCATCTCCAAACTTTAGCTGAAGTTTTGAGTTTCAGGACTCCATGATAAGACAGCAGAATCAACGTGAGGAACACAGAACTTGCCAAATGTTATGTTTTTAAGTGCAGTCATGGGATTAGTAAATGGACAGAGAAACTGGGTTGTGTGTGGACGCAGAGCCCCCCTGGCCTACCCTCGCCATATATAGTCCTTATCATCATGCGTATTAAATGTGTATTAGTACAGTACATTACTGTTGTCATAGGAATGTTGTGCAAAGCGTTTCATATAGACTAACTCTGCTGAATGGAAAAACATGTCTGATATGTAGTGGAAGTTTTATCCTGATCTTATACTGAAAGGGCATTGTAAATACAGTATGAAGAAGAGGTGAAAGAGGAGAGGGTAGGAGAAGATGAAAGATCCAAAGAGAAAACAGAGGCTGGATCCTCTTTTCTGCTCTTTTCTTCTTCAAATCTCCTCCCCTCTTTTTCTTTCTCTCCCTCGTTCCTCTAATGTCTGTTCTGTCTGTTGGCAGTCAGTGTGAATTGGTGGCTATCATATACACACACATTACAGCTGCATTATATTACACACACATTGCTATAACTTCTCTCATTCTGTGACCCTCACTGATAGGTTCAGGAGGCGGCCCGTGATGCTTTCAAAGGCAGCGAAATTGTTGGTATTCACTATGTGGTGACAAAGAAAGATATATTCAAGATGAGACACTGATCGTATTTAGTGTGTGGAGGTTTTATCAATCACAAAGTGAGCTGTATAGTACAGATCCTTTTTCCTCTTACACTGTTTTCCTCCTAGAAGCATTTATTCTTTTGAGCTTACATGCGTTACATCTGAAGGTGTTTTTTTTTTTCCTTCCAACTCCACCACATTACTTTTTCTCTGCAGCGTGAGTTTAAAATACTGAAGAGAAATGCCTACCAGTTTGATTTTTTTCACGATCGTTTTGTTATCCTCGTGTCATACATTTGAACTTAAAAACAAAAGAGACGTTTGCATCATTCTCGATGAGCAGAACTAGCTAACGACATTCAAATAGAGCTAAGTACAATTCCTTTGTGTTTTATTTTTTACTCAAAGTAACCCCCCCAATTACCCTTCAAGCCTTTAAAACTCCTTGCCTAAGGGCAGCGTAGCACTTTTATTTATTTGTACCTCCCATTAAAAGTAGCACTATGTGATCATAGCATCAGGATGGATAGAAAAGACTCTGATGAATCACTGTAGTTGAAAACAGAAAGCAGGGTTTTTCTTTCATTCAGATTCTGTGGTGGATCCTTTTTTTATTTCAGTGTGACTGATTTCTTTTTTTACTACTCTTCACTCTTGCAAAGAGATGGAGAGCTAACAGTGGACTGTAATTTGGTGTTCTTAACTTAAAAAACAACAACCATTAAAAAAAAATACCCTTCTTAAAAGCTGAGGGATATTTTAAGATAAAGGATTGGAGAGAGTGCGGTTTAAGTTGTTCAAGCAGGTCTGTTGCTTATGCTAAAGATTTGCACCAGTTCCTTCCCAACTATATTTATTAAAAATGTTTTGATTTCTCTTCACATTCACTCTGAGTACCTCTCAAAAGATAAAACTCTCCTGTTTCATCCCAAAAAGCAACAGGCAAGAAAAATCTGTTCTCTAGAAGATCGGAAGCAATTAAAAAAAATAGTTGTGCCCTGTTATAAGTCGGCTCCAGGAAACATAAAGATAAGGTTTAATCTATATTGTTTTTTCCATTACCATCAGACATCGCAGTATCAAGGCTCATTTCCTGATTATTAAAGCACATAGTTTATTTTGTTTCCTCGTGAATTAACTGCAACGATTGATATGAAGTACAGACTGCAGTTCCAAGAAAGGAAAACACTTCAAATGTCTGATCTGGGCTTAAATTGTTTGGCTTCTTCTTTGCTGGTGTAGGTGAATTATTTCAGATCGAGAAAATGGATGTGAGAAATGAGGAAGACACTACATCAGCTCACTACCAGCTCAAATCATAAGTGAATCTATCGTGGTGGATGAGTAACAGTTTCAGATTTGAATTTTTGCTCCTCTACTGGAGTTGACCCTTAAACTTTCAAACGATCTCTTTATCAAGTGTAATAATCACACCTTTTTCTTGCCTGTTGCCACTTTAAACACATGTACATCCCCTCTTCAACAGTCTTTTTGGCCTGCTACAGCGCTCACTCATTTTGTATCGGCCTTTTTTATGTATGATATTTTTTTTCACTCATTCTTCAATTTTGAGTAGCTGCACAGCTGCTGCGACTAACAATGTGGTTGGAACAACTGGCCTTTCTCTCTCTCTCTCTTCATAGACTGTTGCCATGGTGACAATAGTAAAAACAGGTGCAAAAGTCTTTCAGCATATTATTATTGGCTGTACAAAAAAACAAAGTTTGTATTTATTGTGTACAAATGTTAATTAATAAAAAAATATTGAAAAGTTGTTTGTATGTTCCTGTCCTTTTCTGTCTTCTTTCGGGTCTTTGTGCTCCACGTCCTGCCGCCTAACAACTGAGAATTTACATTTTGAATAGAAGCTCATGTAACATGCGGTGGGTGTGATCGTGATAACACACACTCTGTAAACACTGGAGAACAGAGTTTCCTGAGGGGAGCCGGGGTGAAGAGCGGAGAGGCAGAAAATGTGAGGGTTTTTTAAAATCTGTTTACAGCCAAAGTTTTCCCCTTCTTATCACAGCGTTAGACGTTGACTCAACCTGAGTTAGGAAGAAAAGAAATGGACCACACTCCATGCAGATTGTCATGTATAAAACTCTATCTGTGCTCCAACCCAGAAGGTATGTAGAAAGTTTATTCTACTGCAGTATAAGCTGAGTTTGAAAAATGAAGTCTGCTCAATGGTCTTGTATTTTGCTATTTGTAAATAGTTGGGTATTTGTTGTGTATCTGTGATTTATTTTACAGATAGTGTGGTGGAGCGCAGAGCTCTGAGAGAGAATGTGTTTCCCAAACTTGGAGAGCACTGCAGACACACACTGGGTCTGGATCTCAGGGTGAGTAGGAACATATCTTTTCAAGATCCTGCATAATTGTTTAACATAAGACGTTATGATTGTATGCATAAACTGCACGTACTCTGTAAATATATGTGTAAATATGCTAGTTCTATTTGTATAAAACTAGACTTAATATCTATGAATATGTCTGTTTATGATTATTTGTCTCCTTTTTGTGCTTTTACTCTTCCCACCTTTATCTTGTGCAAAAATGTTATTTTTCTCATGAAGTAAACCTTCAAATTAAAACTTAATGTTTGTGCCAATCCAACCTTTAACATTATTTTGCACTAATATATCCACTTTTTCAATAAAGTGTAATATACAGTGTTTGCAGGAGCTATCACAGGTGATTTAAAGATGGCATATGAAACCATCATTCAAAAACAGATTAAAAAAATCCATCCATATGATGGAATAGGACTGTTTTTGATTGAAGAATGATTATTAACTGTTTCTCAGTAATGCATACCTATTCAAGCATTATTTGGTAAGCTGCACATGGTCAGCAGTCAAAACCAAAAGTAGTATTAACTGGTAGTGCCCACATAGGTAAGTAGTGAGTAACAGGGGTGGGTGGGTTGGTGTGGGTGTGGCTCCTAGTCCCTACTTTCCCCCTGAGGCTGTTCTTTTTAACATGCTTCTAATTCAACTCATCTTTGCTTAATTAAATTTGACCATAAAGAGGATGAGCAGCTGTAATGTGACGCTGCAGAGTGCCGCTGTGTTTGTTCTGGCACCAGCACATTGTGCCGTCACCTCGTTTTAGCAGCGTGTGTGATCGAAAGGAAGACAGATTATCACATTTCACTGAGCCACCAGCAGGCTAATTGTTATTTCACCTTGCTTTGTGCCTTTTGATGGACCAATTATCAACTATCTCTTAACTACATTGTTTTATCTGTTAAGCTTTGAGCATATGTGTGTGTGTGTGTGTGTCTTTGTGTCTGTAGGTGATAGACCCATTCGAGTCCAGTGATCCCAGTTGTTGGCCAAATAGAAACATCAGACAGCAGCTGATTAAAGAGTGCAGAGAGAGCTCGGCAGGACCTTTTCTACTGGTGAATAAATCAGCAATATTTGTTCAGCCATAAGCGCACAGTAGCACAGTGTTGTGCATTTTCCCACTGTTTGATGATATTCAATTAAATCATCGTTTGATGTGTGGCAGGAACTAAAGATTACACACTGAAAATGTCACTAAAATTAATCTTGAGGTTTCTTGGAGAAGCCTTTTGGGTTCTTGGTTCTGTCTCGGGATTGGATGATTGGACAATTCAGTGTCACTGTAGCTCTATAGGTCCAAATTCAATCACTGATCTACAACCAAGCCAGTAATAGTGAAGTAAATGTTATCATATGTGTCTGGTACAGTCTACATTTAAAAAAAAACTAGCTGTCACAGGATTTGGTGGCAGTAGTAATTTTTCCATTTTATCAAAAATGTGCTTTTTAAATTGCACTCAACTGTGAACCATATTTAGAAAAAAAAGCAAGAGGGAAAGAACACACACTAATTCCTAAAATCTGATCATCTTAAAAAGTGTAGGGCCATTTTTAGTGCAGTGTTATCTGAGTTGCTACTGTTCTTTCTGTGGCCACACGGCGGCGCTGCAGGCTCTCGTGGGACACCAGTATGGCACAGCCAGTCTGCCCACTCTGTTGGAGGTGTCAGAGTACCAGCTGCTGCTGCAGGAGAGCCAGCAGGCGGGTGTCAGCACCCAGGACCTGGAGAGGGAGTACCAGAGGGATGAGAACAGCATCCCTCCCTCCTACTGTCTGAGAGCTGCTCATACACACACCTGTAGCCCTCAGGTGAGATCACCTGAAACCTTAAAAAACACATTATTGATGGCTTATTTTACTGTCTGCATTCAGGAGACCTGTGAAGAAACAGTAGATTTGTAAGTTCATCACTATTCTTAAGATCAATAATATAGATTTAAAAAAATAATAATAAGTTACCACAGTAATCCTGCCTTCGTTAATTTAGCAGGAGGAGTTAAAAGATGAGGACATTGATGCAGAATCCAAAGAAGAAGGGCTGATGAAGGTGTTCCAAACCACTGCGAGTCTGTGTGTTAACAAAGGTCTCATGACTCTGCAGAGAGCCCAGACATTCTATAGATCAGGTGAGATACACACCTGCCTGTTCGCTCTTTTGCTTGATGCTGAATTTATGTTGAATACCATTTTTCTTCTGCTCTCCAGCCCTTGATGAAGATCTGCGATTTGCTCTGGAGGACTGTCCTGATAATGTCTTCATCAAACGCTGCCTGGTTTACATCCACAAGGTCATCAACGCTCAAGGTCAGAGGCTGAGAAGGTCAAAAAATCTGCAGTTTGGGGTGAGAGTTTTACGGTGCTATTTCACGAGTATACATTTATGTGGAATTACATTATCACATTTCATATAACCCAAACATATTGACATCCTGTTTATACATAAGAAAAGCCAATTAGGTGTGGGGTAGAAATTATAGTTGCTTTTATTGTACAACAAAGTGATCCAAAGTTTTTTTAAAGAGGCAAAAAGTGTAAAAAAAAAAAAAAACGTATTTTCCCATTATCTCTTATTTTCAGGCTGCTATGATGGATGTCGAGACAGTCCCCTCTGATGGAAAATTGTTATCAGAGCTTTGTGACAACTTCCTCCCCGGTCATATCACTTCCTCCGAACTTTTGGTCTGTACCACAGAGTGTGATCGCCGCCACGGTTACACGACAGCCAGGAGGCGGTGCTATGCCGAGTCTCTGTCCCAGCAAGTGCACTCTGACCTTTTGGGTTTGATTGACAGCTTGAACATTCAAACTGAGGACAATTCCCAGCTGGGCGATGCAGCGGCCAGAGAGCAGGCTGAGCAGGAAGAGCTGTGTGACATCATGTCACAATTATATGACATAAATCGACCGGAGGAGGAAAAGGTCAGGACTGCAGTGATTTCCATTTTTAATAGTTTGTTTTTTAACCAGTCTATTTTCCTGTATTAGGACTCTATGATAAGACTTTAAACCAGTAATACATCTCCTGAGTTACCTGTTTATTTGTTTCAGGTCAGAGTCTATGTGCAGCAGAGTAAAGCACTATACCCACTAATGGTGACAGGAGGACCGTGCACAGGGAAGACAGTTCTGCTGGCCCACTGTGCTCAAAGGGTGAGCAGACAGACAGGGAATGCGAAACTGACCTTGTCTATTTTTTTTTACATACCTATACCTACAATTTATCATCTTTCTTTATTTCATAATTCCTAATATACAACTCTCATAATCCATTGGTTGAAGAATTTTTAACATTTTTTGTACCTGAAGCAGGATTGAGGGTCATAGATAACTGTAATAGAAATATTCAGTCTCCTCTGTAATGGTCTGATTCGCTTTTGTAGGACACGGTAAAGGCCTTTTTTTTTCTAGTCTGTTTATAACCAGTTTAAAGTACAGTGTGGAAAACTTAGCAGCATTAATCAGCGCAGACCATAGAAATTAAATAGAATATCTGTAAGTATGTTCAAATTAGTGTAATATCCCTTTAATATGAAAATTGTTTTGTTTTTGTTAACTTAAAATGAGCCCAGTACATCTACATGAAGTGGGTTAGTTTATGAAAAGGAAAAGGGTTTAAATCATAAAGCAATTTGCTTTTTAATACAGTTCTACAGGAATCTACAAAATGTTGATTTAACATCATAAGTACAAGAATTTTTTTCCCTCTCTGCAGATTCAATCCTGGTTACCAGATTGTGACCCTGTGGTAATCACTCACTTCTGCAACCTGACAGCCAACCTCTCTTCAAAGCACCGGATGTCAAGCCTGTGCCACCAGATTGTTGCCAAATATAAACGCAGATCTTCCTCAAAGCTGAATTTAGGCAACCCAGAAAATCCAAACTGTGACCAAAACTCCAACTTCCTGAAATGTGATTTGAATCCTCGTCGTAAACCCACCACGCAAGAGCATTATCCTGACCAAGAACTTAGCACCACATCATGTCCAAGTCTGTATGGTATCAGTAAAGCTGATTTTTGTCGGTCTGAGCTTAAAGATCATCTCTCATCCCTGCTCTCCCTCATGCCTTCAGCCAAACAGCCTCTTATTCTAATACTTGTTGGTCTTGATCGTATTGATGACAACTTTGGACTTGAATTCATTGAAAGCCTCCCCTCGCCGCTTCCCCCCAATGTCAAAGTCATCCTCTCAGTCTCCTCGAACAAGACACAAATCCTGCAAGCACTCACTCAACAAAGAGGACCATCTTCATGTAAGTCAGAGCACGGTGAAGAGAACTTAAGATATGAGTGTGTGCAGTTGGGACCAGCAGACAGGAAACAGTGTTCGAAGATGTTGGCATCACTGCTGAGAAGTTCAAGGAGGAGGGTGACGTCGGGACAACAGGCGCTGGTGAATCAGGCACTGTCTTCTTGTGGTCTGACTCTCTACGCTCGTCTTCTGCAGCAGCACACCTCTCTATGGCGTTCTGGTAAGATAAATACAGCCAACACACAGGATGCAAAAAAGTCTGTTTCTGCGCTTTGCTTTAACCCACTTCACAGCACAGTTTATCAACATTAAAGGGATATTCCAGGGTAAAATTAATTTAGGGTCAAACACAGTACACTGTAACACAGAGTTAGACACCCCATCGAGAGATGAATGTTGCCGACCGCTTGCTTCTCTAGTTATACCAACTTTAGTAAAGACCGCATGATAGCAATACACAGCGGTCTGAGGAGCCATAAACAAACATCAACCAAAACGCCACTCTATAGTCACAAATAATGCTCAGAACAGCACCTAACTTCATCAACAGTACATGTAGGGTCCCAGCCACAGCACTAGCCATCAAACATCTTTTTTATTTTGCCTAATTTCTTTAGCAAAGAGAACTAAACACAACTCACCTACTCTCTTCCAGCAGCCGCTTGTTTGTAGCGAGACCTCGGACCAGTCCATTACAACTGCAGCGGGGTGACACAGCTCAAGGAAGAACATTTATGATCATTACTTTATCATTTCCTTGAAGTAATAATCACCATATTAATCATTTTGCACTGCAGACACAGTAGTTCTTCTGCTTTAGTGTCTCGGTCTGATTGCATTTCCATAAAGAAATGTTTGGTGGCTAGTACTATGGCTGGGACCCAATATGTACTGTTGATGAAGTTAGGTGCTGTTCGGAGCATTATTTGTGGCTATAGAGTGGCTTTTTGGTTGAGGTTTGTGTATGGTTCCATAGACCATAGATTTTATGCTGGATTATCCCTTTAATATGACATGTGCTTCTTTTTCCAGATTCAGATGTGTCTGAGTCGTCTCTCCCTGATGGTGTCCATTCATCCATTTCTGCATGGCTGGATCATCTTGAGCATCAACATGGCCGCTCTTTTGTGACCCGTGCTATCTCCTACCTCACCCTCTCCAGGCCTGGACTCACTGAGACGGAGCTTGCTGATCTGCTGTCCTGTGATGACGTGGTGCAGTGCGGCTGTGTTCAACAACAATCAGACACTTCCCCAGTCAAAGTTCAACAGATGCATGTGGAGAAACTCCTCATGGATTTGAGGGAGTTTCTTGTTAGAAGGACTGTTGGTGGGTTGAAGGTCTTGTTCTGGGTGAGCAGACATTTCAAGCTAGTAGCTGCTAGGAAGTATTTCAGTACCCCTGAGCTGAAGAAGGAAATTCACTCAGTAATGGCTGACTATTTCAGTGGACAGAAGCTTAAATCTGAAACCAACTATGAGACCACTCAAAAGAAAACATCTGACAAGCAACCAGCCAGCCAGCCATTCATTTTTGCCCTTGGCAGAGTAAACTTGAGGAAAGTCTTGGAATTGCCACACCACTTGCAAGAAAGTAACAAATGGGAAGAGTTAGAGCGTGAGCTGCTATTGTCTTTAGGGTTTCACCAGGCTATGGTCAAAGCAGGGCAACTGAGAGACCTGGTCGTCATGCTGGAAAGTGAAGAAGGGTCTTCCCACTCCTGTTTTTTAAAGGAGAGAGCAATCCTAGCAAGCATACTAAGGTCTCACGCTTGCTTGCTTCAGAGCTCACCCCTGCAGCTGCCAACATTCATGGAGATAAGCCTTGTTCCCTATCTTGAGGGTTTTCCTGCACTTGAGCGCTTTGTCAGCGAGATCAGAGAGGACAGGAAAGAAAGAGGAAGTGGATTAGGAGTCGAGCTTTGCCCTGCTCCTTCCTCAGTTCCCTCTGTTCAGTGTTCAAAGCAGGGTGCCAAAACCAAAGGTGTTTGTGCAACAGGAACAGCTGGGACAGAGTGTGGGGTTGTGGTGGAAGTCATGAGTGATGGCACGGCTTGGGTTTGGAAAGGCTCTGGGTGTGATGTAGTCAAACTTGAACTGAAGTCTGAGCAGGAGGAGCTGCAGTTTGCGAGCGTTAAGAGTAGCAGTCATTTTGTTCTGCTTTCCACACTGTGCAACAAGCTTTTCTTGTGGGACATCGCAGGCCCGCGAATATTCCTACAAGTCAAGGACCCTTTCAAAACAGAGTCAAGTCAACAAAAACTTGAAGGGATTGTCTCAAGTCAGAAAAAAATGTTCATGTGGTGGGAAGGGGAGACTTTTGTAAGTGTATTCGATGTCTCCACAGGCACCTTGACACATTTCCAGTGTCAGAGCAGTGTGACCTGTTTGGTTTGCTCCTCTGATGGGGTTTACATGTGCTGTGGGCAGGAGGAAGGCAAAGTGTCCATATTTGACACGGACAACAGCAGTCTTCTCGGCACATGTTCAAACTCAAACAACTACGCAGTCACCTCAGTAATATTCTGTGAGGATAAGTTTGAAATGGCATCTGTAGACAAGATGGGTAATGTTACTGTGTGGGAGCTAGTTGCTGAATCTGAACCACCACGACTTGTAAGAGAGATCTTTATTGAGGGAGGGTCTAGCAACATCCTCAATGTGGATTACACAAACAAACACAGCACTTTGTTGGTATGTCACTCTCACCAGGTTACACTGTGGGACACATGTGACTGGGAGCTGTGGGACAAGTTCTTGGCTCCACAGGGAAAGGCCTTCACTCAAGCGTTGCTCTCCCAGGACAGCCATCTTTTCTTGGCTTTGTTAGATGACTGCCCTTTTGTCTTGGTGTGGAGGGTGAGCACGGGAGAGTGTGTTCTCTCTTTGGAAACAAACAAGAGGCCTCATTTACTCCTCAAGACCGCAGCTGATGTAGTTTGTGTTGCTGATGATGGTTGCCTCACAGTGTGGGATTCAGAGATGATAGAGGCTGCAGGTACAGCTCCCAAAATGGGTGGTAAAGTTGTAGAAGTTGCAGCTGGAGGAACAGGGGAGTGGTTCTACACCACTGATGGGTCTGAGATGGTGTGGAGATGGAGATTAAAAACAGGACTTCCGCATGCCTATTTCCATCATGATGGTCCCGTTGAAAAGCTGCGCCTCTCTCCAGATTGCATCCACCTTGTGGCGCTCTCAGGAGGTGAAATCTACATTTGGCAGACAGAAACAGGACAGAATATCCTGCGTATCATTGGCAGCAGGGCAACAGACATCCTGATCACACCAAATGGTCACTTGGGTGTGAGTATCTCTGACAGATATTTGTCTCGAGTTTGGAAGCTGGTTCATGGGAGCATTGTGTGCAGTATAAACGTGTACCTCTCTGACGCCCAGGTGTCACCTGAAAACACTTTCCTTATTGGCCTACGCCATGGTGACTTGTTAGCAGCCAGTTTGTGGACTGGCTCCATCAGCAAGCGTTTCTCCTGTGTGATGAGTTCAGAGCCTGTTGTTGCCTTCTCAACACTTTCAGGGCATCCAGACTTTGTGGTAGTGATGGCCACCTCAGGAACTGTATACACGTGGAAAGTGGCAGAGGAGACTGTGTGCAGCCACTTTCAGCTGCCTCATACATTACACTGTCAGCCACAAGACTTCCAAATGTCCTCTGATGGGAGTTACGCCCTGCTGTCCACTGAAAATGAAACCCTAAACCTTTTAGACCTATCTCAAGTCGTACTGTGCACAATCAAGGCTGAGGGTCAGGTCGTCAAAGCTCAGTTGGACAAAACTGGGGGCTTTCTTGCGTACATTTCCAGTGTCAGGAGCCAGGAGAAAGGCTGTGACTGTTGTCTGACTGCAAGGTCTGTCCTCACTGTGGTACGTCTTTCAGATGGCGAACGAATAGGAAGTGTGTTCCTTTGCAAGAATCCATCAACCTTGTTTGTGTGTAAGCGCCAACTTGTGTTAGTGGGCTTTGAAGATGGGTCTGTGGGTGTTTACTCTGTTTATGATATGATGAGTGGAGAGGGGTCGGTCAGGTGCAGAGAAGTGAAAGGTCAGGTGAAACAGTGTCCCTTTGACAGAGCACCTTTCAATTGGTTACCTTTAGACACCCCTAGTTTAAAATGGCCCTAGGAGGTTTGTTTATTGTTTTTCGATGGTCTTTCCTTCAAATGCATGAATGTAAATGTGACGGAGCGGCCCGGTCACTGAGTGCACACACACGCAAGGTGATCACACACACATGCTACACGCTACATGCGACACGCTACAAACCATACACCAAACTTTCCCTTCTAGTCCCCCACAGTGGTCACAAGTATCAAACTTATTCACATCTCCACAAGTTAAGTAGTTCGAAAGAGGGTGCACACTCGTCGTTCTACACACACCACAAAACGCCGAGCTCTCCTCCCCACTGCCCTTGGTCAGCCACAGTGTAAGCCAAACAGGGGTGCATCTTCTTTCCAGTTTTAAAGGGCACTTGGCGGGAAAAAGGGGAAACTGACCTACTTATGTTTTTTTTTCAGTAAAGGAGGCTGACTTAACACATAAAAGTGGGGGGAAATGTAAAAGAGGTATTTTGCAATCCCACTGGGAAGGGCTTATTGTTTAAAAGACAGCCATTTTGTCCATGTGAGTGTGGAGAATCGATACATGGCAGATGCTGGAGAATTGTTGGATAGACTGTTTCTTTTTGGTTTTTGTGTTTTGCTTTTGGCTCAAGCTGTGACAGCAAGTTGTTGAAGAACCTGTTTGTCAGTGTGAGCCCATTGTTCAGGAGGTGATTGTATATTTTTGTAAATAGTTTTTGGACACTGTACATATTTTTTCACTGTGTTTGGAGACTTGAGGAATTAAAAAAAGAAAAACTAAAACGTACCTTTCTGATTACGCCATACTGATTTTCCCTGGGAGAACCCACAACAGTAAATATTAATGTGATTGCACACAAATAGAGAAATGTGTTGTGTATCTACTATATATGTGTGTATATATTCAACATCAATAAAAATATTACACTTTAATGTTTACTCTATTTCTCCATGTGATAAGTTGCTTCCAAACAGACAGATGCAACACCTAAAAACTGAGACTCCAAGTTTAAGTGTCAACATGTTCTTGATGGTAAGGTAACGCTTGACTACACACAAAAAAATGTACCCAATGCTCGTATGAGTTTCATATCAGCAAAAACAAAACCAATAGACCAACAATTCATATTATTGACACGTTTCATTCATAAAAAGTGCACAAATTCTCTGTCATACATCAAAAGTAACATGCGGGTCACAGAAATTAAAAAAAGAAAAATCGACTCAAAATTTTAAGCTTTCATTTTCTAAAATGTCTGCTTTCGTTTGAGGAGTAATTTCCTGTTCGTGTACACTCGGAAATTAGTGTTCTCTGTACTTATATTTTATTAGTAGCATTTTTTCACGCCTCTAATAAAAAAGACAACTTCATCCAAAAAGATATTCCGAGAATTAAAACACTTAATAGCTCAAAACATTCATACATTTTACTTAAAAACTGATGCCATTGCCCTATTCTGATAGCGAAGTATACATTTCCGACGGTACCTGAAGACAACATTAGCTGGATAAAGTTCCACTCCTGGCGCCAACGTCAACTCATTTGTCCAGTTCAGTCTTGGAGTAGGGATGGTGCAACTGTACTGTTGGGGGGACAGTTCCAGCGGACAATTCGGGGCTCAGAAGGCTCTTAGTCCGGTTTCATGGACTGTTCCTGGGATCATCACCGACATCTGCTCCGGGGACCAGCATACTTTATTGCTCACCAAGGATGGAGGCGTCTTATCCTGTGGGAGCCACTCTCAGGGTCGACTTGGACGGAAGAAACTCAAAGATGCTAGCACGCCAGGTACGGTCAGAAAATAGTTTTATTCACCTAAAAAGAAACTGCAATGTGCGCATGAAAAGGAAATATTAAAGTTCTAAATGCATATTTAAAAGATCCAGTAAGTTAAAAAGGTATGTTTTTATTCTTTAATCCTAGTTTTCTTTTAAATTAATTATGATATTTTTCCCTTTTTTTTAGTGACAGGTGTCACCGGAACCAAAGGCTATTCTCCGTAAAAAGTGCGCAGTGTAAACAAAGCAATATTTCAGTTTCGTTTCCAGGCCGTCTTCTCAGATAACGAAAGTTAACACATCGGCACTCTATCCTGTGTTGTATTCAAGTGAAACTGGGAAAAATAAGACACCAAGACGAGTGATCTTCCATCCAGGGTTTAGACATGTGTTTTTTTTTTTTTTTTTGCTTGGGTCGTAAACTAAATGTAAACAAATCAAAAGTTGAAAAAGTAAATCCATCATATCTGTTTAACCCTCACATACGGTTTCAAATCCTGTACCTTCACAGTATGTTCCAGGTCAAATTGATCCAGCCCAAGAACTGCCCATGTAGCAAGTATTTTCACCAAAGTTCTAACCCCAAACCTATTCATATTGTTCAAATGATCTATGCTACTTCAAAAAATGATTGATTAGTCCTTCCTAAATGTTTCAAAGAGCAGGGAAAGTGTATTTTTTCAGTTTTAACACCACTTGTTTTTGGTGAAATATTGGAGAAGAATATCTATTACACAGGATAATGTCATGTAATATTATGGAAGACATAAATGAATATAAAAGTCATAATGATTTGAATATATTTTACTGAACAACAAACTTCATATTGAACTCTGTCCTCACTGCTAGTCTCTGTGTTCAAAGCAAAGGTAGGACACTTTACATATGTGGAGCTTGCACATGTGTTTGTCATTGAAATGGCAGCTCTCTTTACCCTCATAATGTTACGACTCCTTCCGCCGCCCCTCCAATCAAACAGATTCAGACTTGTTACTTTGTACATTATATGTCAGGAGCAGGTGCACATGTTACATCTGTGCACACTCTGACCTCCGGATGACTTCTGATCCCTTTGTACTCCATATTTGATCACTCATGTGTTGTTTGTTTACTATTTCAATGTTTTCGATTCCCCCTTCCCCTTCAAAGAGATCAAAGAGCAGCTTTCTGTCACAGAAGGTTTTTGTGACTGGTGAGGTCATCTTGACCTTTGTCTAGGTGTGAAATATGACTCGAACAGTTTGTGAGGGTTAAAATGCATTTTTATCAGGTGTAGACATTTGATGTCATCTTTCAATGGAAAACGCAGTTTTTTTGAAATGGTTCCTCAAAATGTTGTATAATTATGCATGTCCTTTATATCATTGGGTCATTTTGCCTTGAAAATCAAAATGTAAGCAGCAACTGTCAGATAAACTCAGAGAAAACTGTAGTGAATTAAAGTACACAAGAGCAGTAAAAGTATCTCAACTTTGTGCAGAGCTTGAGTAAAGTTAACAGGTTAGTTTCTGTTCTGGTAAATGAGTGCCCAACCCTAAAGCAAAGTTTCCATTTCAAGCTAGGTTGTATTTTTAGTCATAAAACAAAAAAAATACATATATAATTTATCATTTTATACAAGTAAGGCTAATGAATTTAGGTGAGAGTAAGTTATGTTGAAATATGATTTATTTATCTTCATATGTTTTGGTTGTTATGACCCATGTGTGTTGTGCTGTTACAGGTCATGTGGATGGCCTGGGTGATGTGGTGTCAGTGGCCTGTGGTCAGGATCACTCTCTGGCTCTGTGTAAATCTGGACAAGTGTTCTCCTGGGGAGCAAATGAAGACGGACAGCTAGGCATGTTACCAGATCAACAGCACAAATGTCGCCGTCCAAGGCAAGAACCTGTATGCATACTTTTCACTTCACATTATCAAAGCTAATTTTCCTAACTCAGTACTGTCTTGTCAACATGCAGCCGGGTGCCCATACCAATGCCAGTACCAGTGATCCAAGTTGCTTGTGGAAATGTTCACTGTCTAGCCCTTACTGAAGGTAAGATTACAAACATGGTCTGATTTTTATGTTGGAGGTGGAGGTTGGAGGTTATCTATACATGTAAACCCAAATTTAAAATGATAATTCTTTCATTCTTGAACCTGCAGTACATTACAAACTTTTTTATCTTTACTCTCCCCCACTTTCCAGGAGGAGATGTCTTCACATGGGGCCGTAACAGCCACGGCCAGCTGGGTCTGGGCAAAAATATACTGTTGCAGCACAATCCTGTCCTGATAACAGCTCTGACTGGCGCTCCGGTGACACAGATTTCAGTCGGAGCAACGCACTCTTTCTTTCTCACACTGCCAGGCCTGGTGTACTGCTGTGGGGCCAACAAGTCAGGCCAGCTTGGCCTTAACAGGCTGGATGAGAAAGGTACAAATATTGCTCTAAATAGTGCTTGTTTTGGCTGAACTTATTGACTCTTCTCAGATTATTACTACGTGTGCCAGTGTGCAGAATTTACAGCCGTCACAGGTTTAACTTTTATGCCACCTGCAGGCATTAAGTGTAACAGCTGTTGTTAACCATTTTTAAAATAGCTTAGGTTTAATGCTTCAAAAAAGCAAATTAAATAAATGATCTATTATAAATGTCAACATATTTTTTAATGAGTCAACAGTATTTTCAGCCTTTTTTTTTTGTATCTCATATTCTCAGGCAGGTTCAACATCTGTGTGGTACCTGCCTTGCGGCCTCTTGATATCTCCTTTATCAGCTGTGGAGAGGCACACACTGCTGTGTTAACAAAGGTACACTCATTTGCTCAAGCTTTCATTCATACTTTGTAGATAAGTACAGTTTAAGGACATTGTTAATGGTATTATTTGATGCTGTGATTTTTTTTAGGAAGGCAACGTTTTCACTTTTGGAGAGGGAAGACACGGCCAGCTCGGTCACAACTCCACTGAAATTGAAAAAGCGCCCAGATTGGTTGACGGTGTGGATGGACCTGCAGCACAGATTGCATGTGGCAGGTAAAAATATTTTTAATGACTTGCACTGAATTCAATAAAGAGTTTGTCAATTTTGGCATGTTCTGGTGATACTGAAAAATAATCATTTTTCAAATCTATAAATTAAGAAAACACATGTAGTCTCTCAATTAAGTTAAAATTCTCTGTTGTCTCCCAGATATCATACCCTGGTGTTGGGCTCCTCTGGCCAGCTGTGGGCGTTTGGCAATGGGGCCAAAGGTCAAATTGGGACAGGAGGCTCAGAGGACAGTCTGACTCCCACACTTGTAAAACTTCCACCGATGAATGACGATCAAGCAGCCATGCCCAGCAGTAAGAATATGTTAACATGTTGTATGTGGTGTATAGTTTTATGAAAAAATGAGTCAGGGTTGAACCTGTCCTTGACATTAGTTTATTTAAAATTCATTTGAAATATCCCAGGGGATGCATCAGGCATTAAGCGGAGCACTAGTAATATCACTGCCATAGATTATGGGCTCTATTTTCGTGCCCGCTGGTGGCATGGCGGAGGGTGGCGGACTCCGCACAGTGGTATTTTCGTCTGGCGGAGCCCAGTGCACTGCCAGTTTGGTATTTTCGTGGAGTGAGGCGCACCAAGGTCCGCCAAGCTGGGCATGGTGGCGCGGTAGGGGGAAAGCTTGCTGATTCAAACCAGGTCAGCTTTCAGCACAGGTGGAGTGCAGCTGCTCTAGAGGTATTTTAGTGGACTGGCGGCATGTCGAGGGGTTGCCTTCTGTCGCCATCGTGTGGCATTGCTGTCTTCAGACACCTCTTGATCTCTTTGACTACTTCACGAAAATTGTAATACGCCTCTCTGTCGGTGGATTTAAAGGTGAGGAGAGGAGCTGATACGATTGGCGAAAACAGGTCTTAGCTGTGTTAAACTCACTCCATGCCTTCTCTCCTCCCTCTCTACAACTAATGCTGCTGGAAGGAGCTGAGTTAGGGAGGGGGGATACATACGCTGGGCTGCGCTGCTCACCAAAATACCAAAATGTGCTTGGGCACGCCTTGTCGGCACGGCGGACCTGACTTGCGCCGCGCCTGCGCCATGCTGCCGGCAAGGAACGAAAATAGAGCCCATTTAAAACTACTCGGCAGTTAAATATTGTGTGGAAAAATTACTGCTTTTCAAAAAGTTTGCTGTGCAGATTATGGTGGTAGAAGGCTAGCAGATTTAAATAACACTTCTAATGGAGAGTTCATGGTTGTTTCTTTATTTGCAGACCTGAAAATATCAGCTGGTTGGAACACAAACTTTGCTTTCTTCTCACCCACACAGGTAATGTGTTCTTCAGTCTGAAAAACTGTAGTTTATACAACTTTTATTGAAATAAAAAGTATTTTTGTGCTGTGATATAATGTTTCCTTGTTTTAAAGAAGTAATGTCAAAAGTAACGTCATTGCTTCTATGGGACAATATTTTATGTCTTTTAGAGCTCAAACCAAAGACAGATAACAGGGCGACTTGATGAGACCAAACTGCAGAATTGGTTATCAGTGAGACCTGGCAACACAGAGGCAAAAAGGTCTTTATCCATAATTACATGCACTGTTTGTCAACCTCCACATGTGTGTTATCAGTCTTGTGCATTAACTCCAGCGTGCTCTTTTTTCTTTTTGTAACAGAGGTATAAGTGGAATGTTTTTCACCAGTTCCAGTCTTGTTGCAAGTTTCACGATGGCTAAGTGAGTCCTTTTTTAAATCAGCTGCAACTGTTAGTGATATATATAGTGACAAAACCAGATCTCATGTTACGATTTTAAATGAAAACTGAGGGGGTAACTTAACTCTGACTGACTGATTTTGTTGCTTAAACCTTTTTCTGATGTCGTTAGCTCATCTCCAAGAACAGCAGGTGCGCTAACTGTTGACCTCGAGGCAGCTAGCAGAGTTTTCGACCAGATGCTGGCGGTACCATGGATCAAACAAACAGTTAAGAGCATACATGTCACTGTTTAGATCATTTGTGTATTTACCCAAGACACAACAAGGTGTTCATAAATCTGTTTTCTCTGCAGGTGAACATTCAGGTCCTCTTTGAGTTGCTGATGGCTTCAAAAGACATAAAATCACCAGAGATCTTCATGGTCCTGCTGACGTGTCCGCTGCTCCTAGAGGATTGTTATGTCACAAACATGGTGGTGCCTTTGTCCATTATTATGTCAGACCTGAGTGAGAAGAATCGCGAAACACTAAGTAAATAAGTCCTGCAAACTTGTCTTTTTTGTCATGGGATTGGGGAGGTATGATTCATGCAACTAAAGATAAAGATCAGCTCTGCACAGTTAAAATGCATTTCTATTTTTCTCCTGTTTCAAGTTTCTTTTTGTAAATGTGCTGAATGATTTTAACATACTCTATTGCTATCAACTTATCTAAATGATATGTGTATAGTTTTGTATAATTATTAGTGTTTTATTTTTGTATCTGAATAGTTAGAAAAGTGTGAATATTGGACTGGATATGCCATTGCTGACTAAACCACATAACTGTCATTGTTTCTGTAGAGGGCTGGTGGTCTTCTCTGACACCCACCATTCTCACCAAGCACATCATGGTGTTCAAAAATGCCCTGGCCTTTTTACTAAAAAATGGCCTCTTGGAAACTCACAACCCAGGAGTCAGATTCCTGCTGGAGGCCCTTAAGCTGCTCTACAAGGTCGGTATTTCAAGAGAAATACATGATGTTAATGAGAAAATTGTCAAAAAAGTTTAACCTCTTCTTGCTATTACATTAGGACCAGAGACTGAAAAAGAACAAACAGGGGTTAAGATTGACTGCTACTGTCCATGATTTGTCTTGCAGGTATTGTTAATTACCAAATACATTTTAGTTTTTTTGTGTTGTTCTCGTCACAGGCAAACAAAGCTGGGAAGCCCTACAAAGTCCCTCTGAGCACCTTTTATGTAGAGGAAATCATTGGTATCGTGGATGTATTTACAGACGTCACTCTTTGGGCCCAGCATTCTAAAGTGGAGGTAATAACATGTTCAGTGGATTGTATATGATCATGCATTTTGGACAATAATCCTATGTTTACCTCCTTGTCTCTTTATGTCTAAATCTTTTTTTTCAAAGCATGATGAAAGAACACCAGCAATCTTCTGCTCCTACCCATTCGTGTTGACTCTGGTGTACAAGGTGGCAGTCTTTGACATCTGTGCAAACATGATAAAGGTACAGTATACCCTGAAATAATTATGTTAAAGAATATGTTTTATATTTCATCTAAGAATACATCTTTAGCTTTCTCTGCATTAAAGGGATATTCCGGCATAAAATTAAGTTAGTGTCAAACACACTGTAGCACTGAGTTAGACACCCCGTCGAGAGATGAATGTTGCCGACCACTTGCTTCTGTAGTTATAGCAGTATTAGTAACGACCGCACAATAGCAATACACAGTGGTCTCAGGAGCCACGCGCTCAACCAAAACGCCACTCTATAGCCACAAATAATGCTCAGAACAGCACCTAACTCAACAGTACATATAGGGTCCCAGCCATAGCACTAGCCACCAAACATCTTTTTAACTTTGCCTGATTTCTTTAGCAAAGAGACTAAACACAACTCACCCACTCTCTTCCAGCAGCTGCTTGTTTGTAGGAAGACCTTGTTCGAGTCCATCGACTGCAGCGGGGTGACACAGCTCAAGGAAGAACATTCATGATAATTTTTTCATGGAAATGCAATCAGACCGAGACGCTAAGGCAGAAGAACTACCACGTCTGCAGTGCAAAATGAATACGATGATTGTTACTACAGGGAAATGACAAAGAAATGATCATAAATGTTCTTCCTTGAGCTGCGTCACCCCGCTGTAGTCTGTAATGGACTGGCCCGAGGTCTCCATACAAACAAGCAGCTGCTGGAAGAGAGTAGGTGAGTTGTGTTTAGTCTCTTTGCTAAAGAAATCAGGCAAATCTAAAAGATGTTTGGTGGCTAGTGCTGTGGCCCTACATGTACTGTTGATGAAGTTAGGTGCTGTTCCGAGCATTATTTGTGGCTATCAAGTGGCAATTTGGTTGAGCGCATGGCTCCTGAGACCACTGTGTATTGCTATTGTGCGGTCGTTACTAATACTGCTATAACTAGAGAAGCAAGTGGTCTGCAACTTCTGTCTCTCGACGGGGTGTCTAACTCAGTGTCACAATGTGTTTGACCTTAAATAAATTTTATCCCTTTAAGACATTACTCTGAAGAGGGGGTTTTGCAATTACAGAAAGGGCAACAAGCACTGCATAACATGGCCATGAGGATGCCTGCTGAACTATTTGGAGGACTTGCAGACTCTGCACCGCCCCCAGTGTTCCAGCTGACTCTGAGACGCTCTCACCTGGTGGAGGACACCTTCAGACACCTTGCTGCAGCCGACCACATTGCCTTTCAGAGGGAGCTTTTGGTAAACGCTCAAGTGTTTACTACCTTTTTCTTTTGATGAGGGCTTGGAGTTGAGCTGGGTTACTCAGGGATGACCATTATGTCCTTTTCAGGTGCAGTTTAAGGATGACAGGAAGTTGATGAATGTCAACAAGAGCGACCTTTTCTTGTACGTGTTTGATGAGCTGATTGCTCCTGAATCTGAAATGTTCATGTCCAACGAGAGTAAGACGCTGCTGTGGTTCCCTTCAAAGGTAAGACCAGTTTATCAAGAACTGATCCCAGTACCATAGCATCAGCTGTTTCAATGGAGTGTAACTCTGCCCTCTACTGGTGTCTGATGCTTCAGTGTACGGTCTTTCTTTCATGGAAACCACCTGTAAAAGTTCACAGCCTTTAAATTTGACCATTTTTGTCACCAATCAAACAGCCAAAAGTGGAGAAGAAGACCTACTTCCTCTTTGGCGTTCTGTGTGGAATGGCTCTCTACAACAAGATCATCATCCACCTGCCCTTCCCACTCGTTCTGTTCAAGAAGTTGCTTCGCATCAAACCCTCACTGGATGATATGAAGGAGTTTGACCCCGTACTGGCAGAGTAAGAGTCCGAGGACAACACTACATGAGGCTGTAATCGGAGATGGGGACTAAATGTAGCTTTCTTTGCAGTTAATTGTTGCACATTTTCAATAAGATTAATAATTTCTTTTTGCATTCATGAGGATTTAAGCTGTAAAAATAGAGCTCATTTGCTGCTACTGTCTTATGTCACTATTTTGTTACTTATTGACATTATGAGGGACTTGACCAGGACTTGCTGCTACACTTAGAGACTTGAGACTTGACTTTCAAAGAGGTGCCCATCTCTGGCTGTAATGTATGTGCTGTTTTAACCCACAGTGGTTTTTCTGCTACCTTCTTTGACAACAATTATGACATATTTTTTCAAAGTTTTCTATTAAATGAATGTTTTCATGTTTGTCTGTAGGTCTTTGCGGTGCATGCTTGAGGACTACACTCCTGCTAAAGTGGACGACCTGGAGGCCACTTTTACTGTATGTTCAAGAAATCACAGACTAACTGCCAGTTTTACTTCATGTTATCACATTTGATTAATAATTTTTAGTAATTAGTGATTAGTAATTTTTTGCAATAATCCGATCTGACTCTTTATTTTTCATGAAAGGTCACATGGGATGGTGAGAGTGTTGAGCTTGAACCCGCAGAACCTGGAAAAGCTGTCACAGCATCAAACAAGTATGTGTACGCAAAAATACTGTGTAGATTTTTTTAATTTGTCAAAAATAAATTCAGCTTTTGGTTTTTGTTATTTGTGCAATGTTTGGAATTTTTTTCTTTCTGGGTAGAAAACAGTTTGTTAACACCTTCATTGACTACGCCTTCAACAAATCAGTGGAAGAAGTGTTCGAAGAGTTCAAGAGGGGCTTCTTTAAGGTGTGTGAGTACGATGTGGTAGACTTCTTCCAGCCAGAGGAGCTGCAGACCGTGATGGTGGGCCAGGAGGACTACGACTGGGACGTTTTCAAGCAGGTATGCAAAAAGTTTATAGGATATATTGTAACCAGTGAAGACTTTTCTGTCATCCTTTTATCCAAGTCACCTGCAGGTGGGGACATTCCCCTGAAATATGTCATGTTTGTGGCCTTTTTCCCATACAGAACGCAGTGTATGAAGGAGACTATCATGCCAAGCATCCAAACATCATAGTCTTCTGGAAGGTGTTTGAGAGACTAACTGCTGAGGAAAAGAAGAAGTTCCTCTGTAAGTATAAAACATGGTGCTGATTATCATTGTGAATCCAAATCTAAGATTATAAACTCACTTCTTTACTTTGTTTTTGATGCCAGTGTTCCTCACTGGCTCTGACCGGGTACCCTTCCTGGGTATGAAGAGCATCAAGATGAGAGTTGCTCTCCTTCCTAATGCCAATGAAACCCATCGGCCAGAGTCCCTCACCTGCCACAATCTGCTCTTACTGCCTGTCTACCAGAGGTACCCTGTCGAGGAGACGATGGAGACGAAGCTCCTCCAGGCGATAAATCACAACAGAGGCTTCTGGAAAGAAAACACTGCTGAGTAAATTAACCAGGTCTTCTTGAGAAAGATAACAATATTAAAACAGAGTTAACTCACCATTATTTATTATTACGGGCAGTGCTTTTGTTTAGTCATCACTCCTGCTTTTGTCTTTACTGCCCACTTCAGTACCACTGAAACATGTTTAACACTTCAGTCTCGATTAATCTCTTTTAATATTTTTGGCTGTTTGGTGTTAAGTTGATGGCAGCACAGCCAGCAGGTAAAAACAAATATATAACTAGTGCACCATCTTTACCGTACTTAGTCCATTCTTGAGTGAATAACTCCACATTTGTTTTACTCTTTAAAATTCTCAGCATCAAGCTGACTTTATGTTCATTTATACAAGTATAAACACAGATAGTGTCACATAAGAGCATTTATTTTAGGAAACTATGTCTTGTATTCTCTGTTCCCAAATCTACAAAATAAAAGTTGCACTTTATCATGTTTAAAATTGAGTATTTTGACTGTAATTTGATGATTTCCTTTTTTTCAACTCTCGGCAACACATTAAAATAATCTTTTATTTCAATTTTACAACATAAAAAAAGCTCTATTAGTCAAAAACTTAATTTGTATGTTAGTGATGTCAATGGCTCGGCTTCAAAGGTTGTGTGCTTTCTGCCCTCTCATAAAGTCAGAGCTCAGACCTGATCATGATCAGTTCACTGTAGAATCGATTACTTTGAACACTATGATGAGCACTTTTTCCACAACATTCAGACAAAGTTTTTTATTGGCACCTCAAGTAACTGAACATTGCAGTGTCACTCATGAATATGTACACACTTAGCAAAGCTCCTGAATTTTGGTAGATTTCCTGAATGAACAAAGTGAATTTGAATCTTACCCTGGTTTGTTAATGTTAGCTACATTTACAAAGAGCTTAGTTGCTCATGTCTCTGTGATTTACAATACAATAAAGTACAAGAAGCATTTCTTACATTAAAACTTGTTTCAAGTGTCAAGAAGATTGGAGACATTTTCCACATAAGAGCTCTAATCTCTTTTTATTCCCTCTGACCTTAAAAATGAAAAGCAGTTAATAATTTACTCCTTTCTTTCAAAGTCAAAGTAAGCCCTACAGCTTCATGGTACTTAACACTTTCTATTCTCAAGTTATCAGGCAGCAAAGCTCATACATGTTCCAATAGATAAAAATGAGGTTGTGCGCTCCCACACTTAAAAACCGAATTTCCAGACATGTCGACAACCTGCGCTACTTTGCAGACTGGCCCCTCTCGGCTCTGCATGGGGTCTAGCTCCTCCTCAGTGCAAAATTCCTCCTCCCAGGCCTCCCTTTTCTCACAGTACCAACAGCCGCCAGGAGTACAGGGGCACCAGGACATGGCATTAGCATTGCCATGGCGAGCTCCAGCCCTGTACCCAACTTTGAAGTCAAATGATGCCACCTCCTCCAGCCAGCGTGTGATCTGCCCCTATGGCTCCTTAAAAGACATTTACCACTCGAGGGTGGCATAGTCAGTTCAGACAGTGAAGGGCAGGCCAAACATGTAGTACTTGAAATGTCTTATTGCTCTCACTATAGCTAAAAGTTCTCTGGGTGTCACACAGCATTGCCGTTCAGCCTTGTTGAAGGTTCTACTTAAGTAAGCCACCACCTTCTGGCTTAACAGAAGGTGGTGGCTTAACACTACTCCCATTCCGACATCACTGGCATCCGTGTCCAGTATGAACGGCAGGTTGGGGTCCGGCAGAGGATTGGAGGCTCTGTCAAGACCAGGATGTCATCCAAATAGACCAAACATTCCTGTCGAGGGACATCTGCCAGCACCTATTCCATCAGCAGCTCAACTGTGGCAGGGGCGTTGCGCGGGCCAAAAGAGAGGACTCGAAACTGCCACAACCCCCTGCCAGTGCAGAAAGCAGTCTTAGGTCTGGCCTCCTGGCTGAGAGGCACTTGCCAGTACCCACTGCGCAGGTCCAGGGAGGAGAACCAGGATGAGCCAGAAACCAAGTCCAGGGACTCATTGATGCGAGGCAGCGGGTATGAGTCCTTCTTGGTAACACTGTTCAGCGGTCTGTAGTTGACACAAAATCTCATCTTCGGCCTCCTTTTTTTTTTTGTTCACCATCACAACCCCAGAGGCCCAGGGGCTGTCAGTGGGCTCGATGATACCTGCCCTGAGCATCTCATCAATTGCACTGTTAGCAGCAGCCTGATGTGCCAAGGAGAGGCAGCAAGGGCGTGTTTTAATGGGCCAGGCATCCTCTGTATCGATATCATGCTGCACCAAGTAGGTTAGACCCACTTCATCCTTTGTCAGAGCAAAAATGTCTTTAAACTCCCATAACAACTGCCACAGTTTTTCCTGCTGCCCAGGGTCAAAGTTGTGGCAGCTGCGTTTCCATACCTCCCTCACTATTGACAGTCTACCACTGCCCTCAACTGCAGGCTGATAGTCAACCATCAACCATGCAAAACCTGATCCTCCTTTGTCACTTTCCAACATTGGTGTGGTCCAAAGGCCTGAATGGTGTGCACCATTTCAACTGTGGGGCCCCCAGGAAAGACTGGTGTGTTCTTCCCCAGGTCTAGCACACACTGTGTGACACGCAGGAGGTCCAGACCCAATATGCAGAGGTCCTGCACTGCTGCAACCCACACCTTAAAGTCCACCGACCATCACCCCACCCGTATGGTTACTACCCCCTTCCAAGCATGGGGGCCAACTCACCAGTCACTGTTCATAGTTTCACCACAGTAGGTTCCAACTGTGTCCCCGCTGGCACGACGTCAGGTCTCACTTGTCACTAGTGAGACCTATGACACTAGTGACTAGTGTCACAGTGGAGCCAGTGTTGACCAGGGCAGTGCATGGAGCCCCCACTGCTCCATCCATTAACTCACACAGGCTTCTCTCACATCAGTCTCTCAACCTCTTCACCTCTGTCCCGCCCCCTTCTTCACTCTCAGCCACTTACATGCCAACACTCCAAGGTGCATTCAGGTTCCTGTATAGTGTAGGAGATTACAGAACATTCTCACGAAACATTAAATATTAAAACACTAACAACAGAGATGCCACAGTAGCATATGAGTCATTGAAATAAAATAAAAAAAAACTTACATTAAAGCTTTCATTTTCTAAAATGTCTGCTTTTGTTTTAAAGAGTAATTTCCTGTTCGTGTATGCTCGGAAAATACAGTTCTCTGTACTTATATTTTATTAGTAGCATTTTCCACGCCTCTAATAAAAAAGACAATTTCAACCAGAAACATATTCTGAGAAATAAAACACTCAATAGCTCAAAACATTCATATATTTTACTTAAAAACTGATGTCATTGTCCTATTCTGATAGCGAAGTATACATTTCCGACGGTACCTGAAGGCAACATTAATTAGGATGAAGTTCTACTTCTGACACGAACTTCAACTCACTTGTCCAGTTCAGTCCTGGAGTAGGTATGGTGCGACTGTACTGTTGGGGGGACAGTTCCAGCGGACAATTCGGGGCTCAGAAGGCTCTTAGTCCGGTTATCTGGACTGTTCCCGGGATCATCACCGACATCTGCTCTGGGGACCAGCATACTTTATTGCTCACCAAGGATGGAGGCGTTTTATCCTGTGGGAGCCACTCTCAGGACAGACTTGGACGGAAGAAACTCAAAGATGCTAGCACGCCAGGTACGGTCAGAAAATGGTTTTATTCACCGAAAAAGAAACTACAATGTGCGCATGAAAAGGAAATATTAAAGTTCTAACTGCATATTTAAAAGATACAGTAAGTTTACGAGGAATACGCTTTTTCTTAATCCTAGGTTGTTTTTTTTTTTTTTTTTTTTATTTAAAGGTAGGAATACGTGTTTTTTTTACCACACAGGTGTTCGACCAAACCTAATTTCTTTGGCTCTTTTTCTTTCATCTTTAAAGGACATGTCACTCAGAAAGCACTTTATTTTTCCCTTTTTTTAAGTGACAGGTGTCACCTGAACGAAAGACTATTCTCCGTATAAAGTGCGCAGTGTAAACAAAGCAATATTTCAGTTTCGTTTCCCGACCGTCTTCTGAGGTATTGAAAGGCGCTCTATCCTGTGTTGAGTTCAAGTGAAAATGGGAAAAATGAGACATTAGATGTTTTTTTGTTTTGTTGTTGTTGTTGTTTTATATATATATATATGTGTATATATATTATTTATTCATTTTTTGCTTGGGTGGTGAACTAAAAGTAAGCAATCTAAAGTTGAAAAAGTAAATCCAATCATATTTGTTTAAAATGCGTTTCGATGAGGTATAGACATTTAATGGTATGTTTCAATGGAAAACACAATTTTTTTCCAAAATGGTTCCTCAAAATATATGATTAAATGTGTCCTGTATATTATTGGGTCATTTTGCCTTAAAAATCAAAATGTAAGCAGCAACTGTCTAATAAACTCAGAGAAAATTGTAGTGAATTAAAGTACACAAGAGCAGTAAAAGTATCTCAACTTTGTGCAGAGCTTGAGTAAAGTTAACAGGTTAGTTTCTGTTCTGGTAAATGAGTGCCCAACCCTAAAGCAAAGTTTCCATTTCAAGCTAGGTTGTATTTTTAGTCATAAAACAAAAAAAAATTATATCATTTATCATTTCAGACAAGTAAGGTGAGACAATTTATGAGAGATGTAATTTATGTTGAAATACTGTATGATTTATTTCCTTTGTATGTTTTGGTTGTTATGACTCATGTGTGTTGTGCTGTTACAGGTCGTTTGGGTGGCCTGGGTGATGTGGTGTCAGTGGCCTGTGGTCAGGATCACTCTCTGGCTCTGTGTGCATCTGGACACGTGTTCTCATGGGGAGCAAATAAAGACGGACAGCTAGGCATGTCACCGCATCAACAGCTCAAATGTCGCCGACCAAGGCAAGAACCTGTATGCATACTTTTCACTTCACATCATCGAAGCTAATTTTCCTAACTCAGTACTGTTTTGTCAACATGCAGCCGGGTGCCCATACCAATGCCAGTACCAGTGATCCAAGTTGCTTGTGGAAATGTTCACTGTCTGGCCCTCACTGAAGGTAAGATAACAAACATGGTCTGATTACATTTTTGTGCTTGAGGTGGAGTAGTGCCCATGATTTTTTTTTTTTTATCTATACATGTAAGCCCAAATTTAAAATGATAATGCTTTCATTCTTGAACCTGCAGTACATTACAAACTTTTTTTATCTTTACTCTCCTCCACTTTCCAGGAGGAGATGTCTTCACATGGGGCCGTAACAGCCACGGCCAGCTGGGTCTGGGCAAAAATATACTGTTGCAGCACAATCCTGTCCTGATAACAGCTCTGACTGGCGCTCCGGTGACACAGATTTCAGTCGGAGCAACACACTCTTTCTTCCTCACACTGCCAGGCCTGGTGTACTGCTGCGGGGCCAACAAGTCAGGCCAGCTTGGCCTTAACAGGCTGGATGAGAAAGGTACAAATATTGCTCTAAATAGTGCTTGTTTTGGCTGAACTTATTGACTCTTATCAGATTATTACTACATGTGCCAGTGTGCAGAATTTACAGCCGTCACAGGTTTAACTTTTGTGCCACCTGCAGGCATTAAGTGTAACAGCTGTTGTTAACCATTTTTAAAATAGCTTAGATTTAATGCTTCAAAAAAGCAAATTAAATAAATGATCTATTATAAATGTCAACATAATTTTTAATAAGTCAACAGTATTTTCAGCCTTTTTTTTTTGTATCTCATATTCTCAGGCAGGTTCAACATCTGTGTGGTACCTGCCTTGCGGCCTCTTGATATCTCCTTTATCAGCTGTGGAGAGGCACACACTGCTGTTTTAACAAAGGTACTCATTTGCTCTAGCTTTCATTCATACTTTGTAGATAAGTATAGTTTAAGGACATTGTTAATGGTATTATTTGATGCTGTGATTTTTTTTAGGAAGGCAACGTTTTCACTTTTGGAGAGGGAAGACACGGCCAGCTCGGTCACAACTCCACTGAAATTGAAAAAGCGCCCAGATTGGTTGACGGTGTGGATGGGCCTGCAGCACAGATTGCATGTGGCAGGTAAAATTATTTTTAATGACTTGCACTGAATTCAATAAAGAGTTTGTCAATTTTGGCATGTTCTGGTGATACTGAAAAATAATCATTTTTCAAATCTATAAATAAAGAAAACACATGTAGTCTCTCAATTAAGTTAAAATTCTCTGTTGTCTCCCAGATATCATACCCTGGTGTTGGGCTCCTCTGGCCAGCTGTGGGCGTTTGGCAATGGGGCCAAAGGTCAAATCGGGACAGGAGGCTCAGAGGACAGTCTGACTCCCACACTCGTAAAACTTCCATTGATGAATGATGATCAAGCAGCCATGCCCAGCAGTAAGAATATGTTAACATGTTGTATGTGGTGTATAGTTTTATGAAAAAATAAGTCAGGGTTGAACCTGTCCTTGACATGAGTTTATTTGAAACTCGTTTGAAATATCCCAGGGGATGCATCAGGCATTAAGTGGAGCACTAATAATTAGAGCCCGACCGATGTTATTTTTTGGGGGCTGATACCAATTATTGGGGGGGGGGGGGGGGGGTCTAATTACTGATTAATCGGCCAATTTCAAAAAATGTAACTCGCGTTACCAATTTTCGGTCCAGTCTCATCTGGAGACATGCAGCTGCCTCACTAAGAGAAGTAGCTCGATCACGTAATGTGTACTGTGATTCATTCAACCGTTACTGGAACGGCTAACAGTGTAGCTAGGGTGATAGCAGATGGCTAACTCTAGCTTTAGCTTGCATATTTCATGGTAATTCACCGTTAACTCGGAGTGACTGAGACCAGCACAGTGGGAAACATCGTGAAGTGGGTTGAACTGAAACTTGTTGACTTATTATGTATTTCACAAACTGGTTTATTTACCGTTAAGACGGACCACTCCCCTCCTTGCGTCCCTGAGCTGCCTGCTTTAGATCCGTCACTCTGCAGTGCTGTGAGGTAGTTAGCAGATGAAGATTGTCATGAGGTCGCTGCGCCAATCTGCAGGAGTCGGAAAACTTTTCAAATGGAGGAAAATTTTCGAAGTGAAACCGAATCTTATTCTCTGCATTTTATTTCTGAAAATATTGGTGAAAATCGGCGAGTTTTGGCCGATTACCGATTAGTCTCAAACAGGCCAAAATATGGCGATTTAATCGCCTCTCTGATAAATTGGTCGGGCCCTACTTAATAATATCACTGCCACAGTTTATATTTCATTTAAAACTACTGGCACTTATTGACGGTTTAATATTTTGTGTAAAATTACTTCTTTTCAAATGTTTGCTGTGTAGATTATGGTGGTAGAAGGCTAGCAGATTTAAATAACACTAATGGAGAGTTCATGGTTGTTTTATTTATATGCAGACCTGAAAATATCAGCTGGTTGGAACACAAACTTTGCTTTCTTCTCACCCACACAGGTAATGTGTACTTCTGTCTAAAAAACTGTTGTTTATACAACTTATATAACGTTTCCTTGTTTTAAAGTACTAACGTCATTGCTTTTATGGGATAATATTGTTTGTCTTTCAGACCTCAAACCAAAGACAGATAACAGGGCGACTTGATGAGACCAAACTGCAGAATTGGTTATCATTGAGAACTGGCAACACAGAGGCAAAAAGGTCTTTATCCATAATTACATATACTGTTTGTGACCCTCCACATGTGTGTTATCAGTCTTGTGCATTAACTCCAGCGCGCTCTTTTTTGAACAGAGGTGTGAGTGGAATGTTTTTCTCCAGTTCCAGTCTTGTTGCAAGTTTCACGATGGCTAAGTGAGTCCTTTTTTAAATCAGCTGCAACTGTGATATATAGTGACAAAACCAGATCTCATGTTACGATTTTAAATGAAAACTGAGGGGGTAACTTAACTCTGACTGATCGATTTTGTTGCGAAAACCTTTTTCTGATGTCGTTAGCTCATCTCCAAGAACAGCAGGTGCGCTAACTGTTGACCTCGAGGCGGCTAGCAGAGTTTTTGACCAGATGCTGGCAGTACGATGGATCAAACAAACAGTTAAGAGCATACACGCCACTGTCAAGATCATTTGTGTATTTACTCAAGACACAACAAGGTGTTCATAAATCTGTTTTCTCTGCAGGTGAACATTCAGGTCCTCTTTGAGTTGCTGATGGCTTCAAAAGACATAAAATCACCAGAGATCTTCATGGTCCTGCTGACGTGTCCGCTGCTCCTAGAGGATTGTTATGTCGCCAAAACGGTGGTGCCTTTGTCGAGGATTATTGCAGATATGAGTGAGAAGAATCGTGAAACACTAAGTAAATAAGTTCTGCAAACTTGTCTTTTTTGTCATGGGATTGGGGAGGTATGATTCATGCAACTGTCAAATAGTAAAAACACAAAGTTAGACATTAAAGATGAAGATCAGTTAAAATGCATTTCTATTTTTCTCCTTTTTGAAGTTTCTTTTTGTAAATGTGCTGAATGATTTCAACATACTCTATTGCTATCAACTTATTTAAATGATTTGTATATAGTTTTGTATAAATATTAGCAGGGTTTTTTTGCGTCTCAATAGTTAGAAAAGTGTGAATATTGGACTGGATATGCCATCACTGACTAAACCACATAACTGTTATTGTTTCTGTAGAGGGCTGGTGGTCTTCTCTGACACCCACCATTCTCACCAAGCACATCATGGTGTTCAAAAATGCCCTGGCCTTCTTACTAAGAGATCAACTCTTGGAAACTCACAACACAGATGTCAGATTCCAGCTGGAGGCCCTCGAGCTGCTCTACAAGGTCGGTATTTCAAGAGAAATACATGATGTACACGAGAAAAGGGTCACGAAAGTTTAACCTCTTTTTAGGACCAGAGACCGAAAAAGAACAAACAAACAGAGGTTTAGATTGACTGCTTCTGTCCATGATTTGTCTGGCAGATATTATACATTACCAAATACATTTTTGTTTTTTGTGTTGTTCTCGTCACAGGCAAACAAAGCTGGGAAGCCCTACAAAGTCCCTCTGACCACCTTTCATGTAGAGGAAATCTATGATAATGTGGTTCAGTCAGCCCAGCATTCTAAAGTGGAGGTACTAACATGTTCAGTGGATTGTATATGATAATGCATTTTGGACAAAAATCCTGTTTTTACCCCCTGATCTCTTTATGTCTAAATCCTTATATTTTTTCAAAGCATGATGAAAATACACCATCAATTTTCTGCTCCTACCCATTCGTGTTGACTCTTGAGTGCAAGGTGGAACTCTTTCACACCCGTGCAAACAAAATAAAGGTACAGTATGCCCTGAAATGTTTACATTAAAGAATATGTTTTTATTTTATTGAACAATACATCTTTAGCTTTTACTGAATTAAGACATTTCTTTGAAAAGGGGTTTTGCAATTACAGGAAGAACTTTATATAAAGGCCATGACAATGCATGCTGAACTGTTTGGAGGACTTGTAGACTCTGCACCGCCCCCATACTTCCAGTTGACTCTGAGACGCACTCACCTGGTGGAGGACACCTTTAGACACCTTGCTGCAGCCGACCACATTGCCTTTCAGAGAGAGCTTTTGGTAAACGCTCAAGTGTTTACTACCTTTTTCTTTTGATGAGGGCTTGGAGTTGAGCTGGGTAACTCAGAAATGATCATTATATCCTTCTCAGGTGCAGTTTATGGATGACAGGAAGGTGATGAATGTCAACAAGAGCGACCTCTTCTTGAATGTGTTTGATGAGCTGATTGCTCCTGAATCTGAAATGTTCATGTCCAATGAGAGTAAGACGCTGCTGTGGTTCCCTTCAAAGGTAAGACCAGTTGACCAAGAACTGATTTCGGTACAAAAGCGTCACCTCTACTGGTGTCTGATGCTTCATTGTACTGTCTTTCTTTCATTGAAACCACCTGTAAGAGTTCACAGCCTTTAAATTTGACCATTTTTATCACCATTCAAACAGCCAAAAGTGGAGAAGAAGACCTACTTCTTCTTTGGCGTTCTGTGTGGACTGGCTCTCTACAACAAGATCATCATCCACCTGCCCTTCCCTCTCGTTCTGTTCAAGAAGTTGCTTCGCATCAAACCCTCACTGGATGACATGAGGGAGTTTGACCCCATAATGGCAGAGTAAGGGTCCGAGGACAACACAACATGAGGCTGTAATCAGAGATGGGGACTCAAGTTTGACTTTAACGTGGCTTCAGTCTGGACTTGGATTTGACTCTTAGGACTTGTCTGCTACTTTGTCACAAGAGCAGTATCAGTCCCTTTTGACACACCTAATCTTTTGCTTCTGGTGCACAAGCGGCTCCACCACAGCAAGTGCATTACCTGTTGTGCAATGGCACAATGTTTCTCACAGATGGATCATAACTGAGAAGGCCAGGGGCACAGATTTTAGTCAATTTTCCATGAAGGTCTCTCCTTATAATGCAGGCTAACGTCTGCGATCAGCATCTCATATACAGACTTTCTCCCCCTTCCCTGAAATTTGGTCATACACCCAAAATTCTGAACCATGATTGGCTATTTACCTTATCATAGTTAAAGGTTTTAGTTACAATCAACCATTTTGGCTGTTAGCTGTGTTTTAAAACGCTGAATGTAGCTTTCTTTGCAGTTAAAGGTGGGGTAGGCAGGATCTGAGGAAGTGCCAGTTTTTGGGAGAACTTTTGAATAATGTAAACACTACCCCTCCCAACCAGTTTTCCCCTCAGCTCCTCCTCTCCCCTCCTTCTCTGCTCTAACAAGCCCCGCCCACAAACAGACGCTCCTGCTCGCTGGTATCGTTACCTCCGCCAAGGAGGTTATGTATTCGGTAGCTAGGTTTGTTTGTCTGTTAGCAACTTTACGGAGAGAGTAAGAGACGAATTGACCTGAAATTTTGGTGGTGATCCGGACAAAATTCTGGATACTGTGATCCAGAACACACAAAAACAAGGGTGTTGTTGGAATTTTCAATGCTGAATGATAACCAATGGGCGGCACAGTGGGGTAGATAGGTGGCAGAGTGGTGTAGTGGTTAGCACTGTTGCCTCACAACCAGAAAGACCTGGGTTTGAATCCCAGTCAGGGCATTTCTTGTTTTATGAACAGTGAACATACCAGTTTCAACACAAATAAACATTAATAAAAGACACGTAACAGTAAAAGTTTTGGTGTGAATCACAATTTAAGGGGGGACATGAGCTGCTTGGCGGAGGTCTGTGCTCTATGAGTGCTTTTCTAGTTTCAATTAAATTCAGATATAATGCAGATAAATACTTCAGATAACTACAAATGTGGCCCGGTCAACGTGAAAGTAAAAAAGCATTGGTGCTACTGTAGATGCCAACGGGCTACCAGCAAACACAATGCTTGCAGGACTTCTAAAACTAGGTTAAAGTGACATACTCCAGGACCCGAGGTCAACAGTTTAGTGGCGCTACAACACGCAGCAGGTCCCGTTTGACAAGAAACACTTCTGTTACAGACACTTGGCTTACTTTGTTAAAGCGGATTACCTGTCCAGCAGAAAGGTTTCAGGGTCCGTAAGATTGCAAAGCGTCCCCCATCATTGTTGACCCGGCTTTTTAGCTCTTTTACCTCCTTTTTAAGCGCCCGTTATTCCCCCAGAGTCTCTGGTATTTACTTTGTTTTCTTGCTTGTGTTGGCAGTCGTGGCCAAAGGAGGATTCAGACAATTTTCCGAACTTTCTGGTTGGTTTCTACTGTCCGATATTGTAGCACGCTAACTTTGTTTGGGCTCCTGAACGTCATGGGGGAGCAACGTTTGCCTCACAACCAATCAGCACTAAGGAGCAGCGTCCACCTCACAACCAATTAAGTTTAAGGAGGTCGGAAAATGGCTTTGTTTACAGTCAGAAAGAACAGGCTGCTCAAAAAATGTAAAATGTTGACTGCACAGCCATAACAAAACACAGCAATATCATATTACCAAATGTCACCAATAACTAATAGCTATTGACTGATATAAAAAGCTTTTTTGTATATACACCACAAAAACAGATGCTTCTTTAACGGATTCCTGCCTACCCCACCTTTAATTGTTGCACATTTTCAGTTAGATTAATTATTTCTTTTTGCATTCATGAGGATTTAAGCTGTAAAAATAGAGCTCATTGGCTGCTACTGTCTTATGTCACAATTTTGTTACTTATTGACATTATGAGGGACTTGACTGGGACTTGCTGCTACACTTAGAGACTTGAGACTCGACTTTCAAAGAGGTGCCCATCTCTGGCTATAATGTTTGTGCTGTTTTAACCCACAGTGGTTTTTCTGCTACCTTCTTTGACAACAATGATTACATATTTTTTCAAAGTTTTCTGTTGAATGAATGTTTTTGTGTTTGTCTCTAGGTCTTTGCGGTGCATGCTTGAGGACTACACTCCTGCTGACATGGAAGACCTGGAGGCCACTTTTACTGTATGTTAGAGAAAAATTGAAACGTGATAACATGAAGTAAAACTGTCAGTTAGTCTGTGATTTCTTTGAGTTATTTTTTGCAATAATCCGATCTGACTCTTTATATTTCATTAAAGGTTCCATGGGACGGTGAGAGTGTTGAGCTTGAACCCGCAGAACCTGGAAAAGCTGTCACAGCATCAAACAAGTATGTGTACGCAAAAATAGCATTTAGATTTTTTTAATTTGTCAAAAATAAAGTCAGCTTTTGGTTTTTGTTATTTGTGCAATGTTTGGATTTTTTTTCTTTCTGGGTAGAAAACACTTTGTTAACACCTTCATTGACTACGCCTTCAACAAATCAGTGGAAGAAGTGTTTGAAGAGTTCAAGAGGGGCTTCTTTAAGGTGTTTGAGTACGACGATGTGAACTTCTTCCAGCCGGCGGAGCTGCAGACTGTGATGATGGGCCAGGAGGACTATGACTGGGATGTTTTCAAGCAGGTATGCAAAAAGCTTATCGGATTTTGTAACCAGTGAAGAGACATCTTTCATCCTTATCTTGTCTGTCATCCTTTTAACCAAGTCACCTGCAGGTGGGGACATTCCCCTGAAATATGTCATGTTTGTGGCCTTTTTCCCATACAGAACGCAGTGTATGAAGGAGACTATTATGCCAAGCATCCAAACATCATAGTCTTCTGGAAGGTGTTTGAGAGACTAACTGCTGAGGAAAAGAAGAAGTTCTTCTGTAAGAGTAAAACATGCTGCTGATTATCATTGTGAATCCAAATCTAAGATTATAAACTCACTTTTTTACCTTGTTTTTGATGCCAGTGTTCCTCACTGGCTCTGACCGGGTACCCTTCCTGGGTATGAAGAGCATCAAGATGAGAGTTGCTGTCCTTCCTAATGCCAATGAAACCCATCGGCCAGAGTCCCTCACCTGCCACAATCTGCTCTTACTGCCTCTCTACCAGAGCTACCCTGTCGAGGAGATGGAGATGGAGACGAAGCTCCTCCAGGCGATAAATCACAACAGAGGCTTCTGGAAAGAAAACACTGCTGAGTAAATTCACCAGGTCTTCCTGAGAAAGATTACAATATTAAAACTCACCATTATTTATTAATACGGGCAGTGATCTTGTTTAGTTATCACTCCTGTTTTTGTCTTTACTGCCCACTTCAGTACCACTTAAACATGTTTAACACTTCAGTCTCAATTAATCTCTTTTAATATTTTTGGCTGTCAGGTGTTAAGGTGCCAGCAGGTAAAAACAAATATATAACCAGTGCACCATCTTTACCGTACTTAGTCCATTCTTGAGTGAATAACTCCACATTTGTTTTACTCTTTAAAATTCTCAGCATCAAGCTGACTTTATGTTTATTTATACAAGTATGATCACAGATAGTGTCACATAAGAGCATTTAATTTAGGAAACTATGTCTTGTATTCTTTGTTCCCAAATCTGCAAAATAAAAATTGCACTTTATCATGTTTAAAATTTGGTAATTTGACTATAATTTGATGATTTTCTTTTTTTTTTTTTACTCAAGGCAACACATTAAAATAATCTTTTTACTCTTTCAAGATTTCCAATATAAAACATAAGAAAAGCTCAATTAGTCAAAAACTTTATTTGTATGTTAGTGATACCAATGGCTTGGCTTCAAAGGTTGTGTGCTTTCTGCCCTGTCACAGTCAGAGCTCAGACCTGATCATGATCAGTTCACAGTAGAATCATTTACTTTGAACACTATGATGAGCACTTTTTCCACAACATTCAGACAAAGTTTTTTATTGGCACCTCAAGTAACCGAACATTGCAGTGTCACTCATTAATATGTACACACTTAAAAAAATGCAAAGCTCCTGAATTTCTGAAGATTTCCTGAATGAACAAAGTGAATGTGATTCTTACCCTGGTCTGTTAACGTTAGCTACATTTACAAAGAGCTTAGTTGCTCGTGTCTCGGTGACATCAGGTGATTTACAAACACAATAAAGCACAAGAAGCATTTCTTACATTAAAACATTTCAAGTGTCAAGAAGACTGGAGACATTTTCCACAGAAGAGCTCATCTAATCTCTTTTTATTCCCTCTGACCTTAAATATGAAAAGCAGTTAATAATTTACTCGTTTCTTTCAAAGTCAGAGTAAGCCCTACAGCTTCATGTTACTTAACACTTTCTATTCTTGAGTTATCAGGCAGCAAAGCTCATACATGTACCAAAGCACATACAAAAATGTTTAATAGATAAAAATGAGGTTGTGCACACCCACACTTAGACACGCACCGATTTTCCAGGTCCTTTAATTTAAAACCTAAAACGAGTTCCTTCCTTTCTATGAGGTGGACAGTCTGTGTGAAGTTAGTGTGCTTTCTTTCGGTCGGCTCAGAAATTTCACTCAAGATATCAGATGAGTGACATCTGTAATATTCTTACTTTAAACAAACATACTTAAATAGTCCTATAAAACTTAATTAACATATAATTACACACTGTAGAAAAAGAAATTAAAGCCACTTGCTCTTGCTACAAACGTTTGAAGACACCACATAAAAAAAGACAAAAAATAAAGGCAAGACCAAAGACACAGGGCTGTGCTGTCAGAGAGGAGGCAGAGATTCCTCACTTCTTATTCGTTTTGTAGCATGTGATATTTGACTCCATTCATACATGGAGTGAGTCTTCTGTATGAGCACTTCTGTCTTTATTTCTGGAAAGAGATGGGTTACCATCCAGACAACTGCAGCCACTGGGTGTTTCCTCCAACTCTTATGATATGTTTGTGTTTATGAGTGTGTTTTCTTTGTGTGTGTTTCTAGTGGCTGAGATGACGTTCAGACGGCCAAGTTCACCAAAAAAGTGTTTGTTCAGGTTTTATCTGATGAGGTGGTAGGTGAGCCAGTACATGAAGATGGGTTGTGCTGCTGCTATGGACATGGTGAGGTACATCCTCAGCTGGTTTCTGGTTCCTCTCACTGGTCGACCTTCTGCTGCTGCCTCAGATAAAAGCTTCAGGCGCAGAGTGCGGATCTGAGGAGAGACCAGAATAAGAGGCCCATCATAATGAGTTTTTTTTATTTTCGTTGAGATAAAGTTTCAACTGAATGATTTACAGCAGTGGTTCTCAACTGGTCTCACTCTGGGACCCACATTTTCCCATAGTCCTTCAGTCGTGAACTCACATTTATAAATTTCAAACCAAGCAAATTCTTTTTTAAGAAACTCTGCAAATAAACCTCCTGAAAGTTAACAGTCGCCGCTACTCACCATAAAGACAAAAATGGCAGCACAACACCACAGTAGAGAAAGGTAGTATGCTAGCCTCCCAAACAACAGGCCTGCAACCACGCCTATGATCATCCTGAAGACACAAACACAAAGGATACACTCACAGGTCAGAGTTGTCTGGAATCATCAAATTTTAAGATATCAGAACAATTAGAGCTACTTGCTCAAGTTTACATACCCAACATATTTATAGCCGGAGAAAGCGAGCAGGTCTATGGTGGTGAGGTCAGTGTTTACAGTCACGAGGTAGAGCGACAGCAGGACAGCCAGGACTTCCATGATCAGCCAGACTAGCGCTGAGCTGGCCTGAACTCCCAGAAGCTCAGGGGTGAATCTGCAGGACACACAAGATTGACCGTCTGTGGGTGACTTTAGTGTAAACATGGTGGACTAGATGTCACATGCCCAACATGAGTTCTCCAAGCTCGGGTGTTGTATTCTATGGCATGTATAAAAGCATGCATCTCTATTTACCTGTTTTGTGTTCCGAGGGCCAGCCCGGCCACCAAGACGTATGTGATAAAGCCCATAGATGGAATATAGAGATCCGGAGCGTTCACATCAAAGCGTGGAGCTACAGGCGTGTCCTGCTGGTAGCTCACCTCCCAGTTCTACAACACAGAAATGATCACACACATAAAGCCTATTATATCCTTTACACCTCACACACAATGCACATCACATTTCATGAGTTCTTAATATTTCATATCTCAAAATATCATGGTGTTCCTGACACAAGAGTGACATCTTGAATATGTTAGACGACTTACCTCATGCATGTACGGGAAAACTAAGAGGCCTAACTTCTTTCCCACATACACTGTATCCACAGCAAAGTAGTATTTGAGCTTAGAAATTGGGATGAACCTGTCCAGCTGAAAAAAGAAGGCACACGATGCACCCGACATTATTCACCCAAGTTTGTTATCGTACAAAATGAAATATTATCCAGTATGGCTTTTGGCTTATTTTAGGGGAAACCCTTCCAGCAGAAATAGCCGTGAATATTCTTCAATTCTTGACTGTTTCAAAGGAAGACCTTCACAAACTGTGCATACAAAGAATATCTGTGAACATGTCTTACATTCTTGTCCATCATTTCCCTTCCCTGTGATGCCAGTGAGGCACCGTATGTCATGGCCAAGTGTGACATGGGGTCTTGCATCATGGACTGGCCAGGGTATCCAGCTGCTTGAGGTCCAGTCTGCTGGGTCCTGCTATCAGAATGGAAAAATCATATCAATTAAAAGAATATGATAAACGAACGTGTGTGTGTGCACACCATCAAATATGACTTTGATGGTCTGATGTTGGATTTGAAATGGTAGCTTGTTTTTTTGGCCCTTGATGCGACATAAGCAGTCAAAATACAAAAACAACATCTGATTCACTTTAATACAAACTACATGTGCAACTAAAGGATAAATATTACATTAGGTGAGGAAATGTGCTTTATATCGAACTGCTATTGTGGGAATGTATGAAATGTATCCCACCTGTACCCTGCCTGGGATCCAGGTGTGGCTCTGCTCGTATCCTCGAACAGCTGACTGCCTTCTGAGCCATCCATGGAGCTATTCCTTAGACGCATATTAGGCTCTGAATCAAAGAGACAGTGGTTACTTAGAGGTAAATATGAGTAAATCTAAACCTCACAAATACATCAAAATTTGAGTTGAAAAAAACAGTTTTAGTTAGTAATGCAAGCAAAGGTATTTTTTATCAAAATGACATTGAAAGAAGCAAGCAAGCAGATCATAGAGCCGTAAAAACACAGTGACTCACCAACACTGTTTGCATCTTGGAAAGTGCTGGAACTTTAAGTTACTATTGCTTTTCTAATAAATGTTGAACAATATATACCATATATACAACTGTTAAGATTGAAAGAAAGAAAGAATGAAAGAAAGAAAGAAAAAATTTTTTGAATTCAAAGTCTTTCCTGTGATCATCAGTTTTAGAGTGAAAGGTGTTAACTTCTTAACATGAATCAGGTACAATTAGACTTGTTTAATCTTGTATTGTTACACCTCTCAGTTCATTACCTCTGTCTCAGGGGGTGTCCATGTAAAAGTGAATAACAAGAGCATCACAGCAACTGCACATAAACACTGGCCAAATTGTTTGCACAAATGTGCATAAAATCTCAGTATGAATGTGAATAAAAAGACCTCTTAAAATCTGTCCCCTAAGGCAGGGATAATGTTACCACACATTCATACCAGAGCAGATTACATCATCCTTAAAGCTCCAAGATTAAAGATCAGATCTCCTCTCCGTCTCCTCCCTGATGGCAAACAAGGTACATGACATCTTGTGTCCTTCTACCGCATACAAAGTGTACAAAAGAGCTCAAAGTCTGACTTGTCTTGTCTACATTATAAAATAACAGTATGCCTCAGTGCTATCACTGAGGTAGGATGTTAATAAAGACTATTTACACATGTTTAAAATGTGCTTTTGGAAGGGAGGGTCATCTGTGGGGGTTGACCGATTTTTTGTAAAAATTTGGGAGCAGGTGGGCTGATGTCCGATTAGTGATATTTTTTCAACATGAAAAAGCTAATGAGTGGGTGAAAAACCTGCTGAATTCGAGTTAATCATTTATCAAATAAATATAGACAGAACATTATTTGGGTCAGTTCAATGTTGGTACAAAAGACTTTGGGACTTCTGCTCAGCTACCAGATATAATTAAGAAAAACATAATTTGAGGTTATAGTGATGTTAAAAGAAAAGTTTATTAAAATCCAATTACAGGGTCATCTTATCCAGTAACATGTTTGAGATGGGTTTATAATTAATCAAAGTCAAAAAGACAGAGAAATTCGATTAAGCTACAGATTTCAGAACACTGCTGTTAATTTTTAAAATTAAAATACAATGTTAAAACACTGGCCAGTGATTATTTTAATATGCTGTTAAAAGATAGTAGTAAAGTTATGTTTTCATCTGGAAAAGGTAACAGTGATATTGATTTTGTGAGGGCTGGTTAGTCAAAATGCAGATATTGGACAACACACTTTTAAAAGGGGTATTAAGCAACATTGAAGATACCAAGATGTATAACATCCTTATTTGTCGATTTTACAGTTTAAAAGGATATGCCGGCATAAAATAAATCTAGGGTCAAACACATCGCAATACTGAGTTAGACACCCCCTCCTGAGATGAATGTTGCTGACCACTTGCTTCTCTAGTTATACCAACTTTAGTAACGACCGCACGATAGCAATACACAGCGGTCTGAGGAGCCAAACACAAACCTGAACCAAAAAGCCACTCTATAGCCACAAATAATACTCAGAACAGCACCTAACTTCATCAACAGTACATATAGGGTCCAAACCACAGCACTAGCCACCAAACATCTTTTTAACTTTGCCTGATTTCTTTAGCAGAGAGACTAAACACAACTCACCTACTCTCTTCCAGCAGCCGCTTGTTTGTAGCAAGACCTCGGGCCAGTCCATTACGGACCACAGCAAGGTGACACAGCTCAAGGAAGGACATTTATGATGATTTCTTTATAGAAATGCAATCAGACCGAGACGCTAAGGCAGAAGAACTACCGCGTCTGCAGTGCAAAATGATCATACATGTTCTTCCTTGAGCTGCGTCACCCCCGCGGTAGTCCGTAATGGACTGATTCTTTCGTACTTTATAGAGATTAACAAACTGGTGATGTGTGATATTACACGTGAGTCTTGCTTGGTTCTTATGTGACTAATTAAAAAGCAGCAGCAGTCTGTTACACTCCTTTATCTCAGTAAAATTTGAAACTAACTGTACTAACACCTCTTTGAATACGATCACAAGTCAGTGGTTTTAGTCTATTTAAACATGACTAATCGGATAATCGGTGTGTCAATAAACCTCATATTGAAAGGCACGTCTTCTACAGCTTTAACTACAATGCTGAGCCAACTGTACAGTGATAACATGTTTTCACTAAGTTTGTAACAACAGTCCGTAAATACAGTGTACCACAGTCTTCCTCACAGAGGGGTGTGTACAGGGGACTACCGTTAGCTCGCCCGGCCTCGCCAGAAACCTCAGCTATTATTAGCACTAATGTTTATATAGACACACTAATGGTCTTTATTAAGGTGCTCAAATCTTCTGCTCTGTCGGTCTGCGTTTATCAAGCTGGCTAAATATAACGTTTCGGTGTCTGTTTTGACAGGTTGTGTAACATTAGTAGGAAATTAGCTAAAAATAGCGGCTTTCAGCAGAGAAAGAACACACTGTGCACGTGCAGCCTGCGTGATTAATAATTGACTGGTTTGATCCACGAACTCACGTACGTAACTTACGCTGTCTGAACCCACTCTGAGTCGCTGTATAGTCCATTTTGGCCGGTTCGGTGGCAGCAGTAGTTGTGAGGTCCGCTGTCGCTTCTGTTTGGTTAGCAAGCTAGACGGGGTAAGTTGGAGTCATTCATAAAATTTACACGGAAGTAAATGAGTTCGATCTTCTTCTTCAATGGAGTTTATTGGCAAACCAACTTAAAGGTGCATTACCGCCATCTACTGGACTGGAGTGTGGGACAGTAAATTGGCAGACAAAATAAATAGTAAAGATAAAATAATAACAATGAGGAAATGAGATCCTCTCCTCTCTTCAAATGTGCCATTAAATGCTTAAATAACTTCGGACTCAGCTCCTTGCAGGTTTCCCATAGTACTGTAAGTGCCATCTTGCTTCCTCTGCTGCTGCTGCCAGTGTCCTTCTTTCCTCCTCATATCCTCCACAATCCAACAACACATGCTGGACACTTTCAGCCTGCCTATATTGATCACATTTGCCATCAGGGTGTTTTCCTATCTTATATAGTTAATTGTTCAGTCCTGTGTGCCCTATCCTAAGTCGTGTGATGACTGCTTCTTCCCTCCAGCTCCTTCTTCCCAACCCAACCTTCTCCTGTATATTGTAAAGGTGTCTTCCCATGTCTTGGATATCCCAGTATTCTTGCCACACTTTCTCCACATGTTTCTTGATTATTGATTTATCCTCTGTCTTACATAATGGAATTTCTGTATCTACAGTGTGTGATTTAAGCATTTGTTTAGCCAGGGCAAATACCAATACCAACTACCGCACCCAAGTTAGCTGCTCAGTGATACTCCTACAAAATAACACAATTTTACCGGGTTTCCTCTAAATTCACAGTTTACACATAAATATGGTAAGATAAGAGAAAAGAGAGAGAGGAATATCAGAAAATGACACAAACAGAGAGTACCTCACAACAGCTTGAACAAACTGAAGTATCATGAGAAGAATATATTTTTTTAAAGTGCTTCACATGTGATTTGTCACTTCAACATAAAAATGTATTTAATGAAAAGCCATGAAAAGAAAAAAGTAAAATCAGTAATTACCATCAATATATTGCACTTAGAGTTAAAATGTAGGGAGAAATCATTACAGTGATTCGCTCTTAACAAAAAGCTTTTCTGTTAATTTATGGTAAACACAGTTATGCTCATGTTGAGAGTCTAATAGATGGTAGCTGCTCTAAAACAGAAATGTTTATGCCAAAAGCACAACATGTTACTTTAGATGTGTTGAAAGAAAGTGATGGGCCGGCTAACCTGGGCAAGGCTACAAGCCCTGAGGGGCTTTTGCTTTCACTTGCACGCAACCAGTTTTGTTTGTCGGCTTCCACGAAGTGTCTCCTACATCTGTAATTTACGTAACATGTTATGAGAAAAACAATTACACTGTTGAAATGTAAGGCAGTGTGTAATTTACTCTCTTACAAATGGATGCTGACGGCCCTTCCAAATACCGAAACAACCGATGTACCACAAAATAAAAGTTTAAATCTTCTTCGAAATACAACTTCAAGCTGGGTAACGTAAACCAGAAAATAAAAGTTAAGTAAGATTAGATTAATAGAACACAAATATTGATTGAGAAGTTTTGTACAACATCAAAAAAATAATGTTGGGAGTTTGGAGTTAAAAATCACTGAATTTATAAGGTCACTGCTCTTCGTATCAGCTGAAGGCAAGCAGCCTAAGACAAAAGGTTTTACATGTTGGACTGTGGGTGATAAGATGTCAGATTTTGACAAGAAAGTATACTGACTGTGGTTGTGCTTTCCGGCTTCATTTTTAGATTCATTTGCTACCATATAATTCCTTTTTTTTAAGTGTTTTGTTGTTTTTTTCCACACTTGTTCAAATTCTTTCTGCATTTCCCAAATAACCAACGACTCTGTGTCTTGTATAGCTGACAAAGATTTGCTTTTAAATGTCAGTGTTTCTGTGTGTGTGCGTGTATCCATGTGAAAATTGATGTGAAAAAATATTTTGTTAGTAAAATAACTCATAATAGTTTTATGTTGTCAAGCCAAAGAGCTGTATTTGTCCCATTGGAAGTGGATGTGTTGTGAGCCACAAACAATAATCAGACAAACAGGAGCACTGCAGATTGCTGACACTGTTTCTAGACCACATGGGACAATTGTACTGCCTTATAACTAGAGATAACTGCAAATCAACTGTGCAAAATGAAAAATAATCAAAATTTTCACCCATTACCTGTCTTTCTCTATCAGTGCCTATTTCTGTTTTAAATTTTTTCTTTGTTTTGTTTCAAATGACTGTCTCACTTTTGGCTGACAGCTGGACTCTAAGGCCTTCAGGGTAAATGACCATCTTTCCTGAAACCTCCAGTGCTGCGCATAAAAGAGCCACGCACTGCATGAAAGCATCCTGCTTAATCACAAGCACATGCGTTCACGCTTATGTACATGCAGACCACATTGTTGTACAGTCTTTTTCACATCCTAGACACACACACACACACACACACACACACACACACACACACACACACACACACACACACACACACACACACACACACACAGAAAAGAGACTATTTTAAGGGGTTTCCTCATGCGGCAGTAATTGTACCAAAGGCCACAGAGTACAATAGAGGTCTACAGTTAACAGCTTGGTATGCTGTCACATTAGAGACACTGAAGTGGCTTGGGGTGAATCTGTCTTTAGAAATTACATTCAACATCTCAGACAAGCTCATTTCGCGCACCAACCTGCTCATGCATCCCCGCCTGGCTGTAACTGAGCATCACTCTCGTCTGTGTGTCCTAATGTGATGTTTGTGTGGGATTTTTTTTTTTGCTTTTTTCAAATCCTCTTGGGCCATTTGTTGTTCCCAACAGGAAAATGCACTTTATAGACCTCACAGGATCTCTGTTTGTGAAGTGATACTCTACTACCCCCCTACCCCCCAACACACACACACACACACACACACACACACACACACACACACACACACACACACACACACACACACACACACACACACACACACACACACACACACACACACAAACACAAGGCCAAAAGACCTGTGCATGGGCTTTAGAGTGCCTTAGGATTTCTATTTGGTAAAGGCACAGATTGCATTCCAAATCTGTGAGAACATGGCAGATATTTGTAACGTTATTCATTATACATCTGGAGAGCATGACATTTTAGACACAGTTGGAAAAGACAATTAGAAAAGAAAAAGAGAGGTGGTGCAGAAACAGCAAAGGAGGTTTAAATACACAAGGAGCTGAATGAAAAAGATGTGAGAACAAACAAAATGGAACATGGGATGGGCTTTGCTCCTCATAGATTTACCATCAATGGAAATGTCCAGTTAAACACATTTTAATGTTAATTTGACCTGCAGTTTTCATGGAATTGTGACCAGCCACAGAGACAAGGAACTATTTTATTCTTAAATAAGTTATTTCTGTATGTATCTGTTGTTCCTCCGAATAGAGGCATAATAATAATAAAAAATAAATAAATGAACAAATTCTGCATGTCATTTTTTGTTAGAAACAAGGCTCCATGAAAACCTATCAGTGCCATCAGGAAAGATGGAGTTAAGACCATAGACCTGCTTCCTAGATCTATCATCCACCAATATGTCTCAATCTGCGCTCTCAGAAATGACACATGCATTAATTTTCTGGACTGATAAAAACGATAATTAATGCCTCTATTAAAGATGGGAAGTTTCTAAGGTTGGAATGTCATCTTAGGATGACTGGCTCATAAATCAAGGAACCAGATTTAATGTGTATAATTACAGACCTATTAGCATCTTAGCTGATGTCTCTAAATTTGCAGGGTAACATTTGCTGAACAGCTGGCAACTCATCTCCACAATATACACAACTCATTTTGGATTTTGGAAACTTTATTCCACAGGGAGAGCAAATGGAAAACACAAACCAAGTATGGGCAGATGAGGTGATGCTGAGACAATATTCTCAGACTCTGAGATGGCATTTGATAACCAATTTTTGTCAACCAAAAAAAGGTCCTCTCTAAACCTGGACAGCTTTTTTAATTCTATAATATTGCGGGAAGTTCAGGGACTTAAGGGTTGAGCAGTGAGATACACACTTTCACAACCAATAAGATAGGTGTTCCTCAAAGCTCTAATCTAGGATCTCTCCTGAAGCATGCTGATGATATATTTAAACATTTTCACCAAAACAAATTTAAAGGAAAACAAAAAAATAGCCTCTAAAGTTAATATCAATCGCAAGTGTCATTCAATGACTCTTTATTTTTTGCAGATTCTCTGAATTTGACTTTTAAAAATGTCATTGTATAGTTGGGTTCAAGTCCAACCCTTGCTGCATTTCAGAAGAATCCCTGTTAAGTCTTTTAAAATGTCAAACTGTAGTATGTTAAAATAAAAAGTCAGTTTAGCATCATAAAAAATGTCATAGTACAGTGTGTTAAAAATGTCATAGTATAGTATGATAACAAAGTCATAGTGTAGTGTGTCAAAAAATGCCATAGTATAGTATAATAAAAAATGTCACAGTATAGTTTGTTAAAAAGTGTCATAGTAATGTGTGATAAATAATGTCATAGTATAGTTTGTTAAAAAATATGATAGTAAAGTATGTTAAAAAATGTTATTATATAGTATAATAAAAAATGTCAGTATATTTTGTCAAAAATGTCAGAGTACAATATGTTATAATATTTATGGTTAAAATTGATAAGTTGTGCAAATGGCCTAGTAGTCTAGCATGTACCTATTGTGACTAAACCCTCCTGGTGGTCATGGGTTCAAGTCCAACCCTGACCGTGTGCTGCATTTCAGAAAAATCCCAGTTGAGTGTTTTAAAATGTCAAAGTGTAGAATGGAAAAAAAAGACAGTATACATAGTATGATAAAAAATGTCATGGTATATTATGTTAAAAAATGTCATTGTATAGTTTGTTCCAAAATGTCATAGTATGATAAAAAATGTCATAGTAAGTTAAAACAGCCAGATGGATAATATAAATGAAGTTGTTTTCTAACAAGAAATTGTTGTTGACACTTGCAGCTGCTGAGCAATGGAAACACAGTTAGCATACTTAAATCCATTAAATATCAACAAAGTAACTTACATGCTTTGTTTATCATCTCCAGAAATTCCCATGAAGAAAAGCATCCCTCTCTTGGGTGGATATCTTTTTTAAAGCTTTATGTGTTTTAGCCAATTACTCTAAAAGCTTAACAAAGTTAACAATCATACGCTCTTTATTCTCTTTTATTAGTGAGACAATGATAAGAACAGTGTTTGAGTCGCTGGAACTCATCAAACAAAATTTCTTTCTCATGAAATAAAAATCTATCTCAACGGTCAGAACACCACTTCTGCTTTTCTTGGGAAAATACATGAGCAAAGGAAGCTTTTAAATCCCTGCAAACCTGTTTTTTGTCATTAATGCATTGTAACTGATCTATAAAACATTTCAAAATGAATAATTGATCAATATAAAGCCATTAGTTAAATTATATAAAACCTTTATAAACTTAAGATGGATGTAAGTAAGACAAAAGTGAATCCACAAACATATACAAAGAAAGTTTTTTAGAGTGTTTTTTGATGGAGATAAATAATTCAAAGATACCTTTGGGATTATAAACTTTATTGCAAAGAAAGTGGTTGCAGATCTATGTATGGGGAAGCGGCGACAAAGCAGCTCACATGCAAAAGCCAAACCAGCATCAATAATTCTGCAAGCTTTATCATGGCATGCTTGTACTGCAAATTTACCCCTGCTTCCCCCTCACGCTTAACATATACATCCATACAGTACAGAGAGAGTGAGAGAGAGGGAGGGAGAGTGAGAGAAGGAGAGAGATAGGCCGAGCGAATAAACTCTTCCATGAAGCATGAAAGCATTCATTGTGACATTATGTAGCACATCTATAACTGCTCACGTCTTGCAAAGCACAGCATTGCCTTTGACCGTCAGCGTGCGCCTTTCTTCTTCTCTGTGCAATCCTTCGCAGTCAGCATAACTCACCTGGAGAAAGTTCTGTTTTCTTCAATCAGACGGGAGACCATTGATCCAGGGATTATGGAGTTATCGCTGATGGCAGCACAGGTATGGATGCAGAAATAATTGATATGTAAGGAAGGGAAGGAATGGGTAATGATATCCTTTAGTTTATGGTGTTATTTATGTATTTTTTTAACTCACTGCTTTGACCCTCCAAGAAAAGCTTCTACAACTCTCTCTGCTGAACTTTATTTGCACGAACTGAATTTGATTTACAGTTACTGCAGTGGCTCGGAATCTTTTCTTTTCATGCATTTTGTCTGTTTTTGTTGCAGTACTAGGTATAGCGTTTGATTTTTTCACCCACTCACACTTTGATTTATGAGACTTCTGTCAGAGAAAACACTCTGTATTAAAGAAGGCGTAACAAAAGTGGACAGTGCAGATGCTACAGTCAACTTCTATCAGGCAGAAAATGCAGAGAAAACCCCTTAAGACTGAAACATAGTTGGACTTTGTGAGTCATGGGAGAGTTTGAAGTGTTTTAGATTTACAGTTTTAGACGTATGTACACAAAGTGGTATGACGCAGAGATTCAAAGAAGCCTCTCCAAAAAGAGCACAGTGACAAAAGCTGCTTTTTCCAAACAACGAGTCACTCGAAGGTTGTTGTCTTACAGACTTTGACTAAAAAGGATTTGAAATTGAAGCTGATTGGTTCACATAACGCTTGATGTGATGGGTAAAAGTGGCTGTACTTTGCCAGTGACTTTCAATATTTGACTTAACTCTTTCCGTCCCTATCCAACTTTGTTTGAGGGAAGTAAAGATGCAGATTTACAGTAAATGACTTGCCTTGTTTAATAAAATAGCATCTGGAATGTAAGTACATCTAAAATCTTCTTGAAATCCTTATATCTTATCTGCCAGGATTATTACACTGAGAAATGATTATTGTTGTTCACTTTGAGGATCTCGCAGGTATATTTGCTTCCTCCTGTCACAGTCTCATCATCAGCCCTTTATTTGCCTGCTCTGTGCTGTGGAAAAACAGTCTTGTCCTACTTTCTGCTTGCTTTTCCCCCCCTCTCTCTGCCTCCTCTGACCTATGATGCTGGGCTCGAGGGCTGAGCTTTATGTTGCAATTCCAGGTCCCTCTGTGAGCTTTGCAGCCTGTGGCGATCTTTCTGAAGCAATTACTGAACTGTTGCTTTCAAGTGGAAGCACAATGAAAAACCTACTTTCAGTGCTGGGACAGAACTGCTACTTTACTGCTCAGTTTGCAACAGGAACAGGTAACGGTGATTTATCCAGAAAAGGGGTTATTAACAGTTACAGTAAATTTGGATTAGGAAGCTGCAGGGACAGGGCCAGACGTTTATGATTGTGGTGACCTAACAGGGGAGCTGACTTCTGCATTAAGTTTCTTACATTAACCATTTGATTGCTTAAATTATCAAAAGATGTTGTAGTTTGATGCTTTTACTTTCAACTTCAAAAGGTAAAACCAGAGTGAAAGTACATTCCAGGGCCCTATAGACCTGCTCACCTAGGTGCAGAAACTGCTTGTGCCATCACTGCACAGAACTTGACAGGAACAGTACCCCTGTCTCCAGTATCAGCACAACACAAAATACAACAGGTCTAATGTTAAAAAGGTGATCTGTGTGCAAGACACTCAATGTAACATAGTTACGGATTCTGTGGGATGGCCAATCACATCTCAAGGGGTGTGCTGCCACCCCTGGGTCAAGTCACAGGTAACCAGGCATCTTTAAAAAAAATGCATATATAATTTTTTTAAGGTCCAACTAATGATATTGTCTGTTCTAATTTAAACATTCAACATGAGTTTATATGCTTATTGTATTTACAAGCAAGTATTTCTTCTTGTTAAATTGGGTTAAGATGGCCTCACTACATATGCTAAGGCAGGTGCAATGAGACTGAGCATGGGTCATCTTATCCTGTAACATGACAATTTTGTCATGTTACAGGATAAGATGACACAATATGCCTTTTTAAAAAAATATATATTTAATAAATTTCCAGATTCATCACTATTTGAACTCTTTGCTTGGAAAAATCAACTGCTCTCATGTGAAATCCTGCCATCTGCTGGCTGCCATGAACAAAGAGAGAATGTAAGACATCAATTCCCATTTCTATATTTTTGTCAACTCAAGTCATCTGCTAATTCAAGTATCACTGTCCACCGGTGTCGCAATGAGAATTGGGTCAGTCTGTGTGCAGAACAAAAGAGGCTGCAAGCAACATGTAACATAATCCAGACATTGCTCTAAAATGCTGTATTATCTTGATGGAAGTTCACAATCAGGCATGTAGATGAGATGTTTCCTGTCTGATGTGCAGATTAGATGAGGAAATCTACCATAAAATTCTTCTGCTTCTAAGCATAAAAATTCGTAGTGTAGGTATTGCAGGGTTATATTCAATTCTGTCATATTATACCAGTGATTCAGTTTCTGGTGTCTTAAATGAGCGGTATTCCCCTTTAAATCACTGCCTGTTATCACTGAGCGTGATCCAGACATGAACCCTGTCCAACTGAATGAGTTTGATGGAAAGCCTCATCTGATAGCCATCTGTTCTCAGATAGTTAATCAGGTGTGCTCATTGCGCGGTCTTTAATCACCCCAGTCTAACTGTCTGTGAACTCCGCAGTCAACCACTAAGGGTTCTCACTGAAAATAAACACGCAACTCCAAAACTTTCCCCTAGAAACTGACAAAAAAATATATATAAATAAATTTTAAACCTGAATAATTTTGTGGTTACTAATGCACACCATGGACCTGAAAATGAAGCTTTGTTTTCATTCAGCAGACAGTTAAATGATTTGCATTTTTTTGGGCATCTGTTAGGTGGTCACATGTTTCCATTGAGATCAGGTGTTGTGTTTCAGACCGAGGGAAAAGTTCCCCTGTGTCAGATGTGACGCTCACACAGGGACTGACCTTGTGTTGAGGACTGCAGGTTCTCTCTCTGTCTTTACCAAACCTCCTCTTTTGAACTGTGACTGAGTGTTAGATCGGTCCTAATTAAGTCATGTCTATCACAGTGTGTGTGATGGAGGGCTGGGTCAGATTACCATCTGCTGTATAGTTTATCAGGCACTGCAGGGGAGCGTCTCTGTGACACACACAGTAGGCCTGATACATCATGAGGTGCTCTTTTAGTCAAAGGGGGAATGTGTGTTTGAAAGTTGAAGTTTTTCCATCTGAGAATGGCAATAAAAGCAGACATTATTAAAATATGTAGGGGTAAAGCCATGCCCTTAATGTGAAATACTAGACATCTTTTCAAAGTAGTTATTTTAGATTTCTTTTCCTTTATGGTGACTTAGAGTCAGTAAGTTTGCTTCATCTTCTTTGAATCCTTAATAACTTTAAAAACTTTTGTTAATTTTCCTAAAAAGCTGATCCTGAGGCATGTATGGGCAACAGAGGTACGTCTGTCATTCAGGGTATTTTATCCTCTGCTCAATTTTTACCAGACTAAGCAGGAAATCTGGTTCAAAATGACTTATTTGACTTTGCTGCTACACATTGCGAGTAGTTTAAAAGTTTTTCAATGGTCTTTTCTGGTATTATAACTTTATAATGTGACCTCAAGTTGCCCATATTAATTCCAAGTCCTTTAACAATCAAGTGCATTGTTTCACATTGAATTGCAGTGATGTAGAAGTGCAAAAGGGAGTCTTCCACCTTGAGTTCCACTCGCACACACACTCAGACAAGCATACACGCAGCACAGCACTGATCCTGTCTTGTCCCTGTTACTACCTCTGAGGCTGCAGGACCACTTGGTGCCACCATCATGCCTCTAAGACATTCATAATGAAGATGAGACGCTGCAGGGGCATAAATATTGCACCTCTAACTGGGAGTATGAGAACGGCTTCAGATGCCTCCCTGTGGGGTATTTTTTTCAGTCAAAACATTAACACGGGCGGCAGTAGCTCAGGAGGTAGAGTGGTCGTCCAATATCTGGAAAGTTGGCTGTTCGATTCCACCCATCCCGAGTCTATCCGTTGTGTCCTTGGGAAGACACTTAACCTTGCTCCCAGTGTGTGTCCTCCACTGGTGTATGATCATGAGTGTTGTGTGGTGGTGGTCGGAGAGGCTGTAGGCGCAAACTGGCAGCCGCGTTTTCATCAGTCTGTGACTATTAAGGTAGTTTACCACCACTTTGAGGTCACTGACAAAAAGTGCAATATGAAATCTGATGCATGTATCACAAGCTGTGTGATACCATTACTGGTATTGTAGACATTACTTAAGTGCCACCTGCAGTTTCTCAAGTGTCCATTTGAAGCTGCTTCCAAAAGCCAATGTAACCCAGAGCCAACAGAGCTCCCTACTGGCGCCCCATTAAAGCTCATTCCTTTTTTCCCCGACAACTGTGCTACGATTATAATTTAAAAAAAAAAAAAAAACTTCTCTGTTTTGTTTGTATGAATGCTAGTAGTATCCATACTCAAGGGTGTGTCTGATTTGACTGATAGGCGGGTCAGTTATAGTTGTTACTATGGCTTTGGCTCCATCTTCTCGCTGGTGTCCTGCAAAGGGGACAAAACTAAGCAAAAGTTACTCATGTCACTGGAGGGTCAGGAGTGGAGTTTGTAGGGGTCAGCATTTTTATCATGACAACGGCTGTCTTTGTGCAGTTGATAAGTGATGTTGAATAAAGATGAAGTGATGTCCATCCTGGCTTTACCTTGCATAGCCTTTCTTCTTCATGCGGAAAACAATGACATCATCTTTTTTGTGCTTTTATTCCTTCACGGAGAGAGTTGAGAGAACCTCTGGGGAGTAATCCAGCACACAGGCAGATGAGTCACTCATAGCACGCATAGTATGAGCTCCGTGATGCTGTGCTCAGGACGGATGGCATGACAGATTAGACATACATGCAAGTACGTCAGACATATAGGGGCCTACATGATTACACTTTTTGTTATGTACATGAGTCAGTTGTCAACCCTGTTTACCTCAGGGATTAGTCTGTTCCTCTGTGATGTAATGGTTGGTTCAAAAAAAGAGGAAAAATAAAACCTGAATTAAATGTGATTTAATGATCCAGAATCAATCATATGGATGCAGGATTTCAAAATAATTGAATTTTTTTCACCTTTAAAAATGGATTTATATGCCTACAATGGTGTATGTTTATCTTAACCATGAACCTGTCCAACCTCATTACATAAAAGCCCATCGTGTGAGTGGAAGATTAATTTTTAGTACAAACACTCACATCGTTTTAGTGTTGAATTTGTAGTGCAGCATTGGTTTTATGTGATACCCCGGCTGTATTGTGTAATCTCTGTTATCATATTTTTGTTTTCTTGTTAATTAGAGGATTAGGATAATATCCTTCTCGTACAGCTTTACTTTCAATCCATTACATGGTAGTCCGACACAATCCACAGGATGCTGACCACATGACTCTGTCAAAGTTAGAACTATACTACACATTTACTGTGGTGCATTGTAGGTGTCAGGTGGGACAGGGCAGCTGAATAAGAAGCTTTTTTTCAAGTTGATGTCTTATGTGTAAATAAATATTGAATTTATTATGACATTTCTTTCTTAAATTTACATATCTGAACAAATTTCACATGTCCTCTTTATTATAATACCTTAATTATCCAAACAAACCCTGTAGTTGTATGTGCTTTGTATGGTTGCGTCACAACAAAAGTCACGGGTCTGCTGCTAAAATTGCAGGTGAAGCAGCCGTTGCCGAATGCTTCTGGATAATTTATTGCTTTAAAAATAAAAAAGCCCTTTCAGCATTAACCATAGAGTCAATGAAAGAGAATTCTGAACTGTATCTCAAAGGCAGGCCATTCATGCTCCCTGGATTTCTACACATATTCATGGCAAACTTAACCCACCATACTGATATGTACATATAAATATATGATAGAGAACAACTCCTCTTATCGTTTTTTGTATCCTTACATAGAGCAGGACTTGCTCCTCTAGGTGTTAAAGACAGGCCAGGTTTCACAAAATACACTTAGTTGGGTTTCTCTCTCTTAGTGTGTTTGACAGTAATGGGGCTAATATGTCTGTTCAGCAAAGCACAGAGTTATTGAAATGGAGCTCAACAAAGCATGAACATGAGGCGTACAGTATTCTGAGAGTGATAGTACGAGGGAGCAGTCAGTGTGTGTGATGGAGTCTCTGCACGCATGTTTACTTTGTGAGTATGTGCTCACTAAGTTACTTTTGTGCATGGTTGCAGGTTTACTTCCCTTTTCACTAAACATTGGATTTCATTAGATATTTATATGTTGCCTTCATACAAAAACCTTTGGCTAAAGTTATTTATGTAACTACTTTCCAAAACGACTTTTGGACACTGTTACACAAGAGAGAGTACAAACATTTTTTTTTTCAATAGAGCTTGCAAAATACAAACTTTTTTTGGGGGGGGTTATTAGATTGCAGAGACAGAAAGGGAATTTATGCTGTGCAACCCAGGTGGTTGTTGTAAATCTCTGTAGTATCATAAAAAACAGATTTCCTTTAGTCCAAAGTTAATCATACTGATTACCCAAACTGACACTGATAGGTTCCCAATCATTTGTTAAGTCCTATATCCCCTGTCTACTTTAATTTGTGTCAAATCTCTTCTAGACTGCACTTTTTGTGTTTCTGTGTGATTTTTATCCTATTTTCTAGCAGTATGAGTGGGTATTCAGTTTTATTACCTGGCCTTCTAACTAATGACTTGGCTGTGTTAAACACTTGATTCTGATTGGTCGAAACCCCATACCATGGGTGGTTGAAACTTCCCCGCAAAAGTGACAACATACACACATCATATCGTATCATTATGCCTAACCACCTGTTCACTATGCATTATCCCATAGTTAAAGAGCCCATATTAAAAGGCTGGTTTTGGTCTCTTAGCTCATTTCTACTTTTTACGGGTGAGAATTCACATTATATTTTATCTCTTCTGATAATATTGGTCAGTTTTAAATATGTTAATGGACATTTTTGGGCTTTGTTGCACCTCAGAGACCAACAGATTATGTAGTCTCTGGTTAACCTCCATGACTTTATTGATAAAATATCCAAAGTTACAGCAAAAATGAATATGTTGCTAGTCCAATCTTCTATATAAAACTCATGGACTGAAGTTATCTGAGGCCTGTATTACAGCAACAGCAAAAATGCAGGGCTTGAGGGCTTGAGGCAGTGAACAATCTAATGAGTAATATCAGAAGGGCTGCATATTATTCACATAGACTGGTAGGGACAGCCTTGAGGCTAAGACACAATGAGAAGCTAAAATCGAGCTTTGCAGTCCATAACAGTGAAAAAGTTGTCAATCATGTGAAGCATGTACAATGCAGACAGGCATAAAAATAACTCCAGCCCAGCAGAGTGAAAGCAGTGTCTCCCTTATCTAACAACGCTTGGTTAAAGATTAAAACTGCCTATTGGGGGACTGTTCATACATCTTCTTTCCAAGAATACATTATTGATGTTATTTTATAACTATGACACGCTACAGAGAAATATTTAATGCATTGTAAACATAGTTATGATGACTCAGATAAATCATGCTAAGCTTACATTACATCATGGACCTTCATGACGTCTTGTTTTAATAATTCAGGTTTTTAAAGTGACTCTGGAGCACGTGTTTGTATGACTGTGCATCTGATTCTCTGAGGAACAACGTAACCACATCACAGTATGCTTTTAAAGACCAGATACTAAGCAGTTTTTTCTTTATCGCTTAATGGGGAGAAAGAGATGGAGGAAGTCTAAGCTGATTGTTGAACAATTATAATAAGCTCTAAATATTGAAATTAATAAAAGTTATGGGCCCTTATCTATGATTTTGAAAAATAAAAATGAGTTCATTGAGTATTAGTGTGTGATTGCTACTAAATAACTTTGTGATTATAGTACATTTTCATCATTTAATATGTGCATTTGTATGCATTTATGTGCGTGTGATTGTGCTTGAAGCATAAATGGTGTTATGAAAGCTGGATAAGGTCACTTAATGATGTCAGTGAGTGCTGTTCTTTTCTCATCTGTCAGTCTCTAAAGCCTCAAGCGAAACTACACATAGATTCAACCAGCTGTGAGAGCAATCTTCTCTCTTTCTCGCTCTTTTTCTCTGGGTCCGTCACTCTCCTTTTTTTTTTTTTAATTGAACTATTCTCAATAATCTTTAGACAGGACACTAACACATTTTCATTTTCATCCTTTTGCTTATTCTTTTCTGATGGTTTTTTTTTCCTGTTCCCACTTATCTTACTTAATTCTCTCCCTGAGACTAAGGGAGAATTTAATCATCTAAGTCAACTTGACCGAGGTAAATTAGTCGAACTATTAGAGATAGCAAGACTTCAACCTGAAAGACAGGTTTGCATCATTTTGAACAGAGTGCTTTTCGATAAAAGACACAAACATTACAAAGATAACGATCTGAAGGACAACTTGTGGAGAGTCATAGCGTCGGATCTCTTATATGACGATGGTTTGTGTGCTTTAACAGTTTGCTAAACGTCTTTGTTTTATCTTTCATCTGTGCTAAGTAACTTTAGCTCGTAAGCTAACCTGTTCAGATACAACAAACCATATGTATTTTCACTGTCTCAAACTCAATCGTGTTGCTGTCACAGCACCATTAGGTCTCGGTTGTTACCTTACGTTTATGGATTATAGTTTCATGTTCTTATCTGGTACTGGCCCCGACTCAGTACATGCTATCATGACAGACAGACATCTCAACACTAGTGTCTAATCAGAACTGAAAAACAGTCAGTCTGCTGTTGTGTCAGTCTTCTCGCTTCCACCCGGGATGCATCTTTTTTTCCCCCCGGAAAGTCGCAAAATCGCATCGCTTGACATGTGTAGTCAGGCGCTTCAAAATTCGCCTCCAAATACTTTGTAATTTCACGTCGTATATTTGCGTCTGGACCTTTACAGGCGTCTTTGCAGATGCCGCTTTTACTACTTCACGTACATGCTGAAACACACTTTGGACATTATTAAAACTCAGACATGAAACTGTGTGAACCAACTACCTTTTTGAGTTCACAGGGGTGGATGACACCTACAGAGAAAAATATTGCTTAAACTGCAATACATATTTTTTATTTATGAGTACCAGGATAAGCTTGTTGTCGAATATGTTGACACATTTAAAGAAGTTGCATCTTTGTGTTGTCAACCTTTCTTTGCCCTCTTCTTTGTTTGTCTTCTTTTCCTCTCAGTTTGCTTTAACTCTTAGCTCTCTCTCTCTTTGTTCCTCTCTTTCTCTCTCTCTCTCTCTCTCTCTCTCTCTCTCTCTCTTTCTCTCACTCGGACAGATGTTTCAGAAACAGAAGAACAGCTGGCTGCTGGGGGGCTGTTTATTCACCCTTTAATTTCTTTTACTTCCGTCCTCCCCCGTTTCAATTCATCCATGTGTTTTTGTGAAATCTCATATCTCTATAGCCTTGAAATTATGTGCCGTGAACTTTTGTGTTCAAAATGTAAATTTTACCCCTCCCTTCTTGGTAAAGTTGGGTATTTTAGACAACGCGCGCAACACTAAAAATGTTTCCCATGCCTAGAGGCAAAACTCCACGTCATGAATACACTAATGGGTAGTGAAATAAATAGCTTGTGAACAAATGCCTCATTAATGATTAGTGAGTTTTGCCTCTTTTTGCCCCTCTCCTCTCTACTTCCTTTGCTAATTATGGAAGAGTTGTAACTTTTTCCCCCCAAAATGTCCTTATTCCGCTAGAATTCCCCTCCGTTTAAATAACCTCTAGCCTCCAGTATGTGTGTGTGTCTGTGACAGTGTTTGCGTGTGTGTGTGTGTGTTTGTGTGTGCGTGTGCGTGTGTGTTTGTGCTTGCACTCCCAGTGATTGATGAATTTGTGCTTCTGCGGGGTATTTGTACCCAGTCCTTTTGGTCCCATGCCAGCATTTGTATGCAGTTGATAACGATAAAAACTCTGTATTCACTTCTGGGCATGTATTTATCACACGGTTACATGCACATGTAAGCACACAAACACGCTAAATGAATATCAAGGTGTTATGCACCTAAGTATGTAAGGTACCAGAGGGGCAAATGAACACAAACTCATCCGTAAACACACACTTACACAGATATACAGAGGTAGACTACATACATGAGTCACCACAGGGCAGAAACACAGGTGGACACAGGAAACACACTGATACACAAAATGATGTTGTTGCACTCGATGTGTCATGCAGCAAAGATTTAAGAGATTTGGTGGACTAAGTCTGTCTCTCTGCAGCTCTGCAGGCTATAGCAGGATATACATACAGTCTGTGGGCAGTCAGTGCAGCACCAGGATAAAGGGACTTGGAAAATCTATGGAGAGAGGGAGAGGGAAAATAGAGGATTATAGTGGGAGGTTTTCAGGAAAAGGGGAGATAGTGATGAACAGAGACTAGGTAAAAATGTAGATGTTATGTAATTGAGATGGGACAAAAAAGTGTTGAGTTACTCTGATTAAAAGAAAGTGACAAGCTGGCAAATGGGAAGGTGAGAAAAAAACAGAGAGAAGGAAAAAAAGCTAAAAGAGGGAAAAATTGAGGTGAAAAAGAAAAACTGATGGAAAAGACAGGATGACAAAGAAGATAGACCAGATGAAGATGATGATCCTTCGGGTTTTCAAGAAAGTAGATTCAATAATGTTGATATGTTAAGACAGATGTTCACCACATTACTATTCACACAAATCAGCACACAAGCAGAGTCCTCCAACCTGTGCTTGTGCAGCCATCCATGCATGCAGATTCATGCTATTAATAATTGTTGTACAAGTGCACACTCAGATACACACCGATATGAACACATCAAGTCCGGGCATACACGCAGATACTCAGGTGCAAGCCATATGTACATGTATGTATAAAAAAAGCACAAAGACACACATGAAGCCTCAGTTTTATCTGAATGACCTGCATGTCCACACTGTTTCTGAAACAACACAACTGACTATGATGATGTCTGGTCCAAAGTTAGGAGATCAGATTCCTCCTATGTCTACTATTAATCCTGTGATTAGAAACACAGCTGTGGCAAATGCTTGAATCTGATTGGACGATATCTTATGGCAACAGTCTGTTATTTCTCTATAGCAGACCAGAGAATCTTGGGGACTAACAAAAACTATACCAATCTGGAGGAAGGAGTTAAACTCTGTTTTTTTTCTGTCTCACAGAGAAGATCGGTGTATTTTAGATCTGTCCAGATCCTATCTCTAAAAAACTGTAAAGCTCCAAAAGGACTCTGAACTGAATTGGTTTCGTACAGGAATCTTAGTAAAAAAAAGCATCTTTAAATGTTCACTTTAAGTTTATTTTGAGAGGTTTAGATGTTATTTTTTTTTGTTGTTGTTGTAGTAAATTAGGAAAACCCATGCTTCCATACCATGAAACTTGTTCTTGTACTTGTAAAACTATCCACAGAAATCAGCCTCTACAAAAACCGTCATGTGTTTTATTTCATGTATTCACTTTTACACCAACAGTGCAGTTCTTGTTTCGCATATCTCTAACAAAGCTTGTCCATTATGATCTTAATGGAAACCCAGCTTGGGTTGTGTAGTCCATCTGTGTGACGCTGAAAACATCTAGCTCAGCTGTTTCATAGATGAAAGCCTCTCCTGGAAATCCTCTTTTGCACACACCCACACACATGCACACAGACAAACACACACATGATGTACACACGGACAAACAAACTTTTTTGGACCTACACATGCTCATGTGGTGTTCTGTCTCTCTTTGTCTGTATCACACACGTTCATTTTTTTAAAAACACGAACTCACTTGCACTTACAGCAGGGAGTCTGAATCTGCCTCATACACACACGCACTCTGATGCACACACAAACACACACGCTCTTCGGTGTGCACTCATCTCGCTCTCTCTCTCTCTCTCTCTCTCTCTCTCTCCCGCTGAGGGAATCTCTCTCTCTCTCTTAGTCTGAGTGAACACTCCTACTATCGCTCTCCATCTCTCTCCCACATGGACTCTCACTCTCATGTAGCGCTGCTCCTTTCTCCCCTGTGGATGCTCTCCGTCAGAGCTTAGGACAGGATAGACTGGAACACCACAACCGATCTCTTTCTTCTCATACAGCAGAAGGTACATCTCTGTCTTTTACTCCATTTCTCATTTATCACTGTATTTTTTGTAGATTGTCTATTCCCTACAAGGATCTTTTAATCATTTATGACACAATTTAACTCCTAAAAGACTCTCACTTTCTTACTTTTTTAAACTTGTTTTTTTTCAAGCTTATAATCTGACACAAAAAAAGTAGCAGGGGGAGAGAAGCTCTCCTAGCCAGATTTATTGTATTTCTATTCCTGAGAAGTAACAAACTCAGCTTTAAATGGAAGAATAGCTTCGCTAGTAAAGTTCTCATCCTCTTAATACTGCCTTTGTTTTGCTGACAAAGCTGCTCCAGGTGCAAGAAAAGAAGAGTACAGACAGTTCAAGAGTATTTTTAGGAGAATTTTATTGTTATGGGAATCCGCAGCAGGCGTGTCATTAAATAAACAGTCTTTTATGGTATTTTTAGGGTCTGAACATTTTGTAACCCTTTTCGAATTTTTCACAAAATGTATAATGAGGCTTCTTTATTTTGCTGTTTTTTTGGTTTCATGTTTTCCTCTGTGATTAACATTTTAAAAATCACAGTTTCACTATGATGGTCTTGGATGTGTGTGGGCTGGTATCCCCTTGAAGAGGGTGTCAGTTTTTCGTAACTCTGCTTGGTATGTTGTCAAAATAGCACTTGTCCATTATGTGAGGAGTCAGATTACTTTGTGCATGGGTTTTGTTAGTCTTGTGTTTTATATTTGTCTAATATATTGTCTTATATCGGTCTGAAACTAAATCTATATATCTATGTCTCTAAATATCTATTTTAGAGGATTATTTCTCAATTCACATGTTCATATACTAATTATTTAATTATTAAACGTTTGCACTTGACGATTTGAAGACTATTTTACAAATTTAAAATGATCCATCGTGCACAAAAAGTAATAAAAACATCTAAATCATAGCAATCAGATACTTGAAGTTGCTGTATAGACATCTGTACCTTACATAACTGTAACTTTGGTCTGAATGAACAGATTGCTGCTTGATACCGTAAGAGTGTGTGTGTGTGTGTGAGGGAGCATCCCTGATCCCATCACTCATTATATATGCAGTAGTATCTCTAACATTGAATCTCTCAAAGGATCTGCTCTCATTAATTTCTAGCAGCTGGTTTGATACAATGAGTACAGATGAACCCTTACGAAACATTAACGCCATGCAGGACCGTTGGTGTTTTCACTTTGAGAGAACTACGAGAACCACAGATGAACTTGCAGGATTACACGGTGATGTCTTCTCACACAGATTACAGTTAACAGCGGAGGTCATGATGATTGACCTCTTGTCTCGTAGTGATTCTTATTTAATGGGTGAATCCTAAATGCTTAAACAAACAAGGGCTGTTCTCTCTCTCTCTGTCTCTGTTTCTCTGCTCCATTTAAATCCAAGCAGACAGCAGGCTGTACGCACACCAAAGTGTCAAGGCCTAAGCAATGCAATTTCATAACTAATGCATATTCAAATTAAAGACAGATGTCATACTTAAAATAAGAGAATAAGTTTGATGTCCTTTTTATTTGATGATAAAATCTACTAAATAACCACATATCTGTTTTTATGTAGAGTGTAGTGCAACCCGTGTGTCATCTATACATATGCAGCAGTCCAGTTTTCACTTCAGCGTTAAGATTTCTCTAAAAGTTAAGTTGGAGAGTGTAAATTAATTATCACATCTTTCTGAATATGCAGAAACACAACAAACACTAGCAGTCTGACTCCAAACAGCAAGCAGCAGGTGTAATAACACCTGCACATGCTTGTGCTTGGAGCTGTTTTTGTTCTTGACCTTTGCGCTATTGTACTCTTAAAACCAGACACAGCTCTGAGACACAGACTTTTTTTTATAATGAGAAGGTGAGTAAACTGCAGTCTATTTTAAAAAAATTTTGGCTTTGTGTGGGAATTATTTTAGCCAGTTGCATATTGAAGTACTTTGTATTACATTATTTTTTAAATCCCCATGGAAACATCCAAATTTATTCCTGTGCCTGTTCTTTGCTCATGAGAAATCCTGGGAGGCAGTTTTAATTAAATATACATAATGAGTAGCTGATCCCAAAGCTCTTAAGCTCTTACTGTTTTCTCATAAATTATGCTGCCATATATTAACTGTTGGAACATTTTAGACTTTTTTTCAACTTTCAACAGAAATGAATGCACAGTAAGACAACCACACACAAACTCAAATAATGGCAGTATATGTTGTAGGAAAAAAAGATATCACTTTGCATATGTACAACTACCTTAAGGGGATTTGTGGGATTTATATAATGTTTGCTTTTTGATCTACACAGGCATGGACATTTGGTTTTGTACTGGCCTCATATTCCTTTAAATCCATACCTCAAGACTGCGATCTCTAAATGCAGAAAACCTAAACAAAAGCCTCATTGATTGAATAATAAAACAAGAAAAGAAAACTGCCAATCTATGAGTATATTTAAACCATGTGCCAGCGACCTATGACCCCCACTCAGACCAGTGGTGTCAGATACCTTCATGTCATGTCCCTGCTCACCCGTCATCAAAATGTCTTCTCAAACTTAACTACGAACTGAGGCAAAGCTTCTCCTCTGTGATCCGTTGGAAAGTTTTTTTAATTTGTTTTTTTTAGGTTAAATAACTCCACCACCCTTTTAAGCTAACTAAGCTTTAGCACTAGATGTGTCATAATGGCTTTCTCTTGTAACATCCACTGACAACAAAAGTGAAAATGCTCTTCTTTTTACTCCCCTCCGTATAAAGTGTTTCCTCTGCAACAATTTACCCTGAAGTCACATCTGTAATTCGGGACACAGACTTGTTGGATGAGGACTCAAGAGAAGGAGCACTTTGGGTCTGACTTAACCTCAGCCCTGAAACACATTGGTGTAAAAAAAACATCCTTGTAAAATCCCAGATGGCTGAACCACTGCTGCAATCACATAAGTCGACACCTTCTCCTGCCAGGAGAAAAGGATATAAACTGGGGGTTTCATCTGATGGGCGTCGTAAACATAAACAAGTCGACACAAAGCGCTATTTCAGGATCAAGTCAGTGCCTCGATGACAATAGATCTTTTTATAGTCTGCTTTTGTTGGTAGTTAAAACTTACTTTTACATTTCAGTTCACAGCCATGTTGAGAGTTATCTGACATGTTTGTTACATAGACTGTATAAACTATGGACATCTTGGTTCCGCCTTCCGCCAGTATAAGGATTTGAAGCCGAAAAGCTCTCTGTATTTCGTTTTTTCTCCACTTCCTGAAACCAATATTGCGCAGTAGCATTGCACACATTCCGCGGGAGAGTCGCCGAGAGCCGCCGTGACGACGCTTGGCTCAAATAGCGTATCCCCCGGCCGAGCTATGCAATCTTCGTACGGCCATAGGCTGTATCAAGTGTCAATCAAAGAAAACATGAACCCCCTAATAACTTTTAATAACGGAGCTTCACAGAAAAAAGAGGACTTGAGCACAAACCAGTCTTACAGTAACTACATGTCAACATCGCAAACAGGGGGGAGAAAAAAATGTATATTCTGTGTAATAAATTTCTAAAGTTTGTCCACAGCTCCATAAGCTTTGCTGGCAGAGGTGGGATTTATGACCTATACTGCAGCCCGTCAACAGAGGGTGCTGTTTTCGGAGTGGCTTCACCCAGTGAGGAGGCAGACAGCGTCCATTCTATATTAGAGTCTATAGTTTGTTATAATTCAAAATCATCTTAACAGCAAAATGAATAGTAGAGTAGGTGAACCAGACCTTTGCAGGAATACTGTTCTCATTCAGCTTCTGTTCCTCTCAGGGCTTTGGATTTTACATACCTTTAAAACAAAAATTAGACAAATGCCAATATCTAACCCTATCTGTTATCAGCGCTGCTTACACTTTGAGTTCTTGTTGTTTTTTTAAGAGCAACCAAAGACATTCATTAACAAGCTCTGCTGCCATCGCCTGGATTGCAGGACAGGATCTTGCCTCATTTGTTCCTATCAGTGATGGTTGGGGCCCTCTCTGCCTCTACAAGTCAATAAAATCCGCTTTTAATATCACATGATGGCTCTGTCTGTTTCTGCACTTCTGTTCTGTGAAATTTCGGATCAAACCTCTTTTATTTCAGCAGTCAGTGTGGAGGTCATGCCGTTCAGAGACCACAGATCAGTGCGTTTCCATGCTTAAACACCCGCAAGTTAAAGGGTCAAACTCACTTGAACCTTTCTGCTGTCAGAGTCACAGCTGGAATTATTAATGGCCACTGAGCTGTCTGTTTCCATCAAACCGTTCGCTCTGTACTCAGCACGTCAAAGAACGAACAGGCCTTTGTGCTTCCTCTGTCATCAACATGACCGTGTAGTGATGTGAGCCTGTGTGAAAAATCACAGTTAAGTACTCACACCTGAGTTACCATCTGAACCCGTCTGTGTGTCTGTAACACAGGTGTCACATCCAGAATAAAGGGCTGGAAGAAACACAAAAACTAAATAATGTATAGGTTGTGTGTCTGTGCCTGTGTTAATGGTAAGAATGCGAAGAGGCCAGACAGTGTGAGTGCATGTACGTGTGAGGAGGCCTGTTCCTTTCTGGATTGACATTTAAAGTTGTTAGATATCAAAGACAGCTCTGTAAATATTGATGGTGTATGTTTTCTTCTGTTGACTGAGTGTTATGGAAGCCCTCCAGGGACAAAACACGTCCAGCTGACACAACCAATGGGGTTCCTTATGTGTGTGTTGGTGTACGTATGTATGCTTCTTTTCAGTATATGTGAACCGGTGAATCTCAAAGGCATGAATCCCTCTGAGAGTTAACACCTCTGAGACGCCGACCCCTCTTCACTGTACTATACGACTGTCCTGAGACCAGGCACAGCTGTGAGGTTAACCTCCTGAACAGAACGTTTTATTGTTCAGCCATGCTGTCCTAGTCATCATGAGGTTCACTTAGGGCTGAGTGAATCACATTTTTAGCCATTTGTGACTAAAATAGCAAAAATTAAAGAGCAAGTGCCCTCAGCAAGGGGGAGAAATCAGAGCTCGATGAGCACTGCTGATACAAATCTGATTAATAATCTTTATCGAATGTTTTTTCGTGTCATTCTCTGCACAAAATGGCTCGTTCCAAACTGAGTCACTGAAATTAAAATGACAGTAAAAAATTGATGCTGACCATTATTCAAAAATACTGATTTGTTTATGCATTTATTAAGTTTGTCTTTTTTAGCTCTGCTACATTGCTGTCAGTGTTCAATTCATGTGAAAATGGTAGAATTAACACCCACTAAAATAGTAAATATACCACAGTAATAATACACTGCTGAGTACTTCATGGGTCCATGCACTATCCATCCATTCAATTATTCCATTCAATCTAGTAAACGAAAAATGAAAAATGAGTCAATATTCTTTTTTTAGTTTTTCTGTATAACCAAAAAATCAAAAATGTGTGTTTGTTTTCGTATTTTCAGCTCAAACAGAACATATAGAGAAGGAAACAAAAACAAAATAATAAATCTAATTTACAATTATTGATTTTGAGTGCGCTCATTCGAGCATACGTGCATGGAGGCTACATTGACCTTCCCCTGATCCTTAGCAATAGTTACCATGGCGATAGATGCGACGGAGCGGTTCGAGCGCCAAAATCTTACGTTGTAACAGAGCTCTGGTTTTCTACAGTCATATCTTCCTCCTTCAGTGTGACCCTCTTGGCGACTTTGAATAATACGTAGGAGGCGTCCATCTCCATGACAGCAGGTTAGCCTTTCTCTACCGCTCTGGCTGCGAGTTTCTGGTCACCTTGTTGGCTACTTTGTCGTGTGATGCTCATGTGCGAACAGTAGAAAGACACCGTGGGAAATGGGGACATCAATAAGCCGAAAACGAAAAGTAGATTTAGTATTTTGTTTTCGTTTCCATCTCTATTATATACTCTGTTTTGAACTGAAAATACAAAAACAAACACTAATCTCTTATGTTTTGGTTATATAGAAAAACAAATAAACAAAATATTGACTAGTTTTTTTGTTTTTTGTTTACTTGATTGAATGGAATAATTGAACGGACAGATAATACACGGACCTTCATGTCACTGTTTTTAACACTGGTGTATTTTCTATTTGTGTTTTTTTACTTGCTGCAGTCTAAACCTTGTCTTACCCCTTCCGGCAGCATTTCCCAGCTGTGAGTGGGGCCTTCATGGATTCTCCGTACAATGGCAACACGTCCCTGCAGACGTCCACCTCGAACCTCAACGCTGGCTACTCTCGACCCTCAGAAGCAGAGGATGATGGGAAAGTTTCCAGCGACACCATTTGGCTGTGGATCGCAGTGCTGGCAACCATTGGAAACATAGTGGTGGTGGCTGTGGTTTGTGCCTGCGCCTTCTGATGAGATGGAGAAGAGGAGCGAAGATGCTGCTGCTGCTGCTGGAGGATAATGGAAGATCATGTACATAACAAGAATATATTTTTCTTCAGAGACTATGGGAAATAGCCTGACTTTAAGATTTGTTACCATGGACTTTGAAGCATGATCAGTATGTTAAGTTTTAAAAGGAAATTTATGTGGTTTAATTATTGAAAAACTTAACTTTTTCTACCAGCATAAGAAATCAAATTGGGGAAATTTAGGGGGGAAAACTCAGTTTATTTATCTATTTATTTATTGAAAGATTTGATCCTATTGAAAAGATGTCTTCATACAAATAGAATAATGTTTTACTTTTCTGTTCAATCCTATCAAGCAACAAATCCACAACACTATGTCCAAGCACAAAATAGAGGCATAAAAGGAACTAGAATGGAAAACCTCATACTGACCAAACAGGTCCACAAACGTACGATACCATACATATATTTTCTTCTCTTCAATTCAGCCAACAGCAATCTCAAACCACATCATTTATATCAACATAACTGTCAGGAAAATCATGGGCCCGCTATTGTTTATTGATAGCTTCTGTGGCATGAAAAGAACATTTGAAATATAGTTCCTGCAACAAGCCACATGCAAAACCGTAAAAATGTCTAATTCTTCAAATACTTTTACTATTTGATGTTTTGGATTTTAAAAGACAAGAAAAAACTACATTCAGATGACTGTTTTAAAGAGCTGCTGCATGAACCAGGTGACTTTTATTCCAGCCCCCACATGTGAATGCCACATTAACATTATCTTAATGAGCACTGACCTCGGGGGTGGGGGGTAAAATTATTCATCCTGCATCCAGGTAAAAAAAGAAAATCAGAAAGCACTGGCCTTAAAATAATGGCCTAGCATGCTTGCCAATGGTCAGCTGGTTATGCAAGGCAGGCTGGTGTTACGTAAACCCTTTCAGTCATGGTTACACTATTATCTCAGTGGAGGTCGGCTTCAGAACTACAAGGATTAGACATGATCATAGCTAGATCTCTTAGTGGGATCAGGAGACAGAAAGTGATCCAGCACTGTGAAGGATTAACAGAGTGTACTCATGTGGGAACAGAGGTCAAAGGTTCAACATCATCTTGTGACATCCTGATGATGTTTGATCAAAGTGCTGAATTTTAACCTGCTCTGTCTGTACCCATCTTTTCAACAATAAAATAATTGCTTTAATTCTATTTAACATTTTAAGCCATTGTTACAAATTGACATCTATCCCGTTCCTCTTACATTAGATGATGGTTGTTAGCTTGCAAAGTGCAAACTGGGTCCTAAATTGCTGATGCAGATTTAAAAAGGACTCAAATGGAGTGAAAATGCCCACAAATGTGTCCCTGATCTCAAACAGACTGGAACAAAAAGCCCCTTTTTATTTCAGCTAAGAGCTAGCTTCATGAGTTGGACTTATCTAAAGCTAACAATACCAAACTTGGTTGATACAGTACGACTACAGCTATAGCAAGAGGTAAGCACCTCTTTCCAGAAAAGGATACAGCTGCAAGACATGGAAGCCAAAGAGAAACAACACTAATCTTTTGTAGTATTGATAAAGGTGGGGTAGGCAGGATCTGAGGAAGTACCAGTTTTTGGGGAGAAATCTTGAATGTAAATACTTCCCCTCCTCTCCCCTCCGTCTCTGCTCCAGCAAGCCCCGCCCACAAACAGACGCTCCTGCTCGCTCGTATCGTTCTAATTAAATTCAGATATAATGCAGATAAATACTTCAGATAATTACAAACGGGGCCCAGTCAACGTGAAAGTAAAAAGCATTGGTGCTACTGTAGATGCCAACAGACTACGAACAAACACATTGTTTGCGGGACTTCTACAACCAGGATAAAGTGACATAGTCCAGGACCTGAGGTAAACAGTTTAGTGGCGTTACAACACGCAGCAGGTCCCGTTTGACAAGAAACACTTCTGTGACAGACTCTTGGCTTACTTGGTTAAAGCGGTTTACCTGTCCAGCAGAAAGGTTACAGGGTCTGTAAGATCCCGAAGCAAACCCATCCTTTATGCTGATGTTGACCCGGCTTCTTAACTCTTATCCAGTCTGCCTCCTTTTTAGGCGCCAGAGTCTCCAGTATTTATTTCATTTTCTTGCTTGTGTTGGCAGTCGTGGCTAAAGGAGGATTCAGACAATTTTCCATACTTTCTGGTTGGTTTCTACTGTCCAATATTGTAGCACGCTAACTTTGTTTGGGCTCCTGAATGACACGGGGGAGCAGCATCTGCCTCACAACCAATCAGGTTGGGGGAGGCGGAGAATGGCTTTGTTTACAGTCAGAAAGAGCGTGGTGCTCAAAAAATGTAAAATGTTGACTACACAGACATAACAAAACACAGCGATATTGTTATATTACCAAATGTCAACAATGACTAATAGCTATTGACTGATATTAAAAGCTATTTTGTATAAACACCACGAAAAAGATGCTTCTTTAACAGATTCCTGCCTACCCCACCTTTAAGATGAAATCCCCCCCTGTAGAGAAACAAGTTGAGATCTGCTTTGTGAGGACAGAAAATGGTCAGTCAGTGCTTTTAATAATTGAGTCCCCTTTATATTCCAACTTATTTCTTCCCAGGTTTTCCAAACATCAACACTAAAAGTTGAATTATAAACTCCCTTCATCTGACATGAATGGTTTTACATTTGAGGAAACTGTATCACCCTAAAAAAGCCCAGAGGAAACAAACTCATCCATAACCGAGCAGGGCTCAGCTGTGACTGAGCGGTGATTTGTGAAAATTTGACAAGAAAGGAAGGTCAGGCAGGGGCTTCTCTTTCTGTCAGGGTTACTTTCCCCCGATTATAAAGATAAACACATCATTAAAAAGGTTAGTTTCATTCGCTTCCAGCTCGCTTCAGATCACTGTAGGGTTGTTAGCGAGGAGACGAAACCTTGTAAAGCAAGGGTTGGTATAGGAATAGCACAGAGACATGGAGACACAAAATTAGAAAGATGAGGGTCAGCCGGGCCAGAGAGGTCAAGAAGTAGAAGAAAGAAAATAAAACTAGAACAAGGATCAGAGTAAGCCCGTGCTTTTTCAGGTAGAATAAGGTAAGGTTTCTTTATGCCTCCAGCTGGTCATCTAGTTGGGTCAAACCAGAGAGACACTTTTATTTGTTCTAATATGATCAGGAGATATTGTCTCAGATTACTTGCATTCATCCAGTCTAGTCAGACCGGATCCTGCAGCCAGGGTTTTCCTCTGCATACGTATGTGTTTATATGCATGTGTTCGCATTCGCACATGAATCTCACTTTCACCCAGCTGAGCTCCAGCCCGTATGAGCCGCCCCTCGCCCTGTCATTGCCAAGCGAAGTAATGAGCTGTAATGTGCCTCCCGAGCTTACTTCCCTTTTTTTTTTTCTTTTTTTTTTTTCCTTCTCGTGCTCGACATCCCAGAGGGGAATGTGCCCCGGGCGGCTTTTAGAGCAGTCAGAGACGATCATATCTCTGTGGGTGACTTTATTAGAAACCGATTTTACAGACAGAATTGAGCAAACTTCAGCTGCCAGAGACAAAGATGTAGACTGGATAGAGAAAAACTCAGCAGGGATAAGAGAGACAATTTGTAATATTGCGGGCAAAAGGAAGATGTGCAAAGGAGGGGAGTATGTTAAGGACGGATATGCTCAATTTAATCTCTGTCAATAATTGATTGAGGAAATGAAAGGGGATAGGTACAAGGGAAGAAAGGAAATTGAGAGGAAAGAGGCACCCTGTCAGAATAAATGATCAAGATTAAGTTTGGAGGATGAAACTATGTGATAAAACAAATTTGCAGGTTCTTATCTGCCACAGTAAGATTCCAAAAAACCAACAAACTCGCTGCATGGCTCTATTTGGAGTTTGAAACACAAAATGGACAAAATAGCCGCAGAGACTAAACACTTACTTGAAAAGCTGCAGTGTGTTTCTTACATAAACAATTTCAGATTTCTCTGATCAAATTCATTGAGGCAGTTAAGTGATTCAGCTTGAGGGTGTCCTAAAAAAAAAAAAAAAATCCCATCAAGAGGAAAAAAAAGCAGGACATATTGGACTCTGAGTACAAACAAGTAGTCCTACATTCTTAGAAAAAGTGCAACCAAAGTACTGCTCTAGGCTTTTTTTTGTTTGTTTGTGGTCTTTGTTTGGTCAGATGAGGTTCAGTAGTCTGATGTTTACCCTCAACCTAAGTTAACCTCAACCGTCCTCTCACTGTCCTGAAACAGCAGCCAGCTCTGTGGAAGTATGGACCCACCTTAAAATCACTGTGTTAGAAGAGGATGACCCAATACTTTGAGTTTACTCACTGGACTCTGCAAAAGAGAGGACATGTCACAACATGAGCTTCTGTCATCTTTGATAACTCAATCTACAGCATGCTCTGACCAGGCAGCTAGTCTCCCGGTATGATACTGCCTGATATAGGTCACATGGGAGCAAAGGACTGCATCACTACTATGCTGTTGAGATCACATGCCTGATACCGATCCAGAAACACCAGCAACTTATACACAGAAGCATAAGGTGAGGAGTAGCAGTTTGATTTTAGCTATTAGTCAAGAAACTACACTGTCAGTGTCTGCACAATATCCTGCAATCACTCATGCCAAGAGCAAAAATTTGCATTTATAAAACAATGGACGACACATGCTGTCGCTACCTGATCCGTCCCGGAAACCTGATTTGTACTGCGAATGTGTGAAACATACATCACTTCCTCTCTTGGCATTTCAATGTGTTTTATGGCAGTGAGTCGCTACCTACCTGATCCGTACTGCGCTAGTGCAAATTTACTTCACCTTAAAAAGTTTATTTAAACTACTGATCGATTCAGAAACAAGCTAGTGATGTGACAGGCTGGCTAGAAGGATGCTCCAAAGCTAATGCCGAGGCATTCGCCAGAGCTCCTGCCCAGCACAGTGAGACCTCTTGGGCCACAGAGAGCGCCGCCTCCCGGTCAAATTCATGGTTCTCTGACTTTTCACAGTATCAAAGGGGGGTTTATTTCAAATATTTTATCAATTAAATGTATTAACCGGAGGCCTACACATTATGGACAATGAATTGCAGCTTTTTTTTACAGCGTAAAATTTCAACAATGAAATGTTGCAATTTTACAATTTAGCTGGAGAAGGAACCTTTAATTATGAAACCGGGCGCCATTCTCTTGACTTTCATGCGCTCTGCTTCAGTCGGGGGAAGCACTCCATTCAGGAGAAAGAAAAGCATGTGGCTATTGTAAACTGAAGCATCCATTCTGACTGAAGCGAGCTCGCTGATGCTGAAGCTGTCGCAAACCGCGAGGGGCAAAGAATCGCTGAGCTGTCACAAAGATGGCTAGTATGGCTAGTAGAGGGAGTGACATACATTTCGCACATGCGCAGTACAAATCGGGTTTCTGGGACGGATCAGGTAGCGACACATCTGTTCAATTTTCATCTTATACATCAACAACTACCCACCATCTGTTATTTACCATGCCACCGGACTGTTTTTTCGCTGCCCCTTTAAGTTTGGGAAAATGGGGTCACAGAAAACTTTGTGTGTGAGTAGGGTGCAGCTTTTTCAGGCCCTGATTCATGCATATGAAGTTGTCGCAAAGGATTGTACAAAAGCAGTATGTATAAATTGGTAATAACTGAGGTATTCTTTTATATTAGGTATTAGATATTCTTTTATATACAGTCAAACAATCTTCTTCTAACACCTTTTTAAGTCAACATTGTGGTGTCATATCAAACAAAGAGCAAATGAAGGTTTCCAGGCATAAATTCGATAAGACATCTTGCAGGACTTGAACCCAAGATGGCAGTATAACAAACATAATTGTACAAACTCAGCAGCGGTCTAACCCTGAAAGCATCCCACAGCTTCAACCTGGATCCCACTGTGAGGTTGAACCTGTTATCTAATACTGAAGTTAGTGTATTATTTAAAAACATAACGTTTTCTGTGGCTTTCTTGTTATGTCATATTGTTCCCTTTCCTTCATCCCTTCCTCATCAACTGCAATCCTCCTTTCATGCATGTGAGGCACCAGACCGTGAAGTCCACATTGTGAAACCCCCACTTTCTGCACATGCACGCACAAACACACACACAGACACACTGTCTTCAACAGAGCTCTGACTCAAGCAATCTGTCATCTTCGCTTATCTACCTTTTTTCATCTTTTTTATCCCCTGCTTTATTGGGTGCTACTGTAATGGTCTAAAGTCAAGTTTGGGTCAAAACACAAGATGGGGTTGCTTGAGTTCAGACATGGTTGCAGAAGATAAGAAAAGCCTAGAAAAGATTTTTATTATTCATTTTCTCCCCTGTAATATGAAATAATGTCAAAGTTCCCTGACAGTTCTTACCTAACAATAAAAACAGCTAAAAAATTGCATTTTTTTTGCACCAGAAAAATGAATGGTAAAAATTTGATCCTATAACTCCTGTGCTTTTACATTTTTTGAACTTTTAATGCAAATGAAATGCTCCTGTAGTCTAACACTTTTAGGGCATGTTGTCTACTTTGCAGTGACTCCCATCTTTGCTTTTCAGAAGACAAAAAGGAGACAACAGTTTCCAGAAACTGACAAACTTTGCTCATCTGCTACACAAAAAGAAGAAAGACTACATTTTGGGACACTCTGCAGTCTCACCAATTTTCAGGAAACAATTGTGCATAAAGATACAAGTGGACACATGACAGTGTTGCCTGCACAGGTGGATCTAAACCAGGAGGAGTGACTCTGTGGGACATTTTGAGTATCTTTAATGAATGAGACAACAGTCAACCTTGCATCATGTGGCAGGACATCACCACGCTGAAGATTCCTTTTTTGCTCTGTACATTAGGCTCCAGAGTAATATACTGCTTTCAAGTCAAACATGTAATCAAAGCCATGAAAGATTTGAATATTTAGAGTCAAATCTGTTTTGAAATTGAATTTTTGGCACATCTGCAAACGTGTCTCACTGTCTGAAGAAGATTATAAGCAGTCTGATTCAACATCTTTATCTAATTGAAAATTTCTTGCAGGACCAGAAAGAGGATTTTGTTTTAATAATGAGTCATTTAAACATGACATGGTTCCAACAAGAAAACATAACAGTATGGCCGTGAATTAGCTCTAAATTAACTCCAAATGTTGAGATACTCAACAGATAGGTCAATATTTTTACAGTTGGTGTAAGTTAGACTTGGTTTTGGCCAAAATCTTCAAAAGAGTAAAAGATGTCACATTGTGTCTGTGTTTTATTATACAGATGGTTTAAACAGAGCGCTTTGCGAGGACTATACAGAGACAGCATTGGTGTAAACATTCTCAGCACTGTGGTTAGCAGGTGGAAAATGTATAAAGCATGAACCATCACTTGGCACGCATAAAGTCGAACTAATTTTTTCCTTTTTTGACTTTCTTCCTTATAATTCATTCAATTTTTACATGTAATAATGAACAAAAGTTACAAATAACGCTTTTTTGTAATATATGAGAGAGGTTTTGATGTCAGGTTTCAGTCCACAGTCCCATGATATGTTTCTCCTCTATCTCTCAGAGTTTTATTGCAAGATTTTCACCCATTGTAATTTTCCAGAATTGCCACAAATCTTTGTACTAAGAATTAAAGGCTCCTCTGTAATGTATTAAAGTGTTTGAGAATGTGATATAGATGTTTGTCATGCTTATGTTTAAACTCATGGTTAATGGTTGTATGACTTCAAATGATTGAGAACTGTGGCTTTGCCTCTAAACACAACATGTGATATTTTTAGCTATGAAACCAGATGCATATTTTCAGGTGAGTCACATGAAAATTTACCTGAAGATTTCTGCAGTTTGAATAATGTAAGCTTCACATATGGATCATAAAAGCTCTTTTTTTTAAATCCCAATGAACTGGTGGCTCTTCTAAAAAGTCTTAAAGATATAATTTAATGGAGCCATAACATGTCTCTCCAGTCTCATAACTTTATGAAATGACTGATGGGATTCATTATTATTTTCTCTGATAGACTGACCCCTGACATGGAGGAAGTTCAGTCAAGTTCAGCCATTTATTATTTTAGATAGGAAACTGGACTGGCAGTGAGGGGCGAAAGGTTAAAGAATCAGTGTTTAAGATGATAAATACTGAAGGTTTTCCTACTTAATACAAAAAAAAAAAATCACTGCAGCTCCGGTCTTGCCATAGTCTCTGAAACGATTTCAATATATTAAACTATTAACAGGAAAATATTCATATTACCAAAGGAACAGACAGACAGCACAGAGGGTAAAAAATGACATTAAGAAGACAATTCCACAGGGGGAATAATGTGACCTTAACATGTGGATCATCTTAATGGACTGTTGGCTCTCTTTAAGAGGATTTTAATGAAGCCATCAACTGTTTCCCCTGTTCCAATAACTCCAGGAGAAAGACTTATGGTATTAATCATTATCACTCTGATATATCATCATGATCGAGACAGTTCATTTGTTTCAGTCAGTTTAGTCTTTTACGATCCCTGACAGGGCAGAGGTCAGCAACTTCAAAATGAGGAGCAGACAGAAATTTAGAGACTTATATACTTATCCACCATCAAGTCAGGTCAAGATGTGACTCTATTCTTCACAAACTTTACTTTGCTGTTCTCCTAATAAATAACATTTATTTCTGTGGGTTACTCCAACTCCATACAGTTTAGATCCCGAATATAGATTTTAACAGCAGGATAGTATTTCACAGAAAAAGATTAAATGGATAACAGGACCATGGAGTTGTAAGAACAGTTTCTGAGAACTTTCAGAGAACATTAAGATGTTCCTACCATCACTAAGTGCATGATTTCCAAGTAAGTATGGTGTGAGCTCCACATGTGCATCATAAAAATGCCTTTTATCTGGCTCTCCTGAAAGCAACACAGAACTTTGGATGGAGCCTTCACACTTAAACTATTATCTTTAAGAGATGGACTGATGGTTTTAATCACTTTTACTGACTGATGAACTGTATCATAACACAAAAAAGTTCACTCCAGTCAGATTTATTTTGATTTAAAATCAGTGGCTAAGGATTAAAGACTATAGAGAACATTGGAAAGGCAGAGATAGTGATGTATTAAGGGGAGTTAGGGGCAAAGGAACAACAGCCCCTCCTGAAGTCTTCATTTCTAAAGCTGCAGTACCTTCACTGATGCTCCTGCAGCTCGACCAGCCATCGTTGGTGCCCTTTCAATCACTCTACTGTAAAAAGAAGTAGATGAAAAGAAGTAAATGAAGCGGCCTTTATTTTGCCCTTTATATGAACAAAACTTTACCTTTTGTTAATTTAAGCTCATTGTTAGTGGTGTGAATCTCCCTCGAACAAAACAACTCAATTTTATCATGAAACCTTAGACCACATATTTCTCCCAACTCCTTGCAGACAGAACAGACAGTAAACTGAAAAGCCTCTGAAAAGATCTCAAAATACTGCATGCAGATCTTCATAAATCACAATATTCCGTGAAATGGTTCCCATAACATTGAGCAGGTGCCTTTTTTTATTTTAAACTTTTATTCCTACCCTCAAGCTGCCTGGGTAAGCCACCATAGATGACATAAGCAAGGTTATTGCACAGGGAGGACTTTTGAATGTGAACTAGCAAGCCATTGGCTGAACAAAGCACGGTTAATTTTGTCAAAGGACTGCCTGGTAAATGTAGGGTCAACAGTGAGCCTACACCAAATGTCACAACTACTAAAATAAAGGACTAGGCATACCTCGCCAGTTCCTTAACCTCCACAAAATTTCATTTTAATGTTGTTATGTCATTTTTATTTCTCTCCTTGAACAGCTACCTGTGAAAGTGGCACATTGATTGTTTAGTTTTTTGGTCACAAACCAAAACTACAAATTCTTCATTTTTGCAGTCAATCTTCAGACACAGGATTATGATAGCAAATAACAGTCTTTTTTGAGTGTGTATGGACAAAAATGTGGGTTTATGTGTGATGTTTATAGTGTGGGAAAGTAGGGCTAAAAAATAATTTCATTTATTGGCTCTGCAGAAAAACTTCGGGAACCCCTGACTCCTTAAGAAAGAGTTCAAAACTGGTGCAACCTTTAATATTTGCCAGAAACCAGTCGGCTCACACATCCTCTTCACTTTCATATTCAGTGTTTTTCCGTCATGATCAGTTGGTCGGGTAAACACTGCAGGAAAACAACAAGAGAGTAGGAACATTTTATTAAAAGACAGAGTTTTTGCTTATTGGCCTAAATATGACTGAACATGAAAGTATGCTTTTGAATCAGAACATGACATAATTGAATTCATGTTAAGAAAACTCTCCAGTATTTTTGTCACATTGGTCATTAAACTATTAGATTATAATTGATAACATTTGAAATATTGAAGCGAGGTGGTCAAATGGTCACTTTAACCAAACTCATCATGAAATAGATATCCTATCTCTGAGGACATTATTCCAGTCTCCACAATGACTACAAACAACAACTCTGACTGAAGACAGTTCTTTATGATACAGTAAATAATCATGTTGGGCAACATTCAAGGTTCAAAAACAGGAATTGATTAAAAACATGCATATCCACTTTCTGACCGAGGACTGTCTGACCCAACAGACTAATCTGCAAGATAAAGAAGATGTTACCCAGAAGCCAATCGTCAGAGCCAGGACAGAGATAAAATTTCAAGCTCTGTCTGACACATTTTTGGACAACAGCAGTGAGCAATCTTCCAGCTGAATGTATACTCTGGAGCCAAAAGAAAAGCAGTTAGATAGAAAGTGGAATTAAAGCTTTTTGAAGGGAGACAAAGGTTATGGCTTTACTCCTTCTCAGGAGCAGTTCATTTCTCCTTGCCTATTCCCCATCTATTTTGTTATTTTGTTGTGTTCTGCACACGGAAACCCTTTTTTTAAAGTGTATTTATTTATGATAGGATGTTCACATGAAGACATTTTTAATGCACTATTAAACATTAAATTGGGAAACAGAGGGATATTTTGAAGATAGACATCCTGTTTTGACCAGTGCCAAATAAGAAATCATTCTTTTCTTTCACACACACACACACACTCAGAAACACACTTTATTTTCTGAGGTAGCTGCACCAGTCAGGCTCAACGATATCTATATATGGTGTGAAAAGGGCAGAGGGATGATGACGTGATCTTGGCCCTCGTAATCAAAGTTGTTCTTGGCAAAATTGTACTTTATTTTCACCTCAGCAGGTTACTGTTCTTGTAATAGTCACTCTGTCACTTCTGAGGAACACTGTGTATTTTTTTTAGTCAGTTTTGGAGGTAAAAACTGATTTTGTTGCATCTAAATCCTCAAAGTGTAGCCAAAAAGTGTCAGATCTGCTGAATTAGACAAGACATGGTTGTCATACACAGTTTGAACAGTCAAGCTGAAGTTGAATGTTTAAATTTGAATACCTTACTAGTTAATCATTAAAAATTAGTGGTTTAAGTATGAGAGGAATCAAGTCAAAAGGATAAATTAAGTCTTGAACCTTGTTGCAAAATGCACCAAAAAAAAAAACAAAAAAACAACTAAAATATCCCTTTAAACTCACATCCAAATTTACCAGTGCTGTAGCATACAACAGAGAGAGAAACAATTTTCGAAACCGTGATTTATTGATCAACTTTCGATATTTGCGATTAATCACTTTTTAAGGCTTATTATTTTGGCTTTTTCCCTTAGTTTGGAGAAGACAGGACATTGGACAGAGAAGGAAACAGGAGGAGAGAGAGCAGGGAGTGACATGTCTGAAAGGAGCCACAGGCTAGAAGCAAACCCAACACAGCTTTCTTTATTCTGCATTTAAACACATTTGGAGGATGTTAATTAAAATTTGTTAGCAATTCTTACTCACGTTCTGATTTAGGAATCCAGTGAATGCATGAAATTATTTACCAAACTGGTGCTGCTGTTACCTAAGGAGATAAGGCATATGACTGGCCACAACATACTAACCCATTAAACTGGGAGGTTTCATGATGTTTACAAGCCTGGAGTCAAGCTCAAACCATTAAGTAAGTACTTTAGCTAACTCCTTAGATTTACTGTCATCTGCAGCTTTGTGCTGACTCACACACTCTAAAGCTCTGCTCTGCTGGCTCTTTTCTTTCTTTATGTTTCCATTCAAAGACTGGGAGCCTATCAGATAGCTGACCTTGATGACACATTTCAGGCTTTGACTGAGAAGGAGCTTTAGCTAAGTGTGTTTGATCTGACTGTAACTAAAATGACCAAAGATTTCAAGCTACAGTTTTTCACTGACTGTGTGAAGAATAATAAAACACAGTCTGAGACTCAGTGGGGGTGTTAGCAAGATAGCACTGTCATACTTATGTCTGTGTGTATCTTTGTTTTTTCCAGTCAAGAATGACTCATTGACTTAGTCATTTAAATGATTTGCACATTTTACAAGCTGAGTTTGAACCCTGTCTGCAGAGTCAGGTTTTTAGATGTTGCATGGCAGGTCTGTTCATGTCTCAGAAGATCGGATCTTTTATGGCCGTGTAACTCTTTGTCTTTTGTTTTGATCCATGCAAACAGCCAGAGAAAGATTTTGTACAATGAAAACAGACAACAAAACAACATTTTCTGACTTAATCAAAACAGTGACTACTGTAATTACCTCACTACCATACTATATTTAGTGAGGGAAATCAACTTAAATAGACAGGTGACCTGAAGGAGAGGTAGGAGGTCCCTAAGTTAACTTAGAATCGTAAACATCATCAATACGAATGTTTTTTTTTTACTGTCCTGAAGCTCAGTAGCATGATTTAGTGTCTACTATGTAATTAATCCAAGGACAGACTGGTTGGATTGTTGTTATCTCAGAGTGTGGAAAGTGATAAAGTGTCTGACAGACAGGCAGCCAAATGGGAATCACTCTGGTTTGAGGAGTTACAGGGCAATAATGAGACACAGATGGTCTCTGTAAGCACACATGCACAAACTGCATTAACACACACACACACACACACACACACACACACACACACACACACACACACACACACACACACACACACTTGTGCCTGTTGATTGTTATTATTTCACAATTCTAATGACAAGCCTGAGACAGAAACTAAGGTTTTTGACAAAGTGACAACAGGCAGAAGTGAAATGCATCAGATCAGTTTGAAATGACGTGTGATCAAATTGATACCAGCTCTCAGTTTGTGGCCAATTTGCCTGTAAAAAATATAAATTTTACATTCACTCTTTTTGGCTCTGATTTTTTTTCTCCCAAGGGGACTTTGGCTTTTTTTTTGTCTGCTGTTTGCATTGTTTCTCAGGGGATTTTAGAGATTCATTCTCAAAATAACCCAATAATCAAATTAAAAGAACGCATTTAAAGACCCTGAAAATGCTCTAAAGAGTTCAGTTCAAAAGTGCCTGGGGTTTTGTGACAATGGGTCTCTCCTTCAAAATAAGGAGAAGTCATTTAATCTGGTGTTGAAAAAATGAAATTAACTTTTAATGAAAAAATTGGCAAAAATATTAGTATTGTAATCATAAGACCATAAATAAAAAACATCCAGGGTCCAACCCTTGATGCAGTTTAATTATAGAAATATTGGCAGGTTCGGCTCTGTAGTCTAAGTTTTGGATTTGTGCCTGGGGAATCCATTGGTCTCTACTTCCAGCACACGTCCTGATTCATCTGACCACACACACACCCTCACACCCACACTTATACATAACATCAGGCACACACACACAACAGAGAGAGAGAGTGAGTCTGTCTGGAAGCAGTAGAGACGGAGAGGAGGTCTGGGAATGCTGACGAGGGGAGGGGGGTGGAAAGTTGCAACTTCAGGGCAATATGGACCGCATGCTTTGGGAAAGAATGCATGTGTCTTTGTAGGAGAGCTAAAGAGCAAATGAAAAAAAAAGGAGGAGGAGAGGAGTAGGAGGAAAGAAGTGAGGAGGGAGGGATCTGAGCAGAGGCTGCAGCGTGGCTCTATGTCTGAATGAAAGAACCTCTCTCTCCCACTCACTGCTGCGGTCTGCATGTATGGCTGGTGTCTGCTGCAGCAAGTGAGCACATGTCCAGAGCACACACGGTAAGGCTCTGCGACTGACTCTGGGCTGAGAGTAAATATTTTGCTGAAACTTTGCCTCATGGTGAAACTTAAGTTTCTCGGTTGCTTTTTGAACATGCCTTTCTAAGAAAACTGGATTACTACTTCACTACAACTGGTTTTCTTTTGAGGATTAGCATCTAGGGATTAGCTCTTCATAAAAGTGATGGACCTTAAGTTTTGGCAACTGGAGGAATTGGAAACCTTCCCTGTTTCAGGATTTTTTTTTTGATCTTGGAGAGTAAAACTGATGCTGAGTGACAACACCTGAACCTCTCCACATCAACAGGACTTTGGGACATTGGTTCTGACTATTATGCACCACACTGACGGCTGCACTCCAGATCCCTCCACCATTTGAAGATTTCGCTGGTTCTGGATCATTTTGCCTTTTCTCACTTCACTAAAACACCTAACTTGCGTTGCAAGTACAGACTAAATAAACCGATGCAACTGTGAGCGCTTCAGGTCTCCGGCCAACTTGCATGCAGGTGTGATGCTGAGTTACTGTGTCTGACACACATGGTTGTCCGGGAAACGAAGACAAATGAAGACATCGAACACTCCAAAACTTTTCAGCGAAAGTCAGATTTGATTCTAAAGCTGCTTTGAGTTTCTACTCTATTGGATAAGGAGCAACATATCCAGAACTGTAAGATAGCATCTTCACATCATGACCCCAGCGACCTGCAAATTACAACATAACTTCCCTCGCCTCCTTCCCTTTGTCCTGCTGATGTTCCTCCAGGCCTGGCAGGGGTGCTGTCACCCTCAATGTTTAGACTACAAGCCTCCATTTGGGCCCCGACAACCGCTGATGTTCTGTAAAGACTATAGCAAGTTTGGATGCTGTGACTTGGAGAAAGATGAAGAGATATCGAGAAGATTTTACAACATCATGGCAAACTTCGACAATTCAGGCTACTTCACCTGCGGCAAGTACATACGCAGCATCCTCTGTCAGGTGAGATGAATATCTAACTACTGTGTTTATTATTGCTGCATATGATCATGTGAGCAGAATCTATTTTTCCCTCAACATCTTGATATGAAACCGTTGGTTATCTGGTGTCAGCTGCAATTGTCAGGCTGACAGTGTATGCCTGTCACCTGAGATACATGCAGTCAGATTCACTGTAGATTATGTATGAATTTTTTGCCTTTGCAAAAAAAAAATGTGGTCAATGTAGAGATGTCAGTTATGCAAGGTTCATGTTTAGATAACAGCATTGTTTTCACTTCCAACTTAGATAGGTGTCTAATGCTTGACAAGTCTGTAAAACTGGTACAAGGTGAAGATTTTCTGCATTTTATTCCTCTTGGTTTATACTGTTAGGTAATAGTGATTAATATTTAAAAAATAAACCTCTGAGTCAAGCTGAGGGTTAAAACTTTCTTCTTCACTCCGGAGAAAGCCATGGTGTGGTTTGTGAGTGAAAGCTGATCCCTACAAAGTACAGTAACCAACAAAACATGTGGTTTAATGCCTACCTGGGGATGTTGACATCTGGTAGACAGGGATTACTCATGCTTTGAGAGCTAAACCACAGGCTGACTGTGAAGACCAGTGTGATTCAGTGGGTTGGCTTGTAATTGGACTTTGTTCAGCATAACATGCACTATGATGAGGTGCGATGGCTGTAATTTGGAAGAAGGCACATGAAGTGACTACCTCAGATCCTTTTTTGGGGAAATGAACTGATGTTTGGTCATGAAATGTCCAATGTTCACCAAACTTGGATTGAATTGGTTAAATAATTCTCATTTTCAAGTAATCCAAGACTAGTCAAACTTGTTCAATCTTTTCCAGATTCCCAGAAAACTTGACTTTGTATTCTCAAACACTGAAGACACAGTCATACTTGCTCTTCATTTTTTGAAATTCCCTCTGAAAACCTCTGTAGGTTTGACTGCATCATTAAGAGACTGTAGAGAGACTCAGCACTTGGTTGTTTGATGTTCAGATGATGATGATGATATTGTTGTGCCATGTTGATAGAAACATGTTGTTGGTGATACAATCTGATTAAAAATATAACAATAGGAAAATAACCTCTGCTACATTCAACCATTCACAACAGAGTGGTAGACAGGGAACCATGTAAAGCACCCATCAGTGTTAAAGGGATATTCCGGCGTAAAATTAGTTTAGGGTCAAACACACCATAACACTGAGTTAGACACCCTCTCTTCCAGCCGCCGCTTGATTGTAGCGAGACCTTGGGCCAGTCCATTACAGAATACAGCGGGGTGACGCAGCTCAAGGAAGAACATTTAAGGCAGAAGAACCACCGCGTCTGCAGTGCAAAATGATTAATATGATGATTATTACTTCAAGGAAATGATAAAGTAATGATCATAAATGTTCTTCCTTGAGCTGCGTCACCCCACTGTAGTCTGTAATGGACTGGCCTGGGGTCTCGCTACAAAAAAAGCGGCCGCTGGAAGAGAGTCGGTCAGTTGTGTTTAGTCTCTTTGCTAAAGAAATTAGGCAAAGTTAAAAAGATGTTCGGTGGCTAGTACTATGGCTGGGACCCTATATGTACTGTTGATGAAGTTAGGTGCTGTTCTGAGCATAATTTGTGGCTATAGAGTGACGTTTTGGTTGAGGTTTGTTTATGGCTCCTCGGACCGCTGTTTTATTGCTGTTGTGTGGTCGTTACTAAAGTTGTTATAACTAGAGAAGCAAGCAGTTGGCAACATTCATCTCTCAAGGGGATGTCTAACCCGGTGTTGTGGTGTGTTTGACCCTAAATTAATTTTACACAGGAATATCCCTTTAACTAACCCTTTTCATGCACGGCTGGGTGCAGCCAGAGGGGTCAGTTTGGGGGTTTAGTGTCCTGCCAAAGCATATTTCAGCATGTAGACAGTGGGACCTTGGATTGAACCCCTGGCCTTCCAGTTGAGAGGCAACAGAGTCTACCACTGAGCCACAGGGATTTTTTCTTCTTTTCCTTTAAAAAAACATCTAAAAAGGGTTATGGAGATAGTTTGGTTTATTTGAAGCAGAGTTGTCATTAGTAAGTGTTATACCCACAGGATATGCCCAACTCGGCCTCTTTGAAAGGAAACCAGGCAGAATACTAACACTCTAGCTAACTAGGCTATCAAGCACTGAGAGTGGGTCTGCTGTACCGTGTATTTTAGGTTATTCTAAGTAAGTCTGGAGGAAACCTAAACTTTATTTAGAATATCACTTTTCAATCAAAAAGCATCAGTTCCATCACTTTTTCCTGCACAACCAAGCATCAACCTCTGGTCCTGAGAAAAAATGTGGAAATGCTAAAAAGTGCAGTTTCCCAGGTGCCCGATTGAGGCCGGCTGCAGAAGCACTGGAAACTGAACCCACCAAGTCAGATAAAGCCAATTTTTAGAGCAAAAATAAACATGTAAAAGGAATTTTACCTTTTAAGTCTTTTTTAAAGGTAAAGCTAAGAAGCCTAATGAACTGATCTCATTTAAACCTGACACATTTCCAGAGTCCGTTTCCTAAAAAAGCAACAATTTATACAAGTCTGGAAAAAAGATGTCTGAAGCCAGTCTAGGTGGGAAAATTGGTTAATGGTTATTTCAATAAAGGGGCTTTTCTATTTCAGAATCACTGCTCTTTAGTTTATTTTCAGAGTTTGCTAATCTCAGACAGATTCCAGGCATGACCAAACTTCCCTCCATTGGCAGAGGGAGCTTTGGGGACTGGCCCACATAGTGATTGCATAATTAGCTGCTGACTTTGCAGCAAAGACACCAACTACGTCCAGAATTAGAGCCTAAAGTGAATGATAGGTGTAGCAGCAGTTTTGTCCCGGCTCATATACTCCAGATTAAATCTTTGGTCTGACGACGCCAAAACAAACTGGCTTTGGGCAGTTTAGGCTTTGAACTGAAAACAATTGAAAGAACTTACTGCAAGTCCTGATGGCATTTTAATACATCACAAACTATCTTAAGACACTGACAAATCCTTTGACTTGTAAAATATAGGTTTCTATCATTATGGTAATTACAGCCTGCCGTGGTTCTTTCCAAGCAGAGCAGGCTGCATCTTGAGAGTAATGACAGTGCAGCGGAGCACGTACGATTTACAAGTGAGTAAGATAGTTTGAGCCAGAGTTCAAAACAATGTAAATATAAAAAGCTCAGAAAAGGGTCTCTTCATAACATAACACAAAGATTTACATTAAAATGACAGGCTTGGAGAAACATTGGTGAAGACTGCGTAAGCTGTGCGGCTGTCTTCTTTGAAAATTTGTTTTCAGAAACTTTTTGTTCAGGTTTTTTAATCTTCTATGGGGCCACTTCAGAGGACTAAGGTTTTCAGCTACCCGGTCAATAGTATGAGGCAAAAGATGCCCTGTAGATACTCATGTTACCCCAGTGGCAGGGTTCTTATCCTGGATAAACCCCTCAAACTGAGGGCCTCTGTTCCAGCAGCACTGCAGGAGCTTCCTGGCACTGCTATTAATGAGATAGTGAAAAGAGAAACAGACAGACAGGCTGATGGAAAGAGAGACAGACAGAGGGGAAATGAAGTGTGAATAGATGGGTGTCAGGGAGACAGGGGGGAGATTGTCATCATCCCCTAACTTAACTGACCAAATAAACAACCATTTCCTCCTCTGGCTGGGGGTACAGGATATATCAAGTTTCTGTGAGAGAGGGACGGAGGGAAAAGAGAGGTGAAAGGGGAAAAGAAGTAAAGGGAAAACAGACAAGAATATGAAAAAAAAAAACCAGAAATAATCTATAAAACAAGGTAAAGACGTGTAGAATAATCTCAGGTACATACAGTACAAAGGTGTGCCCACCAGAAGCCATTTTTCTGTAGTTGAGAAAACAAGTGCTCCTTTAGGGACTCTGAAGACATATGGAGATGTTAATAACTTCACATGGTCATTTCTCAGGTTCCAAACTGCATAGTAATGACATACTACCATCCAAAAAACAAACAAACAAATAAACAAAAAAGGTGGTCATTGTCATCAGATAATAATTGGCTGGTTCATGTTCATCCATTTAACAAGTTCTCCGACTTTTCTCACTGATCACGATTCCCTCTCTGGTCTGTTCCACCTACACCGTTATAGGTCTCTTTCTGTATAACCAAAAATAAAAAAATTGTGTTGTTTTGTATTTTCAGCTCAAAACAGAATATATAATAGAGAAGGAAACAAAAACAAAATAATAAATCTTATTAACAACTATTGATTTTGAGTACGCCTGTTTTGAGTATACGTGCATGGAGGTTACACTGGCCTTCCCATGATCCTCAGTGACAGTTACCATGGCGAAATATGCAACAGAGCGGTTCGAGCACCAAAGTATTACGTTGTAACAGAGCTCTGGTTGTAATTTTTTCTACAGTCACATCTTTCTCCTTCAGCATGACCCTCCTGGCGGCTTTGAATAATACGTAGGATGCGTCCATCTCCATGACAGCAGGTTAGCCTTTCTCTACCGCTCTGGCCTGGAGTTTTTGGTCCACGTTGTTGGCTACTTTGTTGCATATTGTGCATGTGCGAACAGTAGAAAGGCACCGTGGGAAATGGGGACATCAATAACCCGAAAACGAAAAGTAGATTTATTCATTTCCATCTCTATTATATATTCTGTTTTGAACTGAAAATATAAAAGTAAACACTAATCTTTTATTTTTTGGTTATACAGAAAAACAAATAAACAAAATATTGACTTGTTTTTTCATTTTTCTTTTACTAGATTGAATGGAATAATTGAATGGACCGATAATACGTGGGCCAATCCTGACTAGTCTGATTGATCTCTTTAATTTGTTTTTTTCACATCTGTTTAAAATATGCGATAATGGATACACAACGATAACAAGATAACTGTCTTCGCCATTTCTTATTTAAAAGAACCTCTTTCAGAAGTAGTTTTATAAACAAAAGTAAATCTAACTAATAATTTCCCGCTTGCATTTTAATAAGCAACTTTAAGCATCACTCTTGTGGTGTTTCTATGTGTTTCAGATCCTTACATCAAAGAAGTCGTCTGGCTGAGTTAGCACTAGCATATGAAGTTGTGCACATTTTCCTTTCATCTCTTTTTTTCATTCACCGTTTTTACTGCTCTGTCCTGTCCAGTTTCAGGTCCACATGTTTACCACCCATCTGTCTGCCATGACTCTTTCCTCTGTTACATAATAATAAAAAAAAAATGTTGACCTGAGCGGGGAGCCAGGAAGACACAAATTGGGAGAAGGCTGTCATATCCTGCTTGAGTTTAATTCTATTCTGAACTTTAGGGTGTAAACACCAAATTATAGCAGTTTGAAGTGGCTGCATTGTCAGAGCACAGCTGTTGGTAGTTATATGCGTTTAACCTAACCTATCATAGACGACCCAAATAAAAGGCGTCTTGGAATAAACAAGGGTTTTTAAATGTCATTATATGAAGCTGGAGAAGATGATGACTAAACGGTGATGCAGCCTTTTATTTTATTTGCTTGAATGGGCTCTTAATGTGAAGAATCAGCATAACCCTCTCTGTAAATACAGGATCTGACTTTAAAGAAGATACATCTGGCTGTTACATGTGTTTTAAGTTTATCACATAAAGCTTCTCAACTTCCCAGCTTGCTCCAGAAAGTGCTTAATCAGCAGCAGCTTACTCTGAACACAGGTTTTGTTTTTCACTGTAAGCAGGATTCCCAGGAAGGCTCTGATCTCTGCCCAACAACAAGCTTCCTCTTTCATGTCACTTAACAAAGACTCTCTCGAACAGTTTACTTTTTGTTTCCTCTTCAAGCTGCGGGGTTTTATTAGAGTAAAACTTCTGAAGTAGAGAGAGGACAAAAAACAAGCAAACTCTGAATTAAAAATGCTTGAGAATGGGATCGGATCGTATTAAATGGATTTTCTATGTTGCACTGAAAACAGCAGGAGAATAGGAAGTCCTGTGGCTTCTTCAGGCTTCTCTTTTAATGGGAATATCTAACCTTAACCTTGGACAAGAATTGTCCATATATATTATATATATATTAAAACTACACGGAACTAAGATGTAAGCTGCAATGAGAAAAGGCATGTGAACCCTCAGTGAACCCTTTCTTTCTACTTTATTGTTGTATTCTTAATGTGACCTATAGTAAAACTGTGTTTTTGGAATGCAATAATGCATGCAAAAATGGTTAATGTCGTGTAAAAAGAAATGCATTAATCGACTGGTTTTAGATACCATTTTATAATAATTATTATAAACCTACAAGGAACATCATGCAAACACAGCTTTTGTTGGCAGTGATAGTGCTTTTTTGTCTGACAGGTAAACATGTTTTTAGGGCCTGTAAACTCATGATATCAGATTTTCACCCTCTTATTATTGTTGCCAAAAATATCCATGATACAAGCATTTAAATGAAATTTAGAAAAAAATAATATCAGCCAGTAAAGGAAACGCAAGACAAGGAGACACTACAAGTTGTTTCCTTACATGTCATCTTCTATTTGTAACGTTATTTGTGTCACTAGACTGTGACTAAGATTTTTAATTTAAAAAATAATGCATCATCCTTTCCTGCGGATGACTGCACGTCATTTTCCTCAAATTTTCCCCCTTTGTTCTGCATTAAAATTCAAAACACTCCAAAACTGGGGAAACCTTAAAATAAAGGCTAGCTGGCCAGTCATCAAGTCGTCTTTATCTGCTGCTGGTGCCGCTTCTTCTTCTACTTGCACTGCCCTCCACTTTGACCACAATAATGATCAAGATACAAAGGTACAAATGGATTCAAGACCTATGACCCCTGTGTAAATGATCAAAAAACAGTCATTGGAAGTTGGCGAATGTGTGTGCTAAATTCTTTCTAAAAAAATGTCTTTTTCTGTCATTAAAAAAAAACAACAACATTGTTTGTGCTTTACTCAACTCTACAAATCGTCTGCTTCAAATGAAATGTAGGTTGCTATAATCTGAAACTGACTGTTATTGTGCCTGTCTGAGATTTTTACGAGTAAATGAGCGAGCTTTTCTTGCTTTGGTTTGTGTTTCCTGGTGATGATCGGTTAAGCTGATCTGGCACTAAGTAAAAGAGCACCAGTTGACCGCATGATGGTTTGGGTGTTGTGCTTTTCTGTGCCTGCAGCTTGTCGCTCTGGGTGTGGACAGTGTGGTTGTGACTTAATAACTGACTGGACCTTCCTGGGATCCATTTATACCAGGCCGTGCTCAGACAGCCCGTATATAACCCAGGCCTGACCAGTCATAGTGAGGTGAAACTAGTGCACAAGTCCTGCACTTGTGTGATCCCTTAATGTCCTTGACTTATCACGGACATCAACAAAGGTTAGAGTAAAACTAGAACTACCCATACACAAAACAAAAACACATCATTTTGTTTTTGCAGGAGTGTTCCCCGTACTCTGCCCACCTGTACGATGCTGAAGATGCTAACACACCAATGCGGGTACTTCCTGGACTTTGTCCTGATTACTGCCTGGATTACTGGAACCAGTGTCGGTACACGCTCAGTCTCCTAATGGAGGACTTGGGGAACCCGCAGCAATTCGCAAACCTGACCGCAACCCTAGAAGAAGACAGCAAAAGGTTCTGTGACTTTTTGGAGCTGAAGGACAAACAGTACTGCTATCCCAACGTGCTGAGTAATGCAGGTATGTATGGATGCTCAGAAACACAATCACACCCAAACAAATACCAGTACACGTTTGTTGAAAGGTGAGCTTGAGTTGAGGGAATTTTCACAGTATAAACATGTTTTATTGCTTCTCTTTTTTACAACATGAACACACGGGCTGTAGAAAATGGGTCAATCTTCAATCGCACCAAAAAGACAGGCTAATTAAAGTTTATGAGTTACTACATGCCAGTCTGCACATAATGTAGGTTGGCTGTGTGTTAAAAAGAGACATTTGGGTTTACAGATCCAGCTCTATAAATGACAAAGTTTGTACATCGCTGTCACAAACACACCAATGCAGGAATTTGACTTTTGCCTACTGAGAAGAAATTCTTAAAATCTCTTCTGTCTTCCTAGAGCTCAATGCTAACCTCGGCCATGTGCGTGAGGATCCAGAGGGATGTCTAGAGTTGTGTTTGCAGGAGGTAGCAAATGGACTTCGTAACCCCGTGGCCATGATCCATGCTGATGATGGGACTCACCGTTTCTTCGTGGCGGAGCAGCTTGGCTACGTTTGGGTGTATCTGGCTAATGGCTCCAGGATTGATCGTCCCTTTCTCAACCTCACTGAAGCTGTCCTCACGTCACCTTGGGCCGGAGATGAAAGAGGTTTCCTATGTATAGCCCTACACCCAAGGTAACAACTTAAATTAGTAAAAAAATTGAAATTTAACCATAATTTACGTCACTGTAAGTGGGCTGTATGTGAAATTTACGTCTGTCCTGTTTTTAGGTTCACAGTGGTCAGGAAGGCCTATGTGTACTACTCTGTGTCCGTCAAGAAGAAGGAGATGATTCGGATTAGTGAGTTCACGCTGTTGCCACATGATGACAACCAATTGGACCACTCCTCTGAGAGGTGAGACATTAAGAATCAGAGGAAGGCAAGTGGAGACTAAAAAGGCAAATACTGTTTGCCTGAAAAAAAGCTAATGACATTCACCTTGAGTTACATGGAAGCTCATAGATGAGAGATGCACTATATGGATTTTTTGAGCTGTTTTATAACTTTGATTTTTCCTCTTTTTTTAATACTTGCAGCATATGTTTTGCAAGTTACAATCTTATTATCCTCCTCTGAAACTGAGAAAACAAACAGTAACTCCATTTTTTATCAGCTTGTTGCAGCTGCACAAGTTACTACATTGTCATTGTAGTTAAAAAGTGTCCTCATCACCACTCAAGATACAGTGATCATGGACATTTTGCAAGCTTTGACCAATGTTAACTATTGTTGCTAGGTTACATGGCAATGTGCTTAGAACCAGCTGATAGTTTGGCAGACTAGTGTAATGTGACATTGTACTGGTGCATTGACTGAGATATCAAATACTAAATTTGATACCAGTTCATATACTGGAATCAGTAGATAGATATGAAAACAAATGATCTTGTGTTTGTAGCAGAAGTGTTCCTACATGTATGATGTTTATTCAGCCCTCTTGTTGTGTGTCTTGACTCATCATAGAACCATTCTGGAGGTGGTCGAGCCAGCCTCCAATCACAATGGAGGGCAGCTTCTATTCGGCCATGACGGGTATCTGTATATTTTCATCGGTGACGGTGGCCGAGCTGGAGACCCGTTTGGAAAGTTTGGCAACTCGCAGAACAAGTAAGTTTAGACAAATTTTAGTCCATGATGTTGATGATAAGGATGACTGCAGCACTTTTCTAAAGCTTAACCTACAAATCCAATGTTTCTATGCGGCAAAAGATAATCTGAAAACAAACATTAGGACGTGAGTCAAGGAAAATTGATGCACAATCATTAGAAATAAACCCCTGCTTTGCAGAACTTTAGCTTGATATGTCGTTTAAAGTAGCTGTTGGCACTTGGAGGTTGTTAAATTGAAACAACAAGGATCACTAAATCTAGCTAGACCAAGCCTTGCACTGCCAAAAGATGAATTCCTGTTAATGAAATGGAATAAAATTGGGAAAATAAAGGTAATGATGTACTTCAACTGAGTGCAAACTCTTTGATTGCTCAATCATATCTGATAAATTACAGCCCTCTTGAGGATAGTTATTTACCACTTTAAATAAATTCAAATAAACTGAGGATCACATCGACCAAGGAGTGTGCTCCAATTAAGCAAATTATCTTCAAAAGGAACAAATTAGTTATCTGACAACACAAATGATCATAAAGATGTATCTCTGAGACATGTCAGACCCTGTTGAGCGCTCTTTGAAAAATGAAGTGATCAGATTTAAAGAACAGACCTCGGCGAAGGGATGCTTTGAAATGTGTATCATCAAACACTATTCGAAGGCGCTGTCACACTGTATTAATAGAAACTATAGAGGAATAGTACAGCAGTAGAAAAAAGTTACTGTCACTGTCACAGAGTTTCTAATAATAGAATTATCATTCAAAGTATCTGGGCCACAATGTCAGCCTGTATATGGAGAACCCTTTAGAACATGGGAGTGAAAGTCTATTGTAATTTATTTTATTTTTATGTGAGATTATAAGAAGTATTTGTCAAAAGTAGATGTTTACCACAGAGAAGGAATTAGAAACAATGCCGACTTCCCTGAGCCCGAGCCTGTATCATAAGATTGAGGCCATGAGAAGAAGTGTGGTCTGGCAAACCAAACTCTACTTTGCTTAAGAGAGAAAAGAGTTCACTTGACTTATCAGAGCTGGATTCAAATGCCAGAATCCATAATAGCACAGGGACCTCAGCAAGAGAATGGAAAACTACATTCTGCACATATTACAAGACCTGAAATTGATGATTTTTAAACACATTTACCCAGTGTCCAACCTTTTCTTTATATTTTTTAACATACTTTGGTTTGCAATAACTCCTAGTTCACAGGGTTGACGATGATCACTCATGGTACTACTGTGTGAAAAAAAAAAGAAAAAAGTTGTTGTCACCTTTTCTTCAGACAGTCTGAGTGTAGCTCTTTACCTTCCTCTGAGGACTTTTGTTGACATGCTGTATTAGCCGTTCTGGGAATGAGGGAGGAAACACCCCGCCAAGTCTAATATTGACAGTACACACTGTGGACTGCCACACACTGGTATGTGGAAGAGAGAGACACGTGGAGGGAGGGAGAGCGAGAGGTGGGACTAGACAGAGTGGAAAAGAGTAACAATAAGGAGAGAGTGAACAGGGAAGGAGAAAGGTGTTGGTAGGGAGTTCGTAAGGAGTTGGCAGGTGGATAGGGGGTATGATTTGCAGAAAAACATTTAAGGGTTGACAGAGAGTGAAGGTAGAGGAGAATCAGCTGAAGGGTTGGAGAACTGGGTTTTAGAAACTAATACTAAAAATGCAAAAATAAGTCACATGGAATTAATGACGGATTATTTATACAAACCCATTTAGGAGAGTAATGGCCAATGAGGTAACTCCAGTATGTCACATTTGTCAAACTGCAGACTGAAACATGAGCTCGAAAAAGATACCAAGACCAGTCCATCATCTATCAGTCAGTCCCATCAAACTTTGCTGTCTTCTTTGTATCTTACTCATTCTCTCTATTTTTTTACTATGTGGGATAGATCTACACTTCTTGGTAAGGCGCTTCGCATTGACGTTGAAGACAATGATCTTAGCGCCCCGTACAGCATTCCCCCAGACAACCCGTTCGTGGAGGAAAAGGAAAGTAGACCAGGTAACTCCTTTTAAATAGAGTAAATTGTGATTTAATCTGGTTGTTTTTAAGATTAACTGAACATTTCAAATGCTCAACACAATTGAAAATAAAAAAAATCTGGACTGCAGCACCTTCACAAATGAGTGCTCACAACCAAACGCAGTGGGATGTTTTCTTGGCGCAGTAAATCATGTGATCACATGCAGAAATGTGGCTTTGGTTTCTGTATACTGTAAAACATTCTGCTGTCTCAGCGTTTATGGCTTTCATTGTCCTTCTTCCTTTCTCTGCAGAGATTTATGCCTATGGAGTTCGCAACATGTGGCGCTGCTCTATTGACCGCGGTGACCCCGTTACAGACCGAGGCAGAGGCAGAATGTTCTGTGGTGACGTAGGCCAAAACAAATATGAAGAAGTGGACATCATTTACAAAGGTAAAGGCAGATTTTGTTGTCTGCAGTGTGATATTTAGCATGAGTTACACATGAATTATCATACTGACGATATTTAAGAGATTTTTCACTGCTGCTAAGGTGTTTATTCTCCCTGATAAAAGCTGTAATTGTCCAGTCATCCACATGTCATATATGGAAAAACTCAAGGACCACACAAGCACCAAGTCACACACACCATAGTTTAATCTGGGTTTTGTCCCTAACAATTAGGTTTTAAGAGATCTGGTTATAGAAATCCCCAAAAAGACACAAATAAACATCCAATTAAATCTGGTGAAGCGTATCCCATGTGTTTGTTCCTCGCCAAACAATACATCTGAAGATCCACGGCTTGTTTACTACATTTTGAAGTTGTTCTAAATAGAAAGACTTTAACAACTGTCTGTGAGTTGCACTAAATTTGTCAAATCATGGTTACAGGAGGCAACTATGGTTGGCGGGCCAAAGAAGGCTTCAGCTGCTACGACCGCAAACTCTGTCAGAACTCTTCTCTAGGTAAGGCCACTCTCTGCACCGCTTTCACACGCTTTGAGACCATTCAATAAAAAAACACAAAGGAGATTAACCTGGTGGATTACAGATATGTTTTGTTGCATTGAGAATTTTAGTTATGGTGACAATCTGACTCATCATTTGTGTCTAGATGACATCTTGCCTATCTTTGCCTATCCGCACAAGTTGGGTAAATCAGTGACAGGAGGATACATCTACAGAGGCTGTCAGATGCCCAACTTAAACGGACTCTATATCTTTGGAGATTTCATGAGCGGGTATGTGTTTTGGTCTTTTTCTAAACCTTTAATTCTGTTTTGACACATTTTTTCCCATCCCTTCAGACACAGGATCCAATGTGTCTGTGCAGTGATAGTTGGAATAAATCCGCCTCATTGTTAATATGATCTCATGTCCCAAAAATCTGGGCGTTTTTTTTTTTTTTTCTCTCTGCAAGCTGCATGCTGATCAAGGCCAAAATACCCAGAAAAATGAAAATGTGAGGACTGTACTGGCTCTGAATCAGCCATATTTGTGTTGCAGGCATAAAAATACACCATGGCAGCACTCCTGGAGTGCATTTCAAAGTAAAAGCCCAATGTGTTTTTTTCTGCGGCGAGACTACTCATTTTTATATTGCTTTTGTTTCAAAGTTGTTTCCTGAACAGTCATTTGGTGAATTAGTTGCCAGTTGCACAACTTTTTTTTCTGGCAGGACCAACCTCCAAAACTGGTGTAACACTGAAAAGTGACCCTGATATGTTTAAAAATGTACCATATTTTATGTGTATATCACAGACCCGTTTTACCGATTAATATATATAAATATATGTAAGTAACATAAGTTATGCAAGGTATTTAATGTGTCATTTGTGCTCATGAGCTGCTTCTTTCTGTTCAGGCGTCTGATGTCTTTGAAGGAGAACGTCAGCACAGGTGAATGGCACTACAATGAGATCTGCATGGGAAGAGACCAGACCTGCAAGTTCCCCAAACTCATCAACAGTTACTACAAATACATCATCTCTTTTGCTGAGGACGAAGCAGGTAATAGGTTTAACTTTTGTTACAGGGAAAGAACAACAATAACCACAACACCTGGAATTACCACTTCTGTTCCTACACTTAAATTCTGTAATTAAAAGTACAACATCATGAAGTGATGAGGCTGTATACGTGAGGCTGTATAATTCCGGTTTTAATTAGGGTTATGTACGGTGAAATGGAATGATTTAGGTAAGGGGTTTGTTCCTGTATTTTTTGTGTATCAGAGTTCTGCATAATACTAAATAAGTGTGAAAATTCGCACATTTCTGAGGAGTTAAAAAGACCGAGGAGAGATTTATGCTAGATGTTTAATCTGGTTTGAATTAAAGCGACTGCTGATTTACCAGCGAGAGTGTTGCACACATGCTGTGCTGGCCTTAAATAATCTCTTTCTTCCCTCTGAGAGTGACGTGGAGGAGATTTAAGTCGAAAAGTTCAAACAGAGTCCAAATCCTGTCTCTGTATAAACACCTTTTGTAACACGTTATGTGTCTCTCTCTTCTTTCCTGTTTTGCTCCATTTCTACCTCTCCTTCTCAACCTTTTGCTCTTTTCTCAATCCATACTGGTAAATATCTGCTCCCTCCTTCTTCCTCCTCCCTGCAGTTCATCTTCTTTTTGTTTCTTGCCAAAGTTTTTTTCTCTGTTTTATAAATAGCAGTGTGTCTTTTTTGGCCATCTACCTCAGTCTCTCTGTCTTTTTTTCCTCTGTCTGTTTTAAAGGTGAACTGTATTTCTTAGCCACCGGTACCCCAAGTGCCACAGCCAGAGGGGGAGTCATCTATAAGATAGTGGATCCATCAAGGTAGACACTGCACATTTCTTTGTTGTAAAATATCTCATTCACAGTGTTACCATGCATATATTTTTTGATCTTAGTGATCAGACATTACACATCAGTATTTATCAGCTTGTCCTAGGATGAGCAAAATAATACAGTTACTCAAGTAAAATTTGAGTTAATTGTGCCAAAAGATTGCCAATGACTGTCTTATCCCATTTTTTAGTATTTCTGAAAAAGGCAAAAGCCAATCTACTTGAACTTTACTAGCATTTAGACTTCTCCATCAACTTCAGTATGTTATCTTAAATACCCAGTAGTAAAATCAGACAGTAACAGAATACAACTTTTTGACCAACAGCTACATCAGTATTAAAATATTAAATGCTACAACTGTGACACAAATCTTTGAAACTGTTTCTTAAAACTGCAAAAGAAAGCCAAAGATCTGAACTATAATGTTTTTTTTATTATTGACAGACTTATATCAGTTATTACAGGAATAAAAAACAGTTGTTGTGTTAATTGAGCGGTACATGTTACAACATGCTGGGTCAAAATGAATTAATATGAGCTTTCCATCTTCAAATTAACTGTCGAGCGGTTGTTCCAATCGAAAAGATTATTTTAAATCTCAGTTACTTGAAGTTTCTGTGAGGAACTTTTTGTGTTTGTTGATTTTGGCGCCCTCTCTGGACAAAGTGGTAAGCCTTTTATTATTGCTGATCATGTCTCATCCGTGTGAAAGTGGTGTTAACTAAAAAAATCAACTTTTGTTGTATTTCTAAGGTAAAAAAAATGATCATTTATTATGTAAATTTGCTATGGAGAAAGTAGCCAAGGCTCAGCTTGCCTTCCCTTCACAGCAGCAACAGTTGTTATAAATTGATGTTACGAAATTGTTGGTCTTGTTAAGGACGGTCATATTGATTTTGTGTGGCACAAAGATGCGTCTCTGTTCATGTCAATCCCTTTTATAACCAACTAAAAACTCCTCACCGGAGCTTGAATATCTCAAAAAATGTGACATCTTTAATCCTGTGTTGATTGTATCTCTTATTCATGCAGACGAGCACCACCTGGAAAATGTGGCATCAAGCCTGCACCTATCAAAATAAAAGGAAAACTGATTCACTTCCACCCAAAAGAAGGTAATGGAAACTGTATGGTGATACATTTTGTGTGTTTCATTACAGAACAATCCACTTATCACAGCTCTGATCACTCAGTGTAAGCCAAATTATAACATTAATCAGTCTCATCAACTTATCTGATGTCTTTCTTTACTCTTTCTTTTTCAGAGTTTGTAATTAACAAGAAACCAACCACTACACCTGTACCCAGGAAAACCACCACAACAAAAACACCACCAAAAAGAAAGACAACATCCATAAAAATTATAAAACCACCAATGCCAACGAGAAAATCAATAAGAAAAACATCAGTTCTGCTGCCAACAACAGCAACAACAACAACAACAACAACAAGAAAATCTCCACTAACACCAACACCAGCCGCAGAAACAACAAGAAAAACAACCATACAGACCACGAGAAAACCAACAACAAGAAAAACACCACCACCAACAACAATACCAACAATTAAAGCAACAACAACAATAAAAACACCTCCAGCGACAACAATAAGTCCAACCACCATACCAACAACCGTCCAGAGGTCCACGGCAACAATCCCGGCCAGAACCACACCCACTGGTAGGCCTACTAGCGCACCCGTTAACTCAGCCAGCTCTGTTCATTACCTACATACTAAATCAACTCCCCACACAACTGTTCAGTCAACATTGAGCTCTCTAAATGAACCCAGCAGCAGACCAGTGCACACCTCAGTACGGGGAGAAGCCACCAGTCTTAAACTGGGTGGTTTCACCTTTTGTGCTTATTTTCTGTTGCACATACTCATCGCTGAGTAGCTTTTTAAAGCAGTTCAGTGCGATTTTCTTTTCTTTTACTTAGCCACTTGGGTAAAATCACTGAGCTTTTCGATCAAAAACAGAAATTCAATATTACTTAAAAGTTGTTTCATGGATCGTCATAACTGCTCTTTGCCACAAGCTCTGAATAATTTATGAAATATCACAATCTAAGTTGGCAGCTAAAATTGAGTTAACGTACTGTAAAAGTTGCAATTTGGTTTATATCAAAAGCTTAAAAGATGAAAACTATCAAAGCTATTTAATTGTAATTTTAATCATTTCATGTTGTATTGAGTGCATATTTTGAGTATGAAGCACAAAGTGCAGTAAATAGAAACAGCCTCAGAGATAGGCCTACCTTAAAAACAAACAACATAAACCTGTGAACAAGAACTTGAAATCAAATCTTTGCACGTTTTATGAGATGCTTAATCTATAAGAACAACTAAACCTGTAGAAGTTTTCTCCAACTTAAATCAAAATTAGGTCTTCAATGTAACAAGGCAGTTAATGCAATTTAGTACTTGACCTTGACATTTCCAATTAGTCTTTGCACTTTATTTGTAACATCTCTGCACTGTAATGGAAAATTTTAATCAAGTAAAAAAACACATTAAATAAAGTAAATTTTCTCAAGGAAATCAAATTAGCATTATGTTCAATCATCTTGGTAGCTAAGTTTTTATTGTAGCATTTTTTTTTGTTACAGCTTTTGCTTATTGTTTGATTATTGCCTACATAAATCACGTAGACGGGGAGGGTGAGCTCTTTGCACATGCTTGTGTCAAACTCAGGTCCAGGCGAGTTAGCTGAAGCTGAATTTCTGCCTGCGTGTTATCCTCTGGCAGGTACCGCAGTCGAGAGCAGGGTAAACGGTAATTCTTCATGTGTTGAGTATTTGCACTACTTTGATTTAGTTCGGGTACTTTGGCTTTATTTATTTTTAATAAATGGTTCTGCAGCAGCTCCAGTTTGGACATTTGTCTTTTTTGTGTCTGTGTTTATGTCTTTTCTTTGCCCGTCTTTAAGGATAACATTACTTGTTTTACTTTGATTTTAAAAAACTTCTTTTAAACAACGTCTTTTAAACAACAGAATAGTTACACAAGTTTACTCTTTTTTTTTTTAACCATTTATCCAACAAGTTTCAGACATCCTTATGTTTACATGCTTTCCAAGTAATGGATTAATAATAGTCTACAACTGGAATTTTAAATCATCTAAACGCATTAGTTTGATTGAAATCGTACCAAATTAAAATCGTACTAAATTGAACTTATCGTAGTTAAACTAATGTACCTGGATAATGTGGTTGGGGATTGATTTCCCTCTTCTACGTTTTTTGGCTCAGTTGAACCAAAACCAGCCTACACACTATGAGCATACTCCAGTATTCACATGCCAGGCTTGGAGCTGAAAGTTGAATCACACAAACGTGTTGCTAGGAAGGCAGGCAGTAAACAAAACCTTGACATGCACACAAAAGATGTAAACTTTCCTATAGTACAAACAAATAGTGTTTTCATCATTAGACACATATCCCGTTACCCTCTTACCAACATGTTTTTATATGTAATAGTACAGTGAGAAGAAGACCGTACAGTCTATGGAGACAACTGAACCTGAAGGGAGACATGTGGCCACCTACCGTAGCAGAGGTGGACTTGCTTCTGTCAATAATCCTGTTCTCGCCCAGTGCATGCAAACTGGGACATTAACAGTAGTCCAGTTAAACCACCTTATCGAGCTTGACTTGACTGTGCATGTAAATGTACTGAGTGACTCTCCATGCAGTTTCATACTGATCTTGTAAAACCCAATTACCATGAGGGGAACTGCATCAATAGAAAACCATTAGGAGGATTTTTGTTATCTCAGAATAGCTTTTTGCACTTTTCTAGTCTTTGTGTGATACTAAGCTAACTTGCAGAAATAGTTTCATATGTACATGAGAGTTTTGCTTTGCATCTAACACTTGCTTAAAAATTAAATTAACATATTCTCCAAAGTGATCTTGAAGGGGGAAAAACTAAAACGTATTAGAACAACTAAAACTAAACACAAATTCACATTTATCCAAATAAAGAGGGTGATTCTGTCTCTCCCTCAGGTTATCGAACTACCATCATGACTGCAGCCTTCCCAAAGATCGCTCATATTGCCACCGCATCTCCAACCAGGAGTTACGGGAAACCCCTCCAATACCCCAAAAGTACCACCTCCCAGCCTCTACCCACACAGCAACCCACTTTGACCGCTACTCCACGGCCGCCATATTGGATCCAGAAACCTACAACATCAAGCTTCAAACCCCAGAGACCACCATTAAACACGACGCTGCCTAAATCTCAGGAGGAGAGGCTGTGGCTGGGTGAGAAGCTGCAAAGCGTCGGAGAAGGTAATCAAATATTTAAAAGACCACAAGGTAGAGAAAGAGGCCGCGGTTACAAGAGAGGAAGAAGACTCCGAGCCGGCTCAGTGCGACTGGTGAGTCTTGATGGTTTAACAGATCGAGGAAGGGTTGAGATCTTCATCCGTGGAGTGTGGGGAACAGTATGTGACGACCTCTTCAACAACAAAGCAGGGGCCGTGGTGTGCAGACAGCTTGGCTACAAGACTGTGTTGGCAGTGATGAAGAGAGCAGCTCTGGGGGAGGCAGACAGGAGCGTCAGGATCCTGTTGGATGACGTGGAGTGTGAGGGGGATGAGGGATCACTGCTGGAGTGCAAGAGATCCAGAGTTGGGAAACACAACTGCACACATGGGGAAGATGTAGGGGTGATCTGTGGTTAGCACAGAGGGGATAAGGAAAAAGAAAAATATAGGAAGAGGAGGAGAAGATGACGATATCACAAAGAGGAAGTGACAGGACTAAATGTAAGAGGAGGAAGGTGTACGAGGGCAGTTTGAAGGATCTCCAAGAATGCATACTTTACCAAAAATTGCTTTTTTCTCCACATTTGTAAGTTTCACTTATTGCAGTTTTCCTCCTTGTACTGCTTAAGGTGAGGAATAAGGAAAAAAGAAAAGAAATTTTCTTCATTTTTAATCCTCTATGCCTCTACACTCACTGGCCACTTTATTAGGTACACCATGATAGTAACGGGTTGGACCCCCTTTTGCCTTCAGAACTGCCTCAATTCTTCGTGGCATAGATTCAACAAGGTGCTGGAAGCATTCCTCAGAGAGCTTGGTCCATATTGACATGATGGCATCACACAGTTGCTGCAGATTTGTCGGCTGCACATCCATGATGTGAATCTCCCGTTCCACCACATCCCAAAGATGCTCTATTGGATTGAGATCTGGTGACTGTGGAGGCCATTTGAGTACAGTGAACTCATTGTCATGTTCAAGAAACCAGTCTGAGATGATTCCAGCTTTATGACATGGTGCATTATCCTGCTGAAAGTAGCCATCAGAAGTTGGGTACATTGTGGTCATAAAGGGATGGACATGGTCAGCAACAATACTCAGGTAGGCTGTGGCATTGCAACAATGCTCAATTGGTACCAAGGGGCCCAAAGAGTGCCAAGAAAATATTCCCCACACCATGACACCACCACCACCAGCCTGAACCGTTGATACAAGGCAGGATGGATCCATGCTTTCATGTTGTTGACGCCAAATTCTGACCCTACCAGCCGAATGTCGCAGCAGAAATCGAGACTCATCAGACCAGGCAACGTTTTTCCAATCTTCTATTGTCCAATTTCGATGAGCTTGTGCAAATTGTAGCCTCAGTTTCCTGTTCTTAGCTGAAAGGAGTGGCACCCGGCGTGGTCTTCTGCTGCTGTAGCCCATCTGCCTCAAAGTTTGACGTACTGTGCATTCAGAGATGCTCTTCTGCCTACCTTGGTTGTAACGGGTGGTTATTTGAGTCACTGTTGCCTTTCTATCAGCTCGAACCAGTCTGGCCATTCTCCTCTGACCTCTGGCATCAACAAAGCATTTCCGCCCACAGAACTGCCGCTCACTGGATATTTTTTCTTTTTCGGACCATTCTCTGTAAACCCTAGAGATGGTTGTGCGTGAAAATCCCAGTAGATCAGCAGTTTCTGAAATACTCAGACCAGCCCTTCTGGCACCAACAACCATGCCACGTTCAAAGTCACTCAAATCACCTTTCTTCCCCATACTGATGCTCGGTTTGAACTGCAGGAGATTGTCTTGACCATGTCTACATGCCTAAATGCACTAAGTTGCCGCCATGTGATTGGCTGATTAGAAATTAAGTGTTAACGAGCAGTTGGACAGGTGTACCTAATAAAGTGGCCGGTGAGTGTATTTGTCTCTTGAATCTACTCAACCATGTGTAACACTCTGACAGGAATTATTTTAGAGATTATCGACCCATGAATCATGAGTTATGAGATGATTGTAGTGATTGTGTTTGTGGAAACTAACAGCTTGGACTTGTGAACAAAAACACAGACATTTTTACTTGTTACTTTTCTTCCGTAACTGAATTGTAAACCAGTACCTCCAGGAAGCCCAGTGCCATGTTCCCATAAGACCAACTAGTTCCTGGGCCTTTCTCGTGATCTGGCAGTGTAGGCCAATGACAGCAACAAATCCCCAGATTCTCCTTGCACATATTCAACAGCCTTCAATCAGGGCTGTACGACTATCAGATTTTTTAAAAATCATAATTATCATGGCTTAAACTTAAACTAAAACTTAAGTAATAACCATATTGTATTAACAGACAACCCTAACAAAACAACACTATCTGTTAGATTAAGGACAGGCAAGACAAGAGTCAAGCAACACATAAGGTCATTAGATTAGATCAGAATAGATTATTATTGATCCTTTTGGAGGAGTCTCTCAAGGGAATTTAAAACTTTTCACTTCATTTTTATACAAAATTGATTTAGATACATCACAACACAGTGAGGTTGCAGTGAAATTAGACACCCTCGGTTCCAACAATCACAGAAAAAATGGCAAAAATCCCGGAGGTGTTATTTAAACACAAATACATCTTGTTGGGTCTCACTCTTGTTTGAACGATTCCTGCATTCTCTTTTCGTTCTGTTTCTGGTAGTGAAGAAATTCAAGTGTAAGTTTCTCATTTGATGTTTGTAATGTTGTATCATTAAGCGTTTGAGATGAGGTTTGGAACATTAGGATGGATCCAGAACTATCAGCATGGACTGAGTGAATATAAGAGGAACTTTTTATACTTTATTTTCATACTCTGGTTGTACATTTTCTTTTTTATTCTTTATGGAAATTTTTGGAGCCACACAGAACAACACATATCCTGTTGAGGAGTCTATGTTCTAGGAAAATATGTGTATTTTCATAATGCATCATTTTAGCAGGTTTATTTCTGAAGAAGCTTTCATACTTTGCTTTTAAATACCTTTATGAATGTAGTTTGAGAGAAAAAGGATCTAAAGTTTATTATTTGTTTAAAAAAATGCTGGGCATTCTGAATGGTGAATGTAATGATGTTTCCAGTGTTATATTGAGCGTTAAAAGGGCACAGTGTTTGGTATCTGTATAAAGACTGACTGCAAAATGACCTTGTTGTCTTTCTCTGTTATTCTTACAGGTTTTTTTTTAAACATCCTTAAGCATGCTTAAACTTTTTTCAAGCACAAATACTTAAACTTTCAAATGATGAAATTATTGATTTTGACAAATATCTGAAGTCTTACCCTTGAAAACCTTGTCAGGGGTTTGTAGTATTTTAATGACTGATCTCAGTTTGTGCATGATAATAAAAAAGTCCTGTGGTCATTCATAGAGGAGTCCCACAAGGCTCAGTGCTCGGACCATTTCTTCTAACTTTATCTCACCACTAACTCCAGCAAGCCTTTTTGGTCTGTATACAAGGGTTCAACCAACATGGCAGTTCACTATTTATGCGACTTGTGACAGTTTTGATATGCATGTCAGAGTAAAGCTCCAAGTCTCTGACTTGAACTGCCTGAATTGAAACTATTTTGTTCATAAACGGGGTCTTTTTTCATAGCTACACATTTAAAGTCTTTAGGGTCATTACCTCATAAACACATTACATCAACTTTTGTAATTTGTCAGACAACTTAAGTGTCGTTAATATCTCAGTTAAGATTAAATAGCTTTACATGGTGACAAGAAGATGATATGATTTTAACAAATTTAACCATTCTCTCATTCCTCCTCTTCAAGATTTATTGGGCTACAGACCAGCGTTAAAGGTGGATGCTGCCACCTACTGCATTGTTTGCAACACAGTCAGAAACAGTAAGCCAGACATTGCACATGTTTGTTGAAGAAAGTAATGGAAGTGACATCACAGTGAATCACGTATGGTGGCTGATTGGAACAACATCTAGCTTCACTGGAGCAGAGGATGAGTTTGCTGGTGGGCATGTTGTTGTTTGCAGAGGCAGACTGAAGATGCATTGACCGAAACTTTTCAATCAATGCTGCAATGCTGATATCAAATTTTTTTTTTCCCTCCAATATTTCTAACAGAGGTCTGTGTGATCAGTAGAATTCCAGGGTTTATGCTATTCAGGATTTAACTTTTCACTAAACAGCTGTAATAAGTTGCGCAGACATGGACGTCACTATCCTCAGGAAATACTCTTGGTTGACCACCACACCCCACAGATACCTGATTGATATTGACATCTGTAGAATTTCGTAGCTAAGTTGACACTGTTTACCACCATCTTCCATTGCTTTAGGATCAAGTGGACAGTGGTCAGTTTGGCCACCCTTGACCAGTCTCTAACAACCCAGCTGCATAGTGCATACACAGTGCAATGCCTTGTGTGCTCTGACAGCTTGCTATATGAAAATCTGTTTGTTTTTTTTTTAAGAATTTGAGCTCCAGCAGTGTTTCTAATGAGTCTGTTACACGCCAGCCTTTGCTTCCCACACTCACAGTCTTCTCACTGGTTCATCAGTTTTCCTATCTTGGATCACTTCTGGTAAGTACTGACCATTGCACATCAGGAGCACCTAACAATAGCTGCAGTTCTGGGGGTGCACTGACCCTGCGACCCTGACTGTATCCATTACAATTTGGGCCTCATCATTTTTGTTCTCACACCTTACTTAAAACATTTTCCTGCTTCCAAAACATCATCTACGAGGACAAAATATTCACTCGCTGAGAGGTGCCAGTGTTTAGATATAACCCATGTTCAGCAACATTTTGCCTCATTCTTGCTGAAATTAAGGGGTTTAATCCAGTATGCACCAGCTGAGAGCAGATCTGTGAATAAACCACTGCAAAAGAACATCATGCAGTACCAACTATCATCACAAGAGAGAGCCATAAGCCTTTCCAGTTTTCATAGCTGCTGCTGACCCCGATTTATAGACGACAAAACATGCTTGTCTGTGTACTATGTATATATTAACAGTGATACAAATGAGCGAATGCAGTTAAATGCTTTTGGCCACATATGGAAACTGCATTTTTGCTTCTGTCAAATTCAAATGTGCAAGTAGGCTGAATGATTTCGATGGTTGTGTGTATGCTGATTCCTTCTCCACAGCTTTGACTCAAGCTTGAAAAGAGCATTTCTGTCAGAACTGCTGCGTTGACATTGACATACAGTAGAAATTAGAGCAGAGAAAGGAGACTGGCGCAGTAAATGTAGATTTGTGATGAAAATTTATGCCAGCAGATTGTGCTACTTATGACAGTTACATCTAATGGATCTTTGTCCGATTGAAGATAATGAACATTCCTGAACTGGGACAAAGTCGAAAGTGAAACTCCTTTATCTCATATAAAGAGGATGATTCCAACATCCTTAAGTCTAGACACCAAAATTAACTGGAACTACCGTCAGAGAGAGAAAAAGAAGGATGAAAATATGAAAGAGAGGGAGGTCTGAACAAAAATAACTGAATCAAGCAGCTCTTAGTGAAAACTGCACACTGACTCAAAAAAAAAAACATGAAAGCCTGATCATTGTATGCCTGCTTGAACAAACACACATAGACACAGACACACAAACACCCCCTGGTGTCTTGTCTTTTGTTCTTAATTTAGCGCTCTGTCTTCCACGCCGTCTCTTAATTTCTCTGCTAATCATGCTCTGTGTTTCCTCTGTTTCAGTGCTGTGTCTGAATGTTTGAAATGAGGAAGGGAAGAGAGGCAGAGAGGACCAAAACAGATGAAGAAAAGAGAACAGTTCATGTCTAATATGCGCATTGATGCAGCAAACTTTGGAAATACGCAAAAAGAAACATGTTTATGCTGCTTCCCTGCCTCTGTATATGCCTCTGCGTGCTGCTAGAAATGGCTGAGTCAGTATTTCCTCATTATCTATCCGCCTGCTCTTTCTAGCTTATTTATTAAACTCTCTCTGCCTCTTTTTTTTTATTTTTTATAAAAGTAGGCATAAAATCCCATCACATAAAAAGATAAACTCCTGCACCATTTAACATCTCTGAAAAATGTATAAGGATTAACTGCTGCATCATTTCTGCGCTGTTGTACACTGGGCCTTTTTTTTTTCTTCACTTGAACATATGTCATATTTCTCTTTCACCATCACACCCCCTATAAGATAAGATAAGATAAGATAAGATAAGAAGAACTTTATTTATCCCTGAAGGGAAATTCAATTCTGTTGGTATGTTACTAGCTTGGGATATTAAAATCACAGTAATAAAGAGTCAAATAGGAGTCAAATGTTACCTGCAACAGCTGGTAGAGACCAAAACCAGAGCAAATTCAGTGCACATTTTACTTAGGGTTGACCAGGTGATGTGGTACGAGACGTCAGACAAATAGTTTTCCTCTAAATCTGGTTGATGAGTAAACTGTTTTGCAAGAATCCCCAAATACCGAAGCAAAAAAGTCTAAAATCAGAGGTTAAAAAAGGTCCAATGTGACCGGTTTGCAAGCTGAGGAATTCATTAATTACTTGTTGATGAACACAGAGATGGTGTTCACAGTGTGTTTCTACTACCTCAGAGGAACCAAAATAAACTGATATTACAATTTTAACAAGTACTGAAGACCAGCTATGCATATAAAAGATAGCATTCGGTAGATTCCCTTTTGGTCCCACCAAGTTGTCTCTGAGGCATTCAGGCAGACTTGGACACAACACAGGTAGACAGAGAACAAAAGCAGCCTCCATGGTACTACGTCACGCTTATGCTTGTAGAATTAAGACCAGGCAGGATTAGAAAAACTCAATTTCTAATCAGCAGTCAAAGAGAGTTTCTGCTGCGAAAGCCTTAGAAAGAAAGTAAGGCACAGATATCCAGCATGGTAAGATGTTTTTCTCTGCCCCATTTGCAGGAGCCTTTGAAATGGAAAGTGCTGTTATGTTGACTTGATGTGACATATTTGGCACCGGAATGCATTTGGCATTCAGCCCTTAAATAGATGAATGATGCAGCAGACACAAGAGAGACAGAGATTTCACTGGGGGGGACGTGAGACAGATATTCTGTGGGCATTGCCATGACAGTTCATATACCTGTTAGCCTCATTTTCTTGACAGTCGACATAGCATGTAATAGAGCCAAAAGGAGACGTTAGAAAGGTGTCACCGCTGGTATAAAGCAGCTGCCTTTTTCACTCTGCTCTCTTACGTGGATATATTTTAGTTTTGTAAAAGAAAATGAATGTGCAGCAGTTTCATGAGCAGAGACTCAAAGCATTTTGACAAATTATCAATTTGTCACAGTCAAACGGTCGTGACATTTCTGAATATATAATAAGGCTTCAATATCACTCTAATGGTCCCGACACACCAGGAGCATTTTTTTTGTGCGATTATTTTGGACATCAATCTTGTCGAACCCATATCCTGTCAATACAAGTGTTCACATCAGCGATGTTTTCCCGTCCTGCGATATTTATTTTTTCGTATCACGGTCGAATTTTCTAAAGTTTCACATACTGTGTGTCCACTTCTGACCAATCAGATTTCGTGTTGTTGCGTCAGATTCACCGATACATCCAACATGGCCGTCCGGCTGATTGTTTACGTGTCGGAGAACAGAGTGCTTTTTGATAAAAGACACAAATTTTACAAAGATAACAACCTGAAGGACAACTTGTAGAGAGTCATAGCGTCGGATTTCTCATATGACGATGGTTTGTGTGCTTTAACAGTTTGCTAAACATCTTTGTTTTAACTTTCATCTGTGCTAAGTAACTTTAGATCGTAAGCTAACCTGTTCAGATACAACATACCATATGTATTTTCACTGTCTCAAACTCAATCGTGTTGCTGTCACAGCACCATTAGGTTTCAGTTGTTACCTTACGTTTATGGATTATAGTTTAATGTGCTTATCTGGTACTGGCCCCGACTCAGTACATGCTATCATGACAGACAGTCATCTCAACACTAGTGTCTAATCAGAACTGAAAAACACTCAGTCTGCTGTCGTGTCAGTCTTCTCGCTTCCACCTAGTTTTTTGCGTCATTCCCAGTGTGTAAGGACCTTAAAAAAGGTCTTGTTGACTTCTTAGTATTTCAAGAACTGAAATTGGATATCACTCTTCACAACCTATAAGCCGTGTCTGCCGGACAGAGTCAACTTCAGCTTCTTGATTTCAAGACGTTTCCAGGGCAGAGGAGATAGGAGCCAAATCCAGACAAACTGGTAAAACTCGTTTTGATCAAAGGTTCTCAGACACTCAGACATGAGCCCAGACATAGGCTGAGGCTGGAAGTTAAAACTGGGAAATCAATGTCAAATGGGCAGACAGGTAATTTAAAATGCCAAAAGGTCAGGCCTGGTTCAATAACCAGCATGTAACAAGAGTAAATTCCACAAGGACTTGACTGTTGCCCCGCTGTTCCACCTCGCCAGATAGGATATAGAGTACAAAAGCAGAACACAGGGATGCGATGGCAGCGCTTTCAAGATGAGCAAGGCCTATATCACCCGAGTAATCTTGTGACCCCTTTAAAATTGCAAGTCTGCAACAGCTTTGCCAACCAAGCCTTTGCGGTTTATATTAGTGTGCAAGTATATGTCATGTCACACTGCATTACAATGCTGTAAAAGTGCAAGAGCTCCATATACACCCAATCTCAGACATACGCAGCTCTGTGACGTCCTGCCGTTTCTGCAAAACAGCGATCCTGTCTTGTCTAGTAACCCCTCTGTTACTACGTCTGAAACATTCATGTAGAAGTTGAGATATCACAGTGGAGTAATTATTGCTCCTCTAAATAGCAATTTACAGGGATTTGTATCTTGTTAGTCTTGACTGAGTCTGATTATCCTGTGTGCTTCTCTTTTTCTGAGCTAGTCAGACCTATCAACCCCGCTCCTCAATTCAAATGGTATTTCTTTGTGTTTTTCACTTCTATTGTTGGACAATTTTAGTCATTTGTCCTTTGCTTAATAAAATCACACAGTAAGCCTTTTTCATTTTCTTCTGAGTCTACACATGGGTCCTTTCTTTGAGTTCTTCAATGCACAACCAAAGAACTAATTATGTCCCAAACAGTAAGCTCTACCATATCTGCCGGAGCTTCTTGCCAAATTAAACTGCATGCTTTCATTTGGTGTGATGGAAAATCTGAGCCTCCTCCAGACTTTACTGCAGATTTCCTTGTTTGCCTCATGTTGCATCCTTCTGGTCCCCACAAAAAAATACTAAAAACTCAAAAGTGTGGTCTGAAAAGTAGAGGTTCAACATGTCAGTCATTCAAAGACACATTTAAAGTGCTGATAAGATTGTCTGAATTTTCTAGACAAGAAAATGCAAAGCAATTCAGAGCCATGGCTCACTTCCAGTTTCTTAGTCTCGACTGCCAAATTCCCTCAAATGCCATGATCAGAGACCTGCTATCTTTGGCTGCCTCGGATGCTTCTTAAGGCATATGGTGAGAACAGATCTATTGAAGGAGTTCGTACAAAACATCAGATCATGGAAGCTTCTGGATGAAAATATAGCAGAATTTAAAGCACTGATTGATATATAATACTGACCATGATATTTTTGCTGAACTATTGCTAGATTTCATTTGGCCTTGATAAGATTTACAGCCCAAACTGGTTTAATCTTGGACTTTATTGACATCAGCAAGCGTAGCCTTGAGCCTCAGTCTGCTCTTTATTGATATGACAGTTTTTTTATTTCTCTGCACCAGTGATGGCCTTGCCCGGAGGTATTGTGTGACTGGGTTGTCCATCTGTCTGTCTCTTTGTCTGTCCGACTGTCTCGTTTTTGTCAGTGTAATATCTCAAGGACACCTCAAGGGATTTAATTTTTGTTCAAATTTGGCACAAATGTCCTCTGGGACTCAGTTATTAGATTTGTGTGGTGAACACTCAAGGACCAGGGTCACGGACGCCAAACATCTGTGCCATTTTCTTCTAGATTCAATAACTCAGGAGCTCCAAGAGAATATTAGTTTAGATTTGGCAAAAAAAAGTCCACTTTCCAGTAAAAAATAAGTGTTTGAATTGTTGATGGTCAAATTTATTGGTAACTGTGAACTCAAAACAGACTTTTTGGCCATATTAAATATATATATTTTTACAGACAAACAAACAACTGCAATCTTTTGAGGAGTGGATGGATTGGTACCATTCTGGTGACCTCTGACCACCAATTTTACTCTGTTTTAAAGGTCTCTTCAGACTTGGTCATGGTTATTACACAAAACCATTAAGTTTCACCTTCCATGACACCTTATACATTTTTCAAACTGTAAATGTACAAACTGTAACTTGACTAATTTGTTGGGGCATTTAAGCACAGGACAGTGATACCTATTTATTAAATTAACTCTCACAACACACTTCTGCTGAGCTAGTTACCAGAGAGCCTCGCACTGCAAACACTGGTGACCCAGGTGAGCTTAATTTTTAATCACCACCAGCTCCACAATTTGTGAGCCAAAAAAAAACTACACAGACTGGATGCAAGGTTGTTATGGAAGATATGCTTCCTGTATCTGTTGAGGTCTGCTGCTCTCAGACCATTAACCAGTAAAACACAAATGATACACTGAGAGAGTGAAGAAAAATACAAGTTTCCCTAGTAACCCATTAATTCTATCATGTAGTAATACAGTAGTTGTAACAAGTAAATGCAACTTATCACTAATCTATTTTCAGCAACTTGACTAACACTGGTCCTCACAAAAATCCAGAGTAGACTTGTCAGTGGCAAAGACATGTTTTTTTAATGGGGTGGCCAAAATGGGGGCAATGACTTTCTTAAAGTCAGCAAGGCATAGTTAATATATCATGGGCTTCCCCCAACATAGAGAGGCTTTCATCACAATTCATGCCTATTGTTATTTCTGATACTTTTACTTCTATTCACTGCGCTCTCCTCATTTTATCCTTTAATTTGCTGGACTTATGCTCCGTTCCAGTTACCTCAGAAGTCGTATGTCGGAGCTGGGAATGACGCTACACCCGAGTTGACGGCGTTCCAGTTAACAAGTCGGAAAACCAAGATGGACGCCTACAGTTAACCATTGTTAGCTGTTGTTTACAATTGTCTGCTGTCGCTAGCCGTTGTCAGTCGTTGATAGCGGTTGTTAGCGATACCAGTTGTAAACAATGCATCACACAGTTTTTTACTTTTACAAACACCATAGCACAGTGTTCACAGTTAGACGTTTAGCAGTACAACATATACCACTTCTTTAATTTCAAGCAAACAAAACAGATAAATAATACATTACGAGTGCTTTCACTGTTTCTCTTTACTGTTGATGCACTGCGCTGCCATCTTAGATTATGACGTTGTTGTCAAGTTGGGGTTGGTGAGGATTGCCCAACTTTCTGAGAAATACGACTTTACGGGGGCGTTCCAGGTGAATTTGCGACTCGGAGCGCAGAAATACCGACTTCTGATTACAACTGGAACGCAGCATAAAAAGCTGCAAAAGTATGCATACTCATCACTTTTCATTTTCACACACTATTTTTACGCCAGTATACTGATTTACAGGAGGAATACATATGTGCAACAAAATGGTTTAGAAGGCTTCGTAAAAGTCATAACAGTTGGATCTACTGTGGATACACACACACACACACACACACACACACACACACTTGAAAAATTCACGAGATGGCATAGGCTAGTCTGTCTTTGAGAACTGCGTAGATGTAATCCAGCTGATGCTCATCTTAAATAAGTTCACTGAGATAAAACTAGGATATCATATATAACTTTCTCCTCCCAAATAGCCACTCTCTCACACACACAGCAAACACACATATTCGTGCAGACACACACCCTTCCCATCTGGCTGTCAGCACAGATGGTGGCACAGGGTGATGCTAGAGGCCAAAAGGACAGCTCTTACCAGCTACACACTCACACTCTCTCACATAGATGTGCAAACCACAAACACACACTGGACAATATAATGCACTTCCATATCATAGTTTACACATGTTGTCACAGACGTTCAGTATGTGGGAATAGAACCACTCAGACACATTAAATGCACATGAAACATGGGGTCTTTTCTCCTGTGTTCACTCTTGTATCCCTCTACTTCACACAAACACTCTTTCCTCCTCTTGTGTGTTTGTCTGTGAATGCATGCATGTGTGTTTACAGTCACACATGAACATGCACTACTTATTCTCTCTGTTCAATCTTTCATTGATTTGCAGAAATAGAAAAAAACAGGTTTTTTAATGCAGCCCATGTGTGTGTGCTCTGTGCACATTGCTGAATGCGCAACAAAAACCTTGCTGTAGTTCTGTTATTTAAGCTGGATGTTCCTGACAGCCAGATGGAGAAAAAGGGGAGACTGTGTGTGTGCATGTGCATGTGCATGCATACGAAAAAGCGTGAATGTAATCTGAGTGTGTATTATTCATGTGGCAGGGTTATGAATGGTGTTCACATGTCCTGAGAGCTTTTACACTTCCAAGAGTCGGGCTAGTCTGTTCTGGAAGCTTCTCTTAGTGAGGAAAGGGTGAAAAAAGCAGTGAAGGACAGAGGAAAAAAGAGGAAGAGACAGAAGTGGAAATGTAGTGATGAAAAATGGGGGTGGGGGGGTGAGAGAGGTTGAGGTTGGGTGAGGCTCAAGGTAGAAAGAGAAGACGGAAGAGAGGATGGAGATTAAGGGGGGAGAGAGTGGAGGAGACAGAAGCAAGGAAGGACAAATTTAGAGAGAACAGGAGCGGAGGGGATGGGAAGGGAGGGAGGGAAATGAGGGAAAACACTGAGGGAGAGACAGAGAGAAGAGGAGGGGGAGGTGGAAGGGAAGAGGAATGCTGCATTTCAGTGATAGCACCGACAGAGGCTGCAGGAGCAGACAGAAAGATGGAGAAAAACGATGAGAGAGGTAGAAAATAAGAGAGGGGAGCAGCAGGATTCCCAGACAGGTAAAATATTAAACGGCTATAAAATGATATAAAGAATGTTTTTAATTTCTCATATTTCAGTGAAAGACTCAGAGGGGCCTTCAATGACAGGGGACACCAAAAATTTACTTAATATCATGGAAGAGTAGTCAACCTGTCCATATATCCATCCATCCATCCTGCTGTCCATCATTCCTCCCTTTAATCCTATAAGCTCCTCCTCTCACTTCACTCCATATCCATCGTACAATCATCTATCCATTCCACCCACACATACACACACAAACACACACACACACACATACAAGGAGGCTTTTTCTCCACAACCGCCCCCTCTTCTTCATCTTTCTCCTCCTCCCTCCGTATCTCCTCTGCTGTCACTTCCACAGATCCAGAGGGCATCTCCTTTTTTCCCCCCTCATTTTATTCATCTCCACACATCCTTCTCAGTCCCTCTTAGAAGGTCTCCTCTGTGGTTGTGTGTTTACAGTGAGCATTTATCATTTCTTTGTCTTTTTCCCCAGATTGTGAGCCAACAAGTGCTTGAAGAAGCAGCAAAAAAAGGTAAAGGCAGGATTAAAAAGAAGTGATCAGAACAGAGAAAGAAAGGAGAAAAGAAAACAACTGTCAGCCCACAAAGACAGAAAGCTTCTTGAAGATAATAGAGGGCACATGAAGCGAGAAAGTGTTTTTCTCTTTGCTTGGTCGTCCATCCACAGGTCTTTTCTATGACCGTCTCAGCAGGATGCAGAGGCGTGATTTCAGTGCTTGCAAAAAAAAACGACAAACAGACCCTGATGTGATGTTACAGAGTGAGAGGAAGAGGAGACAGAAAAATTAGAGGAACATTAGCAAGATTCTGCGAGGGGAGAAAGGGAGGAGAGAGAGAGAGAGAGCGGTATGAGTCAGAACACAGCGGCGAGAAGCGTGTGCGTTCTGCATGCAAGAGGTGAGGTGGATGAACAATGAGAGAGAGAGAGAGAGAGAGAGAGGGAGGGAGGGAGAGAGAAAGAGATGTAGAGGGGAAGAATTGAGAGGACCTGAACAGAATTGAGCAGCTGTTTGACCGAGGGAGGAGAGGATGAGGAGCAGACGCAGGGAGACACAGAGGCTGGGTGAATCAGCTTGCTAAAGATTTAGTTTGGAAGGTAGAGTTTAGAGACGGCTGAGGGAAGGGTGAATGAAGATTTGCTGAAGGCTGGACAGTGCATGGAAAAGAGTTAAGGGCAAGGATGAGGTTAATGAGGGAAAAAGCATTTGAAACGCTGAAGGGCAGAAAGTTCTGAGTGACAACAGGGCAGACATACCAAGAAGCTTCAGGAGGGATGAACACAGACAAAGCAGAGCCAAGAAAAAGCAAAACATAGCAATAGGGAGCAAATCAGGAACTGTCACAGCAGCATTTAGCGGGGAAAAAAAAAACACAGCGAGAGTAAAATCAACGGACCAAAAGAACATGTCATGCGACGCACAACGACAGGAACATGGAAACTTTAACTGTGACAGCAACACAGCAAGACATTCCTGTTAAATATTGATGCTGACAGGCCACTCTGAAAGGAGCCTGGCCCTTTCACCACCACAGAGGGGGGGACACGGAGAGAGGAGGCTGACTTTTTATCCGGGTGTTTTTATTTTTTATTTTTATTTTGCATAGGAACGGACGAGCGTCGGATGACAACCAAGTGTGGTCAAGTTGGAATGTTGCAACAAATTTAGAGAGGACTGACAGATTCGGCGAGACACTGCCTGCCTCCAGGAGGTTTTTCTCCTTTTGGCCAGCTGTGCTAATTCTTGGGGAAAGTGGAATGAGTACAGACAGAAGAAGTGCACTTTTTTTTGTGTGTGTGCGTTGGAAGAGGAAAATCTACATTTGAGAAATCCCTGCTCTCACAGCAAGACTAGAACAACCTGATTTTCTACAAGACAAAGGAAAAAGGTTGGCTGATGACTTTGGCGTCCTGTTTTGGGTTGACACATTGAACCTTCGATCACTGCCAGAGGTGAAGAGACAACTACTGAGGATCCTCTTTTTCTTCCCGTTCGACAAGGTGAAAATGCTCCAACTATCACTAAGAAAATGTGATTTTTTTCAGCTGTCATGGCTTCAGGAAATCCAACTGTGGATCTGTTTTGATGTGAACAAACAAGAAGGATCCTTTAAGTGAAAACAGGATGCGTATTTTAATTTTTGTCTCTGTAATAGATTGATCCGCAACGGGTGATTCTCCAACTTAATGTGATGAAGAAAAGCTGCCTTCCTCCAGTCTGATCTGATCCCTCACAACATCTCCACGGTCTCTATTCAGCTGCGGGGAAACCAGCTGCATGTTTGTGTATGTGCGAGTGTGTGTGGCTGCGTGGGGGGTGTAAGGACTGTCGAGGAGCTCGTCCGTATATGCTAGTGTGGGCGTAGAGGTGCGGGAGTGTGTTTATGCCGTCCCCGAGTTTCGAACCCAGCTGTGTCTGAGTGTGTTTTCAAAGCGTCGCCTGCAGCTGTGTGAGTGTCTGCGTTTGTTTGTGTGTGTGTGTGTGTGAGCGTGTTGCTCGGATTCAGCCCACCAGCGACAGAGCTGGACCTGAACAGCAGCAGTGAGAGGGGGGACAGGGAGGGGGAGGAGGAGAAGGAGAAGAAGAAGAGGAAGAGGGAGGTGAGAGGAACCAGCAGGACGGAGGACAAGAAGAAACTGACAACATGCTGGACTAAAGAGAAGAAAGAGAGGAGCTTCTGGCTGCCCCCCTGGTGCAATGTGTGGTGAGTACATGCTTCTGTGTTTGTGTGTGTGTGCGCTTATGACTGCCATGTGTGCATGTGTGTGAAGATAAGAGCATCATATCCCCTCAGGAGGTTCTCCAAGGTTAAAGGTTAAATGTCAATGAGAGGACTCAGGGTTCAGGGGTATTAAGATAGTTATGGTGAAATAAGTATGTCCAGTGGGCCTCATTATGTTCCACCAGTTCACGCATATTAATGTAGGTCACATGACACAGTGCCCATTTGGTCACATGACATCCAGCCTGGGACCCGTGTGTAAGTCAATCAAGCCCAAAGCAAATGGAGGCATGTTCACCCAACTACTCATCAGTTTGTTGTTGAGATGCAACACGCTTTTCTTTGCAACTGATGTCAGTCAAATTACTTAATTTCAGCTCCATATATTCAATACAGAGTTCATAAACCCTAACAAATAACACAACTCTTGACCGTAAATGATATTTTTGCACATTAATGCTTCTTAAACTCCAAAACAAGATCATTACTTTCAAAACCATGAAATTGAAGTCTGGACAATCAGAAATTTATTACAGGCATCTTTCCCAACGCTCACTGGTGCCTCTGTACGACTAAGAGGAAGACTTTTACTTGCTGTGAATTTTAAATCAGATGAGAATAGTATTGTCTCTGTAAGGAAGTGTTTGATATAATAGCTGCACAGTTATGCTCTTTCTTTTTATTGCTTTGCAGGATTTTTAGGGTAAAGAAGGTTAAAAATCTGAGCTTGTATCAGAAAAGAAATTTAGTTTACTATATGCCATCGATTTTAAACTCAAAATCTCAAGCAAAGTGTGTTTATCTAAAAAGAAACAGCCAGAGCTAAGCAAACAGAGCAACATAGTGTCTGTTACACTTTCTCCCTCACACTAATGCCCTGCCTCTCTCCTCCTGCTATCATAAGCACAGCACATATATGGAGTCAGTCTGCCTTACAGTAAGCACCCTCGGTCTCCCTTTCCCTTTCCGGCTCTTCCTCACGCTCAGGCACACGTACACACACCATAAAAACACACATGCACAGGCATGGAGGAAGCGAGGCTGTGGCTGAGGAGAACTGACAGTCGCTTCATGGCCGCTGGCCTGGTATTGTAGCAGCGCTGGCCAGCCGAGCCCATAATGAGGCTGTGGAAAGTTCTAGTGTCAGACGGATCTGGTTCCCACACCATCACCGTGTGCACCATCTCCGTTAGTGGGCGTGTGTGTGTGTGTTAGTGAGAGTGTGAGACACAGAGCAGGAAACAATGTTGATGTGTGGAAGTGATGTGCGTTTTTAAACCATTTGGTAACAGACCAGTGGCGTTTATTGCTTTATTGTCGCCTCAAACCAAAGCTCTCTTTATGTGCTTGTGTGTCATTGATCTCTGAAAAACCCCTGAGTGTCTATTGTTGCGAACAAAAAAAGCTGTAAGATTATTGATTGAGACTTTCTGTGGAGTCAATAACTCTACCAATCAATGCCTTCAATCAATGCTGCACTGCCTTCTTTCCTTGATCATTACTGTTTGAATGGGCTGATAGACACAGTCCAGCAAGTCACACAAATCTCAGTTCATTTATTCTGTACTTGACATTATTAGAATTTCATCTTGCTTTCCAATAATCAAAACTGGCTTGGAGCATGAGTGGGGTTGAGAAGGGCCGATTTCCTCATCTTAAGACATCAATGTAATAAGTCATTGGAATCATTACATTTACATTACAATCTCTGGGTTTATTACCATAAAATGCTGAAAGGAATTACTTCGCCTCTGTGTTGTTCCCTAAAAGGGATATTCCGGCGTAAAATTCAGTTAGACACCCCCTCGAGAGATGAATGTTGCTGACTGCTTGCTTCTCTACTTATACCAACTTTAGCAACAACTCCACGATAGCCATTCCCAGCGGTCTATGTCTCTATGCACACACCTCAACCAAAAAGCCACTCATAGGCACAAACAATGCTCAGAACAGCACCTAACTTCATCAACAGTACGTATAGGGGCACAGCCATGGTACTAGCCATCAAACATCTTTTTAGATTTGCCTGATTTCTTTAGCAAAGAGACTAAACACAACTCACCAACTCTCCTCCAGCAGCCTTGACGAGTTGATCAGTGAGTGCAGCGAAGTTTCGCAGCTCAAGAAAGAACATGTATGATTAGTCCTTCGTGGAACTGCAATCAGAGTTCTTGTGTATCTTGTATGTGCACTGCAGATGCGATAGTTCTTCTGCCTTAGTGTCTCGATCTGATTGCATTTCCATGATGAAATAATCATAAATTGGTGATCGACTCGTCAGGACTCCCCCACAAACAAGCGGCTGCTGGAGGAGAGTGGGTGAGTTGTGTTTGGTCTCTTTGCTTATGAAACCAGGCAAAGGTAAAAGATGATTGATGGCTAGTACCATGGCTGTGACCCTATATGTACTGTTGATGAAGTTAGGTGCTGTTCTGAGCATTATTTGTGGCTACGAGTGGCATTTTGGTTGAGGTTTGCACCTTGAGACGTAGACCGCTGTGCATTGCTCTCATGTGGTCTTTGCTGAATTTGGTATAACTAGAGAAGCAAGCAGTCAGCAACATTCATCTCTCGAGGGGGTGTCTAACCCGGTAGTACGGTGTGTTTGACCATAACTTAAATTTATGCCGGAATATCCCTTTAAAGAGTTTTTGGTACTTTGTGTCTTTATTTGAATCAATACAAAGTTGGCAATAGGGCTATTAAAAATATTCAAAGATGATATAGGGATAACAGTTTTTAATTTACAACATAACCTGCTGTGAAGAGGATGGAAAAGAGAACATTGGAACACACTGTTTTTGCTAATTGCTAACAGGTGCCCACCATGTCGCCTACAGATGACATGCTGGTGACTGTGGGACACCAAATGAAACTCAGTGGTATCAATACTTCCATTTCAATTTAATGACATCAAAATCACTTTGCAATGAGTTAATTCATTGTGACTCAGACTTTTCTCATTAGACACAGTATGTCAATGAATATGAGATCGTATTAACATGCTTGACGAGTACGTTTCTTTTTAAATGTCAGAGATTAGAGAGATTATCTATCGATTAAACTAATGGTCTCATTAACATCCATGTAAATGTATAGCCATGCACCGAAAGCAATGAGGAAGATAAAACTCTTAATGTCTCGGTTTCTCATTAACAGCATTAGAGCCAGTGCCAGTCAGTTCAAGTTAAATTTTTAAGGACATTTAGTTCTTGATCTGTTCTCCCCACACTGCAGCAGTAGCAGCAGTGTGTAATCTAGACTCACATACACAATGTGTAAATGTAGAGTTTATCTACGGTTTAGTCATTCTTCCAAAGAGGAATCCAGCAGAGGGTAAGAGAGGAAAAAAAAAAGTGAGAAATGAAAAAAAAAAGCATGTTCATGATGAAGTTGAACATTGTAGTCGTTTGTTACAAGATGTATGAGTTAGGTATGCACTCATGGGATTATGAACGAATTTGTGTGTGTGTGGGTGTGTCTGATTACATAATATGAGACAGCCTAGTCTACTTTTCCCTTCCTTATTCTTTCTCCTTCACTAAATTACCATTCTTGTAACTCCTAAATCTTCAACATTTCCCATTCTTACGTAATGTCTATTTCTCTGAATCTCTTGGTCCACCCGGCTGGTCCTCCTGTAATAATGTCTCTTTATGCTGCAAGCTTGTGTTTACCTGGCAGACTGTTACTCAGTCTGGTGTTTATCTTGCAACTGTCTGCCTGCCTCTTTGTGCACAATCCATCCATCCATGTTAGTGAGATAGAGATCTATCTAACTCTGTATCTCTGCTCGGTTTGTCTGTCTCCTTCTTTTCCCTTGTGTTGCCAGGTGTTTATCATGCAGTGACACCAATGGCTAATTTGACCAAACCTATCTGATTGGAGCAGTAATGAAGTTCCATTAAATCTGAAATGATAGCTGTAGGAAAAACTGTTTTTATCAGTTCCTCTTCAGACTTGAAATTGTGTGACTAATGCCCACATTATTCTAAAAAGGTTTCAATTTTGTCCAATCTTTGCACATCTGCTGGAAGACAGATCTTTTTCACACAAGGTAATGTAATTCAGATCCCTGGTGATGAGCCATGTCAGATAAAATCAAACCTTATCATTAACAGACTGCGTCCTCATGAGGGAGGAATTAGAGCAGCAGTAATACCATAACTGTTTTTAGTTTCTCATTTCTTTGAATTAAACCTTGTCGTTTCATGAAGCTTTAAAAGTATCTAAATTTAAAGTCATTTTGACCATTCAACTCTGATGAAGGATGTAATCATTTGGATGTCACTTATTAGTTTTCTCCACGAAAGAAAAGAAGTCTCAAGTTCAGCATTTGTGTGCCACCATGTTGGTTTTGGTTGTTTGGGGATCAAAACAAATCTGCTGTAATCTCTTAACAATCCCTCTTTAGACTTTCTGAACAAATAGATGTTTGACAAGAAACTGAACAAGCTAACAAACTGGGTAAAAGTGTCCTACAATAATACAAAAATTCTGACTCACTGAGACCTCTTAAATTTTAGACTATGCAATCAACCACACACATCGCTAGGCAGATATTTGCATTGGATTATCACCAAAAAATTACCAACAGCACGAATTTAGTCAGGAACAGAACAGAACAGCAAACAGAACCAGCCCTGGACTTACTTTTGTATGCACAATGTTAGGGTAGGTAAATTTAAAACATGCAAGTAGCAACCTATGGTGACAATGAATGAAGCTAGTGAGGAATAGTTTAAAAAAATTGTGCACTTCTGCAAGGACCTATACTTGAGGAAAATTCTTCTTAACAGCAGAATCAAACATGTTCATGACCTGGTACAAAAAATGGTTCAATTCAGTTGGAAAAAATGCTGTAATGTTGATGGAATATGTTTTTAGTGTCTAATGGGTTCAGGGTGCAAACATTTGCACCCTCAGACCTCCATGGCTGTCATAAAAGTTAAACATGATGCAATGCCTTTTCTCTTTCTCAAACATCGGGATCAGATCAGGCATGAATTCAGATAGGTCAGATTAAGGCACTTTTCAGAAAGGTTTAAAAACATAAACAAGGGTCCATATGGATTTTGTGATATTTGTTACGCATAGCAAATACATATTTATTCCTTTTAATTTAGTGTTTTTGCTACACTTCCACACCTTTTATGGCATATTTTTGATTTTTTTACAGCTTTCCCGGGACAAAAATGTATCAGCCACCACTGGTTTGGTCTCTATGATCATCAGTGTTTAATTTTTAGGAGTTTAACTGTTTAAAAGTTAATAATTAGTTTATAATAGTTAATCCTTGTGTTTTGTGGCTGTTCGCACATAGGCTAGGCTATTGCTTTGACTTCATCTGTGCACTGATCTCTAGCTAGTTGTTATCTGGAATATAATTTCAAATAATGGCCACTGTCTTTTGACCTCATGAAACCTCATCAGAAACCAGTGTGTGATGTTATTGAGAATGAGAACCAGGTTATGTGCTATGAGGGATTTTAACATTGGGCTCAGGTGTGTCTGGGGCTTCCAGGCCAGCCCAACGTTAATGATTACAACTGCAATTTCTAGATGTAAACTGTACACATTCAAAAAGGTCTGCTTTACCTGTGTGTAACACAATCCTTCAGTGAATTCTGACCTCCCGGACATAACTTCATGGATTTATGCTGACTAGAAATACAGAAAAAACCTGCTTACAACCACTGGAAAAATCTGAGTTATTGACACATTTCCTTGGATCAGGTTTTTGTTGGTAGTGTAATTTCAAATGTGCAGTTCAGTGGTTTTTATTTTCATCCCAGATATTTCTGCAAGATTACCTTGGTAGTGAATCAGTGGAACCTCTTAAACTTATCCAGTAATGCACACTGCGCTGCAGATGGACTGTCCGTAGGGAATTCATATCACACCCTACATAAATTAATTTGACAGCAAAATAAGCAGAGCGGCTATCTGCACCAATTATGATGAATATTATGCATGAGTTTCAGGGGGTAGACTGGCTTGCTTTGCTCAGTGAGCAGGGAAGCCGTTGGTGAATTCCCCTGTGCATCTCTGCACTGCATAGTCCCCAGTCTTTAATGTAAAATTCAAAACAAATGAATATTTAGCATATGCAGATTTTTCAACAAACAGCCTCATATTCTGGCATAACTTCATTAAATCATTTTCTTGAAGTTATTCCCTGTTTGCATACATAAGATGCTGTAACACTTTATAATAACTATCCGTTATAACTAGTTAATAGATCATTACTAAACTGTGGATAAATGAGTTATTAATGACTTTTAAGTGTTTGTTAACAGTTTGGATTTATAATGATGCTCATAGATAGTAGTACCGTTGTTATTCTAAAGTTGCAACTATTCCTAACCGTTAGTAAATATTGAATAGTTGCAACTTTAGCATAACGTCCCAATAAAATACATAAACTATTAACCGATATTTAACAAGTCATTAGTAAGTAATTTACTAATAGCTTGTTCATGATATATATATAACAAGTCATTTATAACTTATTAACTGACAATTATCAATTATATATTAACTATCTATACGCATCATCATAACTCCACTGTTAATAAACACTTCACAAGTAACTAATAACTAATTAATTAACAATTTGCTCATAGTTATAACGGATAGTTATTATAAAGTGTTACCAAGGATGTAAGATGGTCTCTGATAAGGGTCAAAAACAATGTTTACCATCACACAACAGGCATCCTTGTGCTTGTTTAATGCAGAATGATGGTGAAATGATTGATATGTAGATAGGTGTTGTCAATTATAATTTGAACAAATTAATGATTGAGCTGCTGTTATTAAATACGAGATTGTAATCTTGGGATTTCTTGTAAGGTCACAGTTGTATACCATTATGCTGTGCATGTGTGAATAATGTGCAGCAACTTGCATATGTGTGATAAATCATGCTTGTTATGTATTAGCAGTGGGGGCTGCAAGCAAGGCATTGACTCATTCTCTCCAACGCATTCATAATGCACACATGGGCATGGATGGAAACAAACATATTTTGATTTATGTGTATAGAGCCAGAGGCAGTCGGATGATTTGAATCACATGCAAGAACTGAACAAGAAAACAGAGGTGTATAGATGTTCAAACAACTTTTACTCTCAGGTTGCTGTCTGATTTAAATGCCTCCTTTTTTCACACAGAAACAGACAGAACTGTTTTAACCTGCAAAATGTACAGTTATAATACTTGAAAGTTCAAAATATAAACTAAGGATTCACACTGTATCATGCTAGTTTACGAGAGACATACCTTATATATTATTGGTGTCTAGGGGGAGCAACATCCACTTGCATTTAAAGGCACAATTCCAGCTGCACTATGGAACAGTTGGTAGTGTCTCTTTAGACTGGTTATGAAAATGAACAAGAATTCCTAATAGTGCTATTTTGGGAGCTACAAAAGCAGAAAAAAGACCCTACACAAGAAGTATGATTATTTCTCTATAGTGATTTTATAACACTTCTACTGTAAGTGGTGGACAAAGTATTTAGTCGGTTACAGAAGCAGCCTCTTTACATTATGTGAGGCATTTTGATGAAAAAGAAAGAGATTTTTAAAAAAAATTGACATATATGGGACAATTTCTGAGATAAAAGGTCCCACTTTGCCCACAGGGGTCAGCAAAATTGCCCAAAAGGAACTTTAAAGTTTGCACAACTATCATAGCTCAAGGTGAGTAACTTTAGCTGCAGATTTATCAAATGTGTGGTCTTGTAGGGCTCCTATGAGTTTTTGATGTTGATGTTAACACTGATGCCTGTTCATAATATCCAAAAGCAAAGAAGACAATTATTGTTAAGATTTCTGGTTTTATATTCTGTAGTTTTTTAAGCCTGAAACCACAGTAAGGGGGTGGGTGCAAGGTTTACAGCAAAAGAAACAGCCCTGTTTCATAAAATAATTTACGATGAATGACAGATTTCACTGTCATTAGTCAGCAGGATGAGTTTTTTTTCTTTGTGAAAAATAATTACTCAAGCAGGAGGAGGACAATATAAGCAAAGATGGCTTTGTCCTCAGAAGGAACCAAAATTAACACAAACCAAAAGTTCCTTAGAGGAGCTTTAAGGTTAGATAATTTAAGCACTCCCCAAAACCAGGGGGATTAGTTTCCTGAAAACCATTTTTATTCAGGTAGAATTACAGAAACATATGACCTGCTTTCTATTCTCTCTCTCTCTCTCTCTGATTATACTCTCTTAAACTCTTGGTTACTCCTTTTGTACGCTTTAAGGCTCTGAGTTTTGAGGTGTGCCATGCATTCCCTTTAATTGGGTTGGAAATAATCAGGTTACACTGTTGAATGGCTAAGCTGCATCAAAGATAGTGCTATGTCCCTGTCCTTACTCCTCACACGTATGCACATACAAACACACAAACACACACACACACCCCTGGGCTGCCAGAGCAGCTGCTGGATGTCAAGGTGTTTACCCACCGCACCAACAATGTAAAAGCCAGAACAGCAAGTAGAGTAGAGTAAATGTCAAACAGGAGGAGGGCGACAAGAAACTTTGGAGGTTTTATCCCAACAAGTAGTTAATTCTTTTAGAATTAACTGTGAAGTTATGGTAAAAATGATACAGCAATATTAGACCACATAACTGACCAGTGGACATAATGGTGGACAGTCTAGTGTGGTGGAAATCTCAAATCAAGTGCAAAGCCCAAAAGGCATTCTCTTTTCAGCACACACGGACACACACAGTTATAAACTCACACTGGCAGTGTCCTCATCTTAACCTTCCTCACTCTCTGTGCTCCCAAACTGTCTCAGAGGACCACAGATTATTCCCTCATCAGTGTCCAGCCTCGTTCATTTTTAATGGACACCATTGATCCCACAAAGGCACTAATGCTTGGTGACAAAGGAGAGAGGATACAGAACCGGCAGAGGGGGACTGAGGACTAAAAAGTCTAATGTAGATTTTAAAGAAGTCAAATATGACATTATAACTCAATCAAAATAATTCACAAAAATAAGAAATAAATGAATGAAACAGCCAACTGAGGTCCTGCGCAAGCCACAAATAAAAACCAAAACCAATAAAACCGAAATATGTATTTGCTACCTGTGACAAACATAAGCCCTTTTCAAACATGCATTGCACTTTTTAGGACTCCTCAACATTGTTCGGATGAGAAGCATAAGCAAACACAATAACCAGATTTGTTCATGTTAACTTTATGCAGCATTTTTCCTGCCAACTCCCAACATCCTGCAATCATCCTGAAGATGTTGGAGGCATTCATGTTGAAAGAGGCAATACAAAAGTATGTTTAAAGTAAGACTCGAAAGTCAGCTGAAAGGCAGATGTAATCAGAGAGAAGGACGTTACAGATCAGGGGCCTAGACTGTGAAGTGTGGTGACCTTGAAGTATAAAGTGTGAGAGAACAACTGCCAGGACTCCTGTGTGACATTGGTGTGTCTGGTGATTGTGTGAGGCTTCAGGTCATCTGTCATGCAGAAGGGGGCACAAACGAAACAGTGCATTGACAGGAGGTGAAGAGAGAGGAAGATTAATATGATCCATCTTCCTGGAATCAATCAGGTGTCTGACTGCAGTGGTCTGCAGGCAGAACAGAGATGATAGTGCTTTATAACAACATGTGTGAGTGATAATAAGCATATAACTTAAAGCAATGTTTTTAAGTGTTATCAGCAGTGAGCGTATTGCCTTGTAAAAGGTATGGCTTATTATGAATTATACCCTCAGGCAAAAGAAAAAAAACTATATATTTATAAAGATTTATTATCGTTATAAAGTATTTTTGTCTGAAATTTTACTCACATTACCAACATTTACTTTATTTTCCATTGACTTGACTTTTAAATATCAAATGTTCAAGTGCATGCAGGAGGTATCTAGTAGCTAAAAAGCTGTGCAGTATGCCAGACTCACAATTTTCAGCTACTTTATGCCAGAAATAATTAACCTTTTTCTCCTTTTCCCGTGTACCTCCCTCCTCTTTACTTTTAACCTTTCCCTTCTCTTTAATCTTAAAATTTCCTCTTCCTCTCTCTTTTCTTCCTCTCTTCACCGCTGTCTCTGTATCCAGGCGTCGCGCCCTGTGGGGGTGGGGTTCTGTGATGGTAACCATGGTCCCCGGCAGTCGCTATGTCTGCAGCTCTCATGCAAGAGAGGAGGACAACACAAATGATCGGGAGGAGCGGATTCTAGCCGTGCTGGGCATCATCGGAACCATCCTCAATCTTTTAGTGGTCATATTTGTCTACATCTACACCTCTGTTACATAATCTGTGAGACTTGTACAGAGACACGCTGGTGTCCAACTTTCCCCCACACTGCCAACTTCCTCTTTCAGAATTCATATGCTTGAAGGGGTTGTGAGAAGATTTGAGGATCATTCTTGGTGTGTTGAGCTGGATGGCAGCCATATTATCTACACCTGCATCGCTGCTTATCCCTTAAGACAGCTCTGCTCTGTAAACTAAAGACTGCTGCCAACCGCAGAGGAGCAGTGGATTAACGTGCGCTTTCACGCCAATTTTATGCTTAATCTCGGAATTTACTGAGTGAATTTCACACGTCTTCATGTCAGAAGAAGGAGCCACAGCCTGGAAATGGTGACGTGTCTCACACTGATTACTGACTGGGGCATGTAGAGCCTTTGTTAGCGTCTTGGACTCGTGTGATCCATTTTCAAAAACAGGCTCCCTTCAAGTAAAATGAAGAGAGGGAACACTCTCCACACAAACAATAATACGGGACCAAACTTTGCCATTTGAGTATTAATGTTGTGGCCAATTTATGCCTGACTTGACCTGAATACAATGTGTAGATAACTCTTACCCGCTGCTGAATATTACTTTCTGTATTAGTAAAGTTCCTTGAAAAGTTTTTCATGGACCTGACGTGTCCATATTTGAGCACACCAGAGGAGCGATTCCTGGCTGTGCTGGGAGTCATCGGCATCGCACTCAACCTCCTGCTGCTTGTGTTTGTCTATATATACACCTCAACTTAATGTTTATTCATCAAGGTACAATCAGTGAGGGGTCAATGAAAGTAGCAGTTCGAGACCACAAAGTATGTTTTCCAACACCTGTTTCCAACAGCTCTAAAGCACAACGGCGCTAATGGATGATAAAGGAGTTTTGTAAAATTTGAAGGGTTTCTGCGCCAAACAACGAAGCGACACATCGTGAACAGAAGCTCAGGAGAACATTTACAGGCAAAAGCAGTGATGCTAAATATCTACGGAGCAGAGATTAGCTTATAAACTTATAGATCATCCAACTACACATTACAAAATGTACTTTTTGTAAAATATGTCCCACATATTGTGGGTTTAATTCATAGGTCCACTGCTATTGGGCATATGTGCATGATGAGATGTTTACTTGAGTTTATCTTACTATAATCTTTATCACACTTTGACCAATGTACCAGATGTAGACTGCCCTTTTCTTAAGTATATCTCTTTGTTCTGCACTCTTTTTGATGTTGAAAACAGAGACATGGAGTTGGAAAGCACTGATCTATTTGTTGGCGCAGATCTCCCCACAGAAGATCGATACTTGAGAATAATGTACTTTTTTCCGGTGTTATGTGTCTATAATCCCAGCCTGGAGCAGCATCAGAGACGACAACTCGCAGAGCGGAGAAAAAGTAACACAAATAAAGACATTGTTCTAATGACGCGCTGCACAAAGGAGTGTAACACAAGACTCAGGGTGAAGCAGGATGGGCTGTCTGACAATAACGGGTGTGAAACCTCTGCACAAGGCTTCACCATCTGTTTGGACACTTATACAGACATAAAAAACTCCCTGGGAAGAAAGTACAACCTTTCCACTGATGTTTCATGTCACTGTGGATTTGATCCTGTGAACCTAAATGCAGCTGTCATGCAGGCAGAGAGGACTGGTCTGAATCTACACTTCTTCCTCATCATTCTCTTCTCCACTAACAAGCTAACGCCTGAAAAGACATAGTACTGAGAGGACTGGCATAAGCCACTGCCATCATACCGCACAGCACAGTACTTTTATATATACACACTCATGTACACCACAGACTTTTTTCATACACTGTCAGTAAAACCTCTGAGTGAGAAATGACATTTTGTAATAATGTAAAGATTCTTGTGACATTGTGTATGTACGCTCTTAGTTTAGCATCAGTTTAGTCCGAGTGTTTTGTTCGGACAGGTTTGGAAGCGAATCTGAGAGTCAGTATGACTTCATTGTGAAACCGATGATTTTGCAGTTATGGTGATTACAGTGTGTTTTTTGTAAAGAGTTGATGGTTTACAGAAGTTTTTCCAAATTCATGTCTGCAGATCTCTGGGCAGAATGAAAACAATTTATCTACAGAAATAATCCGCTTTTGGTTATTTGGCTGGGTTTCAAAATTAAAGAGCCTCTGAGGTCACATAAGATCATATTGGAAAAAGTTTTTATCTTGTGCACAATAGATAATAATCCTACAGTAACAAGCTGCTATCTTCTAAATATTCATGTGGCACACAAAAATAATCTTGTGGGATCAAAATATTGCCCTGTGCAGAAACTATCATCTTGTGTTTCTTTTCTTTTCTTGTGAGGACAAGATAACCACCCTGTGGGGGGAAAAAATCTTGATATATTAATTTTTATTATAGAAATGAGGTATCTTGTGCGAAAAATATAACTTGTGCATGCAAAAAATAAAATTGTAGGTGTTGTAATAGTTGATTCACTCTTACATTGGGTGCTAAACAAGGCATGTACTTTCACTGTTGGCTCCAACATGCTATTTATTCTTAAAATAAGAGAATCAACTTTGTAATATAAGTTCTAGTTAATAATAGAACATACAGGGTAATTATTTAAAGCACATGGATATTACTGATGGCATAATGTAACTAGCAAAGCACCACAATATGTGCCCAAAATACAGTCAATACAACAATCAATAGTCAATATTATCAAAAAACTGCTTCAAGACAGCATGAGGTGCACTCTTTAAGTCTGGAGCAGAGGGAGAGTAATTAAGCGCAAACCACCAATGTGAAGCTATAATGACAGCATAATGAAAATTCACACAGTCAAAGCAGCAAAATACAAATAAATAACAGTGACAAGTCATGACAAGATGAATCATTGCCACTGATGCACAAGGTGTGTACACAAAATAACAATATGCTTCCACAATGTACTTATTCTAAATGCACAAGATGAAAATGATCACCTAATGGGACTTCAGGGGCTCTGTACAAAACTCCAAAAGGGAAAATAAAAATGGAAAATACTTCAGTTACATGTAATGCTTAGGAACACATCACACTATTTCTCTCACTTACACAGACATAATCATACACAAGTGTTAACTTCAGGACTTTTAATGACAAACTGCATTCGCCACTTTCAACTAAACCTGTACCCTGAATTACAAACAGCTTGCTGGATTCTAAGTAGCCTTAAACTGGATTTAACTCTGGAAATCCTTCCAAACTCTCAAAAACTTACACAAAATGTATCCAACTCTGAATGACACTATTTGCTGTAGTTATACTTTTGCATGCACTGAGGAATTGCCACAGTCACTAATTCACATTCATCTTCACGTTCAGTTCATGTGGTGGCAAGTATGACTCAAAACATCAAGTCCCTGAACCAGAACACCACATTGGTTTATCCCCATCTCTCTGCTAGACCCACAGGAGCATGATTGTACCAGTGGCTGACAACACATCCTCAAACTGAACGACACAACAGGTTGAACATAATTATAAAAGCATGATGCATCATTAGCGGTGTAAGAAGTGCACCTTTAGGACTGCTGGTGCACCTCAGCTTGGGTTTGATGTGAGCCACTAGTATGCTGCTCTTCCTCCTTTGCTTACAATATATGCTCATGAAAGTACTTTCTTTGACCCTGACAACAAGACCTCATGATAGGAAGATCTGTGCCCGCCAGCACACCATACACCTATATTGGTTTTCATATGCTGCTTGTGGAGGGTCTTGTAATGATGGTACACACTGAACAAGTCACTATTAAGCTCAGGTTCATGGGGATAATAGGAAAGGCTTTCAGGTACCACTTTATAAAAGCCCCCTGAAAAAGTGTTTATAAAACGTACCTTAATAATGACTATTTTGCTGATGGAAATGAAAATAATTTTGTGTTGCCCTGTGGGTGGTATTTATTCACTGTAATAAAGCACACTTTTATAAGGAATCTAATATCTGAGAATAGACACCCGTCAGCGTTAATGGAGTTATCTATAACTTTAAACTTGTATTATAACCAAACAGGAAGAATTCAAACCAACTTTAGCTCCTTATTAAGCCATAACTATATAAAAAAATGCTGGTTTTAAAAGAGGAACCAAGTTTAGGACTATATTTTGACTGGTAAAGTTGAGATGTTTTTATACCCTATGCTATACCCTACAATTGTAAAGCCAAAAGTGTGTTAATCTGCAGGTATGTTCAAACTGTGGGGTTAAACTCAGAGTGTGTCCTTGTGGTAGTTTTTAAATCCTTTGATGAGTCACTAATGCATTAACATTATGTTATGGAAATTGCCTTCAATGCCACATGAAATATACACTATAGGTATATCAGAGTAAACCTGAGCTTCCTTGCCTCCGCCCCAGGCATTAAATGTTGACAAAAAACACTTTAAAACAAGACAATATTCACTCTGAGACTTTGAGTCAGCCAGCAGCTTTTCATGTGTTTTCATGATGTACAAGCAGGGGTGAGAGTGAGCCGGTAGCCTACGCAGCGGTATGCCATACCGGGAAGACATAAACAGCAGTTTACAGCCGGTACACAGCGGTACACAAACTTTCACCCCTGCAATGTATGTAGGCTATATTTGCTTACCGTGTTGCCGCACGTCAGTCTGTTCTCTGCATTGTAACCGTAATATTCCAATAGGACCATGTTGCTTGTGAGTGAGTCGTATTTTCTTCCGCTAACAACTTCCACAAGTGAGAGCGCTCAGTGCGCACTTTTGATTGGGCGCTGGTTGCCTAGGCGCTGAGGCCCGCCTTCCGGCTTTTCCGGAAGAAGGGAACTTTTAAAGAGACAGCTGCTTCAATGTTAAAGCAGAAATTAAACAAAATGCAGAGAATATTTAATTTTACCCACTGAGCAATAGACGGCTATTAGACGTCTAGTTTCTGCATATTTTTAGGCAGAATTCAGACGTTGCACTTTAACCCATTATTCGATAACAATTTATTTCAAAAAGCAACTGTGAGTTGCATAACTGATCTCCAAGTACTTAGCCAAAAATAATTATGATAACCGTTACGCGATATACAGTGTAGTATAGATATAGCTCTTTTAGCCGGCTAGTCTAAACTTGGTCTGAATTTAGACGTCTAAAAAACGTTCATTTTTAGACCTGTGGTAGCCTGATTTTAAACCAGTCATCTAGACTACATCTAGACGTCTATTAGACCTCTTATAGACCAAAAAATGCTCAGTGGGTATGTTCAAGAGAAAGGGGGATGCAGCAGATGATGATACTGTGGCATAAACTTGGGTGTGCTCCTCTTGTACACTGCCTACTGGTACAGTACCTGCAAGAACCTTATCCTACTTTCACCCCTGTGTACAAACTGAATTATATTTCTACCTAGGAGGGGACGCTGGAAGCCATCTTCCTGTCTAAAACTAGACTAAAGAAAATATCAGGTGGATCCCTGAAAGTATGTGTTATTTCTCTTCAACAAAGCAGAGGAATATTAGTATAATAGTTGTTGAGAAATCCCTTGCATGGGATGACTGCAATGTCACCACCCAGTTTAGTCAGTGCAGATTTCAGGTTTACAGAATTTGTCTTGTTTTTACAGTTGCAGCACAATTTCCTATGAGGGAAAATGCATGAAAAATGTTATTTATTTCCCATCTCACTTGACTTTTTCTGCCAATAACTTCCTGAAAATGCAGGGTCCAATGATTCAATGACCTGCCAGCGGGCCTAGGACATGATCCCCGCATCAAAGATGTGTGTGACATGCTGACTGAAGTGACACTGATTCATACACAGCAGCTGTTACAGAACAAACTGTGGATGTCAAAATGAGAGATATCTGCAGAGAACATTTGCTTCAATAAGCAGGTGAATATTTTTCTGTCAAAAGAAGGAACTGCGTACGAACAGTGTCCATTTTTGATGGAGCTGCTACAGAAATGATTTGTTATGACCTTTGAGAATTATCATTGAAATAGTACTGTCGGATCTGGTGTACTTTTATGTATTGTTTACATATATAATATACAGAATAAAGTATTGTCGATAAAAATGAAAAAAAAAGAGCAAATCATTTTTGTTTTGTTGGTTTGATGGCAGGGTTTTACTCCCACATACTGTAAACTTGAACTTATGTTTCAGAGTCTGCCGAGTCAGCACTGGAGAAATATGCAGAGAATAAATTTGGTCCAAGATTGTTGAGGATATTAAGTAAAAATTTGACCAGAAATCAATATCTACATCTACATTCCTCTCTTTCAAAAAAAAAAAAAAAAAAAAAAAACTTATGTTGGTGGTCTTGTTTTCTTGATTGAATTTATAGCTCATAAAAAAGCATGAATGTCAATTTTTAGTATCTTTTATAACTCACATAGAAGCTTTAATTTGCACATTCTTGTATCTGATGACCACACTTCTGTTTTAATCATGGGCTATACAGAAGAGTATGAACATATTGAAGTTGTCTTTCATGCTTTTAACACTTTGCCTTTTAATAGTTATGAACGACAGACAGAAAGTCCTTTCAGCTGACCAGATAATCAAGCAGAGATTTATCCACACAGGGGGGGATGTTTAATAGACCTTGGAATAATTAAACTCAGGCTATGTCTGGTTGTTTATTTACACTTTCACATCAGCCAGACTCAACTCGAGTACTTGATGCCGCTGCTCATTTTAGCTCCTCTTGAAATTTTGACACTTGTTTATCCTTCTGGCTCCTCCAGTGGGATGCTTTCTAATTCTGTCCTGTTTTGAACACTGTAAGTATGAAAACAAGGCTTATCACTCATGGAGCAGACTTCTTATCAAGCACTGTTTAAGCTCTTTGGCAGACCTGTGCTTTTGTACCCGGACATGTTCAGCAAGTCAGATAAACTTAAGTGCGTCCTCAGGCACCCCATGGGACATTGAATGACCTAGCTAATCTGGGTGGCTGCCCCCTGCACACACACTAACACTCACACACCATCTCCAGCAATGATCTGACTTCAACTCAAATGTATTATCCAGTGTGATTTAATAATCTAGAGCCTCTGTCCCTCTCTTCCAGTTCTCCCTTACCCTCTGCACTCCCTGTACCACAAACATTTATTATCTCTCCTCGCTGCCTTGGTCCATTGTTTCTGTGCTCCTATTTTAGTCTTTAGTTAGTTTGCCAGCTCAAGCATGAACCCCATCCATAGCTCCGAGCCACGGGCCACTGTCACAGGCACAAGGAAAGATGTTTTATGCAAACTGTAATATAATGTCCCACTTTCCTGTTGAGTGAAACAGTTTTCTCAGAAGTTCACCCAGCCTTGAAGGAAACCTGCGTTTCTTTTGTCCCCTTTTGATTATTTATTCTGTGCAACTTCAGATACACCACACTGTTTAAGGAACAAACTACTGTGTGTCAGGAGGAATCTAAGTCATTGACATCACTGCTCACTTTGTAAACTGAATCATATGCCCACAGGGGGCTGCAGGGAATGTAGCCACATTAAATACATCAGGTTAGATCGAGAGTATTATCCAGATTTTTACAACTAACTGTGTAACAGGGGCACTGATAACAACATGTTTGACAATGCATTGTTTTCCGAATAACATTATTCTGTCAAAGATTAACACAGGCCTTTTATTTGTGAGTGCATCAGCAATTTTTTACATTTTCAATGTTTAATACAGTATGTATAATAAATAACAGGATTATGTCAAACATACCAGGATCGGGGTAATTGAACAATCAGATTAACAGCACTTCTTGGGTCAATCCAATGTGTATTTTCACCTGTTGTTGTTGTTTTTTTCTGTGTGTGCAAGAGCTAATGAGTACTGACTGGCGAATATTAAAGGGATATTCCGCCAAGTTCAACACCCCCTCGAGAGATGAATGTTGCCGACCCCTTGCTTCTCCAGTTATACCAACTTTAGTAATGACCGTACGATAGTAATATACAGCGATCTGAGGAGCCATAAACAAACCTCAACCAAAACGCCACTCTATAGCCACAAATAATGCCTTTACATGAGTCCAGATTGTTGTTATTTTTTATTAGAGGAGGGAGAAGAAGATATGGTCTTTATGCTCTCAGTATGTTACTATCACTCACAAGTGACGAATAAGTGACGTAGTTTCCAACGTCTTACTAACTTATGCCTTGCTTACTTACATCATCCAAATATCATCATAAAACAAGATAGCAACAGCACCTAACATGGGGTTTAAAAATGGAAGCTCACAAACAAAGGTGGGTTTTGGTTATACCAGGATGTATTGATTGAAATTAGTCTTTTGCTAAGAAAGCTGGTTCACTGCACAAAGACTGCAGATTTTCAAGTCTCCAAGGACTCGTTAGGATTCATCCTCATCTAACAAAAGTCCCTGCTCAATGAATCAATCGGTTCTTACACTCCTTCTGTGGTTGCTTTGCCAGTCCTGGTAAGGAAAGAAGGGCAAAGATCTGCATAGCCTCTGAAAATCCTTTTTTATTTTATTTTAACGCATTAAAGAGAAGAGATGATTAGTTGACAGACACACGGCTAATGCATACAACTGGATCAGCATCAGCACTATAGTGGTGCTTTAAACTGATGCCCCAAAATGTCCAACAGAGGCACAATTAATTCTTCGCATTATTTTTGAACTAAATAAATACATGTAAAAAGTCTAGGCTTTAAGAAATCCACAATAATCATCCTTAAATAAATTCAAACATTCAATCATTATGACACTGAATTAATTAATTGTGCATGAACTAGCTTAAAGAGTAAACATTAACTATCTAGCTGTAAGTTTAATGACTTACAGGCCCATTAGGTGAATTATCGTTTGCATGGACTCATGGTAGTGGGTGACAAATGACCTAAAAAGAAAAATGGCCACCCACATTAACACCTCACCTCTGCCCCTCACCCTTGCCTGTAATGATGCCTCAGTGGATCGCCGTTATCAAGGTTCTTCAAAGGCAAACGCTCTGTCTGCTTTAAGCATGATCGATGAGCATCATCATTGCACTATTAGTGTGTGTGTGTAGGTTTGGGTGTGTGTATCTCTTCCTTCTACAGTTTAATTATTTTCAAGAGGTGACTGAACAATGGCTAAAAAAGGAAATTAGTAAAATGGAGTATTTTGGTGGTGACATTGGCTTGTAATTTTAAGCACCGTGACACATTTCTCCACTGGGGTTTTCTCAGTCTCTAATTGTGTCCATGCACGTTCACACAGAACATGAACACTTAAGGATGCACGGCGGCAAATCCTATCCATCACACATAAGCAGCATTAATCAAAATGATGTCACCACAAAGTATTCAAGGGCCTTCTCGGTCTCTCTCTACCATTTCTCAATTGGACACGCACAAGCCTCTATAAGCTCACCACACATGACCTGACACAAAAGAGAGAAAACATCATAATCTGCCTCTGAACTGTAGTTTATCTATTGTATCCAGTTGTTAAAAATATTTACTGAATTTTTTGAAAAAACCTGAATTTCCTGAATCTGACTTATCTTTCAAATACTCAATAATTCTCCTTGTGGGGTGGGGTGGTGCCCTGGTGCTCCCTATTGGCTGGCTCTTTCTGCAACCTGAAGTGACACCTCTTATAAAGTGAAAGTATTTTGTCAGACAAAAAACTCATTTTGTTGTCGTTTTACAGTAAAAAGGATAACTTACTGTGAGTATTTGTTGTATAAAAATTTTGAAAAAGCATTTTCTTGAGTGTGCTGTCAACCATCAGGCGTAAACTTAACCCCTCACCATGATTTCATGGATTAAAATCATAACAAAGAAATTTTTTGACCTGTTGCTGATGGTCTCATTTCCTAATGAAAGTCATACAGAGGCACCAGTATCAGATAGAACTAGAAAACTCCTTATAGTATCTTTAAACACAATAGCACAATAAATCAAAATATCAAAGAATATATGTTCTGTTCATTAAAATGTAATTTTGTGATTAAATTAAAATACAAGGCTGGAAAAATTATTGATCCAAGATCCAAGAGTGCCAACATTATTGATTCACAAGCTTGTATTACGTCAAAACAAGCATCACTCTTGCCACAATGCTTCAGTCGTGTATGGATGAACTCATCAACAAAGATTCAATTACATATGTTGCTCCACCTGACTTATTTGCAAAACATGCAAAAATAGATTAACTTAATTGATGCAAGTACTATGTGTTCATCCTTTACTACCTTGATTTGAAATATTTGACCATTGGAACTGAATATTTCCTTGTCTTTACTGCAAATTTTCCTTCTGTGAAAAATCACACCCCCATTTCATTGCTGTATTGCTGTATTGGGTAAAAAACAACTGTTGCACATATATTCATAACACCTTGATCAACCACAGGGCAAATGGTGGTGGACGGCTCCTCTCTCTTTGCTGAAGGACAGAAAGTTTTGGAAAATCTTTTGTACCCACAGCCATCAGACTTTATAATTCTTCTGTAAATAGTAGATGACTTGAGACATGACAATTGAATTTCCCCTCAGCAATCAATTAAGTCCTATTTTAAGTCCTACAAAGAAGTCCTATTTCTTATATGTGTGGGACAAGACGTCAACATTGTAATTCAGCCTTCATTGGTGGGAGGGAAAACAAATGGTTAAGCAGAGAGCAGCAGGAGGAAAATGAATATCTGTTCCAAAGGCGCCCTCTGGTGGTCGTTATGCTAATGCACTAAAAATAAAAACACTTCCTGCTTGAAGAGAATGACAGATTTGCATGCTGGCTGCTCATAGTTAATCACTCAGTCTGGAATTGTTGGTATTGTAGGCACAGTTCTCAACCTGCTGCAGTTGGTGTTTGTGTATATCTTCTCACCCATCTGACAAATCTTCACACAATCAACTGATGTATCTGAAGTTATTGATACTTCTCGTTGACAGGCTGGCTTCACCAAATGATGAATAAAAGAACTAAAGAGGGCTTCTTTTCTAAACCCTTTATTTATTAAGATAATGAAGGACTCACCAAAGTGAAACCCTCCCTTTCTTGCAAACTGCAAAACCTGCACTAGCTCAGGCAAGTAATTTTTGTAACGTTGCATTTTATGTTCTGTTTTTAGCAATTTTGCATAGATGCATATTCATGATCAATAAATCACATGCTAGAAAATCTTTGAGAATAACATGTAATCCTCCTCACATAAGTATAATTAATGCAGTGTTTTAAGAGATTATGTAGCTTTGTAATTATATTTGGAGATGTTTTAAATAATTACCTTTGTAAAAGTTTCAAGAAATATTAGTTGATATGGTTTGTTTATTTAACTTTTTACTAAGACATTTCAATGCTTCAGGCACACAAACAGTAAAAAAAACTCACAGATAAATACATACAGCTCACGGTGTGACTTCAAATAACATACCTGTTCATGTGCATAGGGAAACTTGTAAACACTGAAGTAAATCTCACTTGCTTTGATATACCAGCTTGAGTCCTAACTGATTTACTGAACGCAATTATTTTATGATGTGAGACATCCAGGTGATATTAATGCTTAGAATATATATGCCTTGGTTTTTTTTAAGGTGCAGGGGCAGTAGAATTATTGAGATTATTGATGTTGATATCAGGCAGTATTTGACAGCTAGTGATGATGTCAATCTTCTCAGAAACCGCCTTCAGGTCATCCAGGATTAAGCGGATGCTGTGAGAAGCGTTGATGATGGCGCTCTGTGAGGTAGTCAGCTGGGCTGTTGCATTGTGCACCTTTAAAAGAAAACATCATGTCAAAACTATTGCAGTATTTTTATGAAGACATTCAAATACTCCCATTGAGCTCAAATCAGAGATTAACCATGGGATCATAATTGATGTCACAGAAAACACTGACTCCTGTCCAGGCTTTCGTAGAATATGTGAAAACAGTAATAGTTTACGGCTTGAATATTCTCAAAATTACCTCATTGGAGTGGACTGCTGAGATAGGGTAAGTTAAAGTGCATATCTCTGAAAGCTGGAGTTTACAATAACCTCATACCTCTCGACTGGCACTGCCATAAACGTGCCGTAGTGTCTGTCCAACGTCAGAATACAGCCGGCTGTTAGACTCCTGCAGTTTCTGTTGTAAAAGTGTGTCACCTGGAAACAGACACAGAAACTTATTTACCCTGAAATTTTAATACTAAAGGCTAAAATGAAATGTCTTCCATGCATACTTTTATTTATTCATAAAGATTTTCCAGTTGCGATGAAAGGACATTGAAATGCTAAATGTTGGCATCCATCACACCATAACAATCGAATTCAGACCAGGATTCCTCACCATGTGGCCTATGTGTGGGGCTCGGCCTGTCTTCAACTATAGACTGTATATCAGGGTGGTCTCGTACAACTATGAGAGGGGGGAGGTCTCTCCTGAGTATCTGAGCACTCTCCTGGCTCAGAGCAGAGATCCGACCCGACTGTTCCTCCTCATTCTCGCTGTCAGTTTCTGAGGCTTCCCCGGGAACCTGGCCGCATCAGAGATCAGAGACAAAGTAGCTTGAAGGTTTAGGAGAGGAGGGCTTGATGCATGTAAACACACTTTATCTCTCAGTCCATCAAACGCGCACGCACACGCACGCACGCACGCACGCACGCACGCACGCACGCACGCACGCACACACACACACACACACACACACACACACACACACACACACACACACACATTTGCATATCAACCTTGGCTCCCATTGTTGCTGTCTGGGGAGCAGCCATAGAGGTGATGTAGACCTCATCATCTGAGTCCGTCTCAGAGGCCTCGCCCTGCACCACAATCTGGTACCGACTAGACATGACTGGTAACACAAAAACACACACACAACGGAATATTATTAAAACTTTAGAATAATTGAGGCAAAGTGCAGCTGATCAACGGTGATTGACACAACAGGGGCGTATTTGTCTTTTAAATCAAATTAACTAAGCGATAAAATACCATGAAATGTTAGGATAGTGGTTCATTTAAGGTACAGACAATCAGAAAACCAAACTGTCAAACCTTTTCTGTGTGCGCCTAACAGAAGTCACATGAGCAACACGGAAGTGGATTGTTTTCTAGGAACCAATCCAGTCTTGACTACGTGATCATGTGATTCGTGACGCTTGCGTTTGCGTGCTCAAACCATACACGTTAGACGCCTCATTACGTGTTGGAGCGTCATCCAGCGTCACCGCCATATTGGATGGGTCTCCCCACTCCAGGTTTTCTCGAGAGCCAAACGGGGTCAATGGAGAACGAGCAACTATGCCCGTGTTTTTGCACTCTATGGTTGAAAAACCCGACGCAGTATTGAAACCAGATCACGTAGGATTATATTCCATATATAAGATTGAAAAATAATTTAATTTATTTTTAATGTATGATTTTGTCTTGTATTATGGCTACATCCCTGCCGTTGTAACAAACCAAACAGTGTGAAAATCGGGCAGAGATTTGTAGAATTATTATCAATATGGTTGGGCATTCCTACCTACCTTAATGCACTGGAGGCGCATAGGTGACCCAGCCAAGATGGCGGGCACACTGATACGTGAGCTCCAGTAGGCAGCGTCAGGCTTTGAGGCGTCTATGTATATTATGTCTATGTCTCAACCCTGTTAGTTTGTACTGCATCCTTGCGTATGCAGGAACTCCAATAGCAGGCGGTAATGATGCATCGTATAGTCATTTTTGATCAATATAGAGAGCAAACGACTAATCTCCTTTAACAGAACTTGAAAAAATACTATCTTCCAAAGTATTATTCGAGGAAACGCAATAGTTGTTGTCAATACCAAAAATAGGAGAAAATAAAATCAACGGTGTGCGCAGGCGTTAATATCGAGTGCTCCTTTTGAAGCGGGCTTGTGTTTACGTCTACAAGCTAACGCTATACTAGCAGGTACAGTAGATTTAACTGCTCACTTTGTGTAATCTGTTGATATTAAATCCAAGTTTTGTGACCGTGTGTATAGCTGTATTGTGATAAATATCCATTAGTCGAGAGTGGGTCAAGTATTTTTTCTGTCATTAAAAAAATTGAAAGCAAATGACAGTGAGCTAGCTCCCTAAAGCTGCCCAGCTGAGGCACAGCTGCTGTTACCGAGTCCAGATCAGCTGAGAATTTACCGCTTTATGCAAACCAACGTGAGCTGTGTGATACTTAAGCATTGTTTTGCACTTCACAACCGGTTCTTTGGATTTTTTAGGTATGGCAGACGAGGCTCTGTTTGATTTCCTCCACATGGAGATCGTGTCACATGTTTACAAGGAGCAGCAGTCCAGTAAAGGAGAACTGGACAACAAGGTATGTTGAATGAACATGAACGAACCACAAGGACTTATCCTAGAACTGTCCACAATATACTATGTGACATCTCCTTTGTTGTCTTCTCCTTAGGACAGAGCTGCGTGCGTTTCTGTCCTGGAAAGCATGGGCTTCAGGGTGGGCCAAGGGCTCATAGAGAGGTAAGCAAGCGGCACACAGATAGGGGAGAGTGGGGTAAGACAAGACATTTTTCATATTTCGGATCACGACATCAAGTCAATCATAGTTTTGTCTCTAACTAGCGTATCTGCATATATTTGAAGATATTGTGCATCCCTGCAAACCAACAGCACGAGTGTAAACATAATTGTCTTGATAATATAGCATGCCAAAAAAAGTGGTCTCATATGGTCGACTTACCCCGTGTATGGGGTAAGTTGACCATAGTAGCGGGGTAAGTTGAGCTGTATCCACACTACCCCCAGCCCTCCCTCACCATCTCTCTCCTTAAAGAACAGTCACTTCTTCACATTCATGTAACTCATATACACACATGTAATTCATATAACTGTTAAAAAGCTTTTTTGTAAAAAGACATTTTAACATGAGAATAACTTTAAGTGATTCGGAACATTCACAGCTGTATTTTTGACAAGACAAAGTAACACATTTCTAAAATCTGAACTGAAACTCTGATCCTCTCATCAGACTTCTTTACTTTTTCAGTTGAGCCACTCAACTTACCCCTGAACTACTATTATGACTTTATTAGTCCTCTAAGCTAAAATGGTGGACTTTTATATTAGGTTTTTGACCTCATGTTGTAGCTCATAGATACCACAATTGATGTGTAAAACAAATTTAAAATGATCTTTTTTGGTCTGAACACAATTCTAATAAAACTTATGACAGACTAAATTCACTTTATTTTATTTTTTGGGGGATTTAAATGTCCAACTCCTTCACCCATGTGCTTCTAACCTTCACAGACTCCATGAATTGATGCCCATCTCCTAAATATTTCGTCACATGATCAATTTCTTTTACCATTTTCAAGCAATGTTATTTCAAATAACGTTTTTTAAGAAGTTTTGCCCTTTTTTCTAGGTTGACCAGAGATTCTCCCAGCTTCAAGGATGAGTTGGATGTAATGAAATTCATCTGTAAAGACTTTTGGACTAAGGTTTTCCGGAGGCAGATTGACAATCTCCGAACGAACCATCAGGTAAATTAAGAATAAAGTATGCAAATGGATTTTTTTTGTATGCGGACTTGAGATTTGTGTCCTCTCTTAGATACAACTCTCAAAATCCCCTTGAATACATCAATCCTTGAAACAAAATCACGCCATGATTTCTCTTTTTCATAGGGTACATATGTATTGCAAGACAACAAGTTTTCCCTGCTGACTCAGCTCTCAAGTGGAAAACAGTACCTAGATCAGGCTCCTAAGGTTTGTGTACACTTTTTCTTCCTCTCATCTTTAAGTCAATCTCATCGTGGGTGTGACTAATTTGCATGCGTGTGTGTTTGTATGTTTTTACAGTACCTTGCCTTTTCATGTGGTGTGGTAAGAGGAGCTTTGTCTAACCTCGGTCTGGACAGTGTGGTGACTGCTGAGGTCTCTGTTATGCCGTCATGTAAGTACAGTCAGAAGTCCTGTCATTGTTTAGTTTATTCTGGGTAAAGCATGAAGGGACAGAACTTGCGAATTAGTGTCAATCAAATGTTTAACCTTTTTTATTTTTTGTTGTGTTTCACCAGGTAAGTTCCAGGTAGTGATCCAGAAATTGTGATCTGTTCCTCTCTGCTTCCATTGTGACGAGGATTGGTTTCATGCAAGGTTGTTTATCTTAAGAAGAGGATAGTTGTTCCTGTCTAACCAGAGGGACTCAAACACAACCCTGATTTCTACAAATATGTCAAACAGGACTTGCAAGGTACTGCTAACAGCTAGGTACACACAACAGAAAAAAGGTTTAGATCAGACTCTCAGAAAGTTACTTGACTCTTCTTTTATACTATTGTTCAAAAAAGTAAATTAATTTATAATGTTCCTCTCTTTGTTTTCCCAAATTAAGTGGACCCCACTTGGTTGGGTTTTGACTACCTGTGGCTGTGAATACATAAATGTGAATGTATAGTAAATCACTAGTTAACTTAATATCCTTTGTATAGTGTTGCAATGTTGATTCCTGAAAATGAGAGGACTGTGTGCTAACTTAAGATATTCAGAGTTAGTCCAATGTTACATTGGATGATAATTCAGGACGATAAACTGCCAAAACATCTCCTCATGGAAACACCTAAAAATAAAAGCCAGAAACCTCTGACAAGTATTGCACCTGAAATACCAGCGATATAATTCAACACGTGTGGACTCTGAATACCCAGCTACTGGTGCTGTCCCTGCCTTGAAGCAGATTGCCTTTATGGGCTGGTGCTTTGTTATGAGGCAGAATCTGAATCTAGAAGGAATAATTGGTGCAGTAATTTTGCGGTACATCTTCTTAGTTATTTTTCTACTTCTTTCTCTCGAGTCATCACATTTCACAGCTGACAATTGAAGCTGAGCATGTAGGTTATATTTTGTGTACTAAGCAGTGAACTTTTGTTCTTTGTGGTGGTTTTTAGAGTTCCCCTACATGGCTGTACATTGATCTCATCCTAGTGTGAGACTGTTGGGCTGTTTCACATGTGTGTTTGCTTATTGTTTTATTCATTATACATAATATTTTCCCAGTAATCAGGCCTGTTGAAAAAGAAAGGACAAAGGTCTACCTCTTGTGTAGATACTGTTGCATCTTGGTGCCACTAGAGGGACACATTAAGCTATCACTGAAACTACCACCATCTCCATGTCTGTTACAAGGAAACTTTCAGGTCTTTTGTTTTTTTTTTTTTTTGACAGTGAATTGTTTTCTATCAAACAACTGGCCTCTCTCTTTGATAACCTTCCAGTGTTCATCAGCCAGTGCCCATACTTGAGCATAAGCTGAGCTGTATGAAAAATCTTAAGAACAATGAAAACAGCACCATATAATTCTTGTATTTGTGTCAATGCAACAAAATTATCTTAAAATAAGATAACTTCAGATATTCCGATATTTGCTACTGACACGACAAACCTTACATGCAGCAGCTAGTTTACAAAGCCTGTTTATGTTCGGTTGTGACAATAACAATGAAGTAATTTTGCAGAAATTGAATCAAAAGCAGAATCATGACTTTGCTGTTTTACACAACAAAGTCTCTAGACTTGTCCACGACTTTAGATGGCATAACAAAGAAAGTCAAACACACTCAGAAAAAGAAGACTGAAATGATTCTTTATGCAGTTTTTTTCCTCCTCATTATAACACATTTGACTTGACTGTAACTATAGGCCCCTTTCCCATCATCCCCTCTTAAGTTATTAATATTTCTTTCATGTTTTTTGATCCATATCATGAGCTTGGTATTAAGAGGTTACCATTGTATGTGAGTGTACTTCACTTCCTGTATATGAAGTATCAAAGTTATATCCAAGTGGGCTAATCTGCAACACCAGTTCTATGAGAAAGTTGTGAAAGAAGGCCGAGTCCTTGTTTTTATTGTTCAGATGTAAGATTTGGCTCAACATTTGAATACTGTGGATTTTGTTATTTTTATATTTTAGTACAACACCGCATTGAAAGTACTGCAGTAGATGGATCATGGTGCTCAATCTGCCATTCCTTTTTTTTCTGATTCACCCTTGTCTTTACTCCAGTATTCCACCGCCAGAGTGTGATAGTTTTACAGAATAAAAGTTGTCAAATGTGGCTTTATTCGTTGAGTGTGCATTCAGTTTTTCATTCTCTTATAGGATGTGGTTTGAAAAACATTTGTGTGGATCATGGGCTGTACAAATCCAGGGTACAGTCTCAGTGATATCCTTTTTTTCTGCTCCTGAAGAGGGTTTTGAAGTCCAATGATGGTGGTTAATATATTAAGAATGCTGACTCAGCCTAACTTTCAGTGATTTTGGACACAGACAAGAGGTTTGTCCAAAAGGTCCCTAACAAAAAATAACCAAAGAACCCACCTATTCGTCACTTCATCCGTGCATAACTCTGTCTTAACATTTAAAATTTATCTTCATCACTGGTTATTCAATATTTTTCAGTCATTAAGTTTGGAAAAAGTTCTTGTAAATAAAATATTTCTAAACTGGATCATTCTACAGTTGTGTGATAGCTGTGCCAAAGAGTCAAGCTCTGTTTTTCAACAATATGGTAATCACGGACAAACTGAAGTTAAATCAGGAATTCCACCATGAGTAAAAACACGCTTCCACGCTCGAACATGTGGATTGCATCTCAGGAAAGCACTTAAATATTTCACACAAAGAACTTCCTTATTATGGAGTGTTTCAATCTGTCTCTGCAAACAGCTGTTAGAGGTTGTCTGTTGCTCTCAAGGGAACTTTTTGGAGTGAAAGAACCATACTGTTGTTGTAATGGGAAGCACAGGATCGAGTGTTTTGGAGCTCCAACTGTGTTAGGGAATAAAAGTCTGGCTTTCTCTGCATTTCTCTTGATTATCAATGTAAAATATCCAACTTTTCCAATCCCCTCATCTTCATTTAAGTGCAGTACTTGTTTGCTGGAGTACCTCTTAAATACAAGTCTTCGCTCTTTTAAAAATATGCCCTTGCTACAGTATGGAGGCCCTCAAGACAAGAGTCCTTTGAAGAGCTTAAGAGTTGAAGAAACACTCTTGTCTGCTGATCTGCACCGTGCGTCATAGGTGACAGAGGGACGTGGGTTTTTATTTTAGAACTTGCTGCAAAACCAAAAGAATTCTGGGATGAAGAGAAAACAGCCGGGGAAATTAAGTTGCATACATCTGTAGCACCTGACTACAGCCCACTGTTGTGCCCGTTTGTTGCAACTCATTAAACACTTTGCCCAAATCCTTTCTGGAAAGAGGAAAAAAGCAGAAGGAGGGATTAGAAGGAAAGCTTAGGAGGGGCAGAATTGTAAATGTGGGTGGAGGAGGAGATGGTGAGATAGAGTGTGGGCAGGAGAAAAATTAGACTGGGTGAAAGAAAAGCCTCTGGGGGGCATGGAGGGGGAGTTGTATGTGTACAGCAATGTCAGTGAAGGTGTGATGGTGAGACAGGAAAGGGTGAGGGTGTGACAATTTGCTTTTACTTTCCCCAAATTGTCTACAAAAAAAAACAAGTAGAGGGAGGGAACTAGTTGAAATGAGGAATGATGACTAAATTTCAGCAACAGCTGCTTTTTGCTGCTCAGCACAGCTTCACCCCCCCCCCCCCCCCCCTCCTGCTTTACTCATGCATCACAATATCACCAATACACTCACAAAGGGGAACAGTGAATGGAGGGGGGAGGAGAGGGAGAGAAAAGGGGCCTGGAAGGGAAGAGGAGTGGTTGGGGGGTGTGTAACTAAATCCTGCATTCATTCTTCAACAGATGACTCGCTGAATTCCGTAACACTGTCCACACATAATGTGGGAAGGTGACTGATTATTGATCCCAGTCAGGCGGCTCACTTTATTTCACAGAAATCATTGTTGGCTGGTTTGGCTGTTCCCGTAGATTTAAAGTCAAACACTAAAATAATGCTAACGAACTGTTCACATGCAACAACCTGTCAATATCGTGTTGCTGTTATCAAAGAAGCCATCCAATGTCTTATGTTTTCAGAAGTAAGGAAGCGGTAAGCTTCATTAGCTAGCGGTAAGGGGTTAATCATTTAGGCTGTGTCCGAAATGAATCACTCAATCCCTATCGTCACCTAGATATGGGTTAGGGATCCATTTCGGACACAGCCATAGTTAGCTACATTGAGCTAACTGTTACTTATAGCTGCTGACTGGTTACCATTCTCAGATATCTGTCAACATTTTACTCAAAAATGAGAAGAACCTTGGGTAAGATGTTGATATATGACTTTTCTTAATTTACTTAAAGCCCCTGTGAGGAACTGTAAGTTTGTGTCTATTTTGGCGCCCCTTGTGGACAGACCAGTCTTAAAGCGTTACGTCTAATACGTGCTTTAATGTTATCGTTTGACAAAAATCTCATCAGTCAGACAAATTTAAAATTCTTTGTAATCACTTTTTATGAAAAGACAGGGATGTTTCGTACCCGTTCAACTAAAAACCTACCCCCTCCCACTGGTTTCAAGAAACTAAAAATAATGGTATAAAAGTTGTCTCTGTTGCGTTCTGATATCATGAAAATGCATCAATATGAATTTCTGTCTATTAAACAAATGTGAGAAAACTTCTTACACCAAGTCCTTATATGGAATTAAATACAATAGCTAAAGTGGAACTAACTCAAGAGGTCTTTCTTTCTAAAAAGGTGGATCAAACCAGTTTTCCCGAGACCATGTTAGTTCATTCAAACCCCTATATGATCTCCCATGGTCACACCCACTTACTTTTATCCCCCTACAGTCCCATTGCTCCTCTATCTCACACAATTCTTACCTTTTTTTCCTCATTGCCCACTTATTCAACTTCCTCCACTCATGCATAGTAAGAGAGTGATTTGCTGTCACACACACACACACACAGACACGCAAAAGCAAACTGTGTCTCTTGGGGCCATATGTTGACCTGTGGTGGACCTGAATACAGCCATCTGCCTGCCTTTCCTATGTCCCACAGGGCAAGAGTGTGGGAGAATGTCTATCAGACACAAAACAGCACACACAAAAACCATGCGAGCACACACATGCCTTTAACCCCCTCATGGCCACTAATCACTCCCAGGCAGCCCATCTTATGTTAACACTGACAAGATAATGGCCCTTGTGCCTGTGTGTGTGTATGAAAAAAGGATTCCAGGAGGGTCAACCATGAGGCTGCATCTTTGGCCCTGTTTTTTCCTGATCTACCATTGTTATGACTTCTTTTGAAGTAATAATAAATATCTCCTGTTTCTTTTTAATGTAAATATTTTCTACTTTTCAAATGCACCTCTGGAGTTCAGACCACAAGTTTGTTGTTAATACCGGTCCTGTAATTGCATTTTAACCTAAAAGAAGAGACAGTTACATTACCCTGAGCATCAGAGGTGGAGACTTAGGAGGGGGGTGTAAATTAAGGAAGGAAAGGGGAGAACTGTGAGGAAAGTAGGATGTAATGAGTGAAGGCAGTGAGGGAGAAGGGAAATGGGTGGGAGGCTGAGCATTGGTCGGATTAAACCCCAAACAAAAGACTTCTTATCTCCACATGAAATCTCAATTGCATGACTACACACTCACACCAGTGTCTTACTCTCCTACACTAGACTTGTTGTGGCAGCAATAATCAGTACTTATTTCTATCAGTTTCTGCAAACATTTAATGTGCACAGAGACATAAAATAACTACTGACCTTTTTATTTGCAGCTCTTATTTAGAGTCTTACCCCTGTGACTGTGATTTTTGGGAACACATGATCAGAGACAGTGTAATATTCACTTTGACTGTGATTTCAGAGCAGGGAAATAACCTGTTGGGAGTCCTCGAGTTTCACCACAACACTAAGAAACGTCTTTAGTTATGAATCACTCAGCGAATCTGGTCTGTAAGCACATTCTTGGAGCTGAGGCTGCACCACAGAGCAATCTTATGATTCATTTCCTGCTACATTGTGCAATTTTACGTGGAAATATGAAAGACTTGCTGTATTAAGGTCCAGTATAGTGTGACTTCTGGATGAAAACTGATAAATTACAACAGCATTGTCCATCTACTCTGAAACCTGTTGACCGAATGAACCCAGTAAGAAGTTACTGAAAGTTTCATGTTGTATTAGAAACTTTTTCAAACTGTCAAGTGAAATATGTTCAAAAAATGTTCGAGGGAATTTGGAAGTGAGTTTAAAGGTTATAAATCACCAAATTTTAGAGTGAGGTGAAATCAGTTATCTTCACTGATCTCTGCAGATAGTTACCGTCAGCAGTACAGGCCCCTACCGGAATGTGATTTACAATGAAAACCATAAAAGACAGCTTCGCTGGTTTCCTGCTGGCTTCCTTCCTTTTTGCACCTTGCATGGGTAATGTCAAGTGTGTCACCCTTGCTGCAAATAAATTAAAGTTTGCATGATTTACACCTTGGCGAAGAGTGCAAGGAAACTTACGGGGGTTGTACTGTTTCTAAGCATCAGTTTCGGAGAAAACATAATTTCATCGATCGCACGTGAAACCACAGTAAGGTGATAAACCACAACACACTAACGGTAAGTAAAAAAACAACTTTATTTCCAGTACAAAAAAAAAAGCAAGAAAAAGTAAATATATTAAACTTGATACAAGCATTAACCACTCGAAAGTCCTCTATAAATACGTTATAATAAATTAAAGAAATTAATTTACTAAAGATTATCACCTTTAACACTAAACAGGCCTGAAACATGTTGATGAAAAGGCAATCTTAAATAGACCAAAAACAGCACAGCGTTTGTTCTTCTAACCAACTATGTCAGGAACATGAAAAAAAAAAACAGGTAAACAAGTAAAATGTCTACAACTCTAAACAAACAAACAACCCTACTCTAGCTTAGTTACACAACAGATCTGGGTGCTGCAACCAGGACGCTAGACATTCATAACAGTATGCAGCCGTAACAGGAAGAAGTAATACTTAATGAGAAGGAGAGATGGTGGAGTGAATGCCACAAAAACACGGATTTCTATCAAAAAGTAAAAAATAAATAACACCAGTGCTGCTTGTGGACAAGGGTAAGGAAGTCGTTCTTCTTCTTTAGGATGTTTCCTGATAAGCTTAAATACACGTTGGCACCACAATGGAGAAACATACTGCCAAGCCAAATCCTTAAACAGGTGAAAACAGTGTATGCCAAACAAGGTGCAGAATTATGTCAACATCTGTTTTTACTTTTTCTCTCTTTTTTTTTACCCTTGACTTTCAGTAATGATAGATTTGAATGACAATGGCTGCTGTTTGTGCTGACTCGCACATGAAGCATTTTAAAGCGTATAAAATTAAAGATATGATATACTTCAAGACGAGTCCTTCACACGGGAAACACTATGAATAGGCTCGCTATGTTTTTGTTCCCCTTTCTGTGGGACAGGTTGTATTTGGTCATTTGGCACTTTACCGGTGGCAGTTTGTCAATAACGCACAAAAAAAACAACAAAAAAATAGCACTTGAAGTAATCCTACAAACAGAGGACCTAAACTCAGATGAACTGACTCTACTACTCCTTGTCACCTCTCTTCGATACAAAACCACCAAACACTATTTCAACGCTATAACACGACCTGTTTGCTAACGCTACAGGCACTTCAGTTGCTTTAAAACTTAACATTCAGGTTGGAGGCCAGTGATCTAAAATGGATCCCCAGACTGTACAGTTATGAGGGAAAAAAAATCTCACTAGCTTATAAACACAATATTGTGTACAGTTGAAAAAGGAAAAAGTCCTAAACACAGACCACTTTGTGTGTTTGTACCACCATAATCAAACAGTTTGAGCTACAAACATGTCTTTGGCTTTGTCACATTCTTAAGATCACACATAAAATGCAAAAATAAATAGTGTGACAACAGGTGATCACACTGTGATTACATCTCCATAGCGATTTGCTCTCTCAGAACACTATTCTGATAAAGCTTTCAAATGCTTCCTACACTGATACGTTTTGGTGGCAAAACACATTTGAGTTTCAGCATCACAGCTTCCCTTATGTGTGTGACAGCGACATTTCGACCACATAAATCTAACAGATGAATCTCTATGGGGGTTGTGAGACAGTTATCAAGTCTGAGTCTTCTGACACCACACAGGTGAGCAGAAAGTCTGCAGGTCAGTTCAGCTGCTGCCTGTGCCGGGATGAGATGAGTTTACTTGATATTGATAAATATTGATATGCAGATACCGAATATATTGTGTAAGCAGGGTATGGATTTCTGTGTCCCAATGTGAAAAATGTAAGTGTGTGTTTGTGTTCAAACACAACCCTGTAGCCTAAAGGCTCAACCCTGCTGGGTCCTCAGGCACAGAGAGCTGACTGAATACTGCCAGACGTCTGCCATTCGCTTCGTTAACGCCACCACAGGACTCAGAGCCACTCAGTGAGCTAGTGGAGCTGCTTCCATCTTGGTCCTGATCAGACAGAGAGGTGTAGGATAAGGATCTGGTACCCAGGGGCCCTGAAAAGACGCTGGCAGCGCCAGGACTCTGCCTCAGGGAGGGCGATGTGGTTGGAGACAGCCCGCATGGATAGCAGCCTGAGTCCGGGGATGGCAGGAATGGAGAGCGAGGATCTATTGCTGCGGCCTGCCCTATTGGAGGCTGGTACATAAGGCCTGAGGAGGCCTTGAAGGCAGAGTCCATCTCCAGAAAGGCATGAGAGAGGAGGTCAGTGACATCAGCACAGGAGGGAGGAGAGGCTGAAGGAGCTCGTGTGAGAGAAGCAGTTCCAGGTGAAGGGGTAAGGGCCTGCTGGAGACACTGCTGGGGAGCAGATGGAAACCCAGCAAAGCTGAAGCTCTGTCGGACTAAAGGTGGTCTGTTTGGGCGGGAAGAGGACGAGGAAGGTTGCTGTGGAGGAATGCTTGAGGAAGAGTTGGAGAAGGTTGAGGAGGATCGTGAAAAGGAGTGTCTCCTTTCTTCCTCATTGTTGTGGACAAAGTGGCAGCGGATCCCGTAGGGACAGAAGCCGATGGTGTGAAACGTGCGACATGGCTCTGTTTTGTATTTTGGATGCCTGCTGAGATCCCGCAGCTCCTCTGGCCCATGGGCAAACTGGCATTTCCCACCATACTTGCACAGACCACTCTCTGTGAAAGATCGACACAGTTCAGTCTTATATCGAGAAGATGAAGAGGAGGAGGAGGAGTTAGTGTTCAGTGCAGTGGGGCTGATGTCACTTTGGGTGTGCTTCATGTCAGTCCCGGGCCAGCCTAGACTTGCTGCTGTGGTGCTGCTAGTTTCCACCATGCTGATGGAGCGCTGGGCGAAGAAACCTGGTTTCACCCACTGGTTGGAATTTGTAAGCTGGGAGGGCAGACAGCTTTCTGACTGCTGCCCCCAAGGATTGGGAGTCAAAAGCGTGCTGTCTGGAGGATCAGAGGGGAGGCAGGAGAGAGACGAGAGGGAAAGTGAAGTGTTGCTGCTGGACTGACCAATATAACCTGGTGTTCTCATTGCCAGATTGAGGGGTGGTAGCTGTCTGCCCTGTTCCCTCATGTCCAGATTAAACAGATGCTGAGAAAGAGAAAGAAACAACACAAAGTTAGTCATGAATAACGAAATAAAGAATAAATAATTTTATTTTTTCATTTTAAGAAAATTATTAGATGTCTGTTTGCAGAGCGCCTACAGAGGTAAAAAGGTGCAGCAGAATTCAGGCTCCCTTGAGAAGCACTGACACAGTTATATTCAACAAATGCAAGATAGTGTTGTGTCGCTCACGAACGATTCATTCAAAAGAACCAAATCTTTTAAATGAACGTACTGAACAGAATCACTTCCGAGTGATTTGTTCATTTCTCACTTCAGTTGGGCCTAAGTGAGAAACAGCATTACCAGGTGAGCAGCCGGCGAACGAAGGACTGCATGTACCGACGCCTGAATCACTTGGTGAACGAATCATGCATTCAACTACACTCTCTGGAATCATTTTTGTTGGACAAAACCACCTTTTTTCCACTGCTAAATTACTACCACAACAACTTGCATGCAATAGGACACAGCATGTAACAAGTAGTGCATTAAACCCGCAGCATCCTATCATTGCAGCTGTTTGCGAGGGATAGGTGCAGGTTCAATAAGGTAAATTCTGACCCAAATTTACCGAGCAGATCTGGTAAATAGCATACCATAGGACAGTACACTTAAAACATCATGACTTACAAACAAGTTTGTCAAAGCAACACAGCCAAACACTCTCGTCTCCTGGTCCCAGAAGCTTTGAATTTAACTGAATCCTGAACTGTTCAGCTGTGTATCAGTTCAGGAGGTCAGAGTCGCAGGCTTCTCCCGCTAATGAACGAATCTTTTGAACAAATCCTTTTGGTGAACTCATTCTAGTGATTCAGTCCATCTAAAATAACTGCTGTGCCCGTCACTAATGCAAAAACAATGCTGCTGAATAAGAAAGGCATTGTCCAAACACTTTCATTTTTGACCATGCTCTTCCCCCCTATGACCTCCCAGTTAGATTAGGTTATGAGTCAAGAGTAGAGAAAAGGAAAACCTTTGAAATAGGCATTGTGTCCTGGCATAAGTGATGATTTTCATTGACACTGCTGGATATTTTTGTTATTTCTACCCTCCTTGAAATCATTACTGCATTTTAATCACAAAAACATAAAATAAAAGAGCAGAAATCTACTCCTAAATGACCACGCATTGTTTTATCTGACACACCACACTTGTGTTTTCAGTTGGGCTAAGCTGTTGAGCAGCACATGCACAACAGTCAAACTTAAGGCTGCTGTAAAACAAAGTCATATTAAACTCTCCTGCACTTTTTTCGCATCTGGTAAACACTTTCATGAGCAAAAACACAGCTTAGAAACTTTATATAGCCTCTTTCAGTCGTGCATTTGGAAGTTAGCCATGGAGAAAGTTGTTTACGATGATATTAGGGTTGAATTTTCTTGCCGTTATCTACCAGACATAAGCCGTTGAATTATGAGTTATATCTTGTTTATTTTTAAAGGTAGTCAGCACAAACTAAACAGCGAAAAATCGGCTATATCGAGCTAAAAGCACCACTCAGTTTGCTGAATTGGTAGAAAGTTTAGTGAGGCCATGTTGCTATAAACGTAATACCAACCTTAACAAGAGTTGAAGTTTGACAAAAGTTAGCTTTACGCGCATTTCAAGCCCAACAAGAGTATGCATTTTCGATAAAAGCACATTTCCGCGCACATTGCATGTATAAAAGTGGTAAACAAAGACATCCGCCTACAACGAGGGAAGCAAACAGCGTACAGTTAGCAGCGCAGCTAGCCAGCTAGCTAACTTTTGCTCCACTCTTCGCTCAACTTTCTCCGCGCTTTTCCTTTTCTTTTTACCTTGCACATCATTTCTTCCAGGTCGCAAAACTGGCTCATGGGGTAGGATGGCATTTTTGCTGGGTTATCGAAAGCCTCGTTGGATTCCCGTCTGCCCCCGCAGTGATAGACGTGGGGACACTCGGCATGAGTTGGTCAGAAGTTTCTAGTTGTGTGTGTTGGTGCCTAACAAGCCCAAGATCCACACCACGTGTGAATTTAAAACCTAACAGTATCGCTGCTGGCCCCTCCCACGTCTCTGTGAGTCCACGGGTGAGCATGTTTTCACCAGTCTGCACTACGGGAAGGACTTGATGGTTAGCAGTGAAGTAAAATAAGTCAAATCAACCAAATTTTAAGTTTATTAAATTTCTATAACGGAAGTAAGTGTTTTTCTGTGTTTGATGCCTGTTTAGAATAGGGGAGAGTGGGGTAAGATGAACCATTTTTCATATTTTGGATCACTACATCAAGACAATCTTAGTTTCGTCTCTAACTAGTGAATCTGCATATATTTTATGATGTTGTTCATCCCTGCAAACCAATAGAATGAGTGTAAACATAACTGTCTTGATAATATAGCATGACAAAAAAGTGGTCTCCTATGGTCTTACCCTGTGTATGGGGTAAGTTGACCATAGGAGTGGGGCAAGTTGAGCCGTATCCCTACAACCCCCCCACTCTCCACCCCAGCCCTCCCTCACCTTCTCTCTCCCTAAATAACAGTCACTTCTTCACATTAATGTGTATTTTTATTTATTGTACACTATTCAACATGTACAATAATTCTTTTTATTATTATTATTGCAAATAACTGCTAAAAAGCTGTTTTGTAAAAAGCTATTTTAACATTAGAATGTCTTTAAGTGATTCAGAACATTCACAGCTGTATTTTTGAAAAGGCAAAGTAACACATTTCAACAATCTGAACTGAAACTCTGATCCTCTCATCACTGGCTCAACTTACCCCAGAACTACTATGATGACTTTATTAGTCCTCTGAGCTAAAGTGGTGGACTTTTATGCTAGGTTTTTGACCTCATATTGTCACTAATAGATACCACAATTGATGAATAAAACAAATTTAAAATGAGCTTTTTTTTATATGAACACCATTCTACTAAAACTTATTACAGACTAAATTCACTTTCAAGAGTGACAAATGTTTTTTTTTTTTTTAATAAATGTCTAACCCTTTCACCCATGTGCCTCTAACCTTCACAGACTCCATGAATTGATGACCATCGCCTAAATATTTGGTCACATGATCAATTTCTTTTACCATTTCCAAGCAACAGGGGGTGGCTCAACTTACCCTTTGGCTCAACTTACCCCACTCTCCCCTACTTACAGACAGTCTCACAATGACACCAAGATATCATAACGTGCATTTGTCTTTTTAACTGATACAAAAATTTAAATAAATAAATAAAACACATAGACATGTAGGCTATATGTCAGCCAAATTTTCCCTTTTTTTGCACAGATAGAAAAGACTTATGGAGGCCCTACACGTACATGATGCACTCATAGATTTTATTTATCCCTGATAAGAAATCGTTCACCTTTTTTTCCTGAAGATATTTAATAACAGAATATCTGAACACAGTGATGCCCCATTTGCACATAGGTATTAATCCCAATCAAAAGCCAATGCAGCAACAACGTTGGAATATCAAGCTTTGTTTGAGTTGCTCTGGCTCTGCTGAGCTCAAAAGCGCGACTCAGTTAAAGTGTAGATCCCACATTTGCCACCCTCTTCTTGTTTGTCTGTATTCTCAGCTCTTTTTAAGAACACCAATATGCACAGGCACATGTTATTCCTCAGTAGCTTCCCATGGCAAAGTTTTACCACCAACTTCTAGCCTGGCATATGTGAGCTTTTTTAGTTAACTTTGTGGATCAGCGTGCATGAATTGTCTTTTTTATTTTTATTTTTATATGAATAAGAGCTTTTTTTACATGCCAAGAAATAGGTACTCACAAAGATAGGATTTTGAGTTGTCACACACCCACCCAGGTCTGCGAGGAGTGAAGGTGTTACACTTCTGGGATTGTAAAGAGGATTGCATCTGTCTACTTAACAAGTTGGCAGATGAATTCAGTTTGTACAATTCAGCGCCTCTAATTGCCCGATTTGATGTTGTTTGGGTCCAGCTATACCTACATGTGTTAAGAATAAATGCACCAACTTGATAAGTTGGTTAAAAAAGGTACAGTCTCTTCAAGACCCCATAAAAAGGGAGAGACCATAATAGTGCAGATTGATGAAAGTATCAAAATGCTGAGCCCCCACTTTGAGTCTGAGAGTTCTTGAAAGCAGCTCACAGCTTTGAGCTACCATAGAAAAATGAGTTCGGCTGAGAACAAAGCCTGCCGAAAAGCTTTGTTTTGGTCTAGCCAAGTGGTCACCATTAAGTGTGTTTGTGTGTGTACTTCTTTCTGTTTGTTTAGCACAGGGTGTTACACCCCCCATGACGTAATGCTATGGGTCTAAAACCAGATTTGTTGAGAAACAGGAAAAAGTTCTCACCTTGCATCTGAAGGTACCCTAAATGTACCTCGAGCAACCATCTGTATTTAGATTTCACGAGGCATATACAGATGGCTCATTTAAGTGTTGCAGTGGCTACTTTCATCCTCTTGCTTAAAAACTCCTCTTCAACAGTAAACCAAGTTGGTAGTGGTGAAGGAGGGTGTTTGGGATGAAATAAAGTAGTCTGTACTTCTTCATTCCACTACGCTGTCAGATTCTGGGGGGTGCTTGTCTTCCAATGTGAGCGCTTAAGGTTACAAGAAAGTATGTTTGGCCGCCATTTTGAGTATTGGCAAGTTGAAAAGCGTAGATGTGTTGCTAGTAAGTGGGGAACGAGCCTTAACGAAACTGCAACAGACAAAGAAAGGCCATAAAAACACGAAACTGTAAAAGTGACGGTGTTTTCATCACATGACATACACTGCATCAGCCACTTGATAACACACTTTGTCAACTGTTTTGGGAAGTATTAGGTCAAACAGGACATAACCCAGTTGAAGCCACCTATAGCAGAGGCAGGCATGCTTCTGTCAATAACTCAATTCATGTCTGGCGCTTGCAAACTGGGACAGTAGTCAAGTTAAATCGCCTAACTGAGCAACAACCTTAGCCTGATTTAACAAGCATGTAACCATACAGGCTGCTCAGTGTTTAAGTTGTTTTGTTTGTTTGCATGTCATCCCTTTAGCCCCTGTGTAATATCACGCACGCTGGAACAGCAGTATTACATCATTGGTTGAGATCTAAGTGAAAGGATAATAGTGATTTGGTGATCGCACAGATTTGTAGAAACTCAGTGGAAAGGGCTTTAGTCTGTTGATTCTGGTTTGCAACACAGCTGTTCATTCTTGTAAGAAAAAAAAAAACTACTCACTTCTTATCATATGACCCAAGTTGAATCTGATGCCAATTGCAAACAAGGCGTAATTATATTACGATTGACCTTTGGGTGTTAACTCAGACATGAGACACTGCCCTAATTAGTTCATAGTCTTAAGGGGTTGGCTCTGCGTGTTTGTTTTCTACCCTGAGATGAAGACTACCACTGTGAACAACAAGCCATTAGTGAGATGTCAACAACATGGCTGCCTTGAGGAAAGCTGTTAATTTGCTTAAGTAAACAAGTGTTATCTATAAACAAGCTATTTGGTCCGCAAGTCGAGTTTACTTCTATAAACAAATCCCTCTTGGGTGAGTTGGGGATTACTGGAAGTAAGGACTGGGTGAGGGATGGGGGGTGGTTTCTGGAGAAAAAGGGAGAGGGAAGGGGGGAGGAGAAAGGAGAGGAGAGATTTGAAAGAGATTTCTTGCTTCTTGTTGAGTCCAGCTGGGCTAGAGGGCCTTTGGAGCACAATGAGCTCAATGAGCTGCACAACCAACTAACAAACTCACGGCCCGCCCTCTGAGACTACACACACACACACACATACACAGACACAAATACACACGGCGAAACTAACAGAGGGTGGTGAATGGCTAAGATAGAAGGGCTTGTTAGAAAAAGGAGGAGGAGGAGGAGGAGAGGGATGAAGGGGCAGGATTGGGGGCTGTTTAAAGAAATCAGGGGGAATGAGAGAGAGAGAGTACTCTGCGTTTACGAAGTAGAAACTCAGGAGTAATAGATGGTTTCCCAACACTCAATCTTTAAAAAGATTTATACACAGATTTTTATTTTTAACTGGATACCCATTACGTACCACAGGCTGCCATTCCCCTCGCTGTGTCACATAATCTCCCTGCAGTGAAATAATTAGCTGAGTCACCATGGAAAGCATTTGGTGATTCAACATCTGGTTGATGTTAAGAGAGATTTACAGAGGTGACATTGCACTACGGGGCGCATGTGAAGACAGGCTGTGATGGAGTGGAGTAATAATCCATTCAAATAATCCATAATGATAATCCATTTACCATATTTAAACAGGGTAACGCTGTTTTACAGGTTGGCATGTTGTAAAGAGTTTGAAAAGTTACCGCTTACTAAACCAAATACCATTATCTAACTCCGTGGGGACTTGCAGCCATATGTTAAGCTAAACAATATGAGCTACAAGTGAAACAAAAGTTACAGTTAGCATCTTTCTCACCGATTGTTGTGTAGTGAGTGTGTGTGTGTGTGTGTGCATGTGTGTAAGTGCTTGTTTGGGAGGGGCAGAGTTAAGACTCCCACAAACGCAGCCTATTGGAACTCTTGCGATTGGGGAAAGTCATTCTTCCACAGGCTTCTTCAGATAAGAGGCTGCTATTAGTGACATATTAAAGAGAGGGAGGAGGGGTCTGTAGGCCTGATGAACATCTGCTCCTCTTTTCCTTTCCCTTCCCCTACCACCCCTCCCTCATCAGCTTCATTCTTACACATTGTACCCCGGTCCCATTCACTTACGTGTGTTTTTGTGCCTGAGTGTGTTGTAATAAAGAGCATTGGGTTTTAATCCCATTCAGATTTTAGACTTTGCAGCTGTTACCTGCAGAAAAATACCGTGTAATGTATTTAGATAACAAACTAACACAATTTTTTATTATATTTTAGCCTTTGAATTTAAATAAAACTGTAAATAAAGTGCTGGAAAATGATAAAAACAAATTGAAATTCATACTGTAAAGCATTTTTATCTTCTAAAACGGATGTTTTCATGAAAGTAAAGGGAAAACTGCATATAGTAGCACTTAAATTGTTAAATGAACTGTCAAATGAAGTAAAGCACACTACATCAAAGCATTAGCTTACAGGCATAACAACTTCCTTATGAATAGACATGATTACCAAAGTGACTGCCCGGGAATGCCTATTTATGCATAAATACATAACAACTATGACTCTCTCTTGTTTCTGTTTTTGCACGCACATGCACACTCCTAGAAGCACCACAGTAGGGTTCTACTCACGGGGCAAAGGCCACAACCCAACCTTTGACCTCTGACATCAGCCTCTCCTCCTCTCCAGCCTCGTGGAATTCACTCCTGTGGATTCAATTAGAAAGCCAGAGAGAAGGAGGGCAATGGAGAAGGGCGTAGGAGGTTTTCAAAACAAGATAACAGTGACAAATGTCTGCGTAAGGTCTGGGAGAGACAATGATTCTGAGTGGAGGGAGAGTAAGAGAGTGACGAGGAGGGCAAAGACATTTGTTCTTTTAAATCCTTTAGTTTGGGGAAGAGAGGGAGAAAAAAAATCAGCTGGAGAGGATTCAAGTTGTCGTGATTTTGCGACAAAGCAGTGTATTATTATTGGAGGGAACACAAAGTTTAATAAGAAGGACTATTTTAGGTTTTTAAATGTAAAAACAATTATGCATAACATGATTTGTGATCAGTATTCATGTCATACACCGCACTGTTGCTGCACAAGGACACGTGAAATCTCAAGCTTTTTTAAATTCATTTTTAAACCAAAAGATCTATGACTTCTTGTATTGCCTGCATTTTTTCTCTTTAGTGCCTTAGCTTAATGATGCCTTATTGGTATACAAATAGTTTTTTCGGCCTTGCATGATCTAGCACTTTTTGTTTTTCCCAACTAAATATCTCTAAACACAAAGTAAGTTAAACAAAGAACTGTTTTCATGTCATCTCATTGTGCTGTTGAAAAACTTAACCAGTTGTTTAAAGTTATGTCCTTGCAGCAGCATTTGAATGATAAACTAAAGAAAAGATCAATCCAAGATGGTGATGGCTGTTGAAAAAAGCATATAATCAAGGTTTAAGTCCTAAAATAAAAATTTTTTATACACTTTCCTTTGATGAACACTGTGCTGTCCTATAATTTCATTACTCAGTATGATCAGAGCAGCTCAAAGGAAGGCAAATAAAAAAAAAACAGTTTCATCCTATATACTTGGGCCAGGATTTTCTGTAATCTGCTGCCCTCTGCTGGGTTACAACATAATTACAACCCAGCACTTTCACCTCTAATTTATCTCACAGGTCAGAGGTCATGGGGTTACTTTTGATTTATTGTAATCACAAGGCGCTTACTGTGTCGACCCTTGTTAACACAATGCTCTCTGTTAGTGTTGCAATGTATTTAATGCTCATTTCAAAAGAAAAATAAAGGAAAGAAGGAAAAAAAAAAGTCTTCCAGGATGTTTACAGGTATTGCAGAGACAAATATAACTTCTTGAAGATTGAAATTAAAATGATTACATTAAGTCAAACTTCTGACAGCATTTAACACACCGCTGTAATATTAATAACACTGATACACCAGCAAGTGGAGCTGTTGCACTATTACAGTGACAGTGTCAGTGGACTTTGCTGAGTTAGGTGCATGTCTGCGTATAAAAGTGTAAAAGCCCCCTCCTGCATGTAACCTTAGGCTGTGTACACCACAGTGAAAACAAACTAGTGTGTATTTTTTCAAAGGTAGAAATCAAGGCATTGAGCCAAAGCGGCAGAAAACACTGAAACTGGTACAAAGGGAAACTTACACAACCCTCATCCCTGGAAGTTAGACACACAGCTGTGTTCATTTGTGTGTGTGTTAAGCAACAGTTCCTGGAGATCCTCCTGAACTCACGAGAAAACAAACAGACAAATCTTTGTACCAATAACACAAACTTTGTTTATCACTTTGTGTGTCTGTGGGTCTCATACGTAACCAGGAGGAACAGCACAACTTAGTCAGGAAACAGAAAAGATGTTGTACTTTGTTCAAGGAATGTATCAGATAAATTAAACAATATTGTAAAATTGGATTCATAAGGTTTTATAATTTCGTTGCAAAGCTGCTAAAAGGGATTTTAGGTGAAGGGGAGAGTTGGAAACAGGCATAAGAGAGGGGAAGGGAGCGTACAAAGATAGGGAGTCAAAAATGAGAAGGCCTCTAAAAAGCTCTACAATTTAAGTTGTTTTATAGTCTGTTGATGTTAAACAGTGAAGTGAGTTAAAAGCAGTTGTGTGTTTGCATCCACTTATGAAAAACACAGGGAGTAAATCAAGAGCGCTCTAAAATTGCAGCCTACTTCAATGTTAACACGAGAAGATGTGAGCATAGAGTTGGGGTTGGAGTGGAAAAAATCCCTTGGCCAAAAGAGTCTCACCTCCACTGAGGTGTCGAGAAATACCTGAACTCATTGAGTTTAATCTACCTCTGTACATCTCTGAGATATTTCAGGGATTTTTTTTGGTTCATTTTTCAGGCTTAGAGATGAACCACAGCGTGAAGGTTAAAACATTGCAGAGTGATGTCAGGAGTTTTGATACCAACCAAAGCCAAATGTGGAACTGGCGTCACACAGGGCTATGTTGCAATATATTTATTTATTGAAGCTTGTTAAAGAGGAACACGGAAGATAAATTGAGCCTGCCACACTGCAGAACCAGGCTTTTTTTCTGTGTAAAACTCCCCGAGATATTTTGTAATTGGTTAACTGGTTTTGTCTCAGGGCTGCTGAAGATGAGGAAAACACATATTTATGACATAAAGCCAAGCCGTGTGATTTCTGTTTTCTGACAGAAACCCTGCATGTGTGAGCTGATGATTAATGTCATGTTTCATTCGGGTTCCCGGCAGATCCCTTGGTAATTTTGAGGAGATGAGACTCATTTGATGATGTAAGGAGGGGTGTGCATGTTCCTTTTTTGGATCACATGTAATGACCATCAATGTCTGCGGATTTCTCAAAACCTTCAGGAAATACAGACTGATGATCTTTCATAGCAAACAAATTACTCAGTCTTATAATGAACGGTACATTAAAAAAGAAGCTCAAACATTTCCTCTCAGGAAATTGTTTAGCCGCACAGAGCTATTTTTGCAGATAATGAGCTCTCTTTTTTCAGCCCAAACAATGCTTCTTCATTTCTGCTCTTTTCAAACAATCTCGGCAGTAAATAGCAAAATCATACAGAACCGTTATAACATGCATTTACTGTCACACATCTAAGCGCTTTGTCGCAAAGTAGGTAAGGCAAATTCACTGTTGTGTAAGACACCACATTGTATTCAAAGTGCATTAAAAGTGTGTCTGTCTGTGTTCATTTCTGCTTTTTCAGAGGAAAGATTTGAGTGTGTTAGGGCTGTTTTGCCTGCATAAAGCTTATTGTCATTAAACTCTCCCATGTGTACCTCATCAGTGTGTTTATGTTATCTGCTTTTGGGCTTTAAATCTTTGATTCTTTCTCTGTAGATGGAAGTGAAACAGCAGGTGAGGGAAATCTTTTGTGAAATGATACAACAGATGAATAATTAAAAGTACAATATTATAATTCTATGATCTCGATATCACATCCTCTTTGTCGTAAAAACCTGAGAAAGTGTTTCATCAGTCACACTCACATTATACAAGAGTAATGCTAAACCTGGTGTGGGGATGTTAGTGGCGTCAGCGTGTTTGTGTTTCACCATGAACGTAATCCAACGGATGATTCCTGGTCTGTACATTCTCACTCTGTGCTCATCCGACTGTATCCAGGCAACAGCTCCAAATATTGATCCATGTTCTTGATCAGCGAGATATTGATGGATATGGTGCTTGATATTGCATGACGTCTGCCATGCATCTTTATTTATATATTGGTATCCATGACACTTCTAATCAAAACAGTTTTGCCTGCGTGTCTTTTTATAAAATTTTCCATCTATTCTTTCTGCGGGTTATTGGTGTAAGAGAACTGTGACAGATATTTCTCTGTGTGGACTGAGTAGCAACACATGTCCCTGATTTAACAAAGACACCACAAAAATGGTAAAGCAAATGATTAGAGGCCATTTGATGTGTTTGTGTCATCCAAAAAAATGTGTATGTGATGGGAAGTGTCATTGCCACACTGTTTCCTGTGCTAACTTCCCCCACAGTAGTTTCCATGTTTTGCAGCAGACTGTGTGTCTGCTAACCGTCTGTGATTCATGGCAACAACGCTGCCAGTTGTTCAATCATGATAGTGTCCTTATGAAAGTCCTAATGATGTCACTGAAATGGGAGTGGATATCAAATGTTTGGTTGGAAAATTCACATGGGTGCTGTGCGGTTTTAAGGTCTATGTCCTCTTTTTCTCTGAGGACATAGACCAAAGTTATTTTTGTTTGTTTGTTTGTTTTTTCAGTGATGATTTATCATGGATTTTCATGTCATTTCTTAACAAAGGAGTTGAGCTGACCAGGATCCCCTATAGGTCGTACAACTAGGAATGATAAGTACCTTTTGTCCTCAAATACGGACATCACATTCTGGCCTTTATATGCCATAATGATAAGTTCTAATAATAAATTCCGATAAACTAAGATCTTTTGACCTCACTCATGGACACCTGGTCTGCCACCCTGTGGCCACAAATACAAAATACACAGATCAGTGTTCATTCAAGATGGCGGCAAATTCGACCAAAATCTTGAACAGCCATCCTCAGCATAAAACTCTTCAGATTTTACAACTAAAACTTTCTTTATTTTTTGCTTTTTACAGTTTCTAGTTTGATATGGCATACAAATTTGACTAATTCTTTCAACAGACACAAGATATTTACTTTACACAGAGTACCCGTAGGAGAACATTGGAACTCCTTCTCAGGTAAAAAGCCTCGTCCTGACTTTGTACCTGACTTACTGACTGTTACCATACCTTACTAACAAAGTGACAGCTTACCTGACTCACCAGGAGACACCATACCTGACCTACTGACAGGTACTGTACCTGACCTGTTGACTGATTCAGTAACTAACTCTCTGACTAACTAACCACACCTGACTGACTAATATATTAATCGACTGATTTACTGATAATCTACCTGGTTACCGACTACTTCTGCAACAAAAAAGGACACTAAGTGGATAATTTTTATGGTTTATTTTCAGGTAATTTATAACAGTCATCTTTTGGTATTAAAACAAAATCGAGTCACCACCAATGGTGACTCAATTTTGTTGTACAGAAACTAAAACCATTTTTTCTCATTTGTCAAAACTACTTCATATTTAAAGATTGTATTCAGCTTGTACACTTATGAGATCACACTGATCCCAAATAGGTAGGGGAAATCAAAAATGTGTAGCAAAAAAAACAAAAAAAAAGCAAAAGCTCAGGTCTTATGAGGTCAACAAAGACAAAAAAGCACCATGTAAGGAAGTGTCCATGAGGTAATGTTTACCGAGCAGGTTATTATAGCAGGGGAACTTCTTCAGGAAACGATAAGACCTCTCTGTTCTGTGTCCCTGTATGTATATTTTTGTAATGTAGCCCATTATGTATCTGTTCAAGCAAAGATGTGTTATGTCTGATAGTGCAAAACCAAGGTGGCCTTCTGGTGGTACAGCAAAATGTTGGAATATACCTAGATGTAGCTTACTCTTACACCAATACTGGTGTTTCGGTTGGAGTTTCTTAAAATCACCTAGACTGTAAGGTTAAGTTGGCCCTCCCTAGCTTGGGTGGATGTTCACTAGCCAGTGTTTGAATAAGAGGCTGAGCTGACTGACTTCTCCTGTGGATAACTGACTGCAAAATGGTCTGTTACATTCACAGTTTTACATGGATCCATAGCAATGGTTAACCCTGTAGCTAACTTAAAACATGATAGATATGCTCTTACTCACAGAAAGTGTTACAGTTTAAAGTGTTATCGGTCATGGAGTTCGTGAACGCTGCCATCTTGAAGTGCTTACTTCGTGGGCCATCATCAGTTCAATAGATTTCTCACAGTTCAACCCGTCCTGCTTCACCCCCAGTGTCTTTTTCCTCAGCGTAAACAAATTAAGCACAAATTAACTTAAGCCCTTTCTGTGCAGTGATATAATTACAGTCTGTCTGCTAGAGTCAGGGGTCACAGCTATAGCAACAGTGTACTGTTAAAGAATATCAGACTGTTACTATGGATTATTGACCAATCAGAATGAAGCATTTAAAACAGCCACGGAATAAGCTTAAATTGGTCAATTAAGACTGAATTTCTGTCTTCTTGTTGTAGAGTTTGCTTGCAGACATATCTTAGTCAGCTTTTTTGCTAGTATCCCTAAATATCTCAACGAAGTAGTCATTATAGCCTTATGGTTCTTAATAGTGTATCATTCTACACTCAATGTTTGTCATCACAAAAAGCCAGCTTTGAATTTTAACTGATGATTTTAGTCTGACTAAGCAGATTACAGAGACTGTACTTGAATTTACTGAATTTCCTCCAATACCTCCGAAAGAGCATGTTACTTCCCAAAACTTTCAGGGTGCATGTGAAGATATACCTCATAGACTGTGACTTCCCAGAATGAGTTTGCAGAGTTTCTTTCATCATATGTGGTAGACTGCTGTGCCAGCATGTTTTGTTAGTGCGTCAAAGTAATTTCTTGGCATCTTTACAGCCACTTTGTAATCATTTTACAGAACTGTGGTAACAGAAACCCCAGCAGAAGTTAGCTAATGCAAGTGGGACTATAGTAAGTTTTATCCTGCTTTTGACAGCATTACACAGAAATAGGAAAAACGTAGCAGCTCAAGTGAATTTATTTTGCAATAGGTTGAACTCAAGGGGGGTCTTAGGGCTATCTGGGACCAATAAAGTTCTTCTTCTTCTTCACATCAAGTTCTTGTATTGTATTAAAGGGTAATGTAATGTAGAGTCAAAAATGACTGCAAATTTTCTATGTTAGAACAAGTGCATAAAACAAAATACTCCTGCTTCAAGGAGTACCACTGACCTACTTTTCTAAATTCTTGAATACATCTCATCGTCATCATCAGAAAATTAGTAGAGATATCTATTGAGAAAATTCCCATGATCTCATTTAATACACCATGATGATTTCTGAGTGAGTTTCACTTCCTGGGATGACCGTGGGATCCGATTTTTGGTGTTGGTGTTGTCAGAAATGTGTGCGTTGCCATTGCTCAGTATTCAGTGAAGCCTACAAATTGTGTTTTTAAACTCAAATGCATTAATGATGTACTAAAATAACCGCTCTTTGCGGAAGGAGGTTTGCCCTTAGAGTAGGAAATCAACAAATATAGCATGTCAATGCTACCTGATTCAATGATGACATGAAAACAATAGAAAGTGGATGAAATAAAGTGATATCCTCTGTTTTACAAGACACAAAGCAATATTTGTTAATATATTACTATCAGGTAAATGCTCAGGTTTACACCAAGTGAATGTTTGGCTCATGTCATTTGATTGCTAGCTAATAGCCCACAATTAAGCTTGGAAATGAATTCATATAGTGTAGTTGTTTAGTTAAAAACAAAGCAGTTGGGAAGGTGTAAATTTCAGGCTTACAGTAATGTTGTTACGATGGTTTGATGCTGATGTCAACTGTGGTCAAGTCTCGCCAAGTGTGTTTCTGTGGGACAGATGCTCCTTTCAATTCCTGCGTTACTGTTTCAGTGTCTGATCAACCCAAACCATTGCTAAAGTAAGCATTTGACCACTTCCTACTGTAAGCTTGTACGTGACTGAATGCAAATAGTTGTGTTTAATAAAAGTACATAGAAGAAGAATTCTGATAATTCCTCACCTTTGATAGTGTTCAAACGTAATCGCTTTTAATGCTAACATCAACCGTGTTTGGGTTTATGGAAAGGAAGATGGAGATGATCAGCCTGTTTGCTCGTATATGAACAAATTCAAGAAACTGTGATGGTTAAAAAGGGAAAGAGCATAAATTTGTAAATATACAGCTACACATGTCCAATGATAATTGTGACACATAGTGAAAGACTGTCCAGTTTTTTGAAGATGGGGTGGATGCCTCTGTTGAGTTTGAGACAGAATCTCACTTAACATTTTTACAACACATGCAGTCTTCGTATCTGTCAAAGCAATATTACCATGAATCAAAAAAGGATAGATCATAAAACAATAAAAAGTTAATAGACTTAATATCATAAAAAAACGTATCATAATGTTTGCTGATGATCCCAGATCATTGAAGAAAATGAAGAAAATTGCCTTTTCTCATTTAAATCCTCATTTACTAATACGCCGAGACTTGAGATATTTCATTTCCCTATATTGACTCTTTTGTATGATCTGTCTGACCGCAAACATTATGAAATTTGACTTTTAATACTTCATGAGAGCTCATTAAGTCTAAACCATCAAGAGACTCTCATGTAGTCAGTCATAGTATAATATAAATAAAAAGGGAAATATAATTTAAATTAGAAATAGTAAAGGTCCTAATACAGATCCTTGTGGTACACCACTCTAACTGAACAGTCACTTTGAAAACCATAGTATAGTAGTTTAGCAATCAGAATATCGTGAACAAAAGAATCAAATGCTTTAGACAAGTTATAGAAAAATGTGATGGATTTCTTCCTTTCCTTTCCTTTCCTTTCCTTTCCTTTCCTTTCCTTTTCCTCCTCTACATTTTCATTTGCTTATTTTTGTAAGAAGGAATTCTGCTGCTCTCTGCACTGCTAGTGTCACTGTGGTATGTATTCCTAGGAGGGAAGCCAAGGCTAAACACACATACGCCATATCCATTCCTTTCCTTTCAATAACCAAACTCACCATACACACATACACACGTACACACACATCTCTCTAACCACTTCATTTTCTGCCCACCTGTATAAACACAGCCGTGTGTATATGTGCACATGTGTGAGCGCTTCATCACAGAGAGGCCCATTGTCCTCCAAGCTGAGATGTGTGTGCTGTGTCATGAATTGGCTCGGCAGCCACAAGCCCACTGCTGGTTTTAGCGTAAAACTAAAACACTGAACCTAAAATAACATGTCCTCTGACAAGAGCAGCTGACCTGTGATACTGTACACCTCAGCATTTAGACTTGGGAGTATGAACAGTCACGACATGAGTCAAAATGTCCTGATAGTTGTGACAGAGAGGAGTCATTATTATGGGTCGTAAAATGAGGATGTTGTATAAGTTGGACACAAGAATAAAGAGCCAATGAAATGAGTCCAGTTTTAATGTTTGATTAATTTACTGTCTTTTGTGTTTTTTTGGTTAATTTTTTCTAATTTCCTTAATAAGCACTAATTCTTTGACCGGCTGAGGACGGCAGAAAGAGGAAACAAACTGTTTATTATTTACACTTGAAGCTCAGATGAACAGTTTTGGTCAAGTTTAAGTTCATTATTTACTCTCATTTCACCTTTGTTCTGATCTTCACCACCACCACCAAGCAATCAGGAAGAAAAATGAGGTTCTCTAGCTGGTAAGTACTTCATGATATACACAAGTTGTTGTTGGACTTTTTTATATGCTTTTTTTGTAGAGCAAAAACAATGTGTTTGTTTTATTTCAGTTAAATTAAGAGGATTTTTTTCCATCCTTAAGGGGAAATCCAATATTTCGGCAAGATATCTCAATATGAGCCACATTCACCTGAAACATCCAATAATAATCCATTTGAACATACTAGAGACCAAAAATACCACCTAATTTGCTTTTAATTGGTAAAAAATTTGTCAGAGGGGTAAGAAAAATACACTTTCCAAGATTCTTGAAACAAGAGCTAAGTTGGGATAAGAATGATGTTTAACCCCAAAGATATTATTCCACCTATGACAAACTGTAGGTCCTGTTTTTGGCTTGTAACATCATAAAATAAGATGGGTTACTAGACTTGTTAGGTCAGAGTGGCTTGTATTTAGTGTGATATAACATTCTTACAAAATTGAGGCAAAAACACTTCCAAAAATCTGAGTTTTGGCAGTGTACATAGCGCAATGCTGGTTTATCTTTTCATTGAAAACAGCTGCCACTTACGTCTGGGAACAGAAGTGATGAGAGGGGGAGAACAAAAAGTACTCTCACAAAACAGTATCAGATCTAGTCTCCTACCTCTAGTTCTTGCTTTTTTAATAGGACCACCGGGTTTAAGTTCTTTGCAAACACAAATATTACACCAGATTTTAATAGTTGACTTTAAAAATGTTCTTTCAAGTACAACATTAAACTGTCCTCAGCCGATGGATGGTTAAAATGAAAGTATCAACGGCCTTTAACACAGAAAGCTGTTTTTATTCTCGTGAGCAGGTCACACATCTGCTGTTAATCAACACACTGACGCAGTGCTAATTTATGTTCATACCATATTAAGGAAAGGACATAAAAAACAGGAAGTGTGAAGTCTAAAAAGAGAAGCATATACTGAGTGTGAGCATGAACAGGAAGCATGAAGGGAACATGCATGGGCCAGCCTGTTGTGAAAGGTCTGCTTTAATAACACAAACAGATGTGAAACTGACTTAAGGGACTTTCTTCTTCTGCCCAACACCCTGATGCAACTGATCCATTTGAGGCTCAGGTTTACTAAAGTATAACAATACAGTCGATTAGCCATAAAACTAACATCTAAAAAGATCAACTACTTTTACACAGATTTACCAAGGGCTTTAGGAATATGAGGAATGAGGGAATGAACGAGTTTTAATAGTGTATGAGCATTCAAGAGTGACTGCTGTACCTTGATATATTTTATCTGAAAAATCAAGTCAGACTGTAAAATGTAAAACCAAACATAAGCAGGTTTTTAAGAGATGTACATTAAAGAATGAAGAAACACAACGTACTCTAGATGAAGGTCTTTTAAGTGCAGCTGCCAGGGTGTGATCTAAGTTGCATTTTTTAATTGCACAACACAAAGTCATGCTAGAGTGAATAGAAATACACTTCTTGTTTTCTTCAGGATGTGATTCTGATTTGCGTGTGTTTTTCCTCTAGCTTTATTATTGAAACGTGAGGCAGGGGCATTGTTTTTAAAAGCACAAACCCCTGAGAAATGTTACAGCGTCTACAAAGCTCTTTTCTAATGACTTCTGGATTGATTTGTGTCAGTAAAGTACAAGGACTGTGGCTCCGTCTGAGTAATTCATAGCTTAATAGAAGGCTGTCATCTTAGTTGTAAATCTTATTCTGTTCTTGTTTCCACATGTGCGCCACAGCCCATTGGTTCTGTTTCTGCTTTTCAGAACAGTTTGTACATGCTCATCTAGATTCACTTCTTGTTTTCTAAAAAAGGGAACATCAGAGCTGATGGATTAGCGTAGCTTTTCTAATGATACCCACATCATATGGTTGTCATGCCACTTTAAAATTAATATCAAGAATGTTTGTCCATATTCTGTTTTCTGGGAGCACACAAATCTCTTCGTACAAAGCTTCAAAGCACGGCTCATAAACTTTTCAATATTTCTGACTTATACGCAAAGGAATATGCTAAAACCGAGACATCTGTCTCCTCTTAGGCCTTTTTGGGCATATAAGATGTATTTCAAACTTCATGAAAGGTGCTCCTGTAGATCGGAAATGGAGCACTTAGCTATGAATTCCTCCAGGTCTACCGTTGGTGCCAAATCACAGCAGCCAGTGAAAGTAAAAGAGGAGAGAGGAAGAGTGGAGTGAAAGGAAAAGAGAAGTGGTCAGGAGAGGTAAGGAGGGGGGAGTTCGGGGAATTTTCTCTTTGCCTTCTCCCTCACAGTTTACCCACTTTTCTCTCCCTTCCTTTCCCGTGTCTCCTCCCCCCTCGTTCCCTGTGTTTGCGTCACAGCACTCGGGGTTGGCGCAGAAGTGAAGTCGCTGAAATAGAAGGAAGAAGGAGGAGGAGGAGGGGTGGATTGAGCTCTGTGGCTGAGGAATGTGGCAGAGAGAGAGAACATGGCTATAAAAGGATCGCACTTCCAGTCCGTTGCTGTGATGTCACTACCCAAATATTTCTCTCTTCCTTCCTCTTCCAAAGTCTGACTTACTGACGCTGCTATTTTTCTCTATAATTTCTTCACATTTCTCCTCCTCCTTTCTGGCCAAATAAGTTTGTAATGCTCGAGTTTGCAGTAATGTTTGTGTTTTCTATCGAAATACAGTTTAATCCGTGTTTGAGGCAGGCCATGTCTGTAAACCACGGTAGCCTCTTAACCTTCTGTACACCCTGCTTTGCAGCTTTAGAGAAGTGTTAAAGAAAAATATGCATCCTGCTCCCTTGGGCTCATTACTTTAGCATCTAAAATGCAAATATGTGTCAAAAAAGCTTTGTCTTCTTGTATGTTGTTGACCATGTCCACAAGGCAACCTCACCTCTAGAGTCATGCAGGATTGGAGACTCGAATACTCTTATGTCACACAAAGCACGACAGGTAATAAAAGTGTTCTAGGTAATAAATCATGCAGGGTATCTAACAAGTTATTATCATTCCAGTGTGTCATTGATATGCAAGCGAAGGACAAGGAACTGTGGAAAAGATACAGCAACTTAAGTCGTAACAAAATATTTGCTAACCCATTTGCTTCAGGTAAAAACTAGATGCATACAAAGAATGTTAGCTAGCTAAACATGCTGGGGGAGAAAATGACAAAACAAGGATTAGCACAACAAGCAACTGATTAGCTAAACAAACGCAGTGTCTGGAACCTTTGTTGCATAGGTATCATCAGTCTCTTATAGCTAAAAAAAGCCTTTACTTACAATCCAGGAAAGACGTAAATGGTCACAAAGAAGCTGATTTGTATGCCAGGAGGAATTTTGACTGTTGCTGTTAGGTATGCTGTTCAGTTACTATCTGTAAAGGGGTGAAAAGTTACATCAGCTTATACTATATGTGTCTTAGTTAGATGGTACTAGCTAAACAATATCACAGCAGCGTTCCAGTTTTTCTTGCTCTCCAGCCTTGACGTCAGAGGAGAAAGGCTGCAGTTTGAATATGGTAAATAAAGAAGAGCTTGGTAAAACAGAGGATGTAGGTGTTTTGAATGTGACACAAACAACAAATATAGAATTATATTTCAATAAAGTAAAATAAAGATTTTCTTTTCCATCAACAAACTTAAGCAGAAACATCCTACACCCATCAGTTCCCGCACAGAAGAGATAAAACTTACCAGCTGTACTTTTTACACAACGGTTTTGATAAGTTGATTTCCATTAATTTAAGGGTGACTCCCCAAAGCTTGACTCCTCTGTTAGTCAGAGGTAACTCATCAAAACAAGCCAATACAGGGACCTAAATAAGGTTTTCTACATAACATTGAGTGATAGTGTGGTGACTCAAGAAACTACTATTGTTGATGTTAGCCTTCACAATAGGACAGCTGTAACATATTAAACAGTAGAGGGCTGTATTGAATGTTTACTGCTACTTAAGACCACAAGCAGAAAAGCCAAATGTGTTACTCCAAAATTTTCCACAGTTCTGATGACTAATAAAAGTCATATTGCATATATTTTCAAACATATCTTAACGTTTAATTGACTTTCAACTTCATATTAGAGCTTCTAGTATCACTTTTTACTATTCTTATTCCTCCCAGCATGTTTGAACACCAGTGTAAACTCTACGCTGCCCTTTGTCTGGTTTTAGTTCAGTTCGACTGTGCTGTAGAGTTTCAACAGCAGAAAACTTTGAGATAGCACGGGGGGTTATTGAGGTTTAAAAGATAAAAACTCCACTAACATATTTGGATGAAATTTAGGGTGCATTCACTCCTCTAGTGTTTGTCTTTTCCAAGAAAAAAAGAAGGTGGTGCTTTCCAATGACCTGGTTAATAAAGGAGAAGTTACATAAGGGACTCCGTCATTCTCTGAATGCCTGACGAACGTTTGGGGTTGAACGCTTACTCAACCGTAATGCTTAATCTGCAGGTTATAACAGGGAAGAAGGGAGAAAGGAAAGGGGAGGCAAAGGGGAGTTTGGGAGCCGCTAGAAATCCAGGCTGAAGTCTAGCTATGCTGAGTACACACAAAGTAGCACACACAAACACGCATAGAGCCACATTTTGCAGGTAGGAATGTGGCTGTGTGTGTTGCTTCTGGATGATCTTCGCAATCTCTGCCGCTGATTGCTTCAGGTCGAGAGGTTCCAACAGAACAGGCATAACCAGACGCAAAGTTGAAAACAGATTAGTGACTCCACCTTTCCTGAAGATTTAGACAAATTTGCACAATTTAGGAACAAAAACAACTTTATTGCTTAAGACAAATCGCTGAAGTTTCACCCTTTATGCTTTTCTTCTTGATCTTAAAAGCCCTCTTAATCTAGAGCTTTTCATCCCTCTGGTGTTTTCTCTGTACTCCTGCTGAATGAATATGCGTGAATGTTTCTTTTATTCTTTGAAACAGTTACCTAAGTTCGTATCCATCAGTCTCTTTCTCACCTTTACACTACATAATATGTAATAGCTTTAATGGATCCCCACCCAGGTTTGAACTTTAGCTCTTAGGTGTGTGTGTGTGTGTGTGTGTGTGTGTGTGTGTGCTTCTGTGTACGTGTGTGTTTCTGTTCACATGTTGTGTGCTCAGTGGCCAGGATCAGGTGACTTGGGTAAAGAGAGTTTTGACAGCAGCAGCTTTGTGGTTGATCATTAACAGCTCTACAGAAAGCGGTGGTAATGTTTAGTCTGTATTAAAAAGGACCTGTTGTAGAGCTGAGATCAGCGGGTTGAGCTGATATGAAGCAAGAATATCACAAGTTAGCTATAAGTACTAATTTAAAGATTGATACCAGGACTGGAAAAGCTGAATCATTACCTCATATTTGAACTCTGAGTTTCTTTCTTGCCTGTGCATTAAATTCAACTAAAATTGACACACTGGTTCTCATGAAGTCAGTTTAAAGAGGTACAATAACCAGACTGTTGTGTGTTGTGTGAGCTGCACAGTTTGTTGAACTTTAACCAGCCTGGTCTTATAGAACCGGCTGGGAAGTTAATATTTGTGAACACACAAACACACACTGAGCCCTTGGTTTTGTCTTTGCTGTTTACTCTTTGTGGTCATTGTCCATTGCCATAGCAACACATCCTGCCATTGGTCCAAAGAGGAACAGGAGCTTAAGACACAATGAACAGTCGTAGTTCTGGCCACAGCTTCGGTTTATTGAGTGTCAAGAGTTGAGCCTGTACAGCTGTGTTGCTCTTGTATATTGGTGTGTTATGTCAGAGTTTATGTTGTAGATTCTATATAGTTTTTACTGGACATGTACATATACAGTACGAGTATAAGCTTCAGGCCTTACAGTGATATAGAGGCTTAGACCAAAAGAAAACAAAAAATGTACACGTAAGACTTGCTACAAGTACTACACCTGCTTCTTTTGTTTGAGGACAAAAAAATACAAATCTACATGCAGAGTTACTGCTTTAGTTGGTGTTCACTGTGACTCATAACAGAGGAAGGAGATGTCGTACAAGAACCCAGTGTTATTTTTAGTCTGTACTTGTGGTTTTCATTTATTTTGATGGTTAGAGACAAAGCGAATAAAAGCACCGTGAGTTTTATCAGACTATTGCTGACTCTCACCTGTGATTAGCAATCATTAACAGGTGGGGAAAGAGGAAATATAGTGATATACAGTGACAGTGTGGAGAGGTGAATTCAGATTGGGTGGTAAAAATCAGATGTACTGTAGAGAGGTAAATAGTAGGCTTTTCAGTACAGAGGCAGGCATTAAATTAAAATTTTAACACGTGTTTGGGTTGGATAGTCCATGAAATTCCATAAAATTATCTTACAAGTCGATGTAAAAGAAAGTGGTATTGAAAATAAGATCTGTATTCTATTCATTGGCTTCCACAACAAATACCTTTGCAAGAGCTACAGGCCACACATATTTACAACAGTGGATGATGGTTCTCGTGTGACATGTTGGCTTAATTCCTGAAAGAACACTACTGATTTCCACCAAAGGGGCCGCCACACTCAACACAGCATGAGAGTTCTTCACAGTGTCTTTAATTGTTGTGGTAATCTAGGGTTATGTTTCATTTATTCAATCTAGGAAGTGTTACAAATTCTGCGGCAAGAATATGAAATGGAAAATTTTAACGATGTACAAACTTACTTGGTTTATTCACTTGCTCTGACCCCTCAGTGATATGTGTGCAGTGTGCTGCAGCATATCCATTGTTTGAGCTTGTTTATTTTAGCTTTTCAGTCAGTCAAAGTGTCACATATCCACTTTTAAACAGTCCTGCGGTTACGCCACCGTCTGTCCTTACCACAGGCGAACCACACCAGAGTTTGAGCGAAGGTGGATCCAGACCAGTGTCAGTGTTAAAACCAGTCCAAATTAAACAGACCCAACAGGAACAATACAACAGTTTATGAATTGACCTTAAGAGTAGGGTTAGAAAAACAGATCTCAAAATACCGTGTGTTAGTAGTGACACAGATCCAGGGACAGTTGTGCAAGTTCCTTGGAAGCAGCGCATGGTTGAAACGAAAAAGGTTTCCATATCTACTCCTTTAACTCTGAAGTTCTCTAAAATCCACACTCGTATCTCAGAGATCTGATGTGTCTGAGTCATTTGGATCTTACCCAAACCATGACCTTGTTAAATAAAACAAACTTGCATTTATCATGTTTAAATGTTTCATCAAAATAGTTCACTAAAGTGTAAAGCAGCGGTTTTGTGACAAAGACTAAAGAAAGCAAAGAGACGGTTTTACAATATTTTCTGATTTCTGACATAAGAGACAGGTCATCTTTTAAGATTACAAAAGTTTGTCTGTTTTTTAGATGTTACGAGACCATACTGTAAAGTTTTTTTTTCTTTTTCTCTCTTTTTCCAGATTGCAGCCTTGCTACAGAAACCAGTGCTTTAACAGCATGGGGTGGAGGCTGTCGTGGAGGTTTGTGTTGCTCAACACTTGATCACACTGGGAGTATAGAGGGGAAATTGCAAAAGGGTGTTTTCATGAACTTCTGCTTGACTTGTAGATGGGCCTTACACAATCAAATGTCCAAGAGTTCATATCTTCAAGGCTGTGAACGTTGAGACTAGAGAGAAAGAAAAGAAAGCAGAGGTGATCAGTCAAATCTGTCAAAGGCACATATGTTATCTCAATACTTCATTCTCTACAGCTTACTGTACACAAATGTAACCACAATGATGGAAAAAAACACATTTAATGTGCTTTTAAAACTGCTGAGCGTCAGCCAGTGTTTTGAAAAGGAAATTCTGGCTCTCATTATTCCCATAATGTTAATACTGAGACATGATGCATCCAGATTTTGGGGTTTTTCCCTTGGTCTTCCCATGATTTCCTCAAACCAGGCGGATGTGCTGGAAAAGGAAAAGGCTGTCAATAGAGTAAAGTTAGCTAGAGTGTGTAACACAGATGGGCAGTTTTTTTAAGGCTTTAATGATCTGCGAAGTCAATTCTGTGCTCTGGTAGTGACTTACCCAAAATGTTGTCATGGATCATGGAACTAATATTTGGATGAGTGGTACTTAGGTAGAAGTCTCTCACTCTGCTACATGAGTATTGGTTTAATATTTAACCAAAACCAGTTTCTGGAACATTCCCAGACATGTGCCGGAATGACAGGTCAGCAGCCATGAGAATCATTGGTTATTGGTTTAGAATCAATGAGAAAGATAAAGAAGTGTCTGGAGTTTCCATGATGTTAAAGATGGCTCGATCACACGATTTAAAATGTACCACCTAATCTAAAGATGTTTCATTGCACCAGTATCATTGTTCAGGGTTTGAATAGTAGCTGTAAACCGGAACAGATTGTGAAGCTGTGCGATAATGTGCGTACGTGCCATTCGTGAGGTGAGCTAAATGCTGTCGTCTGTGCCCTGCTGTATACATAACAAAGACACTGTATGCTACAAAACACGCACAAGAAACAGAGGGCAGAGGCCCTTAGTTCCCCATGGAAAAGTCTATTCTTTCTCAGTTCCTGTGCACAACATCTAAGCTGTTAATAGCCAGGAGACACGAGATAAAGTGGTAAAATTGAAATATATGAATCTGAATTGTAAAAACACTCTAAACCCATAAAATGGAGCTTTAAGGGAGTAATATATGCATGGGGGTTATAAAAAGTATTGATTCTTGATTTGTTCAGCACAGTTAGGCAAAATCGGTTTAGTTTAAAATCTAACAACTATGTGGTTAGACTTGATGCTGTCTGAATACGAAAATATTGTCAGCTATGTATATTAATCTGTCAGCTGTCTTCAGCAAACAGCTATTAACCAGTGAGTCTGGATCTACCCAGGGTTTCTACCTTTTTATAGGTACTTTTTCTTTGCTGCTGTGGCTAAGTGCCTGTTCATTGTGGTTTAGTGTTAGCCTTATTTAGAAATGACCTTATAAAGAGTACGCTCTAAACATGTTTTATGTGTTTAGTGTCATATTTTTTGTTGTATGAATGAACTGGATTGGCTGATAATCTCAACTGTATTTTGTGATAATAATATTCCACATTCAAAGACATATAGCTGTAACCTCAATCTTGGAGTACAAGGAAAACTTTAAGCTACTTCACTTCAGGAAGTTATAATTGATGTGTGTCTTTAGTTCATGTGAGTAGCTACATAGTATGTCAGCTAAGATATAATAGCGTGTGCAATTCTGACGGTAAAGTAAAGTGAGAACAAACACAGCATACATTCATTTCTTTCATTTATTCAGAAATTTATTTTTCCCTTTCAGGCAATTAAAAATATAAGATTCTCTTTTCTGCTGCTTTTTCTTACATTGGCATTCACAGACCTTGAAATATTCCTCCATAAATAAAGTACAAAATACATTTGTTTTTCCTTTAAACACAAATAAATATCATAATAAATATACAAGTTTAAGTTAAACATCACAAGGCAACCAATAACCGAAAGGAATACTGCGGTGTTTAAGTCCCTGAACCAGGTTGTCGAACAAAAAAAGGGAGGGGTCCTTAACAATGACACATACACCCAGATATATTCAGACACACATGCACTCACACACAAACGCACACTCACTCGTACAGACACACACAGGGCAGAGTGAAGTATGAAGCTTTGGTTGAATGCTACTGGGAGACTTGACAGTTTCTCCCTTTTCAATTAGCTGTAAAGTGCATATCACAGATAAAATGGCATCAATGACACATGTCAGGTCTCACTGATTTAGGCTACTGAATCAAACATACTGTTTGTGGCACCAAGAGTAAATTTTCCATGAGGCATGGGAACATTTAAAGGCACAGGAATTCATTATTTTCACTAAAGATAAAGCTGTTTTGATCACTGCAGATTTAAGTACATGCTTTTGACTGGTACTGGCAGGGCCTGCAGAGGAGTAAATTTGACTGGAAGACCACATACAAAGGTCTAATAGGCTACATATTATTCTTAAGTATAAAAATAGAGTCTGATAAGGATTTGGTTTTAAAATTATCTTAGTATATGTCATTTTACCATGAGTTTCATTTTTATGAATATAAATTAAGAACTGTAAGTGTCATTTTGTCATCAGAATTTGACTTGTCCTGATCAGTTCTGGTTCTGAAGAAAATCCAGATCGATAGATATGCTTAACTAAGTGTCAGTTCTCTTCAGTTCTGTTCCTTTGGACCCTCTTAGTCAGACAGGGACAGACGTTCAAACACAGTGAGCCTCTTGGTGGATGCGTCAAATGTTGGAGACTCGGTTCCACTGGAACCTCCACTGCTGCTGCTGTAGCTGTCCTCCAGGGAGTCCTCGGAGGAGAAGCGCTGGAGTCCAGCAGGCTTCATGAATCCTCCAGGAGCTGGAAACAGCTTACTATTCTCCTGATGGAGGTGCTCATCATCCATGCTGGCAAAGGCTTTGCTGTTGTTGCTGTTAAAGTTATTCCCATGACCACACACACAGCGTGAGGCCTTGGGCTCAAGGATAAAGGGAATGTTGTGGATGTCTCCAGTGCTGGCACGGGTTGGATGCTTGCCGAAGTGGAATGCTGCAGTGTCCCGCTGAAGGGTTTCTCCAAAGACAGGAGAGAGGAGATCAGCAGGAGGTGGAGAGACAGAGGGAGCACGACTGAACCCCATGTTGGGATCATTGAAGGATGAAGGGAATGATGGAGGAGGAGAGCTGCGTGAGGAACCAAGAAAACCAGCAAAGCTGACACTCTGGCGTAGCTGGTGGCGCCCATTGGTTGCTATGGGAGGTTGCTGCTGGTTCTGGAATTTGGTGGATGGTAACGGACCTCCGTTGACAGATCCTTCATGAATGAAGTGGCACCGAGAGCCATAGGGGCAGTAGCCAAAGTTGTAGAAGGTTCTGCACGGCTCTGTCTTGTACTTGGGGTGGCGGTAGAGTCCTCGCAGCTCGGCTTCACCATGAGCAAACTGGCACTTACTGCCATACTTGCAGCTGCCGGTCTCTTGGAAACCACGGCACAGCTCAGTCTTGTAACGATTAGGGGAAACCATTGGTGGGATCTGGGCAGGGAGAGCAGATGAGGGAGGGAAACCTGGTGGCGGAGCCACAGTAGTGGTGGCTGGGCCTGAGGAAAAACCCTCCAGGTTCTTCAGCTGACCGAACGAGGCGAGCAGGCTGCTGGACTCTGTCAGGCTCATAGAGCGGTCGGGCCTGAAGGGGAGCTGCTGCTTCGGTTTAGACACAGGGCCCTGGCTCCAGATGTTGGTTGACCAGGGAGAGCTGCTGTTGTCGGCACTGTTGACATGCTCTGTGCTGAAACTCAGGCTCGAGTTGGCAGGAGGGGAGGGTGGAGAGAAGAAGGAGGCTGAGCGGTTCAGCCGACTCTGCCCTGGTGCTTTGAGTTGAGGTTGTTGCTGGAGAAAGGCGTCGTCCAGGGCCAGGTTCAGAAAGTTCTGTAACAGATAAATGACATGGTTAAAATCCTGACGGTGTCCTGTCTACGATTTCAAAGCAATTTAATGTTGATTAAACATTTCTCCTTAAGTTTCCTAATGAATCCTAGTTTTAATGGGAACATTTCTGTAGGCTGGAGTTTTATCAAAGCAATGAATAGTTTAAAAATTCCACTGCAGGGTCAGACTTCAGATCTCCCATAAAGGATAAAAGTTGACAAAATGACTGTGATTAACATGGCAATCTTAAAAGAAGTGTGCAACTTCTTCGGTTACACAAGTTTTATCTCAGCTCCGAATATACTAAACATCTAAAGACAGATAATTGCAGTTTATGACTACTTTTCTGTCCCTCATGAATATCCTGCTGGTGAAAGATAGGAATTCAAGACACAAACAACACGGTGCCGACTATCTCCCTTATCTCATTATCTCTAAAGAGTAAAGCAGTCCTCTGTGAATACACTAAGTTCAAACAGGATAAACTGTCAAATCAGTGATTCATGGAGGATTCACCAATGCTGGGATAAACAAAAAACAAACACTTTAAGAGATGAGTCTATGAGTTCCCAAAGTCTCCATTTCTAAAGCCGCTCTTTTCCAAAACAAAGTAAACTTCATACACTCTGACTCACCTTTGTTAAGATGTCGTCAAGCATTTCGGACATGCTGTACCCCCTTTGGCCGAGAGAAGGAGAAGATTTAGCTCTGATCCACGGTGTACTCTTTAAAACCTGTGTCCAGACTTGTGTCAAGTTGCCTCTCTCTACTCTTGTCTCATATTTATAGCGCTTGTGTGCCTTGTAAACCCCTCCCGGGTGTGGGAGGAGTTTCCACTCGCCCTGTTACTGGATGACCCTCTCTCCACCTCAGGTTTCATGGTGAGCTCAGAAGAGGGTGGGTAGTAAAACAACAACAACAAAAAAAAAAGGGGAGAAAAGAAAGAAAACTATATTTTTAGCTTGCTGTGTGAAATGTTTCAGTTTTGTAGGCATGTGAAGGCAAAGTGGCTTATTTACATAGCTCTCATGAAAGCTCTTTTCAGGCCTAGAGTAGTCTACACTTGTGTTTTTTTATGTGTTTATTCTTCTTCAGTACATGTTCAGCACTGTGAATGATGTGTGGTTTTCTGCACAGAGTGATAAATCATTCCAGCACTGTGAAAATTTTCAGTATCCAAAGCACCCAGATGTGAAGTGACAAAGACGGCTGTTTGTTTCGAATGTAACACAGATCCTTTTCATCCCACACTGACTACTTAAACAGAGATTTTCTGTAGGAAGAAACAGCTAAACACAACATCATGTATTTACAGTATATACATTCCTCTGACTAATTGAGGGGGTTTCAGAAAGTGCTCGATCATTTGTCCCTTGTCGCACATACTGAAGAGTTTCTGACAGATTTGACCTACAGAGAAATGTATGTCTGTGTTTACCAGAATTAGGTACAGCTGCGTTTCCCCAAGTTTCCTCTGGTTTCTGTTCTGAAAATAACAAAGCGTTAATGTTCCATCAAAGGAGTATCAAAACAAAAACCGACATGAGAAGTGATAAGCACACCCAGAAAATCTAAACAACCTAAACAAGATGAGATAGTATTAAAATAACCTCAAATTTTATGTTTCGTATTTATTTTTTGCTTTTATTTTGAAGTCTTTTTGACCACAATGACAATTTACTTTTTACATTTCTCAGAATTAGCTCCTCTTTCAGGATGTTTAATTCAAGATACACTCCGTCATCCTACTTTTATTTTGAAGGCCTATCTTAGCAATAAACCTTCAGTTCAGTTTCAAAATGAACCAGAAGATAATTTTAGGGGTTGATGTTTTTTTTTTTTTTTTCATCTGGTTACTATGGTGAGCATAGGAGCAGCTGGATTTTTTGTTTTCCTGGAGCACCAAGAACGCATTATGGGAACTGTGCGTGTCTGTGTGTGTTTGGATTGTGTGTAATGTGATCTCGTGTGACTTTGCAGAGTACATCTAAAAAGATTTGCTCCCTGACTGACTGACTTTCAAGTTTGATTAAACTGACACATGCTTCAAACACACTCAGTAGCGGTGTATCAACTGTGGAGCTTGTAATATCTCTGTAACTTTAGTGCCACTGACTTAAAGTTGAAGCACTTCTGAATTTCTGAGTGTTTTACATGACTCATTTTTAGATCAATAGTTTGACTATGATAGCAGAAAGACTTTTTTTCCTACTTTCGTAGCTCTGCGGTAACATTCAAGCACGTTCAAAGAAATTCATTAAACGACCCTTTTACCAAAACAACCGGATGTATCTAAGTTTCTATTTCGTGCTGATTTCAGCTAATTAAGATACTGCACTATTTTCTGCACTTCTGCTGTTGCTGCATGTGTCACCCACTCTCATGAGTCATAACCAGTCCTGGCAATGATGGTGTACACGTTCAAATAAGTATTGTGCAAGTGTAGAAAAGTCAGCGCAATATTGATTACTGGGAAGATAACGTGATTGTGGTAAACAGAATGAGTAAAGAGAGTGCCAACTAATTTGAGGCTTAAACATTAAAGATAAAAGAGATTATGAGGATTCACAAATATATTCATTCATATTTTCAACAGTATTTTACATTGAACCTCAGGTCTGAAGTGGGACCCATTCAGTGTAACACTAAAGGCCATGATGAAAGATTAATATGACGTTTGCTTCTTGGAAACTCATGATTCGGTTGAGTTTGTGACACAAGAAACACGGAAATGACATCTATGAAAATACATGTTCACGGATCAATAATCAGTAACAGTGTAGGCAGAACTTCTACTTCAGTTTAGGAGATTTCAGCATATTTCCTCAAATATTCACTTTATCAGTGAGTGTTTTCAGGAAGTGTAGGTATTTTAAAGCCCTCTTCGAACTGCCGTCAATAAAAAGTTTGTAGAATCGTTTGTTTCTTTGAACATCATGTGCAGTTGAATCACACATAGCTTCATTTGTAAAGCTGTGCAGTTCAACTCTGACCAGAATAGATTAAAAATGGCTAAATTAAAGTAACAGGAAGTACAGAGTGTTAAAAATCAGTGGGTGAAACTCTGTAAAAGTTATTGAAACTAAATATTAATTAAAACTCGCATTAGGTGTTATAGCGTACTCCAGAATACATGTGAAAATCTAAAGACAGGTCAATTTTCTTTCAAAATAATAAGGTGTAGCTTTGCAGTGAAACTGTGTGTCCATATACAGAGGCTATTGTTCTTAAAGCAGATCAGATTAGTTTGATTCAAACCCATCACTCTTCACCACATGTTATTTCCCACTTTCTCTTCCCAGTTTCCGACTCTGTCCACTCTCTGATCATCATTATCGGCAACATAAACCACATATGGTTTAATACAAGAATTTAAGCCTGAGCTTAGGTACAAGTATCTGTACATATCTGTCAAACTCATATGATCTCACCATACCTTTATTTGTGACAAATACAGAAATACATTTGATTTCAAGACATTAAAAGGTAAAAATAAAGCATAAATCACTAATAACGAGAAAATAAAAACATCTACTGCAGCAGCAACCAAATTTTCCTTGATACTTTTCCTTCTTCTGCTTCAAGAAACATCAAATCATAGTTTTATTGCTTCTTACTGCCAGAGGACGGAAATTTTTTCCCCATCCTTAGTGTAATGTCTTGACCAAGATAAACTAACGTTGATTTAAAAAGTTTATTTTTCAACAAGTTTTTTATTGGACTTCATTGATTTTTTTGTTTGAATGATGAGCCAAAATAATTGGTGAATACTTCTCCCTGTGATAAGGAAATTTAAAACCATCCTTCTGTTCCAGCATCAGGCAGACAGTCTCACAGATTGACAGAAGCCAAACAGGCCTCTCATGTTCAGTTATTAATAACCGCGGCTACTTATAAATAACTAACCAAACTGTAAACCTGACAACGCCGGACAGTTGTGGACACATATTCTGAGCTTGTTTACGGGGTGTTTGTAAAAGTTCTCCCCATCGTCTTCATATTCCCTCCACGTCCTTCAGACTTTTTCTCACAGAGATGCTGCCTGTTATCTGGCACAAGGGTGAGGAGAGTACATAGCTGGTAGTGTCATATGTGTTTGTTCCCAGGTGTGTGTGTGTGTGTGTGTGTGTGTGTGTGTGTGTGTGTGTGTGTGTGTGTGTGTGTGTGTGTGTGTGAATGTGTGTGTGTTGTGGTTACCTCGCTCTACTTGTTTCTGTTCCTCTCCTTCCTGGGTTGCATGGAAAGTAACTCTGGCAGGGAGGGGCACAAACACACACACACGTACACATGCTCAGCATGCTCACACACACACACAAGCTTACAGCAGCATTCCTGCTGACGGGCTTCGAGGTTGTTGTGTTTTTTTTCTTTCCCTTTTTTCCCCCCTCCTGCATGGTGACTAAGTGAGTGAGTGCTTGGTGCCAAGTTTTCCACTGGGGTTTTTCAGAAGTGACATACCAGCGTACATGCAGGTTTTGAACATGTTAGAGCATGCACTGCTGCGTCAGAGATGCTCCGAACCATGCAGCAAGTACGAGCAGAATGTGGGAAATCTCTACTGTAAAAGAGTGAGGCAATAAAACTTAACCCAACCAAAATTTAAGCAAGCTGTTGCACGTGTCTGAAAATCTTCAATGTCGTTTGTTTTTTCCATCATTTTAAAAGCTTATGGAAAAAATGAAACCCTAAATTCAAATCCTTTGACAACAACCATTCACAAATACTGATTTATTCACTGATTTAAATTAAATCCCCAAAACCGCATAAATACTACCATGCAAATGAAAAGACTAACACTACACAACACATATCCAGACCATTTTTCATCGAATTCGTTATGCTTTTCTAATAATTGTGAACAACAACCAGGTGTAAAAGCTACTGCAGGCCATACATAATATTCCCCACATCCCTAAGGTGTGCCTACATGTCCCCTATGTGCTGTGACTGTATGGTTACTAAGCTGTATAGACAGATCATTAACTCTAACAGGCCTCTGTTTACCTTGTCAACCATGTTGGTAGAGCTGAATAGAATTTGAATGAACTAAGTAAATCAATCTGTCTAAAAAGCTGTTAGATGTATGTAAGTTTGATTGCTCTGCTATATTTTCCAAACATGTCATACACAATTTTTTTCTGAATTCTGATGCGAATAATGTCTCTAATCAGATCAGTGGTGAAGAAGTATAAAGATATTCCACCTTTATGAATTTGCAGTGCACCTGCAGTCTCTTCTTAAAGTCCCTGTGTTGACATTAAAGTGTTTATAAAAAGGTTTGAAGTGAACAGTGATGGGTGTCCGAAAATATGATTCACACCAACACAGCAAATTTTCACTGTGACTCATACATTTGATACAAGAAGCATGATGAGATTTGTTTTAGGGGCAGCCTGTGGACAAAATGATAGCAGACAGTATATGGAAATTTGTATTCATAGGCAGGCCTATAAGAACACAAACATTAAGGACCAAACACAAACAACATAATAAACCAGAGCTTATCAGGGCCCCTAGGAGCCCAAGCAACACAATAACCTAACACTCTGAAATTAGACCTTAAGGAGCAGGGGTGTAAGATGATTTAAAATTAGAAGAGAAGAAACAGCAAAATGGAGTAAAGCAGCAAGGTGAGGTAAAACAATACCGAGATAGGACCTTTAAAATGAATAATGGATGATAAAAGACGTGAGTAAAATAATGAATAAATAAATAAATAAATAGCATCAGGAAGAAGAAAACGGTACATGTGAATGATGCAGCGTGTTTATGTTCAGTATAGCAACACTCTCCTCTGTGTCTTATTGTTTTTTAACAGCTGTGAAAGCAAAGGCAGATTTTACATCCATGATTGTACCAACTCAACTAGTTCAACAGCTTGACTGAAACTGAACTGATGCCTCCTGCATGCAGTCTTGCTACTTTTTATTAGGTCAGTGTACAATACATTGAGAACCTCTTATCCAGTCAGATTACTCAGTCAGAGCTAACAGATCCGAAGACTTACTGGACCTCCAAAGTTATGTTTGATTAAGTCTGTGTACTTTCAGTGTGATATGGCATGTTAAACAGCTTTATAGAAAGGAAAGTAATAAATCACAAACCAAACAATATGAAACCTTAATCCAGGACGTATATTGAGCCTATCGAAAATGAGCTTAGTGTAGAAAATCATGCTGATAATCTACTGTTTTTTTAGTGAAAAAAGAGACTGGAGTATTAAAAATTGACAGATTATTAAAAGTGTTCAACATTAAGGTAACACTTTACTTGACGCCTATCTCTATAAGGCATTATGAATACATGTATAATGCGTTATAATCACATTATAGCACTGTATAACTATAGTTATAAACACTCATAAAGCATTTTACCATGACTTACAAGGTCAGGTATAATAATGTGTTATAACCGTTAACAACTCACTGACAATGCCCACATAGATAATGCAACTGTTGTTAACAGTTATACCACTTTATAATAACTGACCTTGTAAGTCATGATAAAATGCTTTATAATATATGATTATAGCTATAAAGCATTATGATCATTTCTGAGTGTTTATAACTATAGGTATACAGTGCTATAACCTGATTATAACACATTATACATATATTTATAATGTGTTATAGAGATAGGCATCAAATAAAGTGTTACCAACATTCATTTTGATAAATTTGCAAAATTGGGCGCTGATCTGTGCACTAAATATTCACAATACCCAAGTATAAAATTTCTTATTCTTACAAAGATCAGAGGTTTATCTGTGATATTTAGCTACAATGTCAAATGACACCAACAGTTGACCCACTCAGCATATGGCCTAAAACCTAACTCTGTAAAGAAACCAAGCTGTTTTATTTTTATCCCCCAGGGATAGCTTTCTAAAGACATGATTACTACTCGCCCTGATAGAGGGAAACTGAGAGGAACTTTTCAGGAGTGTGACTCACACTGAATGGCCGTAACTTGCACAGTCATCTTCATGCTGCTCGTGATGACAGTCAGGTGAGTTTGATAGATAAGCCGGGCTGCTGCTGAGATTTGAGGAAACAAAACTGATGGAGGAGAAGAAGATGAAAACTGATGAAATCTTATTGGTTTCACTTGACTTTATTTTTTTTTTATTTCCTCTATCCCTCTATCTCAGTCCCAGTTTCACTCAAAGCTCCTGAGTGATACACTTTTAACAGCCTGTGCCTTAAATGAGTGGTACTTAGCAAATATTTAACCATGTTATGGTGACATGCCAAACATGAGCAGGCACATGGTTCAACAGTTACCTAGCAACACCTGCAAGCAAAGCCGGTTTGTAGAGCCAACATAGCTGCTGCAGAAACGAGATGAATCTGGGCTGCTGGTATATCTAGGGGTTTATCAGGTGATTCACCAGGATAGAAAGGAAGACTAAGGGGAAGAAAATGAGAGGGGGGGTTGAGGGTAATTGGATCATGAGGAGGGAAGTGCGAGAGTGAGTCAGTGGTTAAGTTGGTCAGGAGCCCATGTTGACACTGCGGCTGGGGAAAGTACCTGACTCTCCAGATGGATCGATTTAGAGAGGCAGGTACACAGTGTCTCCACCTTAATTGTATATGTCATGCAAGAGACAAGGATGATTCTGTGTCGAGTCATCGAGAGGGACTGCAGACTTTGAAAATCAGGGACTGAACGCTTATAATGCTCTGTGGATGTGCAAACAAACACAAATGTTACTATAAAGGACATTTGACCTGATCCAAAAAAAATACATACGTTTTAAAATGACATTTTTGGAGGACGACTCAACTGTCAACAGTGTATGAGAGTTGATTTTAAGTCAAAAACTAAATATATTTGAAACAACCTCAAGTTAAAAGATGTCAGAAAGGTTTTTTTTAAATGAAATGTTAGCAAAAAATATAAAATGAATCTCTATTTTGATCAATAATTCTAATAAAGTAAAATTAACCGTCTGTTTTCTGTGATGTGAGGCTCATTGAACTCTCTGAGAAATCCCCAAATGTTGTAAGTATTGTTTTCTCGGTTTACATCAGTCCATATGCTAAGACGCGCTCCATTACCAGTCAGGTCCAAATGATGACTGGTCAGAATTTTTTCTGTATGTGTCACCGTATAGAAGTGACGGGGAAACACAAACAGTCATCTGGTGATCTCAAGTCTGGTGTTTCCTTTCTCGAGCACTGGACTGACCCTGATTTCAACAAAGTAGTCATTTATACGAGACAGTTTCCTCCTCTGCAGTCTTTACTGTTTTATTTCCTCAAAGTGCTGTTTTCACACGGTTGTATTCTTTTATCATCAAATTTGGACAACATTATGACTTGACAAGTGTGCAGCATGATGTACTGATATACCTAAAAACAGAAACTATCCTAACATGTGATTCTGATAATGAATTACTGTGTTTTGAACATGTTTTCTCTGAGATAAGCTGTTCAGTCAGAGTTAACTTCACTTCATCTGATAAAAATGGAACTAATCATTGTTTTATATTTAATTTGTGGGGAAAAATGCAAGTATTGTCCATAGAGATTTCAAGTTAAAGGGGATGGAATGAGCAGTATTTGCAGACTTAATTTGAAGTGACTTTTGGATAAAACATTCCAGTGTATTCAAAGACGTTTCTAAGAGATGAGATTGAAACGATAAGTTAAACATGTGCTTGATATCAGAGGTCTTTAGGCTCAGCTCAGGACTTTCCCACATTGATTTTACGCCGAAGGGGTTAAAGATGAGCTCAACACAAGGGTGAAGCTTGTGAAACTGGCGAGCATGACACTTTACTGGTTTGACTTGTTACGGATGTGTTCTTTTTTGAGTTGCGAATGGGCGTGATGCAGCATAATGAAAGCAAAATTAGAACCAGTGGGCAACATAAAAACTGCAAACAAATATACACACACTCTAAAATACCCTGGGGATCGATGCACCAGGGTTGAAAAGGGACTGGCTATTTATTGGGTTATTTTGACCCAGAATGTTGTGTTATTCAAATTAACCCAAACTTGGGTTGACTCAGTAACTCTTTTTAAGGTCAAGTTAACCAAATCTTCGAGTTAATTCTAATCATGATCTTGGGTTAAATTGATATATGCCTTTGGGGAGCTTTTTTTGGGAGCTTTGCTTTTACAACCTGTACCGTCTGAGACAGTATGGCTTTCAATAGTACACGCTCATGTTAATGAGGTAGGCCATAGCGCTAAGGGTCTTGCCTAAGGACCCACACGGGTAGATGTAGTTCGATCCTTACAGATGTGTCCCATGCAGGATTTGAACCCCAAACCCTGGCTGGATGCTGTACCTTCTGAGCTACCCCAGCCAGCCAAATACATAGTGTGGTAGCTATATATACCTATAAATATATACAGTATATATAATCAAAGTCAAAGTTCACAAGGTCACCAGGTCACTTTAATTGCCATTAGGCCTAGAAACCAAGAAGAGTCAATTGAACCCAACGCTCTGACCCAATTATTGGGTTACTCTCAGAAAAATAACTTATAATCGTTAACCCATTCAAATAACCCTCAAATTAAGTCACAATAGAATCCATATAATACAAGAAATGGGGATGGATCTGAAAATAACCCAGAGATTTAACTCAACACGTGAAACTTAGGAATTGGGTTGAAGAAATAACCCAAGTGTTTTTATAGTGCACATACAGTAAAACAAAACTGATATGTTTCGTTGTTTATTAGACAAGATCAGAACCGTCTGAGGCTTTCTGGGCACCAACCATCATTAGCGATATTTACGCCCCTCCATGTCCCACCTTCAACTTTAAAATCTCAGAAGCTTGCATCTTGTCAGTCCTTGATTGTTTTTGAAGAAGCTCTCAGGCTCTCCTTTTCAAAATGACGGCAGAAAAACCCACCTGAAAGAACGAGAATTGTACACAGGAGGGCCTAAGGGTTTTAGACGTGATTGCAGTTATGCTAATGAGTATCTAAGTCCGGATTTGCCTGAGATAACTTGGCATGTTTGTTTCAATCCGTTTCAAAATGTTTAATTTAATCATTTGTTTCCTTTGAGATCACATATTCTATATTTTTCGAGGGAACATGCATAAACTGTAGCATGTTAAGCAACATCACCCTTTTGGATTTTTCCACACCCCTCCAAAACTTGGTGAACCCTCCAGGAACTCTGTTTGCATGTTTTCACATTGCATAAAAGTAAATGTGTCAAGCATTATTGTACTCCATGGAAGAAGATTTACGCAGACACACTTTTGAAAGGAAGCTAGTTTGACCTAAGCGTGTTCTTTTACGTAATAAAATATAAAGTTACGGGAAGAAAAATCGACAGTGTTACAACTTGGCAGGCACATAACATTGCCTCAGAACAAAATGTACAAATGTGATAAGAGTCAATTGAGCAGGAGACAGGTTGCAGACTCGTATTGCCTCTTCGCACACGTGCTTCTGCAAAGCTCATCAATAATAAGGAAACTGTCGTGTTTCATTTCTCAAAGCAGAGATGTGGTTTTGGAGGAATTTCTGCTGTGGGCTAAACTTTGTCAAAAAACAGATGTTCCAATAAAGATAGCAATAATTCAAATGTTTTGCTTCATTCTTAGTTTGGAATCCAAAACCAGCAATTTGGGGAAACACTTTAATTATTGTTTTTGTCTTCTGGCATCAAATCCAAAAGTTGTTAATCAGCTTTTTTTTTTTCTAGGGGAAGTCAGAAGTGGCTGTTTCTCCAGAGTGAAATATGAAGTGTATGTTTGCATGTGTGTGTTTCCACTCTGACGGGGTGTTTTCTCTGCAGAGTTATACATTTCTCATCCTCATCCCAAACAAATTCCTCAGTGTGAGCTTTTTTTCTCCCTCAGGAACAAACAGGAACTTAACAGATGAATAAGAAAAGAGGAAAAACATCTTACACCAGCTTTACATCACAGTCTCTCTGTGCGACAGTGAACGAATGGAGAACAAAACTAAGCTAAAGCCATGAAACCGCTTTCCCTTTTGTTTCACTAAATATGGAGCAGATCATAAACTTGCAAGTCCATCCAAGTGGCTGCAGCTACACATTTGTGAATATGTCCCTGATCTTTGCCTTATTTTCCTCCTGAGGTTTGTGATAAGAGTAAAAATGAAGAGCTGACTTCTTTGGTGTTGAACAATGAAGCCGCTTGAACTGTTTTGCAACAAGGATAAGAGCAACTAAATGTTTTTGTACATATACTTACAAATGTATTAGGCGTACAGAACTGACCAAATCTGGTGTGGTAATGAGTATGGTGGCTGACAAGAGTGTGTTGCATCAGCTAAAAAGTTTTGTATTTGGAGAAATTCAAAGTTTGTGCAAAAGTCTGTCACAAATAGACAAGTGTATTTACAAAGCACAGGTTTTTCAGGATGTCCCCTCCTTTTCGCCTATTGCCAACACATGTTTTGGGGATTTGGTAAATATCATAAGTGGTATTTTTGAGTGTATAGCAGCGTGGTAAGGGTGACAAAAGCCAGTATGAGCTAGATTAGCGTCTCAGGAGTGTCTGATATCTGTAAAAGACTCTCCATGGAGGCTCATAACATAGACAGCAGCCAATGCAATTATAACCAGAGTATACTAATGTGGCTAAACGATGAGCAAAGTCAGTGCTAAAGGCTAGCCTCAGATGAAACTTTTGGGTCTTTTTATGACTACAAAGCCATGTAAATAGTAACACTCACAGGCTGCATCTAACCTTATATCACCAGAAAAAACAGCAGAAGTGTTTCGGGCAACAGATGAAACTCTTGGGTCTTTTTATGACTACAAAGCTGTGCAAATAGTAAGACCCACAGGTTAAATCTAACCTTATATCACAAGAAAAACAGCAAAAGTGTTTCGGGCAACAGCTGAAAAGTGATAAAATTGAAGAGTTTTTTCAGCTGCAAATCATGCAAAGCTACTCAATGTGTGTGTCAGACGAACATAATGAGGTGAAAGGTTAAAGTGAGCATAACAGGTCTCTTTTAATTTGTCATCTATGGGCCTGTATTCTCCTGCTGTGATGTCTGAATATGCAGTGTTTTTCTGCAGAATTTGTTTTCAAGGTTGGTGCGAGTTTGACTTTGCCTGGTCAATGTATTTGCAGCACGTTTGGACTAATTTTTTTGGTTTTCTGCAGCACAATTTGCATTATTTCTAGGTTGCATTATTTTCTTTATGGATTACTCAGCACCACGTTTGCCATTTGGCTTGTTAAAATGAGTTAAAGATCTTATTTCACCACATTTGCAGATCCATCCTTTCAAATGTAATTTAACCTGTGTAATCATCATCAATCTGTCTTTCCATTCCCTGAAGTGCAAACATACATGAGGCGTGATAGCATTAACACTAACTAAGATGGACTTTTTCTTGGAGTATTTGTTGAACAGACTGAATCATCCTCTCCGACCTTCCGCATGTTGGCTCAACAAAAGCTTTATCAGCAGGTTTTTAACCTACCCTGCTTTGTGTGTGTGTCTTTGTATGCTTGTGTGTATGCTTGTGCCTCAGGTTCTACGTCAGTCCAAGGTCACCAGTGTGTGTTGTCAGGAGGTATCTGTGTCTGTTACCACATTGTGACTCACACAGCATGGAGGTGTTTTCCTGCTGTGGTGGCCCTGCTGCAGATCTGCTGTGACTCTTCCACAAATAAAACAAGCTCTGTGGCTGCCATCCAGGTTTTTACTCTGTGTCCACCGGGCACCACACTAAGCTGCAAGATCCCAGCAGATGTTTTGGTGTATTATTTTGGGGACTATTTAATCATGGTGCTCTTATGCCAAAGCTCAAAGGATGTGGACTGATTTCAGCTGACAACACCCCAAAAACTCTGTTTCTTCCACCGAAGAAAAAATGGACAAAACAAAGAAGTGGCAACGCATTCAGTAGCGCAAAGTGGATTGTTTTGAAAAGTAGACCTTAGATTTCAGTTTGGTAAACAATAACTAGTACCAAAAGTACCGGGAAGATTTAAAGAAAATAATTTCCTGCAGCACATTACTTGTTTTTAAATAGATAGTGAATATGGCTCTACACTCTGTGAGCCTGCTGTTTCAGGAAAGACTTCAGATCCACTTACAGGAAATCACTGACCTGCACTGTACAGGGGGAGTTTCAACAGCCCAACCTTTAATCCCTCTTATCATAAACTCTTTACTATTGAGCAACGCCGTAGTGACACAGCAGATACAGCCAAACATGGCCACTTCTATAACTTTTCTTTCACTTTTGAACCCCTCTTTGTTTTAGCTTTTCCCTCTTTTTTTTTCTCCTCTGGCATGTAACACCTCCCCTCAGAGACTCTTTCATCGATTCTCTGAAATTGTACCATTTTCAAAAGACCCTGCTTTTTCTCCCCTCCTCCGCTTCCTTCCTCACTTTTCCAGAACACCCCAGCGCTCTTCCTCCTCTTAGGGAAACGAGGCCAGGTCGAAGAGAGGCAGGAGAATGACGGGGGAGGGACAGACGAGAAGCCACGGCTGGAAAAACGAAATGAACGAAACAGAATGTTCTGAGCTGTGGGCTGAAGAAAGTAACAAAAAAAAGGAGCGTAGGCTCGGGGGCGAAAGTGGACCACAAGTACTTCTGAGTGAGACAGCTGAAAATAATCACCCCAGAGAAATTAAACATCAACAGTGTCTTTATTGTCATATCACAGCGGGAGTATTAGAGATTATTTTTAATGAAATTGCCTCAGGAATGCAACAATTGGATCTCTTACATGTCCAACATCTCCCTCAAATGGAATTTTGTTGCAGTAAAAAGAGAGAAAGAGAGAAAACAGGCAGTTTTTATATGTTTTATGACAGATTTCTACAAGAATGTTGTTTCTTAGTAACTATAAGAACTGTTATAGGCCTGAGCAAAAACATCTATGCAAATATAGAAATAGTAAATCCAGATACTGACAATATTCAAGAGCATATTATTCCCCTAAATACATTCATTTAATATAATTAAATAAGAAAAGAAAACTATTTTAACTACAACAACTCAGTGATCGATGTTATTGTCAATCTAAACTTATATAGTTGATAATTTTAGCTGAAAGTGATACTGTAAAAGTAAGATTTCAATGTGTGTATTCAAAATCTATAAGATCAAACAAACCAAGAGCATAAACTGTGATATAGCTTTTATGGATCATCTTTATTTTCCATTCTGCAACTACGTTTCCTCCCTTTCCCTCTCATGATCTTAAGTCATAAGTTAAAAAAGAGGCCTTACTCGATGTTTGGCCCGCACGTTGTTGACTCAAGCCTCTTATGGTAATCAAAAGCCAAATAAAGCCGTGTTTGATTTCACTGAATGGTCAAACAATAACTAATGAACGAGGTGATGCTGTCCTGATAAACCAACTGACTTAAACTCTGTTCACACAAGACTCATAAAAAAAAAGGGTGTGAAATTAAACAACCAAAATTTCCACTCTGGCTTCATCTGCAAATATTCCTGTCAGTAAAATTTCAGTGTGAAGTTGAAGTGAGAATGCAACAAGAAATATCATGAAGGAAAATCATTATGAGCGAAGGGGCAGGAGGTGAAAATATATCACGCAACTAGTGTCCTGCAGAGCACACACCATATTCAGGGGCTGCCAGTCTGAGTTATGTGTTACTTATTAATGTTCTTTGATTGTCAACAGGGCTAAATGTACTATCAGGGAGGGACTTTTAAGGTTACGGGGATTGAATTCAATAGAGATAAAAGACCTGGGGCTTTAGGAAACCATCCAAGAGTCTTGAGTAAGTGCGTCATAAAAAAGTTTCAATAAGAAGCAACATTAAAATGCTTCAGAATTTCTTCACTCAGCACTCGGCGTGTGTTCCAAGGAGTTTGACAGGCATCTCCCTTGACGTCACCACACAGCCTGCCCCTTTGATGTCCTGCCCTTATCTCCTCTTATCCCACTATCCTGCCTGGGTGCCTGCATGCCAGACTCAGCAGATAACGCAGCCTTTATTTAATCTCACTCAGCCGTTTACCTTTTTTTTATTTTATCTGCACTGTACACAGAGAAAATACTCTGCCTTTGCTTTCGACTCCATCTCCCAGAAGACTGTTTCTTTAAAAGGAAAAGTATGTTCCTGGCAGCGTGGCAGGAACACTCACACAGACAGAGAAAAAGGGGAGTTTCACACACACATGTGTTTTGGCTACAGTTGCAGTTATAAACTGACCCAGAAAATTGGATTTTCTTTCCTACTTTGACACTTTTTTATTCTATTTTGTGTTGAGTCAGCTGAATATCTTATTTTTTGTCACAAGCTCTGCTGCTTGAGTTACGGTGAAAGGATTTTATACTCATTAGTGATACATTTTAAGCTTCCAGAACCATAGAGAGTCTTTGTCTGCTTATATAGATAGAGATAAATATTGAAACCAACTAAATAATGGAAATTTAATACAGAAGGGATGATACATGGTGTACAGGCAGAGAGGTCAATATGTTTACATGTGCAGTTGATCCAAGCTACCTTTTCAGCTCATTACTAAGCTAAGGAAATGGTCAAAGGCAAGCCCAAAAGCCCCCAAAAGAGGATCACAGTAACTTCAATTAAAGTCTTCTTTTACATGTGATGCATGCGTCCTTGAAAAATGTGCTTGAATGTCATTTCACTTTATTTGTTTCAATTTTTTTTGAGCAGGTTTGAATCAAGCGAAACAAAAGTTATGTAAGCTTAAAGCACACATTTGAAAGAGAATGACATCCGTGCAGCAAGAAGAGGCAAACTAATTTTGATTTAACACTTTTTTTTTTATAAAGTTATGAGAAATTTAACATAAATAAATGAGGTCAAAGGAACTGAGTCACTGAAACTACCTAACTGAGAAAACGGACTGAACCTCCTCTGTCCATTCCCACAGCTCCTTCCTCTCTCTCACATACACATTGTATTTCCCACTACACCACTATTTACACACACACACTCACTCTCACTCACACACACACACACACATACACATGACCTCAGCTGTACTTCATACACAATCTCTCCCACACATATAACCGGCCTGCTGCTCCTGTCTCCTCACATTTCATTTGAAGGAGTCTCTTTTTAAAGTGTGTGAAACAGTATGAGGGTGTAAAGATGTAATGAGAAGGTAGTGCTAGTGTGTATATGTGTGTGTGTTTGACGCCTAGATGGTAAAAACACAAGATCATGTTCATACGCCACATTCTTGTTAGTTTTTGCAGCGCTAAAATGGTGAAAACACACATTTTGGTGTGTTGAGGAAAAAGGTGACTTCTTCTTACATCAAATACAGTCTACTTTGACTCAACAGATTAACATATTATAGTACTGATAACCATAATGGCGCCACAAACACATAACGATAGATGAAGTGATGTCTTGTGATATTTAGTTAGCTTCACAGAGCTTTAATATGTCTCACTAATTTTATAACATAACTGTAAATGTAAATGTTCTTTATTTATACAGCCCTTTACAAAAACTCTATTGGTGAACCAAAGTGCTTTACAATACAAAGTAAAAAAAAAAAAGGAATAAATAAAAACAATAATAAGCAATAAAAAAAGAATAAGACGCAATGCAATAAAATAAAGTGTCACCACGCTACTGGGTATTAAAAGCCAGCATAAACAAACACGTATAATAATAATGGCTATTATTAAAGTAATATACTCAAAATGTGCCCATATACATATTAGCTAAACTGCTACCTTCCCTTTCAAACATTAAGAATCTTACAGTAAATAGAAACTTATATGATATCCAAAAATAGTAGATGACTTTTGAAGACATGACAAGTGAGACTAAAGATAAGTGAATTTCCCTTTGGGGGATAAAATAAAGTTATTCTTATGCTTCTTATTCTTATTCTCATAATAGCCAGGGAGAAAGTTGTTATGGGCTGTAACGTGAGTATCAATTGATCATGAGTCACAGACAGTTTCCCCATACCTTTTGTTATCTTTTTAACCACTGCAAATCAAACAGTAGACTATTTGTATTGTCATTAAAAACGCTGATCAGGTTTTTCAAGTCACACCTTCCAGGTGACTTTAAAGGTGTATCATTAAAACATTCAAAATACACATTATGCTTTGTCATCTTCGGTATTGTTCAATCACATGGAAAGTTACAGGCCTGAAACCTGCATTTAAGTATCCACATTTATATAACATAGGGAAATGTGGCCTACAGCCTAAAGACACTGGTGTAGATTATTATAAAAAAAATCTCAAGAATAAATCCATCTTTTCTATGGGCTGTCTTGAGTCTGTCATCGCAGCATTAAAAGTGCCAACACCTTCTTTGTGACGCTAACTGGGTCAAAACGCTGTGACTTCAACACCCTCACACATGCTGTCACTTCTACAAAAACTGCCTCTCTCTCACACACACTCGCATACATATGCAGTGAAATGCAAACACATGCCGTAGAGATGTTTTTGTAACACGAGAGAAACACAGAAATCCATCATCTTAACACAGGCGAGAGCAGCGCTTCTAATCAATGATGTGTTAAAGAACAGTAATAAACTACATACAGATTACAACCCTCATTTAAGTCATGCTTAGTACTTTTGTAAAAGTGGTTAGATGAAAAAATAATACATATTAACCATTTAAAAAAGCAAAAACATGCTCTCATGCTCTACATTACTTGCTACAGTACAGATGCATTAGCATATATCTGTTTTTATTGTGTATTTCACCGTCTCTTTGTTGTGAGTGTGTGAAACCTGTGGATAAGTCTGCAGGTGTGGTCTGGTGTTGCTTAAGTTTGAGAAAGGTGAGGTCTTATGACATCAGCAGGCGAAACCTGTTTTCAGTTTGTGGCAGGAAATGATGCAGGCGCGCATATGTGTGTGTATGGCCGCAAGCAGAAAACAATCCCTTTATCTCCATGACAGTTAGATGAATGATATAAAGTATTTACCAAATTTGGTGTTAAAAGTGTAAATCAACCCCCCGATAAATAAATAAATTAATTAATAAACAAATAAAAAGATAAATAGGCCTATGGTTCTGCTTTTAATATGTGCTGCTGTTGAGGTGGAGGGACTTCCTCCTAATAAACAACAACAGGATGGGCGAGTATTTTGACTGGCAGTTAAATTAGTGGTTGGGCAAACTGCTTTATATAATGTACTATGAGTCACTGTCTTGTTTATATGGCAGACAACACACACATACACACACACACACACACACACACACACACACACACACACACATACATATGGTCGTTTGGTGAGTCAGTGAGGAATGCGTGCTATGTAGATATGAGCTGCTCGGCATGAGGACAGCAGCTGGGACCCTTCATGCTGCTGCTTGACAGGCTCAGAGGAATGTACTATTTGTCAGAGCTGTCAGTGTCAGGCCAGTCTGGAACTTATCTGATGGGGTAGAGGCCAAAAGCGTCAAAGGTACCAGGTTTCGCGTAAAAACAACACCAGAAGGGAATCTAGTACAGATAACAAAGTGGTGGAAGAGGCATCCAGATACCTTACTTGTATAAAAGCCCCAAAAAAGTTCTTGCATTTGAAGTTAAGATTTTTTTTTATTTACAATAAATTTGTGTCTGAAGTCAAAGCACTTATGTGTTACAGTCATAATTGGAGTTTTTATGATCATGGCAGTGTAAGACTGGCAATGTTGACAGGTATGTGTAAACAGGATCTGCTTTTGTCTAAGGTAACACCATCTTCTGTTAGTTCAGACTTCCATCAAAGGGATCAAGCTTTTCTCCAAAGACACAAGATCAATATGCATGCATAAGTTTAATTTTAGAGACTTAAAATTAAACTTAAAAGTTGAAGCTGATGAAAATAAACCTCCCATTCACATTCAACCAACTAAACTAATCTTCTCATGCAGTACAACATGGCTCAGTTGTGTGGCAGTTTCTGAAATAGTGTCTAATGTTATTTGTAGCATTTGTTTACAAGAACACCAACTTCCCATGACTTCAATCGAGTGATCAAAACCTAGCAATGTGGAAAAAATGTGTGACAGAGCATGGCTTTCCGATAGAACGCTCTTTCTGTTTCAGCAAAGACCACTGATATGACGGGAAACAAGAGGCAGCTGATCTATTACTTTATCAAAAACCACCATCTTTTGTGAACCTGACCTTGTAGTTTTGTTGCAGTAACCCAACCACTCAGCAAGCTTCCAACAGAGAAACCTCATATTTAATTGCACGTTCCAGTTCTGGTCAAGTAAAGGAACCAAAACTATTTGGTTATGTTTATAGGAAGGCCAGAGTTTGGGGTTGAAACATTAAGACAGCAGGTTTCGGGTAGATGGACGTTGATTCCTGCACCTAAATCAAATTGCTCTCTATACGGCTGAATAATCCCAAAGTGCAGAGAGTTCCAGCTGTGAAAATCAGACACTTCAGAAAGATTTCAATAAAAAGTGCCAGTCTGAATTCAACTAAAGTTACTGTGAATCTCTTGGCTTAACACTTCTCCCTTTTCCAAAGTTTTAATCATCACCACAAATTCTGTCCTTGAGAGTTTGTTTCCACTTTGTTTCCTCTCTGTTCTCCTTTTTCAGTCTGTCAGCGTTTCCAGATGGAAAAAAAAAAAACAACCCTCAAAACTTTTCGGCAATCAATTATCACATGACTCTACATAATTATTCTCTTTAGTGAAACAGACTGTGCTGCCATTCACTAAAAATATCACAACTGTCATCATGGATGGAGGCATACCCACTTTGTAATATAAATATCTAAAAATAAATGGGAGTTGAATGGAAAGATCTGACTGTAATATGGAAAAGATTTCATAATATGAGGATCTTGCGTTACTACACTAATCCGTCATAGGATGAATATGCTTTGTTTCCAAAACGTCACTCCCAAAACTGCAGTAATAAAAACTGAAGCTCGCTTTTGATGGCGTAAGGACAATAATCCTTGGACTGCATGATTCACTGAATTTTCTGAGGTGGGGTGCCTGAGCATGAATAATCAATGACCTGCATTATTAGAAACCAAGCAGATAGGAGTGAAAAAAGAATAAAATAGCTCAAAGTGACCTTTTAGCACTTTAGAGAGTCCTTTTCTGACAGTGTTTCCTATTGTGTGTACAACTGAACGACATGAGGAAGGAGGAGATGAAATCCGAATAATGACAAGATCCAATTCATGTGTTTTTACAAAGTGCTATTATTGTGAGGGGCCTTCACACATGCCATCCACTGAGTTTGGCAGGAAATGTATTCAGTGCAGAGACAGGTGTGAATTTAATGTATTTATGTAAGGATGTGCTTGTGTTTGTGTGTGTGTCTATGATTGAAACCAGGTGTGGAAAACTTAAATAAAGAGAGGTCCACTCAGTTTTACTCTGGTTGTTCAGGGGTTTGTGAGCCTGCAGAAGAACAACAAGGACTTTTCTGCATGATTTGCTATCATTTATTTGTCCTCTGAGACTGGAGCTTGTTGGTGCTGAGTAGGTCTTCGCTAATATGTTGTGTTTCTCTTCAAAAGGAAGGCCAGATAATGAGTATTTTCTTTGGTTTCCCCTAGAGTAAAGTCTCTAGACAGTTTTTTTGCTTGTTATTTTGGTATTTCCCTTCTGCTATCCAGTTGCGGGCAATTTATTGATCATATCTCTCTGTGATAATTTAAGGAAACACCCCTGTCCACATTAACATCCTCCTCCTAGTCCCCATGATAAGTGTACTGTACAAACTTAAAATGATATGCACCAAAATGTCCTGTAATAACCCCTGTAAAAACAAAACAAAAAAATCAACAGTCCGGTAAATGATATGCAAAGCTATTCCTATTGTACAAAAATGACCTTAACAACATGATACCACAGAAAACTATTCAGGAACGCTTCCTCAAAATAACATATTAAACAATACTGTATTATACTATTCTATTCTGTGCTATTCTATAATATACTATTCCATTATTCTATAATATACCACACTATTCTATCAAAAATTATACCATACTATACTATTTTATTCTGTACTACTCTATAATATACTATTGCATTATTATGTAATATACCGCACTATTCTATCATAAACTATACTATACTATACTATTATATACTATACCATTGCATTATTCTATAATATACCACACTCTTCTATCATAAACTATACTACACTATACTATTCTATATGATACAACTGTTTTATATTATACTATACTATACTATACTATACTATACTATACAAATGTTTTACACTATACTATACCGTACGATACAACTGTTTTATACGATACTTTACTATACTATCCTATGTTATACTATACTATACTATACTATATTATTTTATTCTGTACTATTCTATACCATACCATTGCATTATTCTATGATATACCACACTATTCTATCATAAACTATATTATACTATACTATACTATACTATGCTATATTTGAGGCAGGGACACTCAATCCATATTTTTAACTTCTTGAACAAACATAACTGCACCAAGTATATTAACCTGTTCACATATAATGCTAAAATTCAAAACACAAGGATGTTTTTACTTTAAACTTACCTGCATAACTGTACGTGTAACAGCTACAGACAGCCGCATTTGCAATGCCATAATATTAATTTTATGATTAAAAGAGGCTGTTTGTCTGTTCACATATTTAGTTCACAACTTCTGAAAAATATATATAAAATTCAACTTTTTTGCCTTTTTTGGGTTTATTTTACATTCAAATACAATTCATATGAAGAAAAAGAATATATTTGGTGAATAATTTTAAGTAAAGTGTACAGAAATGATAAATGATACATCAGGAAATATGAACTGCACTATAGAGGATTATTCTCTCCCTAAGCCAGGGCAACAAAAGGCAGACAGCAAATGTTGAATTTGTACAGCAGGTACAAATCCTGAGGCAATGAATATAAAATTCACATCCCTGTGACTTGTCCATGGTCTGTCAACAGTACAATGACTGGTACATGATGAGTTGAGCAGAGGGGGCTGCTTTCAAGGCCCCTGAGACTATTTTCAAAGATTAAATCATGAGCAGATATCCCGCTCAGCTCAGTGTGCCATTACGTAAAAGCCATGTTAAATTTTCAGTCCATTTATTTCAGGTTAAAGTCAGTTCAAGAAAAAAAGTTCAGAAAAGTTCCCAGTACTGATTATACACTGTATTTCCCATCACTCCACAGCTCATTTTCCTCCCTTCTTGTGATGCTACAAGGAGGTAGTGTGCATAATCTGCAGCGTAAACCACAGTGACACAAGCTCACATGATGCGAAGATAGGTACCATCAAAGGCCTAACTGCTCTGACTCACTCCCACAACCTCTTGATGTGAGTCTGAATTTGTGAGAGAGTAAAGTTTCTCACGTACTGTTAGGCCAGTTACTGTATGTTTGATAAAATTACAGCATGTTCATCATTTCCTCTCAGTTTCACATTTTTTAAATTTACCGTCCCTCCTACTTTCAGAACAGTGCTTAGATAAATAGAAACAGAGGAGCACTGTTGCGTGCTTTTGACCTTTCACAACCTCTTATCTATTTGAACTGAGAATTAGGAGAATCAAAGTACAGATGTACATTTTTTAAATTAGACTAATTTTCTCTTGTTTTAAAAAGATATGAAAGATCATAAAAATGACAGAAAGAGGACACTAAATGACTTAACTTTGCTCAGAGGTTTTGTTGCCACAGGGTATGATCAGTAACTTATGACTACTAATATTAGAAACTAAAGTCAGATATTACCGTAACAGGAGTGACTCAGTTTGCTTACATAACTTCCCTTCTTTAAATCAGTCTCTGTCACCCCAACTTTGTATTTCTCCATGACACACTTCTCCTCAGTTTTTGTCACATGCAGTTTTGACAAAAGAGGCATAATCCTGCTTTTGAACTGAACCCATGGCTCGATCAATCAGATGTGTAGATATCAGAAAAGGCCTTAAAATATCATACATTTCTGTCCACCATGACACTGTGAGGTGTCCTGATCCTAAACTTATCATCCTTTAATAATGAGATGTTGTCAAAGCAGCTCTGATATCCTCACTCTGATATTTGTTCTTCAAAGACAGAAGCATTAAGATTTTGTTTGAGTAACATAAGATAAAAACAAAACATTATACTGTTTGTTCATAAATCAGCAGCACTTGCTGAGGTAAGATGGAATCTAACGTCTGAATAAAGAAAATACAGAAATGTGAAAAACTGTGTATTCAAGCAAAACTCTAAAATATGGTTGTGAAACTTTTTAAAGCGCTTTGAAGAAACAGCCTCTCTTTAATGACGATCAAATTTGACTGTTAAAGATTGAGATTATAATTTTTTAGAGGAAACAGAACTACCTTGGTATTTAGCGGACAAGATCGGGAAAAAGATGAACATTTTTGCCCACATGGGGGTGCCAAAATCAACACGAATCAAAAGTTCCTCATAGCAGCTTTAAGTCTTGTATTAACTTCTAGTCTAATCAAAAACCTCTGGTGTTGAAGAGTGAAGACAATTCTTAATAACAAAAGGCTATAGTTTTTTATGTGCCAGGCTTCAAAAGCTCAGGAAACCCCATTAGAGCTCATTTTAAATTCCTACGGGCTGATACAAGGCTGGGTTTGGTCTCTGTGTCTTGATTCTTTTTCCATGACAACCTGATCACTTATTAATCCATCATCTGTTTTATCATACCGAGGATAAGGGTTGTGCAGAGTTAGAAATACTTGTAGGTGTGTTCACTCAGTGGGAAGGCTGTAGCCACAACTCCACCTCTCAGACGAAAATCAGTAGGAGTTGGCATTTCCAGTAATAGGACTGCAATCCTCTGACCTCACGACACCTCTTCGAAACTTAATGAGTGGCTTTCCTGAGACTATGTCCATTCTTCATGCAGACAGAGGATTAAAAATGATAGCTTAATACCTTAATCTTATTCAATAGGAATGTTTTTTTAAGCATACTCAGTTTGATCTGCCCTGAAGATCTGCCATACAGATGGTTCAGAGTCTGTACTCTATTTGTTATTGATAAAAAATGAAACGATTAAGCTTTTTTCTAGAATATTCTGCAACGTCCTAGCTCTAAACTCCAGTTAAGAGAGGACGTGATAAACAGTTCGTAGATTTACCCCTGAGGTTGATTCTTGACGTCACTGTATGTTTTGTACAGCCAGTGTGATGAGCCTGATTCCTTCTTGACAGGGCAGGCTTGGCTTTGGTTAACACACACCCTGCTGGAGGCCATCTGGAGAAAAAGCACACTGACTTGGCAGAAATTCAAACACCTTGATGTGTCAGACAAGGAAATAAACCAGTCAGTGTGTTGTTTGTGTACATGTATGTATGATGAATCACCACTTCAAGATGCCTACTACTCTGATGAGGTCAGCTGACCTGGTACCACATGACTAGACTGGGATGGAAAAGCTGACAGGACAGCTTTTATTACATGGATTACCACAGGTTGGAGCCGTACTGTAATGTTAAGTCACAGTGATCTTGTAAATCATGGGAAGGAAAACTGTTTTTCCATGATGGGAACACTGAATTGGCTGATGCAAAACCTGACTCTGCCACAGCAGCTAAGCCATCTATGTGTTTTCCAATAACAGAAGTATAACGTGAGGTTTATGAAACTTTGGTTAATTTTTATTGAGTATTTTAGAAACGGGGAATCACTTTTTCCCCTCTCCTTTCAGTCCACTTAAACACATAAACAGATCCAGCTGTATGTCAGTCTGTTTCAGATCCAAACAGTTACATGTGTTTTTATAAAAGATCTAAATAAATCAGTCATGTGTAAGTGATCAATGTTACAAATTTCATAGTTTTGTTTACAATGAGCTGGGTCCAGCCGTAGCATTGAGTACAAGATTAAAGTAGGAAGTTATTTGATAGTACAACGTGTTCGTTTCCACGAGTTCATTATTACCTTCATGACAAAGTGGTTCTGTTAGCAATATAACCACTTAGATAACCACACCTCACTATAAAAAAACACTATACTACTGTAATACTTCTCTAAAGCAGGTCATATCCATAGTGTCATAGTCCATAGTGTACAATTCTTTGAAAGCGTCACTTTGAAACAGAAACTCCCTATCTTGACTCTCACAGTTTTGAAAGTTCAAGAACTCTTGTGGTAGTCGTCATCACACTGTTCCTCCTCCACTTTTGGAGCATCTCAGAAACCTTAACAGAGGTCAATCACGCTGTTACGACATCAAAAATTGAACTATAGCTTCAGAAAAAAACAAACAGATGAACATAAATCCAGAGAATAAATTATTTCACTCACATTTTAAACTGTTGAGTCTCACTCATATCCATAGACTGTATATAGAATGGACGCTGTCTGCCTCCTCACTGGGTGAAGCCACTCTGAGAACAGCACCCCCTGGTGACGGGCTGCAGTATAGGTCATAAATCCCGCCTCCTCCAGCAATCCCTATGGAGTTGTGGACAAACTTTAGAAATTTATTGCACAGAATATAATTTTTTTTCCCCCACTGATTGTGATGTTGACATGTAGTTACTGTCAGACTGGTTTGTGCTCAAGTCCTCTTTTTTCTGTACAGCTCAATTTTTAAAAGTCATTAGGGGGTTCATGTTTTCTAAGATTGACACTTTAACAACCTATGGGCGTATGAAGACTGCGTGGCTCACCCAAGGATACGCTGTTTGAGCCGAGCGTCATCACAGCGTATCCCCGGGTGAGCTTTCCCGCAAAATGTGTACAATGCAACTGCGCAAGTGGTGTAGTGCGTACAACGCTACCTTGAATGTTGTTTTCAGGAAATTAAGAAAAAACGCGTAATTACTGAGAGCTTTTTGGCTTCAAATCCGTATACTGGCGGACGGCGGAACCGAGTTGTCCATAGTATATTTAGTCTATACTCATATCTCCTTTGTTGACATGAAGGAGGCAGTCAGCAGGGGAAGCTCTAAATATTTGGGCCTCAGGTTTGGAAGCTGTCACGCTGTTCATTTATTTATACAGTAAAATGCAAATGATGGCAAAGAGTAAATGTGGTTAACATGTTCTATAGTGTAGCATCATTGACATTAATTTGAGGAGTTTAACACTGAACACTTTGGATGGTTACATACTCTCAGTACACATTATCTCTCAGTCTATTCATTAACTGAGTTTTACTAAAGGCCAGTGTATAATAACACTCCTTGACCAAAAATTCCCATATACCAGGAATTATAGCAGCAGTCATGTGTACAGCGTCATACTCACTGATACATTTACATACTTTTCCTGGCTGAAATACACTGAATGGATTGAAACAGTTGAATGTTTGTTACCGGCTGTGTGAACGCCAATGATACAGAACTGCCGTGTATTAAATTTCCTTCAGAGCTTCAAAAGTTCAACCACGTGCCTCTCAGCCCTTACTGACAGACTTTGACCAGTCTGACCTGACCCGACACCAGCAAGTGGAAAATTTGTGAAGTAAGAGCTTTGTCATGTACTGTACATATAAATATCTCAGATCATGAAAAGTTTGTTTGTGTACTCTTTCTGCAAAGGACAATCTTATAGTCAAATTGCAGAAATGTTAAAGGTCAACTTCCTCTTTGCCATACCTATTTCCAGCTCTTGGTCAGGGTCACGCTGTGCGGGTGTGTTTGTCTGTTTAAATAGACCGCTAGAAAAACACAGAGAGAAACTGTAGCCTAGTGTATGTACAGAAAAATGTATTTAATCCATAACTAAGATGAATGTATCCCAACACTCCTTCAGACGGGAGTGCTTTTTAAATCTTTATCCCATGTCTGAAAGTGTATGAGTGTTTATGTGTGGACATTTTCTCTCACTAGGGATCTCTGAATGAGGAAACCAGATTTTTCCCCATCATTGCCCTTCACTGTGAAAAGAACTTTTTGGCAGTGAAGCAGAAAATTAGCAACAGTGGATCTCATGTTTTAGGTGTGAATTTTCTGGCAAGTTTCAGGAGGTTAAAGATTAGGTCACATGGGACCCGATATGGTAAAAATAATGATGATATTTGTCACTAAATTATTATAAATCTATCACATGTTGTGTTTTACATGTTATGTTGCAGGTTAACTTGTTATTATGATCCTTTTATTTGTATAATTCTACATCCAAAAAAAAAAAGAAAAAACACTCCCAGGGGCTACAATAAAGTATTGTCTGATCCCGTATGAGTTACTTTGACACATTAAGGTTAATGATTTATTTCTAAGTGGAGTCTGGCCAAAAAAGTGACTCACATGGGGCCGGAAACTGCGGCTGGCTTTTCTGTGAGGGGGAGCTATGAAGTGCGCATCATGTCTGGCTACACAGAAAAGATTTCAACAATAACCCTCAGTAACATAAATCATAATCTGTTAATCACACGTGAAAAACTATTGAGCAAAGAAAGTCAGAGGTTAAAAAAAATACTGATTTGAGATGTGACAAGGATTTTAACTTTTTTTTTTTTAATTTAGTTTGAGTTTAGAGAAGAAAACGGTTAAAAAAAAACAACAGTGAATGACTAAAAAGTTAAATTAATTTTACAAAATGTCCTTTCCAAGAGGACAAGAGGAGTCATGAGATTTGCCAACAACATTGGAAAATTCTTTGTGCTCCACATTTTCATACCAAATGAGTGGGATAACCTCTCAGAGTACCTTTTTTTATTGATCCCACTTTATTTTCAATAAAGACCAGGCCTTTATTTGAACACACTTGTGTTTAGCATTATCATAAACTCAAAAAACATGTTTAAAAAGTTTTGCTGCTTCTTGAAAAACCAAACAGAGAAAGGCAAATATGTATTTTTAGCGTGTTTTTCTTCAGGCCAAACACACGGCTGACACAGTCAAAATTCACTGTGGAGTCTGCCTGCTTATGTGGCCATGTAGTCATGTGAGGTTGTGTTTTATAGCTCACCATATATAAAATGCTGGTGTTAGTGTTTGTATGTTTGTTCTTGTTTTACCTGGAATGATTTATTTTGTCTCTTTAACAAATGATAATTCACAAGAGTTGAATTCCCCTGTCTCTTTAAGTATGAGTGTTTGTTTATCACAGAGGGGATCTACGTGTATACTGTGTGTCAATCCTCATGAGTGTATATGTGCTTTATTACACAGTGAGTGTGTAGTAAATTTAGGGTGACGTCAAGGTGTCTCAACAGACCTCAGTATGTGTATATATGTGTGAGTACAGGGGCATGAGTGTCTGAAGTTCACAGGTTTATTGTTTTATTCCATCCATGGCGGAGGGCTTTATGATCCTAAAAGTCAGACTGAAATCTGAATCATCTCGATTTATGACACTCAGTCTGAAATAAAGCGAGAGAGTCTACCAAGGCGGTGTTAAGAGTTTACTTGGAGTCATTTAGCCCACGTACTGTCTCATTTAAATTTGTTTCCACCAACACCCACCAAGAAATCTTTAGGTTAAAGCTTAGTTTATGCTTAACTGACTGGATTTAAATGAAATGTTACAGCATTTATGAAGGAAAAAAGGAGAAATGAAAGTGTGAGAGTAGGTAGTGTGCCTTTTCAAATAGGTCATTTTACGTGTTTAGTGCTCTTTATCAGGCTGGATCTGATAAAAGACTGCAGCTTTATCATGCTGTATCTTTGAAGCAGTGGGTGTCATGAACAGGGTGGACATTGTGGTTTCTTTTTCATTGTGACTGGGGTGCAAGAAGCCAAAGTTCAGCTCTGATAGTTGCCCTTTTTCCTTCCTTGATATGAATGAGGAAAAAAAGGAGATATTGTTTTACTCTCCAGAACTGGCCTAGAAAGAAACAGGAGGGTAATTAATTCTGTATTAGTGTTATTCAAGGAGACACAAAGTTTTGCAATATGTAGGAATTCACATTATATTTTATTTCAGCAAACACAGATAGCAGATAATAACCTGCTCTGCCGCCATAACAGATAAGATAACCAATATTTCTTTTTACATTTAGTTCTTCAGAAAGTAATTAATTAACACCTGAAGATATCTAGGATTTAGTGAGCAACGATGCATACCAGTACACATATGCACTCCTATGTGTGCAATTGTGTCTTAATAAGCTTTGTTTTTCAGTTGTGTCTCTGATATTGTTGACCAGACACAGACTGTGTGCAGGTAACATTAGGAGGTATAGGGACACATTTGTAAAATAGCAGCAGCTGAGGTCACACTTTTGACATATATTTCTTGGAATCAATACATCATATATAAACAAAAATGTGTACCAAATGAAAGACCAAAGTCTCAGGGAATATATTTCGTATTCATGTCATTTTCATATCTTGTGTCAGTGCAGAGTTTCAAACAATCAAACAGAGATTGTGAACATGTGACATGTTCCCCCACCATTGGATAAGTTGTCTCACTACATGCGGTAAGATGTCACAGTGGATTTTGCAGCTAATAAAACAAGGACAAACTATTGTTGTTCCCATTCCCTGATGAAATCCCTGTTTCTCTGCCGGGACATAAAAGCTGGTCATGAAGAGCTGTAAATTCTGTGATTCTGTTATAAATGCTTTAGCTGTGGTATGTCTCTGGTTAATTTTCTGCTTTTCTCAAATCAGTGCAATTTGGTGCTAACATTATCTGCTGCTACTGCTGCTTTGTACATCTTAGTTGCAGAGGTGACTCTTCAGTTGCCTTAAAAAAGTCCTTGTATCTAAACTTGAGGGCTTTTTTTTTAAATGCTTGTGACTCAAGTTTTGCAAGTTGCACTGTGTTATTCTAGCTATCCACTTTCACACCATTTCCCCCCTCACTCTTTTCATCATGTTGTAGCTGTGCATGTCCTTATACCTAAATCAAAAGTGCAATGACTGATAGCAGCCATCACCTCATGTGTCATAGTTTGTAAACTTGTTAATGAAAACAGCTTTTATTAGATAAAATGACAATAAATCTAAAATTTTATACTAACCAATTTTGGTCTGACGCTGATATACAGTATGAAGCAGTTAAATTCATACAAAATTTGATATAAACTTACAAAAGCATTCTGCACACAATCATTTGACATTTATACGTTGGCCACTAGACTCACATGAGACACCTCAGGCACTGAAGTGTAAGGTTTTAACGTTATGAGGAGTTTAACCCATTGCTAATCTTGGGTGAGGTGTCACATTGAAAGCTTTCAGTAATGTATAGAGTGAGAAATTAGAGTAGTGAGAGCGGGCACAGTGTGACTCACTTCTTTCACTTTGAATAGGCGTCACATTTTTAACGCTGATCTGTTAACTGCACGTTTACTAACATGTGACCGTACTAGCTTAGAAATTTGTCACAGATTCTGTCCCTAACTGGTCAAAGTCACAGCTCCTCCGGCCCCTGTATGGTTTCTTATATTTGAGTCCACAGCAAACTCAGGCCCATCTGTTTTCCATTTGTTCAGCTGAGCTTCTTCCTTGTGCTGTAACAAATCTGCTGTTTGTAGAGGAATGTGATATTGAGAAAGCTTGGATATTTCTTTTATTTGTGGTAAATCAATAACTGTGTCGTTCTACCAAATATTATTTTCACCATGGCGATAGAGCAGATGATACATAACGTTTTTGTAACAAACCGCTCCAGTGAGAATACATTACAGGAAATCTCTTTTCAGCAGATCATCAGCGGACACATGATAGGTCACATAACGTGCAATGGATCGCACAAGGCTGAATGAAAAACTGATGGATGGAAATGTGGAAGAATGAGAAACTGGACTCTGGATTTGAGTTTGACTACTGTAAAATATGAGAGGTGTATTTTGAGCTTTTATCAGCCTTTACAAGTTCATCACCTCTACTAATCACATGTCAGTCAGCTTGGTTGTCTCTGTCCTTCTTTATTTTTCTGCACCCCTCTTTATCTGGGTTCAGCGGATGGCTGTCCAATCATCTATAAATCTGGCTCTGCTCAAAGTTGCATTGCATTGTCTATGTGGGCATTGTCAGTGAGTTGTTAACAGTTATAACACATTATAATACCTGATCCTGTAAGTCATGATAAAATGCTTTATAATGTGTTATGATTATTGCTATAAAGCATCATGATCATTTATGAGTGTTTATAACTATAGTTATACTGTGCTATAACCTGATTATAACGCATTATACATATATTTATAATGCATTATAGAGATAGGCGTCAAAAAAAGAGTTACCAAAGTTTCTTCCTAAGTGCTGCCGATGGTCAGGGGTGTTACCAGGGACTCTGGACCCTGTGAAAACATGCAAAAATGGGCGAGACTTTTTGTTTCACCCAGAAAATAAGGGCTCAATAATCACAAAGTGAGAGTGCAGCTGTATGCCTTTTGTCAGTTCTTGTGTATTTGTGATGTTTTAACCCTATCACAAATCTAAAAATTTAAAACACTGATTCATTTCACTTTAAGTTTCCCACAGATTATGTTTTTTTTTAAGGCATACAGTGTAATATACTGTAGTAATGATGATCAAGCCGAGAAATTGTTGGGATCTTGAGTGAAAAAGGCAACTGGCTTCAGTAGATAGTGTGTTTTTAAGCACTGCCTTAAAAAAACACGTATGCCTACATCTTGTAATGGGCCCATTGGTAGTGATACCCACTAACCCCCACTGCAATGTATTTGCTCAAGGTAGATTAAAGAGTGCAGTCTGAATAGTTTTGTTATTTCTTCTTGGTTTGTAATAAGAACTGATTGATTCTTGACTGACAGGGATTTAAGTAAATATCGTATCATGTACAGTACAGGATAAGATAATGCTTAACCTCTGTCACTTTCTCTGTTTCTTCAGGGCTAAAACCCCCTAACAACCCCGTGTGAACCGTTTGGTAGAACACTATCACTCACTCAGAAACCCTGTGGTTTGCACAAGCAGCCACATGCGACTCTAAGACTGTGTCAGGGGGTTGTAGGTGGTTTTCCACAGATCATACATGCCGGACAACAAACAAAGACCCTGGGTCCTTTATTTTTCCATTACTTTGTTCCTCTCTGTTGACCGCATCATATTTATAGACTTTAAGCGTTAATTATAGATGAAGTGAATGGTGAAATGCTCGCTGATGGGTGTTGTTGGAAAACCATGTTTAAAGTCAAGGTCCACAACACACATGTGACTGTTTGTATTATGTTGAGAAACCAGGATTGGACTATGGATGAGTGGAAAGGTGAAAAAAAAGGGTCGTCTAGTCTGATGAGTCCTGCTTGCATCACTATAAAGACAGACTAGGAGTGTGATGCAAACAACATGAGGTCAGGGAGCTGAGCCCTCTGGCATAGTAACCTCTATAGAGGTGAGTGATGGAAGAATCACTCATCATTAATGCCAAAGTTAAAATTAAAAGTCCAACATGTTGGTAAGTTGGCTTTCAATCTACGTACTCTTAATTTAAATCAATGTTTTTATAAGATAAGAGATAAGACAAGATACTCATTTATTCATCCCACAAGGGGAAATTCCAAAATTTGCAGCTGTGATAAATACTAAAGAGAAATTAAAGAATGAAGTGATTTAGGAGTTAAAAAGATGTAAAAAAGATATATACATGAGTGTTATTTACAGCTTATATGTACATATTGACATATTACAGTTGAAAAATTTAGATATTTATATGTACGACTATATACACAGAATAAGTATTAAGTTACTAAGTTAAAGCTCCAGTGAGCTGAACACCGAGCTCATCCTCTCCACGCTTGGGTTGTGACTTTTAACAGAATCTGACATTTGACAGTGAAATGAGTCATAGGTTATGAACATTAGTAAAAACAGGGCTGCTACTCCTGGTGCTCCAGGTTTTATTAGTCTGACATTAACTACTTTCAACCTAATCAGTCAGTGTTTTGTTTGTTACCAGTCTTTTATGCTTGGCTAATTCAGCCAGTTTTTGACTGTAACTTTATTTAAACACACAGTCATATACAAAAAAGTACTTATCTATAAACCAATGACATAAAGAAAGTTTCCCCCTCAAAAAGGAAAACTCTTTTTATTATTATTTTAAGTATCACCCAGGGGTGGTTTAAATGACCTGGACCCCACAATTCTCACTCACCAGTGATCTTTAAGTGCAAGGAAACTATGTTCCCCCATAGGACTATGTGAGGCACAAATGTCTGTGTGGTCAGCCTTCACACCTGGGTGATAGTGATCTCATGTGTCACCACAACAACAAACAGAAGCTGCTAAGACGGCCATATGTGAAGCAATAAGATGCAAATCAGGATTTCTTTTGGCATAGATAAAGAGAGAAGCTGAGGGTGTGTGAGCTACGGTATGATTAAGTACAGTACATTATGTACTAGGAAAGCCTTTGAAATACGTTGACTAGCGCTCCTTTCCCCCCACTGGAACCTTCCTCTGCTACGTACCAAAGGGGGGCCTCACTTCCTCCTCTGAAAGCCTTTCCATTTCCTCTCCGTCTGAGGCAGGGCCTTGCCACAGAAGCAAAAGTTCTCAGACCCAGAACAATCTCCTGACAAAGACAACAGATTTCTGCTTGTGTTTCAGACAGCCAGGTGTGGGGTGACAGCCATCAAATGACCTATTACTTATATTTTCCCACACATACTCTTGATTACTGTAACTTTCAGTAAGTCGAGTATTTTTATCTTGTCTTCTCCAAAGACAGTTTCTGAAATGACTTTGGTTCCTTCTTTTTGCAGCTACCCAGCACCATGTGTAAAGATACTGAGAAAAAAATGCCTGTGTGCCTAAAAGCTGCCAACCGGAGAATTCTTTGACCTTTAAAGAGTGTTCAAGTCTCAGTTTCAGTAGCTGCAAACTACAAGAGACCAATGGTGGCAGAAAAAGCAAGGAAAAGTGTGCGCTGAATTGTAATTTATAAGATGTTTATCGGTATTGTTTTAAAGTCAGCTCAGTTTAAGCCACAACACCCACCAGAAACCGTGTAGCGTTGGCGTCGGACGTGTCACGTGAACCTGAGCGCAAACACGGAACAAAAACATTCTCACTGATGTATGCGGTTAAAATGGCATGGAAAATAACACAACAGAGGAGGAGAGGAGCTTAAAAGCAGAAGTACAGAAACTTCTGACATTTTTTGCCAGACAGAAATATTTCCTATGTGGCTGCTTATCAGTCTTAGTTCTGATTTACAACAGGTTCATAGTGCAATGACTTTGAAAGAACTATTTATCTCTGTCATGGGTGACTTGATTAACCGTAGATTCGTCAGCTCTTCCAGAACAGATTCAGGTCAACCGTGGTTGTTCACTATAATGATTGGAAATCTCCTTTGCTGTAAAGCAGTACAAAAAGTCAGCACTTTACAGTCCTAATTCTCAATATTGCAACAAATGCAGGTTGGAAACAGTGAGGTGCAGTCTGGGTAATGAAAGAGCAGCTAAAAAAAAAACAACAATATGTTAATCCCATTTCCCAACATAAGTTTGTTTTCCCTGTCAAGAGTCATGTGTGGCTTTGTGAGCTTTCATGCATTTACAATACTTTGTTTTGGAGAGATTGGTACACTACATTTTGTGGCTGACATCCTGTACAGAAATGACTGCTTTACTTATGTGGTGCTGCCACCTGCTGTTCAGAATCAGTACAACAGACACACTGTTAGGGTCTGTATCAGACTCTCCAATGGCAGTGTGTACAGTGGCACACTTTCTCTCAGCTTGAAAGATACTGCCAAAAAACAGCGACCATACAATACGATATGCTTATAAAATAGGTTAACTAAAGAATAATGCTGCTCTCTCTGTGAGCGACCAAAACCCAAATGTACTTTCTCTTTGGCTCAGAAGAGTCTGTGAATGTGTTACATGCACAAACTGGTCAATATGAACACACTTTCTTGATGATTTATATGCTAAATGAGTATTATTAGTGCATATTAAAATAGCTACATAGCTGCATAAGTAACACGTTTGATAATGATATTGAATTAAATCTCAGATGAGCAATACATGATTTAAGTCATATGACCCAGAGAGGGTGTGCAATCATATGGCATAACACCACCAAATAAAGCAGTGTGCAGCACATAATGTTCTAGTATATAGTAGGTAGAATATATTTAGTAAAAGTTCATTTTTTATAATTCCTTTTCGCTGTCATGGAAAAGCTTGATTTGCTGAAGAAAACGCTGAAGATCCCAGATAATATTTAAACAAGTTTGATTTTAGTACAATGCCAAAATGTGATAAAGACTGTCTCAAATAAGTCCTGATGGGGAGGTGCACTTGAGCATGAGTAGTGAGTAGATACGTCTTCCACAGCTCCTGCAGAAATTTGTTAAATTTATACATTCTCGACCTTGTAACAGCTCAAACTTACTTGAAAACACAGATTAAATGACTTTATTGCCTTATGAGTGGACAAATGCCTCCCAAACCGGTCAAACATTAAAGTGGGAGATTCCCTGAATAGCATTAGCAAAGAAACAGATGCAAATGGCAAACAGCGTTACAATATGACAGCGCTAGCTAATGCGGTTACTGCTGTGCAAGCCTCTATCAACTCATTTTGGGAGGAGAACCGGGTGTCAATCGCCACTCTACATTCAAGTAAGTCCTGACTGAATTGTAAGACCACCTTACACTGCGTGACTGAGATCATGATTTTATTCCAACCATGGGAACTTGTCTGTGACTTTAACATCACATGAAAAGTTATGAGATGTAAGCCCCTAATTTAATGTTTTTGTAATGATTTCACATGGGAAGGAGTCATCAGGCCTTTACTGGGGAACAATTTGCAGCTGTCAAGAAGTCCCAGTGCTCCAAGTGGTTAAATTTAGAAGAAGGAGACGCTGCGTACCAGAGATCACCAGCCATCCGCTTCTATCTGAGGGGTCTGTTAGAATCTGTAATCCGTTAGATTCTTACAACATGTTAATGAGCGCCAGTTCTTGTGTCTGCACCATGTCCTTTTCCTCCACCTGTCATAATGTCCTGGTCTGTTCACTGAATGAGACTGCAAGACAGTGAACAGAGGTATCATTATTACTCAGCCAGTGAGGGAAATCAAGCCCTCTTATTTCCTCTGTGACAGAGCTCTGTTCAGCAGCACGGTATCAGTTCTCGCCCCTAATAACACACACACACACACACACACACACACACACACACACACACACACACACACACACACACACACACACACACACGTTATAATGAAGTCATACATTCCTAAGCACGTGCTTTGCACTACATTGACACCTTTTCTAAAATAGGGCAAATCAGTAATATTCACACTGTGATACCACAACAATTAACGGTAAACTGTTACAGGTCAGTTAAAGCATGAAAACCTCTTTCTCTTCCACACACACACACACACACACACACACACACACACACACACACACACACACACACGCACGCACGTTTACCTTACCAACAGAGGACTATCAGCCAGACTGACCAAGAGGGGACCCCTATTTCTGGTCATTTTAATAAAACAAAAATATAATAGAAATTTTTCTCTACGGGTTTTGTACCATAATGTTACTTGAAATATCACACACACACACACACACACACACACACACACAGAGTAAAATAAAGAGCTGTCAGTCACTGAGACACTCAGATCTTCCAGAACTTTAGTTCTTCTCAAAGAGAAAGGCATACTTTACTGATAGACACTTTTTCAGCACATCAAACGCTCACTCGCTCATAATTTTTCACAGCAGGTGGGAGCTCTTCCAATTCTCATTCATTTGGCAAAGCATAAGAGCAAGTTGTTAATTACTCGAAAACAGCTGTACACAAACAAACAAACAAAAAACAAAGCTATAAACATGGACATAAGTTCTGCTTCCTCATTTCTCTGTCTGCTCTTTCCCCTCAATAAGAAGCATTTACCAGCCACTGTGAGAACCTGAAGTAAGCAATGAGTCAATAAACCAAAGAAGGCAAGTCAGGTCAAGCAGACTTTATGTAGAGCTCGATCAAAAACAGCCAACCCTCGCCAAAGTGCTTTACAAGGTAGAGAGTAAGTTAGGATAACTATAATGAAGAACATCCATATAAAAGCAGTGAAATCTGTTGGGAAATAATGGTCTCATTTAAAAAAAGGGGGGAGGTAAAAGAGAAAAGACTGGTCTTTAGTAATGAATTAAAACTTTCAATAAAGGGGTATCTTATTTAAGGAGTAAGGCGTCCACAGGTTAGAGGCAGATTTTGCCATCCCCTAAGCAAAGATGCCAGTGTAGCTGCAAATATTATACACCTATTATTCTGACTTTAATACCTTCTACAGTGAGTGTGCTACATTTGGGAATGACAAAAAATACAGATTTTTTAGCATACAGGGAGTTCAGATGATGACTTGACAAGAAATCCCATTGGAATCTCATTTCAGACTTCAAGATGTTGGATTCAGCAGACAGTCATAACAAGACAGTGTGTACTTAAGGGAGGATATTTTACAAGATAGTCTTCCAGCAACCTTACCAGATTTCTCCAACCACATGTGTTTGGCTCCTTTATAACACTCAAACAGGTCACTGAGTCAATCCAAATATTACATACCAAGGACCAGGACTTGGTCCATAGAGAGGGGTTCAGAACCAAAGGCCCACCAGCTACAGGTAATCTTAGAAAACTGTTGGAATACTCCTTTAGGCGCGGCCAGACTAGCCACATAATTCAGGCTGCTCAACATCCTTCAAATTAACTCTGTCACCTTCGTATTCAATTGAGGTTTCAGACGAGAATTGATTCTGACTCCTATTTACTCCCTTCTTATTGAGATAAGTAGAAATTTAAATGGGAAGTTATTCAGAGAAGAAGAAAAAAAAGAAATGGTAAATAACTGGCTAAGTAAACACCAGTGCACATAGAGCAGCCAGAGAGTTCATGTTTGGATTAGCAATTAGCTTTGCCACGTAAAGGCTTTAAAAGGCAAATGTGTTTCCCCACAGTGAGGATCTGAATCATTGCTACAACACACACGTCTGTGTTCTGACCTTCTCACTGAAACTGAAAATTGCTCGGGCAGTTTTCTCACAGGTGTTTATGCGCATGTGTCTCTGTGGGTGCACACTGTTCAATCCTATATTCTACCCACTCGCTCAGCCTCGTTCGCGTCTCTCTTCAAGACTTTGAACGTTACTGATATTTGTTTATACGCTGGGGGGCACAGCAAGGTGTCTCAGTACTGCAGCGTTTTTCAGAGAACCACCTTGTCCCGAACAAACACAGGCTCACACACGCAAAAAAGAAAAAGAAAACACGCACTCATGCACATCTGAGAAGGCATGAATCAGACGGAGGGATGCACTTACGTAACCTCCTCACCACACACTCACATTTGAACCATTACACAATTTCACAAGTGTCCTCTGTAAACATCCAAGAGCTTGTTGGTAAAATCCCAGAGTTTTTCTTTCCTTTTCTCACAGTCAGGCAGCAGAGGGTGAGTGTGTACGTGACAATTTTAAAGCTCCTGTGAGGAACTTTCTGTTTGTGTCAGTTTTGGCACCAACTCTGGATGAAAGAGGAACTCTTCTATCTTGACTAGTTCATCCTGCACCTAAGTAAGCAGTGTTTTCTGGCAAGAAGGTGCCTTTTAAAGGTTGAATGTGTTACTTGCTGTGAGTTCTTGCTTTGCACAAGGCCAAATAGGGTTATTACTTCAGAGATATGTAAATTGTTTGATCTGATACCCATGTCCTCAAAGCAGTTACAGACATTAAAACATGCTTCATAATAATTCTTATTCCTGTCAGTAATGCTTGTCCCAGTAGGTCAAACACAACAGAATTTATCACTCACTTTGAGTTAGGCCTGGGCAATAAACCGAAAATTTACTGATACCGAATTTTACGACAATAACTAACATCATTTTGGCCACGTCAATATATTTGGTGTCAAAAATATAAATATATATAAGTTGGTTTTGGATGTGTGTAGGTAGGCTATGGTCTCATGTCCTTTTAAGACGCTGTCCTACGTTGGAGATGGGACTCAACCTCATCCAGTCTGTAACAAAGAGGGAAAGACAGGTGAGGAGATGGAGGATGGTTCAAAAGTTGTAGCAGCTGAAGTAGACAAAGTGGGAGGGGGTGAGCAGTTCAAGGAGTAATTATCATCCATTTATTGTCATCAAGGTGAACTGCTCAATATATTGTGACATTGATTAGATACATATTGCCCAGCCCTAGTTTGAGTATTAGCCATGTAAAAAGGTCACGGAGACTGTTTTTCTGCATGATGTCAGTCATCTGGTCTGACTCCTCCCCCTTCGCAGCCTTTAAATCATACAATAAAAATACAAGTCTCATTGCTGATGATCTTGTTGCCTTTATAAGGCCATAAAGAGGCATTGGCATGAGTAAAGGTCTGCTTCTCATCTAGTTAAAAACTCCTCACAGTGTCTTTAATGAAACCCTTTGAAAAATGAATATTTGCTTCATTTTCAGTTTAACTAACAACAATAACAGAAAGCATGCCAGACAAAAGATCCCTTTGAATTCCAATGTCACAATATCATCGGAAATTTTCGTCTTTGGCATGCTGTGCTTCTCTCTCTACTCTCTTCTCTTTCCTTCGCCTTGGGACTGCTCAGACTGCTAGTACATAGTTTTTTCCTCTTGCTGGGCTTATGTTGACATTTACTTGACTAGCTGTGTGGTGTGACTGACAATGGCCACAGAGGAAATAGCTGGCTCAGTCTCATGTGCAATAGGTGACGACCCATCTTTAAGAGCTCTAATACCTCTAAGTGGGCTGAATTACAATTTGCACATGCAGTCAGTCTGCATATACCAGTTAAACACCCGCAAAACCCTGATTTAAATTTGACCTCCTCTTCAGTCTTTATTCCCCAAATTTTCCCGAGTTGATCATCTGCAAAATTTTGTGGATTCTTAATATTAAAGCGCATGTTCATCCCAACAAATTGCACGTTTTCTTTGTGTGCAATTTTTTGGATGATCAACATAGAAAAACTACATCAGGTGCAGAGACTATGGAGGCAGTGTTGCTTAGATAAGGGTTTTGAGTGTTCACCTGGTTTACTCCATGTACAGTTTGGACAAAAGCATAGTGGCAGCAGGTGCAAAATGAAATCCAGTTCCATTAGAGCTATTGGCAAAAAAAAAGGGGGGAAAGAAAGATTGTGCTTCATACAGACATCTGAACATCACTGAGAGGACTACTATATTGGAGAGTACAAATTAATAAGCAAAGATCAAATCAAGAGAACCGAAGAATATTGGCTCATATTAAGACCTTGGTAGATGTAAAATAGGACATCTCCACTCTTCAAATTATCCCAAATCAACTGGCATCGCCGTGATGAGACCAAAGCATTAAGTTTCAAGCATCTCAGCTCTCTGATCTACCACTGAATGTATTTCTGAAAAAAAAAAAAAATCACGTTTATTACGCCCTTAAGGTTCTGAGGCGTTGCTACTGCATTGTTTAACATGCTCTTTGTTCCTTGACTCATTGAGTGCCCCCTTTAACAGTTATCCTGGGATAACTTGGAAGTCCCTGTCAAGTATAAATAAATAAATTCATCAGATCAAGCTACACAGCTGCAAACGATGGAAAATAGGGCAGGAAGAGAGCACTGGGAGCTTGGAGTAGGTCAAAAAAACATGCTACTACATAATTAAAATCAGGGTCTATAGCTATACATTTTACATTGGATTGTGACAAAAGAAGCATTGCACCATAAAACGAAAGCACATGATGGCGAGAATATGCTATTATATGAGGATACTGGGAAAATGTGAGTCACATGAAAAGGGCAATGGGCTGATGTCTCTAGAGTATTGAAAAGCACCACGCAAAATTTTATAGAGAGTTTGTGATCATGAAATTTTTGGTTTTATGTTTTTGAAGCATTTAAGACGGCCATCTTTTATTTTATTTTATTTAAGGTAAAATACAAGAGTTATTGAAATGAGTGAGGAGAGTCGAGGTAGAAAAGACATTTACAGCTATCCCTGTATGCTAATCATTCAGACAGAACAAACTATAAAAAATACTTTTAAAATCACAATTGGGTGGAATAAAATGAATGGGAATAATACTGAAGAAAACTCAGCCTGTTACATGTTTTTGGTTGTCTTCATTTTCAGAGGAAACTAAGGGTTTCCAGCTAACTTTGATGCATCATCAACTCTCACAAATCCTCCACGGCGTCGATCAGCAGCGGTTTTCCGAGTCAACTCCTTTAGGCCACAACATGAAAAACCTCTTACGGAACTTTAGAAACCAAAACCCACAAGAGAGATTAAAAATATGTGTGTACTTTGTTTATTTATTCAGGGCAAGTCTTACTAATCACTCTTAGTTTCCTTTGGTGTCAGTCTGCACAGCAGCTACAGCCTCTACTGTTTCTTCACTGAACTGTTTAAGGTTTAGTTTACCGTCATCCACCCCCAACCTTAACACTCTGTACCTGCACCAGCCTCACATTTCCACCCTCTCTCCCTATGAAATGATGCCAGCATCAAACCCTTGAAACCTTTCCTTCAGGGCTTTTACTTCTGTGCTGATGTGTGGGAGGCCTTAGGGACAATGGGCCATAAATGTACTTCTGCTCATTGAAGAACTGCAACTAGTGGCTCACAGTATACCACTGGCTGAACAAAACAACACCATCATCACATTAAATCTATCAAGCAGAGTCTTTTAAACTATTTCAAAACTTAAAAATATGAAACTGGAAATGGCTTTTATCTCCTGGAAGTTATGTTGCATAAATTTATTATATCTTTTCTAGTTCCAACAGTAATTCTATATAATTCATTGTCATAGCAGTAGATCGGGATGTGTTCCAGCAGACCTCTGTGTCAGTTTTCAAACATAAATTTGTCATCGGGATTCTTTATCGATGAAAAGGTAATCCTTGTTTTCCGCCATCACCTGTCCCAATCATAGACTGTATATACTATGGACAACTTGGTTCTTCCAGTATACAGATTTGAAGCCAAGAAGCTCTTGGTAATTCTGTGTTTTTTCTCCACTTCCTGAAACCAACATTGCGCATTAGCATTGTACAAATTCAGCGGGAGAGTCACCGAGATAACGCTCGGCTCAAACAGCGTATCCCCCAGGTTAGCTATGCAATCTTCGTACGCCCATAGGCTGTATCAAGTGTCAATCATAGAAAACATGAACCCCCTAATAACTTTTAAAAATTGAGCTGTACAGAAAAAAGAGGACTTGAGCACAAACCAGTCTAACAATAACTACATGTCAACATCGCAACCAGGGGGGAGAAAAATTTATATTCTGTGTAAAAAATTCCTAAACTTTGTCCACAGCCCCATAAGCTTTGCTGGAGGAGGCAGGATTTATGACCTATATTGCAGCCCATCACCAGAGGGTGCTGTTCTCGGAGTGGCTTCACCCAGCGTCCATTCTATATACAGTCTATGGTGCCAATCTTGTTTTACTTCTTCCTACTATCCATGTTTTGGATGAAAATTGTGATCCACTGATTCATGTTCCAGTGATGCATGATAAGTCTAATCCTCCATTTGTCAGTTTTTGCCATCAAAAACTTTCATTAGTACTAATTCATTTGCACTCAACAACAACAGCCACTCTTACTCTGCCCTCTCCATTTTCCTACAGCCACCCAGGAATTCACAAAACCTGTTTGGCTCCTTTAGTTTGTCTGTTCTGAGCTACAGTAGAAAATGCGTTGATCCAACATGGCTAAAATTGAAACAATTAAGATATCCCTTCAATATAAACTAATTAAAACATCCCTCTGCGAAATACATTCCATTTCCCATGCGACTAAATTCTACGCAATACCTTTCACTCTTGATGTATCTTTATTGCATTTGGAGTTTGTGTTGTGTCTTTGTTGTCCTCCTCCTACACATGTGTGAATCCGTCTGCACGCTCTTCATCACTCCATGTGCGTAAATGTGAGTCCATAAGTGTAGGAAGATATCCTCCCGTATCCGAGAGCTCTCTGAAAGTTTGTTTGTTAGGTCTGCGTGTTCGTGCGAGCTTCCTCGTGTGGTGTACGTGGGCTAATGTGTCCATGGGTGTATCTCCATGGAAAGCAGGGAATCTCTATTTCAGGTTCTCACGTTGCTGGAACAGCAGGCTGCAGAAATAGTATTCTACCGGCTCAGCTGAGGTTCCTCGTGTGCGTGCACGGTTCCGGATGTGCGTGGGTGTGAAAGATTGTGTGCATGTTGGGGGAGACACGGTGATAAAAAATTAGATGTGTGCGCTCAAAAGTCCGTAAACTGAAGGTATAAAGGGAAATAAAGCTCTAACGGAGCAAATAAATGAATGAAATAACCTAAAAATGGACACAAGATTAAGTATTGGGTGCCATTGCTGTGAAACAAAAAGTATTATATTGATGAGAATGGCACACTGTGGTGTAAAATGCTCACTTGTGTTATCAATCTGCTGAACAGCCAGCAGACAAGGAGGCAATCTTTGGTGTAGATTGTCCCAGCAGTAGACCTCATACCTCAAAAGTGAAATCGAGGAAAGAATTCCTGATGCTTGTACTCAGATATAGCCTCCAGCAAGATTTTCCAGAAAATAAATTCTTCAGCTACTCATGTAAGAGAAGTAATCCCAAAAGGATGTATCTGTAACATTCTCATTTTTGTTTACTGCCATGTTCCGCAGAGTTTACTTTCCCATGTTATGTTCAAAAACACTTGATACACATCTGTGAAACTCAACGAATTGCTGTTTCATTACAACAAGCATGTGCACTGTAGTTTAATTTTAGTCAGTCGTATATGCACCATGTCGCTACCGCTGCTGGAAATACTTACAAGAGCACAGAATGCATAGCTGAATATAGTCTCAAGCTCACGCATGGATATATTTGCTAGGAACTACAGTTGTTGTTGAAAGAAATAGAAAGTTTTAAACTATTAATGACCCATTTAGAGATCGGACAAAAGATTTCAGCAGAGATGAAAAAATCTGACATGATGAGGTAGAGGAGTGTAAAGTGAAAAGAGAGGGTTTGAATTCAAAGGAGTAACTTCGCCATGTCATGCCTATTGATAAAACAGCCTCAGATTTCAGTACCAGATGAGACCAGAGGAGACACACATCTAATTAATATTTCTCATCTGTGAAGTGGCAAGCATGAACAGCTTTGGAAAGAAAAAAAATGTGACTTTCCTTCATGAAAGGACACCGAAAAGCGACTTTCTAAACACTAAAGCGATGTACTAAATCAGAGAAAAGGGAAAGCAGAACTGTGTAACGCACCTTCCAGTCAAGAGGGACATATAAAAAAGGTTCTGGTGAGCCATGTCCTTCAACATTCAGTTCATTCAAACACACTGAAAAAAAATGATTTATTGCAACAGTTTGACTGGAGTCACTCTGAAATTGCACATTAGTTAGTCTGGATGCGGTTGGAGATTGATTTTCTCTGTCGTGTGTGCGGCTCAATAAACGCATGTTGTTGTTTTTTTCGCTTTCTGCCATTGATTTGAAAAACTGAACAACTGAACATATCCACAGTATCAACAATCAAGCAGAGAAGAGCGTCCTCAAGAGGAGCCTCACGTGTTTTTTCTTATTTCCATTACATGCCACTCTCCAGGGATCAAAATAGGATTCGAGTGCTTCCTATCAAGATGTGCTACCCAGGGGCTCTGCAAGCAGGTAGCGCAATTACCTTGAATGCATGTCACCGCTGAGGCCTTTACTTGATAGAGAATATTTTTCTATGGGGATACAATTCTCCTGAAATCTTACAGGTTTCATACAAGAGCACTAAAGCATCCTTGAGCTACTCTTGCAGAACACTGACCTCTTTTTTGATCGTCTCTTTCGACAATGCAGCCAAATGTCACCTGCTGCATTCCCATATCAGCGTACTCCAACTCTATGTGTAAATTTCAGGTCTGTTTAAATTCACAAGACCTATTTCTTATCAAACAAAAAAGACAAACAGGTTTAAGTATATATTGCAACAGTGTTTGATTTCAACTAATTCCTTGAGTGGTGAGACAAACATAAATTGAAGTTATTTTGTAGTTTGCAGATACCAGCTGCCTCTGGCCTAAAGGCATTTTGTTTCCTTTTCATCTTTAATACCTACAGGCAAAAAAAAACAACATCAGTAAGAGCAGACTAAGTTTATAGTGCTTTTTTCAAACAAACACAAGGCTATGAATTTAACCAAAACCTGCTTCAGCAGCCTAGAATAGTTGTGTGTCTTTCAAAATCCACAATCTGATCCTTCAGGTTTACAGTCAAACTGAATGGATCCCCTCCAGGACGCCTTGACACACTCTCTTCTCCCCGGTTTCCTCGTAGTCTGTCTTTTGTAACGCTTCCTCAAACCCCCCACAGCTCATCCCAAACATTGCAGTCTGTCTTGTCTCAAACTTCCCCTTAAATTCTTGCATGTCAGCTCAGTCCTTAACTCCCTCCTCTGGCTTCCTGCGGTTGCTCTCACTACTTTAAAATCCCTGGTGTTGGCACACATGACTGTGAAAGGATCTACAGCTCCATACCTCCAGGCGATGGTTACATACACAAGTCTATGAGCCGTCACGACCGGCTGCTCGGCTCCAATTTCAGCTGCAAACTGGAGCCGGTAGATGAAGCTGGTCATCTACCACACCCGCTCCCAAATCCTGAGGAGGAATAATCTGCCTGCTTTAGCCAGATTAACGCTCAGTCAGTCCATAAACTCTATCATCCTGCAAAGATTTCTCAAGAAAAAGTCCCCCTCTTCCTCAACTTTGACTCCTTTTTTTCTTGCAAGACCAAAATTTTCCTTTGACAAACTGGATGAACACCTTGAACTTTTGTACTTTGAACCGTCTAGGACAGTCTGTATCTGCTGCAGATATTTCAAAACTCTGATCTGGAACTTGTGCTAATGAATACAACAGTTGCTCAACTTTAGTGACTCATTCAAGCCAACAAAAGTAGCATTAACTTTCACAAACCTGACAGACAGCTGGGCCTGCTGTTCTCACAATAAGATGAGTCTTAGAGAGCCTGTTTGAGCAGGCTGTTGCCAGGGCAGCCTGTGGAGGAGGCGTATGGAGACACAACACCTCAGATATGCAATCATTTAGAATATGAATGTCATATTTGTTTTCAAGATGGTCAAAACATTGAGGTTTCATAATGTGAGATACTTTGAGTGATTATAGCTGCAGGATTTCCCAGCCAAACAAGACCAAACAGGTCCGAGAACAGCATGTGAGGAGCAATTTGTCCAAACCTGAACCTTTAACCAAAAACTCTCCCTCCATGGAGCTTCTTTTCATGTTGTCTCCTTGCTGTCAGAGAGGAGTTTGGCAACAAAATGTTGAGCAACACCCCCTGACCTTAACAGAGACGGTGTGTTACAGAATGTACGGCACACAGTGCGGACAGTATGGATTACTCAGAAATCCGCAAGCACATAAATTTTCCATCAGCGTCATCTGGGGATGCCTGGAGCAGATTTCAAAGCTGGAGTGATTGAAAGCTTTGGCAGGAAAAACACATCAATCATGATTATTTTCACATCAAAGACACTGCTGCACATTCTCTAACAGTGATAAAGTAATGTTTAATTGTTCCTGTTTCAACACAGAATGAATTCAAATGAGATATCTCTGTAATGTGTATGTTGGCATGGGAATTTCACGAATAATGTCAGTGTTTTATGTACAACTGATGGTTTCTCATTCGAACGCCTCTTCAAAAGTAATGTCTTGAAAGAAGTTGGAGAAAAAAAACATGGTCTCACGAGAATGTACCTTTAAAATTGCTGACTGGCGAGGTTCACACAGCTTGTGATTGCTTGTGCACAACATCAGAAAGATCAGATCCTACCTGTCAAAACATACAACACCACTCCTGATAGTAACTCCATACTAGCAGGCCTCACAGCAGCACAACTGCTTTTCAACCAACTTAAAAAATAACACTCTTCCCTCTGCTGTCCTTTTTCCTTTGCCAGCTCCCATGTCGCCACTCGCATCACATTCAAAACCCTGCTGCCTGCTTACAAAACAGCAACAAAAAACAGTTCCTGCCTATTTAGAGTTTCTCATCCAGGTCTCCACCTCCTGCAATTCTCTGTCATTGAAAAATGTCTGGTACTCCCATCACAACTGGCTCCTCAATCCCTATAGACCTCCTCTTCTTATAATGTGAAATAAGCCACGTTTACGTGGGCAAAATTTCTTGATCTGATTAAAAATTTTAGGGATCAGATAATCTGAATCCACTGTTTATATGGGTGCAAAATCAAATAATCCGATCATGACGTTTGTATACCTGCACCAAGTTTTATTCAGATTAGTAGCATTTGGACATGCGCAGAGTTGTCTGATTTTACAAAAACAACCGCAGAAGAAGAGTTGTATTTACAAACCAACGAACGCGGTAATGGCTCAATCCATGCAATTCAGGAGTCTCCCCACTGTTAAATGTTGTCACTAGATGGCGCCCTTGCTTTCTTATTTGACTGTTCTGTCAAAAGTTGCTCTGTGCATGCAGATGTGACATCATTACGCTGTACGTACGCCTTGTTATGTTACCAGAAGAGCAGACACGGTACCTGCGGTTGTGTTTTATGCCAGAGTGTTAATAATGAAACCTGCTGTACTGGCCTCAATAAATAAGCCAAAGACTAAAGAGTGAAGATCGAGTCTGGTAAGAGAGTCACGATCAGAATAAGATCAGCATAAACCACCCTTCTCACTCGGAATACAACTTCTTTCCGATTGAGCCAAACTGGATCAAAATCTTCCAATCCACATGTTTACATGATGCATTTTTATTCCGATCGGGAATTTATTCCGATCATTTGTGCCCATGTAAACGCAGCGACAGAGAATGTTGCTGATCTTGCATTAAGATAAAAGTAGCGGATGATACTGATCATATCGTTAATGTCGTCAATGATAGTAATAAATTAAACTTTTATGAAGCTGGTCTGGTATGTTGTTCCCTGCTTTGTGTTGACTCACTCTCAGATGTACATTGCGTTGGCCAAATTCTTTGCAAGTTCATATCAGTATTGCACCAGCCCTCGCACCTCCGAACACATCAGGGTGTGATGCATGTCTGGGTTGGGCAAATGTGGTGATGTGGAACTGTTGTGTTTCAAGAATGGAGGAGCAGTAAAACGGTTTTGAAGATGTATGATTCGAGCGCACCTGTCATGCACCTCAGAGCTCCAACAAAGTTTTTTAGCCACGTTCAAACCTAAAGTTTTTATCTGCTTGGATGAAAGAGGATTTAAGGGAGAGTACAAAAACCAGAAGAGCAGCATGTGAGGACATATGATATCTGCCTTCATGGAGGTCACAGCTGACGAACCAGCCCCCCATACTGATTGTAACTCCCTGATGCTGCAGTGATTCAAACTTAAAATGAGGACTAAGGAAATAAGAGTTGGAGTTGGCAGTGGTATTGGGCAAATAAATATGTCAACGGGCCTTTTAAACACAGTATGAGTATTATTTTCTCTGCAGAATTTTTAAACAAGACTTTTATCTGGAAAAATAATGCTTCAAATGAATCCTTTTAACGTCATCTTGAAGGAATCATTATTGTTGATGAGGAGGAAAAGAGGGAGCAGGCCGGTTTGAGTGATCAAAGACAGAGCTGCTGTGGTTCTTTTTTTAAACACTAGATGACAGTAATACATTTCAGGGACTGAAAAAAGAAAGGGAGATGGAGCCAGCAGGACAGAGAGGAAGGAAACGGAGGACAGGGGAGGGGAAACAGGGCCAAGGGTGGTGAAAAGAGGCTAAAGGGACAGAGAAGCAGAAGAGGGAAGGGGTAAAGATGGGACACAACAGAGCTGGGAGGGGGAGGTGGGCATGAGAGGACAGCGGAGGAAGATAAAAGAGATGGATGCAAAGACAAGGAGGTTAAGAGGGAGAGTGTGTGAAAACCAGAGAAATAAAAAAAAGAGAAAGTGCATCAGAGACCCAAAAAGAGATGAGAAAGAGACAACACTATGTGTGGGATTTAAGGGACAAGGGCGGAAGAATTTAGAGGAGAAAAAATTAAATAGACCAAGAGACAGATTGGGGGATAAATGGACACGGACAGATACAAAAGCGTATCTGAATTGTGAGGGCACAGATAGAGGAGATATCAGATTTCTCTAATATTTCATATATTCGTAGCTATCTGGTTGTAATCAAAGAAACAAATTAACTTCAATCCTCCACTCTCTGCCTATCTGATCTCTTACTCTATTTCCCATTCTGCCTGTCCCTCTGCTGCACTCTCAACAAGATTTGGTTGAATGTCACACTCATAAAAAAGTTGCTCTTAAATCTCAGTTACATTAATAAGCTGTTAAAGGAAAAACTAATAAAAGTTTTTATAGGATCTTACAGTATGAAGAGTCTGCAGGACATTGCCAGCTCATAATCCAAACTCTGCAACATCTAAAACTTCAGAGTGAGGGAAATGACACTAATGACACTGTACAGCTGTAGTTCACAGTTGCTGTAAGGTCAAGTTCAGTTTTTGATTTTTTACTGCCCCCTCCTGGTCATGTAGTGCATTATCATAAAAGAAATGTTAATAAACGTAAGTGTAGTTTGATTGCTGCTTGTCCTCCTGCAGAAATGACCTGCAGCCTTGTTGCCCTGGACACTGTTTGTGAGTATAATGTGTTCGAATATTATGAATAACAAAGGGACAACAACATAGGAGAATTCAGCCAATGAAAAGCTAGCAGAGTTGTAGGCTAGTGGCTTGCAGAATGTAATGTGACAACTCCCCAAGAGTGAAACCAAAACATTGAGAGCTCCCCTACCTGAGCAGCTGCAGTAGACAACAAGTTTAACCTATAAAACTTTTAAAAATGTAACCATGTAGCCAAGTGTGTATTGAGAACTCTTTGCCATCTTTTGGGAAGTTAAAAGTGTGTTTCGGTTATTTGAAGGGTTGAGAAATACAAAGCGTGACCCCACAAGGTGATCCCTACCACAGATATAAATATGTAGATATGACATCCCCCTAGGCTAAGCTAGTGGGGCATCATTCCCATTCAAGCAGTGATGGCAAGATGAAGCCTCTTGAAGCATTGGAGCTTTTCCATCCAATCGCTCGACTCCTGGGCCAAAGCTTTACATTATTGTGCTTCATTTGCTCTACTGCGCCATCAAGTGGACAATAAATATAAAACAGGCAGTGTGATTATCAAAGACACCCCGAGGCTTTGATGCGCGTAGCTTTGAATTGAATGAATGAATGGATGTGATGCCGTGTGTTTGTGATACAAAACAGAAACGATGAAATTATTATACGGCTACGGCGTGCTGACGTATCTAGTCTTTTGTATACAGTATATCTGTGATCCCTACAGTCAAAAACGCAAATTATTGGTTGCTATTGATGGTTGGATTTTGACTTCACTTTTGAACAGCGCCTCAATAACCTGTTAACTGTCCATTTTTTGTACAATATACCAATAAAGTCACATAATTTGTAACCTTTTTGCTGTTAGGCATAATGCATAACTTTCAAGGCTCAAAAGGACTTTACATACCCTGAAAAGAAACCTTCTCAAACATATTTCTTCTACAGTAGTAGCCAATCTACAGTAATTTGTTCAGCCCTAAATTATTCTCTTCTTTTTAGAATCATTTCAGTACCAATGACAGAAGCAACACCCTCCCTTGTAGCGAGCTGCGGATCTCATCATGAAACCTCCCTGCATGAAGGGCTCATACGCACCAGGAGGTCTCCTGTTCATTCCATGTGAGACTCCAAGTCCCTCGTGGTTCAGAATGTGACAATCTGTTAAAGGACAGAACAAAGAAGCTTGACTGGAAATCACAGCTGACATTAGAGCAGATTGCAGGCTGTTGAGTGAGGCTCACACGGGGACTGGGCGGCTCATGGTGCTATTCAAGCTGCCATCAGTGTATTATTACAGATTTGAAATACATAATAGCCTGTTCGGGAGATATTTCAGTCAAAATGGCAGCAATTTAAGGTTAAAGTTTTATTATTTCAGTTTTACATCTGTACAGAAAGGAGGTTTGAACATCATTATGCTACAAAGGTTCTGTCAATCTTCCTCAATGTGCATCAGGAAAAAGGAAGACGTGTACAAAAAGGGAATCCTTAAATCGGATATAGTAAGCTGTGCTCCTGCATATAATTAAAATTCCAGCATTATGAAGCCAACAGCCTTTATCAGACCTGTACTGAGTTTTTTTCTGCAATATTTCGCCTTTAGCAATGTGCAGCATGTGTTGCTTAGAATTATGTCACGATGAGATGCAAAAATATCAGAAATCATAATATCAGTGACTTGTACATCACAGACCCAATTTGCTGATCAGTGTGCTGCAGGCAAAGTAACAAGATGATGCTGCATCAATGAATACTGCCTCAAGCATGTGGCTGTCATATAAAGGCAAGGTAAAGCATCCAACATTTAAGAATATAGTTTACACTTACAGGGCGTTTGCAGTGTCAGGTAGGAGAAAGATGTGGGAGGAGAGCCACCGGCACCAGGGAGCTTGAAGAGAAGAAGGAGGAAGGTTTGCCAGAAGGTTTAGATTCAAAAAACTTGTATCCTATTTGTCAAAAAGCTGAAATGGGCCGCTTTGCTGTTATACACCCAAGAGTTATAAGTGATAAAGGCATTATTTATCGTTTAACTTTACTGTCATATGTTTTGTTCATCTAGTTTTCCCCTAGTGTTGTTTATTTGAGTGCATTTTCTGTGTATTTTCCCTAGTGTTTCTATTCCTTATTGTTCCTGTTCGCGATTTTTTTTTTTTTGTAGGATGGTAGAGGAAAGTCCAGACTCCTTCACCTCTGATTGGCTAGACAAGCTGGAAACGTCACCACACGCTTAAGCCAAGTGCAGGCTGTCGGCTCTGTACATCGAACAGAACATTATAGTGATGTTATCATAATCATTACCGTAACCCGACAGACGATGACATTTCACAGCATTTACAGCTTTATTGGATGTTTTAAATCATATGATGAAGAACTTTACCTCAGTTCAAACACACAAATTCATTACTATCAAAATGGGACCCAGTCTTATTGATTTTAAGATTCTGCTCCTTATCCTTTAAGGCCATCTACAGCTAAGCACTTCTGTACGTTTATGAGTCTCTTTGTATCAACACACTTTCCCATTTGCCCACTATGGGATCCAGAGCCTTCAGGTGCTTTGTCCCTCTCCTCTCAAACTCCCTCCCTTCAGAAATTCACAATATCAGCTCAAAACATATCAGTTCAGACCAGCATTTTCAGTCTGATCACATGAATCTTTTTACACCAGTCCTATAAATTTGTTTTTTGATTTATTGATTTTGAGTACATATTTCTGTGACATGTTCTTTACACTGCTGCTTACTCTTATCCTGCCATGTAAGTTGACCTTGAGTGTTTTGAAAGGCGTCCATGAATACAATCTATTGTTTTTATAATGACTATATTTTCTGGGGGGGCTGAGGTCGATGTATAAAATACTGACACAAAATCTTTTCAATCTTTAATATTCATCCTCTGCTTTATGCAGTTAAACATCACTTACTTTGTGTTGTCCAAACCTCGCCTTTGGGAAGTTCAGCTAACCCCAAATTACTACTGACCTTGATAAAGGGAGTGATTTTTTTGGTTTCCTGGGCAGGTATACTTACATCCAGAAAGCTTTATACCTGTTCTGAAAGGCCACATTTGAAGACAGATAGAAAGACCTGCTATCACAGTTTCCTTCTGCCTGCGACACACTGCCATCCTTATCTCCCTCCAAATGTGCTTGGCCTTTTGTTATGATGATGTGAATCAAAACACATCTAAACAGCACTCCTTTTAGACAGATCTTTGCAGAAAGAATCCATGCTGTTGACATGGTCGCATGTATAATCACAGGGATGTTTAGTTGCATGTTTTTACTTCAGGAAGCCCATCATGATTCCCTAACCGTGTATTTCGGCTCTGCTTGGGCTGACTAACAATTAGCTGTCAGTGTGTATTGAGACGTGTGGAGTGTGAGCTTGGAGTGGCGTGTCGACCAAGTGTGTTAACACCTCCTACACTGTAATATAATTTAAGAAACTGTGTGCTCCTTCTCGGTGTGTCTGCACTTCCCACGCAAAAACAGGCATTTCCTTCTGGGGGAGACCTTTGTGATGGATCCACTTTATGCACCAATTTTTCATGAGGAAATTTTGTGGATTTTGTAGGTTATGTTGCTCATAAACATAATTCCATTTGGCCATGACTGAAACCAGGTTTCAGCACAACTTCAGATAATGTATTCCCCCTACTTCCATCCTGTTACATACTGTATAGCTGAGCTGTTTGCTGCTGATTGCAGTATTATTTAAAGTCAGTCGAGGACACAGAGCTGTGTGTGTGCATTAATAATCTGTCTCCCTATGCGAGGCCTATGGCGTGAAGTGTGTCTGATTTTGCACACTGTCACGACTCCTATACACAGACATTGTGAGCCATATCATTATTAGATTGCAGCTGTAAAAGCATTTCTGAAAAGTTTTTTCTCTATTCATCATAAAATTAAGGGGATACTTATGTGCATTTATGCAGTCTTAGCTGGCTTTCCTTTCAAGCTGTAATTATGGACCTCGCTCATCAAATAAATTATGACAGAAAAGGGGGAAAAAAGGCTAAAGCAAAGGTTAAAGAATTTTAGTTACACATTTTTTTCCCCACAGCAGGAGTGATTTATCCATCCCTGACTTTCCACCCCTCTGACAGCTTCCATCTATTTCTATTTCAATCATTCTGATGCTCTGGCAGAGCCATTACTCCTATCAAGTTATCTAGTAATAGCTTGCACAAACACACACACACTCTCTCTCTCTCTCTCCCTCTCTCTTTCACACACACACGCACGCACACCAACTTAGATCTATCCTAGATATACTTTTCTGGCTAAAACGCTGCTGGAAAAAGTTGTTGTAAAAATGTCTCAATGTTTCAGTGATGACATCCTAAAAACGACTCAGACATTAAGTATTTCTACAGTATCAACTGTCATTATTGTCGTCTTTTATCAAATAGGAATAAGAAGTATCTATTCACTCTGTCACATGACCAACATCAACAGCTAAAAAGTGGTTTAACTTGTTGCTTATGGTGAAGAAATCTTGGAGGTTTGCTGAAAGTCATTTTTTTTATGATGCATTCAGGTCAATGATCATGGATGGAGGCTGATCTGCCTCGGGGTGCTTGTGTGCAGCTGCTGCTTCTCATGGACCCTATGGAGGAACATGACCTCAGCCTTTTAGACATGGCTATCAGGATTTCAGCACTTGTTGATTCACACAAGCGAACCACCAAAGACAACACAGTAGAGCTGGATTCATGAAGTACAAAGTAAACAATTCAGATTTTCGCCCTCCGAGACTCCTAATGATCTGGCTCTTTGAATTAAAGCCCCCAGTAGATTAAAGTTTTTTTCTACTCAGCGATATACTATAAATCCTCTGATAAAACTGGTATAAATGATAATTATGATATGGATAGAGTAGGATATGAGTTCAGATGGGTTGTAATCCAGTTGCTGCCCATTAAATTATTTAAACTGGTGCAGTAAAAAAAAATGAATTAATTTTTCAAAATAATTTAATTCAAAAAGTAAAATTACCACATATTCTAGAGTCATCGCACACAAAGTGAAATATGTCAAGACATTTTTTTGTTTAAATTTTAATGATTACAGCTTACAAGTCTCAAAAATCTACTATCTCAAAACATTAAAGTATTGTGGAAAAGTCCAGTTTCTTGTCAGCTATTTCAGGCCTGAGATTAACTCTAAACACCTGTGAAGGTTCACAGAGTCTCACACTCTACTCTCTCACTCTGGTTCAGTATAAACAACCACAATCATGGGGAAGGCTGCCAAAGCCACTCCTGAACAGAGACGTCAGAAGAAAATAGACTACTGCTCAGAGGTTCAAAGTCCTGCTGGTCTGCTGTGTTTCATCAAGTACAGAGTTAAGGCAACCATACTAGCTGAGAAGCTTTATGGAGATACAAATTTTCTTTCCCAGCAGAACCTGACACCTGCCTACAGCACCAAAACTAGCAGAAACTGATTTGCTGACCATGGTATCCAGCCAACTGGCCTCAGCTGAACCCCACAGAGAATCTCTGTGGATATCGTCAAGAGAAAGATGAGAGACGCCTGAGCCAACAACACAGACGAGCTAAAGGCTGCTATCGAAGCAATCTGGGCTTCCATAACTCCACAGCAGTGCCACAGACTGACAGCATCCATGCCACATTGCATCGATTCAGTAATTCATGCAGAAGGAGCCCCAATCCAGTACTTCGTTTCTCAAGACCGGCGGTTGCTGCTTAAGCAGGCTGTTGGATAAGACTGGATGAATATGCTGCAATGGCTGCTGTCCATGGTCCTGATCACTGTCTGGTTTGGATAAGAATTCTGCCGTTTCCACACAGTGACACTATATTAACTCTTTACTTTAAAGTAGTTTGAAGCAGCCATGCATGTCTATGTGCATATGTGCACATTAATGCCCTCTGCTTTGAGAAGGGACCAATAAAAGACACTTTCACGCTCAGACTTGTCACACTGCCATGTGAGTGCAGAACAGAGGAGACTGACAGACTTCCTGTGCTGCTTAACCTTCAGTACCAAGGACATTTTTTTTTTCTCGTAGCAGTTTTCCAGTTGAACAGCAGGAGTCCTTTTTTATATTTAAAAAATGCGAAAGTAACAGGGGTATGGGTTATTTTAAAAACAAATGGTATTAAAAAGCATTTACAGGGATATTGTGACGTAAAATTAATTGAGGTCAAACAAACCATAATACCCAGTTAGACACCCCCACGAGAGATACATATCGCCATTTGCTTGCTTCTCTACCAATTTTAGTGACGTACGCATGATTGCAATTTACAGCACTCTGAGGAGCCATAAACAAACCTCAACCAAAACACCACTCTATAGCCACAAATAATGCTCAGAACAGCACCTAACTTCATCATCAGTACATATAGGGTCCCAGCCGTAGTACTAGCCAACAAACAGCTTTTTAACTTCGCCTTTTTCTTTTTTTTTGGCAAAGAGACTAAACACAACTCACCTACTCTCTTCCAGTAGCCGCTTGTTTGTAGCGAGACCTCAGGCCAGTCCACGGACTGCTGCGGGGAAGAACATTTATGATCATTTCTTTATGGAAATACAATCAGACCGAGACGCTAAAGCAGAAGAACTCCCGTGTCTGCAGTGCAAAATGATCAATATGGTGATTATTACTTCAAGCAGATGATAAAGTAATGATCATAAATGTTTTTCCTTGAGCTGCGCCATCCCCGCTGCTGTTGGTAATGGACTCACTTGGGGTCTCCGTGCAAACAAGCGGCTGCTGGAAGAGAGTAGGTGAGTTGTGTTTAGTCTCTTTGCTAAAGAAATTAGGCAAAGTTTAAAAGATGTTTGGTGGCTAGTGCTGTTGGAATATCCCTTCAATGTCCACTGCTTTTAGGAGGGCCAAAAGAAGACATTTTTTATCCACAGACTTGTTACACTATGTGAGTGCAGAACAGTAGAGAATGACTGACTTTCTGTGCTGCCTAACCTCTTTTTTTTCTTGCAGCAGTTTTCCAGTTGAAGAGCAGAAGTCCTTTTTCATACTTTAAAATGTGAAACTAACAGGGGTAGGGTTATTTTAAAAACAAATGGTATTATAAAGCATTGAAGTCTGTGGAGTCCTGCCTCTGAGTGCGGCTCAAATGGCTGCAACCTCCTGTTCTGTCTCCTTTGGTTCCTATTTCACAATTTCCAAAGGAGCATTTTCACTGCCCTCAAGAATCCCTACATTAACAGCATAACGGCATCATTGATATACGCACTCATGTCGGAACTCTCCCTGCAAAAACCTGGTCTCAGCAGTTACACACAAGTCTTTACTTCTGAGGTGTTTCCCTTTAACATTGTAAAATAGTCCCTGCCAAGAGTTCTTTCAAAGTATAAATCATTCAGTTGCTGGGCTAAATAAAGCTGAAATAAATAAATAACACCTCGCCCAGTGTTTGCATTGTATTCCTCTTTATCTTAATGCTTGTCCGCTTTCATTGGTGGTTATGCTCATATCTCACCCTATCTGTGGGTGGTTGGCACAGGATACAAAAAGAAATAGAAAAATAGCTTTCCACAGAATGTGCTGAACATGAGTAATCTGCTTTGAGGACTGTCTTGGTGTGGGTTTTTCCATAGACATAAAATGAATGGATCTGTGTAGCAGGACAAAAGCCACGTTGAGAGATAGGGGGACAGAGAGAGCCAAAGAAAAGACCTATTTAAGAAAGAAAGGGCTTCATTCGGGAGTGAAACCAAGTGAAATAGCAGAGATGATAAAGTAAAGGAAAGGGAGGCAGTCTCAGAGAGGGACAGAGAAAAGCTAATTGAGGCAGAGAAACCAGATAAAAAGACAAAGTTGCAGGGAGAAAGTAAATGTGTTTGTGTGGGAGCATCCCAGCAACACGTGTCGGTTTATTTCTGTAACACAGCCCGTCTACCCTTTCAATGATACTGTATGACTCTGTGTGTACACGTGTTTGTACTGGTGCGTAGGAAAAGTGAATGTGTGTTTGAGATGTTTTGTCTTTTGTCTCTCAACACCAGCACTGAATGTTCCCTCTCCTCTTCAAGGACAGCGACAGAGAGGTTGCAGGGAAGGACACGAGTGAGAGTGAAAGATAGAAGCCAGCAGACAGCCTTAAGAACTTCTTCCAATCTCACTCTCTGCCCTCCACTGTATTTCTTCCTTTCACTCTTCACCCTGACTTCTTATAGAAGTAGGATATACTGTACAAAGAACTCCAAGAAACTAACATCTCTCCTCCTATTTCAGTTTTTTAGTATTTTTTTTCATCCCTCTTCTGTCTGCCCTCTATTTTACTGTTTATGTTTACAATCAATGTCACATTTATCTTTACTGTTCCTCACTATTTTCAGTCGAGGCTGTTTTTGTCCTCTTAAAGAGAACTAATTGTTTTCACTTCTGCTTATATGCTCACTTATATTGTTGTTTTTGTTGATATTATTCATATTTGGTACCATTAACACCATCACTCCATTCTCTTTTCCTATGAATCTTACTGCGTATGTGGGCCTCTATCTTTGTCATTCTGAACCTTACCTTAAAGGGATATTCCAGCGTAAAATTAAGTTAGGGTCAAACACACCGTAACACAGAGTTAGAAACCCCGTCCAAAGATGAATGTTGCTGACCGCTTACTTCTCTAGTTTTACCAACTTTAGTAACAACTGCATGATAGCAATACACAGCGGTCTGAGGAGCCATAAACAAACCTCAACCAAAACGCCAGTTTATAGACACAAATAATGCTCAGAACAGCACCTAACTTCATCAACAGTACATATAGGGTCCCAGCCACAGCACTAGCCACCAAACATCTTTTTAGCGTTGCCTGATTTCTTTCACAAAGAGACTAAACACAACTCACCTACTCTCCTCCAGCAGCTGCTTGTTTATAGCGAGACCTCGGGCGAGTCCAACACCGACTGCTGTGGGGTGACAGGGTGATCATAAATGATCATAAATGTTCTTTCTTGAGCTGCGTCACCCCGCAGCAGTTGATGGACTCGTCTGAGGTTTCGCTACAAACAAGCAGCTGCTGGAAGAGAGAGGGTGAGTTGTGTTTAGTCTCTTTGCTACACAAATTAGACTGTGCAGTCGTTACTGAAGATAGTAAAAATAGAGAAGATAGCGGTCGGCAACATTCATCTCTTGACGGGGTGTTTAACTCGGTGTGTTTGTCCTTAAATTAATTATACACTGGAATATCCCTTTAATACTAGGTTTTTGCCAATCCTGTCACAATCCTGTCTGGAAAAAAAAAGAAAAGAAAAAAACATACAGCCCTACTTTGGACCGTTGTGTCATGTCATCCCTCAGCAGTCAGTGTGCTCTTTCCTTCTTAAGCTTTTAAATCAATAAAAGACAAAACAACCAATGAATATATCTGTAAAAAATGGATAAATTAATGACTTTGTTGGGGAAAAAAATCCTCTCCTTGATACTTCTGACAACCCCCTGCAGGACCCGTCTCCTCTTTTCTCCTCGATCCTTCTAACTTTTCCTCTCCCATCGCCCCTTACAATCCTCTCGCTGCACCCCCTCTTCCTTTTTCCAGCATTTATCTTCCTCTTTGCCTCTCTATGTGCTCTGCCTTCTTGCTCCCTCCAGGCAGATCACTCTCTCCCTGACCTTGGACACGCTGAGCAGCCTGCTGACATACTACTCTCCCTCGTGTGTCTCTTTAAATGAGGCCTTCCTCTTTTAGCAAACTCTTCTTCTCGTCCTTCTCTTCAGTGTGTTTCAGGGAATTATTTACAAAAATGCATGCAACAGCAGCTACTGTGAATACTTAAGTGGTGCTTAGTTATCCAGCCGGACATTATAACTGCCTCTCCATTACCAGGGATTTCTCACTCTTACTACTTCTCCCTTCTCTTTTTTATGTGCTGCATCTGGCCTCCTCTCCAGAATCCTCTTTCCAGGAACACATACATTAATAAATCCCTGTCTCAAGGTGGTCTGCGCATTATCTCTCGCCCTCTGCACATTTCCGAACTGCTACATGTCCACATCACCCCACACACACAGACACCTTTAAATTATTAAAGTCTACATCAATAAATCCAAAGACATACAATTAAACTGCATCAGCTCTATAATTCATCACCCATCACAGGAAAGTCTTCACCTGTCAACTTGTGTTTTTCAAGAAGAAAAAAAACCCACTGCATCACATGTCACACTGCACACCGTCATGCATGAACAAAGACGCTGCACCAAAGACAGAGGACTGTTGAGCTGTTTGTTGGAAATCCCCTCTGTTGTTAGGCAGCGTGTGTGTCTGCTTCAGTGATTGTGAAGGGCACAACCACACCCGAAACAAACTCACTTTAAAACATTAACAATCAAATGCCACAAACAAAGGGCATTGATTTTTTTAAAGAGCAGGCTAAATCAGTCGCTGCTCCCACTTAAACCCGGTAAGGTTCATGCTGCTGTGAAAAATCCAGGTTATAATCTTATCAATTTTCCAGGTCATTCTTTTGTTGTTTGACATTTATCAAACCTGAAGACCTGAAAAACACGATCACAGTTATCAGGGGCATGTTTAGATTTTTCGGACTGGACTTTGGGTGGCCTAACTTTGGCACCAATCACACAAATACACATAAATAAAAGTTCAACTGTAAGTATCATACAGATGTTTCAGTTCTGTGTGTCACTTTTTTTTTTAATTGTAAGCTAACTGTTTTATTTTTGACAGCTAAACAGTGAGCAGGAGTATGCTTGTAGATTTTGATGGACTTTGTATGCCATACCTGGTTACTTGTCTTGAGTGGACACATCCCCGCTACTAACGACTCTTCATGGGCATTTCAACTTAAATACCCACTCCAATGAAAATCATGTTTCTCTTGTTTTTGACATGTTCATATAGCAGTTTTCTGATGCTGCAGGGCATATCATGACAAAAATAAGTGCAAAATTGCAAAACTATTTCTGTATTCAAATTGCTGTGAATCTCTGGCAGACCCAAACGGCGAGATCAGATACAGTGAGATTTCATATGTAGCAAATCCAAGCTCCACCCACAGAGCCCTGCTATGCAAGCCAGGCTCGGAGAAATACAGAGGACAATCGCTAAACAAGCGTGTGGGTTATCGCAGTGGTTCTCAACTGGTGGGTCTCGACCCAAAAGTGGGTCACAGACACGTTCTGGATGGGTGGCAAACAGCTGGTCAATTAAGTACATGTGTAATGCGCATCTGATGATTGACATATCTTTTATTTTGAAAAATAGCTTATTTTGTGCAATTTGATATTTACTTGATATTTGATATTCTCTGTATATGCAACTTTAGTAGTTGTCATCCTCAGTTCATGTGCTCTGAAATGCACTTTACGCAATAAAATGAGTGTATTTGTGTTTAAGATTTGAGTCTTCAATCATTTTTTTTTAAAATAAAAAACAAATTTGCTTGGTTCGAATTCTAAAAAAGTGGGTCGCAACTTCAGGGCCATGGGAAAATGTAGGTCCCAGAGTGAGACCAGTTGAGAACCACTGCGTTAGCAGATTGCAATGCTCGTAGGAAAGCTAATTATGATATGAGCTTCCATCTTTCCCCTGAAGACTGAGAGCTGAAGAGCTCCTATGTTACCTGCTTGTTCTACTACACCAGCAGTATTAGGCCGCAAGCTTATGTGAAGACTAGTGTGCAGAGCAGCGCTGTCTCTGCCCACGACTCAGAGGCGAATTGCTAATGATCTCCTGGAGCTCTGCAGAAGAAAAGCCCTTGAAAATGACATAGGTAACGTGATTTTTGGTAAAAACTTCATAATCACAATTCAAAGACCACTGAGAGCACTTTAAAAAGTAGAAAAAAAAAAAAAAAACAATAGGAGTAGAACTGTAAAGGGGACATTTTTACTTCTCAAATCACACATACATGCATCAATTTATGTTAGAAAGGAAGTAAAACAAACTGTGATGTTATTTGCATTTACCTGAATAAATATTAAACCCTGCATAACAGATTCAGCATGTATATAACCCTAAGGATATTTGCTTCTTGGAAAGTCTAAATAAAACCTGACATTAATCTTGGTTATATGATTTTAGTTAGTTTTTCCTAACCTTTATAACTGCCTGTGTCAAGGATAATATGGCCTGAGGTGAACGATTTCAGTACTTGTAGGTTAACAGGGTTCAAAAGTGAAGCCAGGCCAAAAATCTAACTCAATATTGCAGAGGCAAAATATCCAAGTCCCAAAGGCAGTGCTTGTGGCTGAGTGGGTGTTCAGACTAAAAACAACCATGTGATAAAACAGTGCATTGGAGCAGAGTATTGTTCTGGGAATGGTTGTTTACAGAAGTTGTGGTGGATGGAAAAACAAACAAGTAAATCCACGAGGAATTTCAGAAGCAAAACCGCTGACAAGCGGATTAAAAATCATGACACAAGACTGTATAAGTCAGGGAAGAGTTTGTATGGGCTATTGCTTGAGGGAAAATGAGAGGTAAAAAGGTCAAATTTTAGAATATATATATATATTTTTTTTTACATAGAAAATCACCATGAATGTGCTCTGCTTATATTTCTAGGAGTTTATCTTGTTGGTGGTCCCTGAGCTTTTCCAGCACCGCCTGCATTTAACTAATTCCATTAAAAAATGGTGATTGGGTTATGATTTTCCATGCAGACTAGTGGGAATTCGGTTATTTGAAATTCACTTTCTGTGCAGGAGGGACAATGTGAAGGATTGTGGCCAATTTGAGCTACTGAAGGTACACAATTCTTGACACAGTTGGGGTTTCTTACCTCTGCAAATTCCTTGTTTGTCTGCAAACCCACACAAGAGCAAGTACTAAATCCACAGTGCCACCTATTCGCTGCACACCTGTTGTGTCTTCATTGGGAGTTTTTCAATTATAGTAATCAGAGAATATACATGGATAACATTTGAAAGCTTGCTGGGTTTTCCTTTTTCCAGTCTCCATTTATGCACCTCGATATTAAGCAGCACTAATAGCACAGATGAGTCAAATGAAAACAGGAGCCACGGTTCAACTGGACTCTGACGCTTTAGATTAGGCACTGATGTTGATGTAGTAGCGTAGCTGTGGCTCAACAGGGGTTGGTAGGCAGGCAAAAGCAGAAAAGATCTGGTCCAATAATACAACCTGAGCACCAAAAGCTTGTAACCATGGCGCTGGAGCAGAACAGAACTGTGCACAGTGAGGACTCCCAGCATGATAAAAAAAAAGACCATTTTCATCCTAACAGAGCTATCACTGACTTAAAAGTTATGGATATCCTGTAACCTTGAGGTGATGGCCTTGCTCCAGGAAGTTGTCTTTAATCTCAGCATGAATTCTGTACAGTCTGCTGGTGAGTATTCATTACCATCAGAAACATACTCACTTTAAAAGATATGATCTGGGTTAATTGAATTGATGAAGCATTTCATTTCACAGTCCAGATTAGGTAGGCAGATGCTTTCTCACATCTGCAATTACAAAGAAAGGGGTAATGTGTCGTGAGCAGCTGTTTATGCAAATAAGAACCCTGACAAGTTAGGGATTCTCATTTGCAAAAACACCTGTTCACTATACATTATCTCACTGATTACCCAGCTACCAATTAAAGTATGTTCGAATAAACAAATACTGCATGGATCTTTCTATTAGTTTAAAAATGTATGTATATACAGATGTGAAAAAACAGTCTCTTTGATTCTACTGCTGGTGGTGCTTCCATGACAACAGATTCTTGTCAGTTAGGGGCTTACTGTTAGATGTGGGATGAGATCCTGCAGTACTAAAGCTTTACAGTATTTCTGGTGGAGTTGATTGGCTGTCTTGGCTGTCAATTTTTAGAAAGCCCATGGTGAATTTGTCATTTACATTGCAATTACACCGATGGTGGCTACGCTGTATGAGAATCGGTCCATTTAGGAGGTGTCAGCCTGTTATTAAAAAGCACTGATATGCATAATTAAGTAGGAGAAAGCATGTTAATAATATAGAGAAAAAAGGAAATAAATTCTCAACAAAGCCACAAATAGAGACACAGAAGTAAGTAAGAGTTCATAGTTACACGCTACAGTCAGGTCATATAAAAACTCAACATACCTATAACCATTCGGCTGATAAGAACGTCTATATTTATAGTGAAACAACTTACATAGTATGGATCTAATTAACTGGGTAAGTTGTGGGTAGATCCAGCCATTAACCACTCATCAAAAGTATAAAAACTATCCTCCCTGTTGTTTATGGATGTTTTCTGCAGGTAACTTTTTCCACATTATCAACAAGGTGGCAGACTTAAATTAAATAATTTATTTCTTTCGTTTTGGGATTTTAACCAATCAAAAACAGTTGAGTGTTTAGTAAGAAGCCAGGTGATTAACTTTTGTATTATATAAATTGCAATTTTATCTTGATTTTAAAGCTGTTTTTGTTTGACATGTTTTAGGTAAAACAATAAAAACTGTAGTTATTGGCCCTGCCTTTGACTAGCCTCTGAAAAGACTTTTTTTTAGTTTCCTCAGTTCTTTCCAGCATGCTGCGTCTTCACAGTTTGCCTTTTGCTTTATTTAAGACCTTATGAAAGAAATCAAAAATTTAAGGCCCTTAAATAGGTGCAGAGATTGTCAAAACTCTTCTGGATGGTTGTCAACCTAATAAAATAGGGCATTATGCTGGACGTGTTGGTTTTCATTTCATTTTTGTCCCTATGGTGCAGATGCTAATGAAGTCTTTTTATTCTCTTTTTTATTTCCAATACAAGTGTGATTGTTAGAGATGAGGAACAACCATGAGAGTGTTAACACTCAAGAGGACTTTACTAAATTACCTCCCAACAGAGATGTCTTCCTATAGGTAATATTCTCCTCTGTTATTCATTATGACAAACTGTTTTGCCCCAAGGCATATAAATTGAAATTTTAAGCAACAGAATTCTCATGTATTTGCCTTTAACTGAAAATACTAACATGTCAGTTTGCTATTTATCTTCATTGAGCGTGCTCAGCCTCTCCCCGGGGCACTCTGTGGCTCCTGTCAGGTTATACAGTAAATCGTGACTGTGGTTTTAAATCCCCGCTATGGTCTCCCTGCAGCAACCGTCAGAGTGAAACAAGCAGACTGCAGCATTTCAAGAATCCATATCAGCTTTGCTAAAAACACCTGGTGATGGAACCATAATGCAGCCATAAAACCACAGAAGCTTTCAAATGCTATTCAGCGCTTTTCCTCACAACAGATCAGCTGCAACCCAGCAGCCAATCAGCAACGGAATCTGCATTCAATCTAGCCGATTCTTCATGTAATTTTATACTGAAGGCTGGTGTTGGAATCTATTATACAGTCCCAGGAATACAATATGAGTTCAGCTTCAATGTAAATTTACAGTAATTCAATCTAAGCTGTTCATCGACTCCTCTACAATTGATTTTTAAATGAGGAAATACACCAAAAGAGAGTCAGATGATTCAGAAGGGGAAGATGTATTCTTCTCATCAAATTTTTAACATCAGTCACATTTGTGGTTAAGTTTAATCCATCACAGTCCACATTAACATCAAGACAGAATTTATAATCAATATTTAGAAAGCTTGACTTATATGACCAGAGCGAGCATAAAATCTGTCAAATGGTTGAAGCTCCACTCTTTTCCTAGAATAAAAATACTTGAAGGGGCAACTCGTGAAAGCAGCACAGAAATTAACTCATTAAAAACGAGGGATGTTCCAACACAACAAATTTCTCAGACATTTGGACCAAATTTTCAGCTCTCACATGACACACTGACTAATGGTGAGAATACTCAGAAAAAACCCCAACTGGTTTAAGCATAATTAATTCAGCACAAGTCTGGTTTACCAAGTGTGGCTCATGTTTCCATGTTGGTTAACATCCACATGCCTGTCCTGGTTACACATAACTCCAATCAATGTTTATATGCCAGCTTAACCAATCTCAGCTCAATCAAACTCCAATATTTCAGGGCTATAGAAAATGTAATAATTTGTTAAAATGACGAGTAATGACGTCTAATCATTTTGGTTACTAAACTTGTATGAGTCTTTTCAGCACACATTCAGAAATAAAGACAAATATTTGACAAATCTTCATGTAGGCACCAACTATATGACTACAGTATATCGCACATTCCCTTGTGTCCACATATTACACATCACTTTGCCCACTTTTTTTCCTCTGACTCCTCCAGCCACCACTTCAAACAGAGTTATTGCCTCGGGGAAAGATGAATTTTTGCTGGTTTCGTTCTGATCTTGTGCTATTTAAACCACTGACCAGAAGAAAGTGGCTGAGACTCCATTAAAATCGGGTTGGGTGTATCTCCAAGGACCTTGTTGGCCTTTACAGTCAGCCTGGTCATGCATTGCCGACACATGGTCAGCTTGCTGCTCCAGCGTACTTTTCCCACAGGACCTAACAACTTTTCTCAGTTTGTTGTTGTGGGTTATTGGAACAGTTCATACCAGCAGACACCATAATAATAAAAACATTCTCAATAGAGAGATTTATAAAACATATTCATTCCCCTCACTGCATCATTTAGTGTTACATGAGACAGAAAAATTATCTATTCTTCTTGCTATGGTCAGGTTTAAACCTTATTATTAACAGAGGGAATACAGCATGTGTTTTCAACTCAAGGATTTAATTTAAGTAAAAGTAAATTGTGTTTAAAAGTTGCTTTATATCTCCTACTTTGCACATTAACTATTGTGAATAGAAAAAAACTCAATAATCTCAGAAAAAAAACATAAAAATCATACGTCTTCGTTAAAATTCCTCACTGGTAAATGAAACGTGCCTTTTATTGACCTTAACACATTCTGTTTTTGTTTGTAAGTTATTCTTACGTGTTTAGTATTAATTAAAAGTAGTATCACTCACCCGTTGTGTATCAACGCATGAGAAAATTCTGTTTTTTTTAACAAAGTTTGCACTTTCAGAAAAGAACTGAACATTAGAGCTTCAAACTCCCTCATCCTAATGATTTTGCATAGACTGCACAGTACAAATGCTTAATACACATCATTAGAACTGGGTCAGCTCTGGAGGCTCAATCCCTGAGGTCACCCACGAGCAGCTGAAGTGAGTTTAAAAGAAATTTACATAATTGACTCACTTAAGTATTACATTATGATATTTTTTTTCCCATACAACACATTTTCTGTCTGACTATCATGTATTTAAATCCTCGGTACAAATTACAGCCCTGTATGTGACAGCAGGCCTGCGCTCAGAGAAGATTTCAGCACCTTGGACAGCTCCGTCCTGCTCTATGCTTCCCTCACAGCTGCAGTGAAAGATGGCTGACTTCAGCTGTAAGTGATCCAGTCGTCAGCACAGCTCAGTTTAAGAGAGAGTGCCAGAGGTGAGTGATCCGGACCCTGGATGCTTTAGTCTCCCTTTTTGTTTTTTTGTTTGTTAGTTTGTTGGTTTGAGTCTCTTCCAATCTTTTGTCTGCCCCTTGGCTTGTCCACTAGCGGAAGACTTAGAAAAGAATCAATGCCTGAGACCAAAACATGCACCTCTGTGTGTCTTTGGATTATGTACACAGTGATATAGTGCATGCAAGGTCACCAATGATCCATTATAGCATAATTATATGAGGGGTTTTACCGTTAGAGTCCACTTTTTAAGAGTGAAAGCTTCCTAAAGACTTAACATATTGTCATTCTCAGGATTTTCTTTTATATGTAACTGACAAACTTTTCTGCAAGAGTAGAAAGAGAAGAGAAAAGTGCTCAGCCCTGAGAGTAATGCTGATCTTTGACGAGTCAATTCTGTTGGGAAAAATCAGAGGCCTTGACAAACTGCAGGTATTTCCCTTCAAGTGGTCATCAGTCACCAGTACATGCATCCCTTGACTGAATCAATATAACAAAACACTTAGTGAGAGGAGGCAGAGGCCAGCTGTAAACCCATATGTAGTTGTCAACAGAATATGTCATAATTCATAGGACACTGATGTATCTTGTGTCACACACGTCCCATGAGTTTGGCACGTCATAATTATTATAAATATTTTACTGTAGGACTCTTGTAATTTCCTCTGCACTAGTAGGACTAGTATAAAGCAGCGACCTATTAGTAGACATAATTGTATACAGTAAAAACAGTCCAATTTATTAGACTTCTGTGCAACTAACTGTTTTCAGTAAAAGTGAGAGCCGCCAGAAACAGATCAACAGGAGCAATTCTGGACAAAATGCTGTATTTATTTATTTTTTGAGAAATTTGAAGAGACAAATTTGACTTCAATATTGTTCTCAACAGTTGGACTATATGCAAAGTATCCAGTCTTGGGGGTAACTCATTACAAAGTAACAAATTTCTTAACAGCAACTAATCAAACGATTACCCCGTCACTCATGTTACTAATCAAACAATTATCTCATTATTCATGTTACATTTATTTCCCCAACCATCTGCATAACAGAAGGACAAAATAATAATGTCCCTTTTCATGTGCACTTTCACAGCATTTGCTAAGTCTGACCGTACTCATGGGATGTGACTTTGGCTTGAGAGGAGAGCAGGAACGAAATTGCTGCTCAACCAAAGGGATCTTTTGAGGCTTGGAGGTATTTGTATTACATTGACTTTGTTATGCGAAAGTGTAAACTGAACCCTGGCTAGAAATTACTTTTATGTACCTTCAAACTTGATATCATATCTGTACGGCACTTCATATGGACAGAAATACTTGAGAGGCAGTATGTCTGTTAATAATTTATGGCTGAATGCCTGAAAAGCTTGCTGTCTGTCTAAAATGCATTTATCATTGTTGGACAATACTGTGTTTCAGTAAAAGTGTAAGTGTAAAGGTCTTGTCAGAGAACAGTGTTTTAGTTTTTCCTAGCTATTTAGTCCCTGGTCAGGATTTAAAAGCCGAAGACAACTTGTCAATATGCAGAAGTATGTCTGTGTAGATACAGCAACTTCCACTTAACAGGTCATGCTTTCAGTGCCTTTTGTTTAGCTGTTTTCCATTTACAGAGAAGTGCTGTCACAACATGTAAAATACAAGACATGAGCCTCAGGAGAACTTGTTAAATAATCATCATGAAAAGCAATTACATTGATAAAACAGTAACGCTAGCGTCCTAACTTATAATCAAACATATTTACCTTATCATACTGACAGACCCAATAAAATGATTATAACTTGTCTCTCCTAGCTGAAATGATTATACCTGCCTGCTGAATTGCAAATAAGAGAACTCTGCAGTATTAGCCATGGTGGAGGCCTGCACTTTTCAACTGTCCAACTTGATGTATATAGCTTTTGAATGTGGCTGTCCTGTAGAGTGCTGGGGCCTCATTTATAAAACTTGCTTACACACAAAACAGGGCTTGAAAGTGGCATTCACCACTTCCCAATAAACTCTTGGCCTCTCCCTTCAAATCTGTCCTCTTCTTTTTCACCTCTGCCACAGATCACTCTGTGGCGCTCACACTATTCACAACAGTGATGACGTGCTGCCACTTGCGTATTTTTCTTTAGTGATGCCACTACTGTGACCACTCAGGGCTTGACACGAACTTTTTTCACAAGAAGCACATGTGCTCCTAAGTTAGGAGCACACGAAGAACTTTAAGGGCACTCTAAGAAAAATTGATCAAATAATGTGTGTCTTATTGGTCGACATGAGTACTAATATTTGAAATCAATTTAAGGTCTTCTGGTCACATGACATGGAAGTTATTGAAGGAAAACTGCCTTTTTTTGAGAGCATCAACTGGTAATTTGTTGATGGTCCCTTATTCAACACCCTACGTTGACAGCGAGGGTGCCGAGTGGATTTAACCGCACTGCTGTTGCTACTCCCGGTTATGGAGAGTGAGAAGACCGGTAGATCCACAGTGAATGCGCACATGTGCCCCTAAATACATTTCACAATTGGCACAAATCTATTTAAGTCACAAATGTGAGTGAAACGGTTGCACTGTCGAGCCCTGCCACTAAATAAAATAACTTTTTCTGACTTCCACCTCAACCACAAACATCTCTGTTTCTCTGCAAAATTCCTTTTCCTTGTCTTCTCCACCACGATAAAGTGTAAAACGCCATTGACCATCAGGCTTATTTATATGCAAATACATTCATGAGGTACTTTGCATTGGCCATTCATGGTGAAGTGTGAGTGTATGGAGGGTGGGATGTGAGATGAATCCACCTGCGCAATCTTCCAGGTGGACTGTGATTTATAAATTGTTAAGTGCTTGCAAGTTTGCGTACAAATCAGATTACGCCATTTTCAGCTTTTGGGCGCAGTACACTTTTAGTATGGATAGTACGCTATGTTTTATAAATGAGGCCCCTGTTCAGCATTTCTCTAATGCAGCACTGGATGTAACATCTGTCATTTGATGGACACTCCTCCAGAAGATACACTTATTTAAACAGACATGCCAGAAAAGGGAAGCATCATAAATTTCAAGTTTCTCCGAGGAAGGAACACTCACGACCTCTGGCTCGACCGCCACACAAGCATACAGCCGGGCCCATGTGTTTGTGAGGGAGACAGTCTATGTGCTCTAACTCCTAAATACACATTGGCTTATAATCCAGATAGCACATGCTGCTGATATAGAACATATGGAACACAGACTTCAGAACTCTAGGGAAACCATGGCAACCAGTGATGAAAGAATCTGTGTGCTTAATTGAGCAGCTGTTATCCCACAATTCACCGCCCTGTCAAATATTGAATATGATAAGCCAGCACAAATATGGTGACTAGCCATCCTGCAAAAAAAAAGTAAGGCAGGAAAACCAATTTATTTTCCCTGTGTTTTTACTGGTCTGCTGCCCATAGGCAAGGTGTGATCTTCAAACTGTCCTCCAAAGCAAGCTGTTGTTGTGCTAAATTAGTTCTGCTGCAGCGGTAGATCTATCATCAGATGGAAAGTTGAGTTTGGTTCAGAGATTCTCACACAGGAGTCTTATAAAGGTATATAAATTATGTTTGACACAGAGCTCAGGTGATATAGATCATATTTAATTCAGAGGAACAAACACAATAAGCAACGGTGGCAGGAGAGAGTGCTTTGGGAATGAGTTTAGAGTGATTTACCATTACAGCAGACGAATTCTGAACCACACTTAAAGGATGCCCTCCACCTCAACCCGTCTACCCCCTCTAGAAATGCAAAATATGAAATCTTTAAATGTGAGCTCAAACTAGCGGTCCAGCAGCATGTTTGAGTAATGTTACTTTTAAATTCAGGTGCCCCGCACACAACATGTTTTTACAAGAGCTGCTGAGAGAACCTTATCATCTCACAGTCCTCTACCTGCTTATCCATGATAGAGCTGCTGCTCTTAGCACAGGGTACAGTATGTGCTGACTGAAGAGTTACCCTCTTGAACATGTGCTGTGTTGTCCTCCTGGAGCCTATTGGCTACTTGATGGCCTTGGATTGGCTTGACTTTTACCATGCATGTTAACAGATTAGAACGTTTAGATCTCTGGTGGGAGCAATGCATCTTGCTAGATTATTTCCATGAGCTACATCTGATCTTAAACCAAAGTTCTGAGGACTGTATTCAGTCTGTTTCAGCTATGTTTATGTCAAAAGCATGAAATTTATATTCCTCTTCTGCAGAGATCTTAAAAACAAAAGTCTGATTCATTTGAACCTCAGGCAAATTTATATGAGAATAGAAGTTCTGATTAATCACCTTGGTGGAAGGTAAACTATGCCAGATTTGAATAATACTGGGTTATGTAAAATATTTCATCTGTTGTGATCGCCCTCACTCTTTGTGGCATTCTCTGTGACCCTCTCACTGCTCAGCTGATGACTGTATCTAAATTTAGCACCTGTTTCAGTGCCCCAGACAGCTTATAACACCTGAAAGCATTTTCTAATATTAACAAAAACGTACATGAAATGCAATCATGATATAATGATGAAATAAAATCAGGTTTAATAAGGAGAGATGTCATTTAGTATGATCTCTGTCCCCCGTCTCCTTTCTCAGTCATTACAGTTTAGGGTTGGATTGGTTCATCCTATCAGAGGGACAAAGCTCTTGGAAATTTCAAGGAGTGAAGAAGTGACAGAAGCTTTTAAAGTAGACAATAAAATAATCGCACCAACCAAACAAATCACGCTCTCCCTTACCCCTAAAAAGGACTCATACAAACAGAGGGGAACATGTAAACTCTACATAGAGTCTCTTTTTAGCAGGAAGTGGTGACAGAGTGCCAATAGTCTCCACCACACCCATATTGTGCCAAAAAAAAACTAATATAAAAAAGATAATCATAAATTTGAATTGGAAAAAGGGGTCTTATAATGTAGTCTATTTAAAGCCCAATGTGTCTATCTTTCCTTCACCATATCCAGACAGTTTTTCTGAGGAACCGTGTTGGAAAAGACTGTGCCAATGATTTCAGATTTGGATCAGCAAACAAAACTAAAATATAATTTGGAAAATTTAGCAGCGTGGTGCTACAACATCCATAAAATCATTCAGTAGTTTAGACTCTTTAGCAGAATCAGATCTGCACATGCATACAGACTGATTTAAACCAAGACTGCATTAAGAGGTTGTTATAGTATTCACAGAATCTATTTATAGATTTGACTATGTATAATCTAACAAGGCAAGACAGGCTTCGCTTCTAATCATGCAGGGTTTGCAACACAGCTGTGTAACTCACTTGAAGTTCAAAATGACAGATACCTTGTTTCATGTCACTTTTACATCCTTTTGATGGATTACAATATGTTTGTTTCTAAGACCATACGAGCTGACAGTGGGTGGGATTCTTGAAGAGGGGAGGAGTGCTGAATCGATTCATCACTCAAGGTTATTGAGAGCACCTATGTTAGCATCATCAGCATCTGGCTAGGTGTTTTTGATGGTGCAAACAATAAATATAAATAACTTGGAGTGCAAAACAGGAATCTTTTATTTAAGTAAGGTTGTTTAAAGCGTGAATAAAAACAGAGTACAATAATATGCAAATGCTCTTCAACTTATAATCAACTGAATACACAAAGACAAGATGTCTAACTACAAAATTCCCCTTGGGAAATTCTAAAAAGAGCTACAACAAACATTCCCTCTTCAAGTACCTATTTTTTATCTAGCACACATTAAAAACAGGAGAGGTGCAGAAGGTTCGTGTCTGCTGGATCAAGATATCATTCTTAAGAATCTTTTCTGGATTAATAATAATTTCTTGAAGTAAATTGGATACGTTACAGACCATAGTATTACAATAGCTCATATAAGGAAAAAGGAAGCTATAATAAAAAGTCAAGTGAGAAGAGGGATTGATCAAGGGACAGACCTTATTAATTACACCTAGGCTCTTCATTGACCTTTTGCAAACTTGACTGATATGAATGTTCCACTTAAGACCAACATCAAGGACAACACCCAGTAAAGTGGTAATTTATACAACAAGTCTATAAAGTCTATAATATCATCAAAAGATTCAGAGAATCCAGAGCTCCATAGACTAAAATTGAATACCCATGACCTTTGACCCCTCAAGCAGCACTGCATTAAAAATCCAAATTCAACTTCATTTTTATGGCACTTTTCAGACAAAAATTGCAGTTCAAAGTGCCTAACAGAGGCTAAAAACAACAATTCACAACAATGAAATCTTGAACCTCCCACACATACACACACCCACCCATGGACCCACACACACACAAAGACACACACACGCCCTCACTAACCCACACATACACACACCCAAGTGCACACAATGTGAGAATTTAAGATATATTGTTAAAGAGACATGGCCTGACACTGTGACATTACGTGAGGAAAGAGCTACCTTTGGGAAACACTGGAGATAAAGATAAAAATGGTAAAAAGAACTACTAAAGTAAAAAGACTAAAACCCACATCATTCTGTAAAGGATTTTACGATATGAGCTCAGGAACACTTTAGAAAACCATTGTCAGTTAACTCAGTTTGTCTGTACATCAATAAATGCAACTTTAAACTGTACCATGAAAAACCAAAGCCAGATATCAACAACACCCAGAAATGCTGCCAGCCTCTCTTGACCTGAGTTAATCTGAGATGGACTGATGCAAAGTGGAAAGTGTGCTGCGGTCTGAGGAGTCCACATTTCAGATTGTTTCTGGAAATCATGGATGTTGTGTCTTCTGGGCTAAAGAGGAAAAGGACCATCCATACTGAATCAGTGCAAAGTTCAAAAGGCAGGAAGAGGACAAGGTACAGCGGCGCTACCAGAAATGTTGGCTCTCAAGCAGACCAAATCATATCGTATCTGATTTTAAATGCTAACTATAACAATTGGGTCGTACACTTTTAGGTATACTAATATTCAATCAACTCTAATTTGAAGATTTTTCACTGGAGCATTTTTTGCTATTGTGTTCAAATTTGTAGACTTTCGAAGGCCTCGCAGCACATTTTCAAGCTGCAGTTCTGTTGGCTTTATCTGAAAGAGTTGAAACATCCACAATGGGGATGCCAGTACAATAAAGTAAAATTTCTAGATGGCTCAAATCCCCAGTGAGTCAGCAGACAGATTACATGAGTCACAGTGCCCCGACAAAACTCCTGTGATCCCAGAATGATCGTGGAGGCAAGGAAGTGATGTAAAACACAAAAGAAGATGCTGAGGTATAAAAAGGAAGGTGAATAAAAAGGATTTTCCTTTTTTCTTCGTCTTTTTTTTTTTTTTATTGTTGAGATGGTATCACTGTCACTGTCAGAGCAGGGTTGGATTCTGTATGGGGGACTGGGAGTGCTGCTGTGTCTCTGATAAGAGTTTTCAGCCTCCAATTAAAGATGGAAAGTTGCAGCTCTGAATACAAATTCAGTAGTTTAGTACAAAATTGATAGAAAATTTGTTCTTGGAATTGCTTTTAGTCCAAGAAACAACCAAGGTAATATATTTTGAAACAAAGGTGCCAAAAAGTTTCCTGTAATAAATGCAAGTCATATACATAAAATGCAAATACTGACATTTGTTTGACTGAACTGTGTTTTCATATGGTTTTCTCCTCCTGTGTTTCTGTCTGCAAACAATTGTGGTATTTCTTTGCATACAGCAAAATCTGAGAAATGCTTTGAAGCAACTTAAAAGGATTTTTTTTTTCTGGCAAGAAAAGAAAAGAAAAAAGGAAAGAAAATGTTGAGTAATTACATTTTCAAGCCACCTTTCATTGCGCTTGAAAGTCTGACATCTTGTTTGGAAAACAATGGATGGAAAGTTGTTTGGGTCGGATGCTAATTAGTTGTTCCCCAGGCTATTATTTACCGTGTGTTTGTGTGTGCTCACGGGTATTTACTGGCTCCTTTTATAATGTGAAGGAGGTCATTTGTTTGAAGGACTGGTGGCAGACGAAACAAATGCGCACTCGCTGAAGACAACTTGTTGCCCTGATTCTGTCTCTCTCTCATAGTGCTCACACAGCCCCCTGCAGAACACTAAAATACATCTTGACAGAGCAACCACAGGCTGTCATGCTAACATACACACTCGGGGCTGTGAACCACCCGAACCTGAACCCAAACTATGCATATGCACAGTGGCTTAACATTTGCGATTTGAGGTTGGGGGAATAGGTTAGCATAAGGTTGTGATGCTAATTATGCCCTCATCTGCTAAGTGGAATTAGTGCTGTCTTGTGGACTGTTAGAGTTAACAGGGTGGATTATTAATTGCACATTATCCCTCAGTACTGTTGGTGTTGTTGTAAATAAAAAGGGGAGCTTTCATTTTATTGTCAGATCAAATTTTTTTTCTCTTTTCTGCAACAGAAAACTGAGTCATGACCACTTTATTGTAAAAAAAACAAAAAGTCATGGGCTAGCTGAGCTCAAATTTGCACATTGCATTTTGGGATTCAGGGCACCAGGTTTAGACAGTCAGAAAGGTTGAAAGATAGAATGATGAATCAAGCCTACTGTATTGATTTTTCGACTATTTCCACATCATTTGGTGTGAACCCAACCATGCCAGAGTGCCAGAGTGTCCATTCAACTTTATGCATCAGTTTTACCTTCACCCACCTTCTCTCTATCTCTGAGTATTCATCGTTTGGAAAGATGGTGCTTAAAAAAAGAGAGAGAAAGAAAGAAACCTTAAAAAGAGAAAACCTTACGAGCACCTACAGTGGTGGCTGGATTTAATGAGAATATAAATGAATAAGTGAATATAAAACGCATATATGTTAATTTTTCTGGCAGAACAGATTATTTCATTAGTCCATTTTTTTCCAGCATATCTAGGGTTAAGCCGCTGTGGCAGCTGGCATAACAAGTTGACCCTGACATTGCTCTACCCAAAGTTTTCCAGACCAGACTTGGGTGAACCCGAGGCTTTCAAAGCCAGATGGTATTTGTTCGCCCTCCAGTGAGCTCTGGGTCTACCCTATGCATCTTTCCAGTTAGATGCACCCACAAAACCTAAACTGACTCCTTTTGGTAGAGAGCGGCAACTGCTCTACTCTGAGCTCCCTTGGGCTGTTCAAGCCTATCTTAAAGGCTAAGCCCAGCTCCCCTTGGGAGGAAACTCAATTTGGCTGCTTGTATCAGTGATCTCATTCCTTTAGTCACTATCCAAAGCTCATGACCAAAGGTGAGGATTAGCGCATGAACTGACAGGTGAACTGAAAGCTTTGCCTCCGGGCTCAACCCCTCTTCACCATGATGGTACAATGGCTATATTCCTGCTGACACAGCACCAACATGCCTGTCAAACCTAAAACAGGTTCTACTCTTACAGTACAGCGACAAAGACCCACTCCCTATCTGGAAGGGGCACGGCAGCAGACAGCCATAGCCTTGGGCCCATTGGTGCCGATCCTTACACAAAACCACATGCCTGCTAGAGGTCAAAGCCTGAAGAGTTATGAAAATTACAGATAATCTTAAATATCATTCAAGAAGTTCATTTTGAATGCAGCACAATAACAAAAATGATACCCGTGATTCAATAATTTCCATGCAATAGCAAAAGTAAGATGATTAAAAAATATATAGAATTATGCAATTGTTTGGAGTGTTTAAGTAAAATATGACATAAGGTAATACATACCATGCCATAAATTGTGGGGTTATGTAAACACATGGAGCTGGGATGTTCAATATGACTAAGACACAAAATCTGGGACTATCTTTGATGATCGATATGTTGCACAACACAGAAAATAAAACTGCAAAAAGAAGCTGTTTATGCCTCCAGAGCTCAAAGAGGATTCCTGGAGGAAAATTGAAAGTGGTGCATAAACATTACTATGCTGCCATAAAGACACAGTGGGCTGACTTTTCAAAGGAAAAACGACTCATCTCATCAGAAGAAGAAAACACCTCCTCCTACTTGCTGTTTATGTATCAGCATCAACAGCATCTATAAGGAGTGGTGGGTGATGCCATTTCCCCCCCAAGTTGACTGGGGAGATTAAGGATGGCTTTTTATGTCTTTAAAGATGACTATCATCAGTGCGGTTGCCATGGTAATGTACCAGACTTTAAAAAAGAAAGTAGCATCAGGGGGGCTGTTAGCGCCAGGGTTAAGCCTTAAGTTTACTCACTAAGTTTTTAATCTAACTCAGTCTGGATCAGTCTTAATTTAACTCCGACTCTTGATAAATAAAGATAAAATCTGTCCTCGCCAGGCCAGACGTAAACAAGAGAAAAACATAAATTTCACTTTATGGCACAGATCAATCACTGAAATACACACAAGAAAGCAAATCTTATTTTGGATTATTTTTGAAATCAACAAAAACAGAAAAAAGTATGCATGAATCAACTAAAGTTTGTTTAAACTGAGAGTTCAAAAGTCTTATTGCTGTTGGGAAGAAGCTGTTACAGAACCTGGATGCTCTCCATTAAAGGGATATTCCGGCATAAAATTAATTTAGGGTCAAACACACCGTACCACAGAGTTAGACACCCCCTCAAGAGATGAATGGTGCAGACCGCTTGCTTCTCTAGTTTAACCAACTTTGGTAATGACCACAGGATAGCAATACGCAGCAGTTCCAGGAGCCATACATAAACCTCAACCAAAAAGCCACTCTATAGCCACAAATAATGCTCAGAACAGCACCTAACTTCATCAACAGTACATATAGGGTCCAAGCCACAGTACTAGCCACCAAATATCTTTTTGACTTTGCAAAATTATTTAGCAAAGAGACTAACCACAATTCACCTACTCTCTTCCAGCAGCCACTTGTTTGTAGCGAGACCTTGGGCCAGTCCAAATGATCAGAAATATTCTCCCTTGAGCTGCGGCACCCCACAGCAGTCCATAATGGACTAAATTAATTTTACGCCAGAATATCCCTTGAACGCAGCTAGTCAGGAAGGGAAGCTTCAAATACATTGGCTTCACTTTACAGGAGTTGTTGTGTCATCCATCGTTTTATTCATTCCACAGCTAACTTGCTGTTCAAGCATTTCAGTGTGAACCAAAATAAAAGCTCAGACACCGATATACTAACCAAGACCAGCATTAATGTCTCCAGAGCTTTACAAGCTTTGCGAGAAAAGAACAAGCATTTCAACCCATAATACATTCAAGTTCCCCCCCTGTGAGCCAATCTATTGTCTAATTTTTTTCTCCCTCTGCATGAGGCTCTTCACTCTCATTAAGAGGAAAGGATTTCCATTTATAGATGTAATTAAGCTGATATAAATAATAAAAAAAAAGATCCTTTTATTTCTGCTCTGAATTGAGCCTGATTGTTTGAGCTGCAGGATTCACCAGGGACAGCAGTTCCTTATTTCTCATCTCTGATAACGACAGCAGGGATTCTCCATCAAAATCAACCTCCCATCAAACATTTTGTTGTTGCTGATGAAGTCACAGGGCAGTTAATTAGATATTTCTGCACTGGGATTTCACAACGAACACCTACTTTACGCTCAGCTTTGGGGAATAAAGCACTTTTCCCTGCTCAAATATCAAATTTTTTTAACGTTGCATGGTTAATGACAAATTTTGTGCTGCATGTTATCATTTTAGTTTTTTTCTATTCATGTGTCTTATTGCTCTTTTACTTATTTCTATAATTTGACTGGAACACACACCCCTGAAAGCGAACACTAGAAACACACTAACATCATCTCACAACCCTCTCAGGCTTGATTATGAACAATCTGTTAGTAAATAATTTGGTGTTTGGGTGTTTGTTTGCCGGCTGTTCTTGTGTTTGTCTGCAAAGGGGTTGTTGTGTAGCAGGGAATACTGAGAAGGTATAAGAAGAGCTGGTGCGTCAGCCTCGTTGCAGATCAGCGAACCCATCTGTCATTGCTAATGTTTTGACGTGTCACTGCAGATGTTCAGGAGGGCATAGGATATTAATGGAGTGTTGTCTCTGCACCTCATTTCACCTGATGAATATCAACAAAGATTTAAGACAACACAGAGAGGAGAGAAGATATACGCAAAGAAAGGGGAGCTGGGGAGGAAATAACGTACATATTTTTGGGCACAATCTGACCTTTTTGATCACTGAAATCTGAATCTTTAAGAAGGAATTTAACCCTCCTGTAGCAGGGGGGAACATAAATCTCTTGGTCCCTTTTAGAAGGAAAGTGTCAATGAAAGTGAGCTCAACAGTTTGGAGTTTTAAAAGAATCATTTCCAGTGAAAATGTCACACCAGGAGCCATTATGTAAAGTAACTATTCTTTGATCCAAAAGTAGAAAGATTAATGTTGGTGGCAAATCTACTCTCTACAGCACTGTATGTGTGTGGGAGCCAGTTTAGTATGCATATATGGAGTATTTGTTATATGTAAATATTAAGTGCACACATGCAATGATTTGCTCACTTTCAACACTTCGTGGTGCCGTTAAAGGTCACAAGTGAATACAAAATTAGTAGGTAGGAGGATCACACAGTTTTCTCCATAATAATTATCACCCGTTACACCTGCAGTAAACTGATCTGAACTTGTAATACAGGTAAGATGAGACATTTTTCATATTTCAGATCACTACATCAAGACTCTTATAGTTTTGTCTCAAACTTGTGAATCTGTATATATTTCAAGATGTTGCGAAGCTTGTAAACCTCTGGAGACATTAAGCTAAAATGGTGGACTTTTATACTAGGTTTTGACCTCATGTTGTAGCTCATAGATACCACAGTAGATGTATAAAACAAATTTAAAATGATCGTTTTTGGTCTGAACACAATTCTAGTAAAACTTATGACAGACTAAATTCACTTTCTAGAGTGAAAAATGTTTTTTTTTTTTTTTTTAAATAAATGTCTAACTTCTTCACCCATGTGCTTCTAACCTTCACAGACTCCATGAATTGATGTCCATCTCCTAAATATTTGGTCACATGATCAACTTCTTTGACCATTATCAAGCAACAGGGGGTGGCTCAACTTACCCCACTGTCCCCTATAGATCTTCACGGTCATTAAACTGGAATGCTGAACTAGACAATGACGACTGTAGTACAAGCAGGGCTGAAAGTAAGCCGGTATGCAGCGGTACGTCGTACCGTGAAGACATAAACAACAGTTTACAGCCAGTATGCAGCGGTAGACAAACTTTCACGTAAATCTTTCATGTATGTAGGCTACATTTGCTTACCGTGTTGCCGCACGTCAGTCTGCACTCTCCATTGTAACGGCAGTAATCCAACAGGACCATGCTCCTTTTGAGTGAGTTGTATTTGCTTCCGCAAACAAACAAACTGCAGAAATTTGGAGCTCTCAGGGCGCACTTTTGATTGGACGCTGGTTGCCTAGGAGCTGTGGACCGCCTTCCGCCTTTTCCGGAAGAAAGGAATTTTTAAAGAGACAGCTGCTTCAGTTTTAATGCCGAAATCAAACAAAATGCAGAGAAAACTTGATTTTATGCTCAAGAGAAAGTGAGATGCAGCAGATGATGATACTTTGGCACCAGAGTCAGTACGTCGTTAAACTTGGGTGTGCTACTCTTGTACAAAGCCCACTGGTACAGTACCTGCAAGAACCTCATCCTACATTCACCCCTGGGTACAAGCTGAATTTTTTCTGCATGCAATATCTGACTTGTTATATGAGAATCAAAATGTTGACGGGTTTCTTGTGTACAAACAATACAAGGTGTGTGCGCAACCAGGGGGCAAAAGCCTGCTTTAGAGTGAACTGATATCAATGAAGATGCCGTATTGTGTGCAAGTTCTCCCAGACACAATTGCAATAAAAAGACATTTCATTGAAAAATCACTTTGTCTTTCATTGTATCACAAATCTGAAAAACACTTGCTGAAGTGTCCATGAATTTCAGTCAACTTACCAGGTTGCAACTTTGATCCCTCTGCTCATCTCAGCATACAAACAGGCCACAGAAGATAGCCATATATGGTCAAACAAAATAGACAGGCACACAGCTTTGATTCATTGTGTGTTATCAAGTCCACTTAGACGTGCTCTCAGGGGCAGGTGGTGCAGTTAAGAGGATGCTCTTTTCTTACTCATTCTTCTGGGATTACTCGTATACTGTTTTTGAATAAACAACACTTGCACCATTCTTGTTATTTTATTTTCGCATCTGTGCAACAGACTGGAAAAGAAATCAATCTTGATAAATCATGAACTGGCAAGATCATTAATCCATGGCATTAGCCTGCAGGCCCACCATGTGTAATTGCAGTGCCTAGAGAAAAATCCCCCTAGGCTCTTGTTCAGCTAAATTAACCCTTAACACATATAGGTCCATGTCTCCACATATAAAACTCCACAGTGAAAACAAGTTATTTTTGGCAGCACAGACATTTATCAGTCAGTAGACTGATAAGAAAAACTGTCTGTATGGCTTAGTCACAGCCTCTTCAGCAATGTTGTCTAAAACTAAGTCAAAATTAATACAGAGGCTGTCAATGTCAATATTATAAGAGCATTCCCTCAAGTGCTTTACTCTGAATTAATCTGTTTTCTGACACTAGATAGTGGATAAGACTATGTATGCAGGACCAGATCATGGGGGGTCTGGGCCCCGAGGCCAGGAGTTTGCAAGGCAAACTCTCAAACTATTTCTACTGCATACATGAATACTAATTTCACTACATGACTACTAATATCACTACTATGACTACTTATCATACTACCAGTAGAACAACAAATTAAACTTATGCCACTTCTCACCTTCCTGCCTTTTAAGGTAATTTACTACAGAACAGAGCTTTGCAGTTTGTACAGTTATTGCCAAGTACCCAGAACTGATAATCAGGCCTTTAGGCTGGTTGAATAAAAAAAGTGATGGTTGGAAAATTATGGAAGTGTTTTCTTATTTGTGTTTTTACATTTTGGAGGAGTTGACAGATGAAGACAAGGATTGGCATTTTTCCAGTGTGATTAGACCAAGAAAATTGGAACCAGTGAAATGCATGTGCTTTGAGCAGGAGTTGAACCTGCAACCTTTGCATCAAAGCAATTCATAGGAGCTTCCTATAGCCGTCTGCTCTACAAACTGAGCTATCAAGGTGCTCTCCACTCATGAGTGCAGAAAACATAGTGGCTGAGGTGACACACTTTGCCCACACAACTATTAGACCCACATGGTCAATGAAAAGCCCAGCCCTACCTGCAGAACAAAGCGTTGCAGTTTGTAGCCAACAGTCATTGCCAAGGATCCAGAACTGATAATCAGGACTTTTAAGCTGGGCTTTTGATTGACATGGCCAATGAAAAGCCCAGTCCTACTTTCAGAACAGAGCTTTGCAGTTTGTACCCAACAGTTATTGCCAAGGACCCAGAACTGATAATCAGGCCTTTAGGCTGGGTGAATAAAAAAAGTGATGGTTGGAAAATTAAGCAATAGTTTTCTTTTTTGTGGTTTTACATTTTGGAGGAGTTGACAGATGAAGACAATGATTAGCATTATTTCAGTGTGATTGGACAAAGAACATTGGCACCAATGAAATGCTTGTGCTTTGAGCAGGAGTTGAACCTGCAACCTTTGCATCAAAGCAATTCATAGGAGGTTCCTATAGCCCTCTGCTCTACAAACTGAGCTATCAAGGTGCTCTCCACTCAAGAGTGCAGAAAACATAGTGGCTGAGGCGACACACTTTGCCCACACAACTATTCGACCCACATGGCCAATCAAAAGCCCAGTCCTACTTTCAGAACAGAGCTTTGCAGTTTGTACCCAACAGTTATTGCCAAGGACCCAGAACTGATAATCAGGCCTTTAGGCTGGGTGAATAAAAAAAAGTGATGGTTGGAAAATTAAGCAATAGTTTTCTTTTTTGTGGTTTTACATTTTGGAGGAGTTGACAGATGAAGACAATGATTAGCATTATTTCAGTGTGATTGGACAAAGAACATTGGCACCAATGAAATGCTTGTGCTTTGAGCAGGAGTTGAACCTGCAACCTTTGCATCAAAGCAATTCATAGGAGGTTCCTATAGCCCTCTGCTCTACAAACTGAGCTATCAAGGTGCTCTCCACTCATGAGTGCAGAAAACATAGTGGCTGAGGCGACACACTTTGCCCACACAACTATTCGACCCACATGGTCAATGAAAAGCCCAGCCCTACCTTCAGAACAGAGCTTTGCAGTTTGTACCCAACAATTAATGCCAAGGACCCAGAACTGATAATCAGGCCTTTAGGCTGGGTGAATAAAAAAAGTGATGGTTGGAAAATTAAGCAATAGTTTTCTTTTTTGTTTTTTTTTATATTTTGGAGGAGTTGACAGATGAAGACAAGGATTGGCATTATTTCAGTGTGATTAGACCAAGAACATTGGCACCAATGAAATGCATGTGTTTAGAACGGGAGTTGAATATGCGACCTTTACAACAAAGCACTTGTTAGGAGTTTACCATAGCCCTCTGCTCTACCAAATGAGCTATCAAGGTGCTCTCCACTCACAAGTGCAGAAAACATAGTGGCTGAGGCGACACACTTTGCCCAAACAACTATAAGACCCACATGGTCAATGAAAAGCCCAGCCCTACCCGCAGAACAAAGCTTTGCAGTTTGTACCCAACAGTCATTGCCAGAGACCCAAAACTGATAATCAGGATTTTTAGGCTGGGCTTTTGATTGACATGGCCAATCAAAAGCCCAGTCCTACCTTCAGAACAGAGCTTTGCAGTTTGTACCCAACAGTTATTGCCAAGGACCCAGAACTGATAATCAGGCCTTTAGGCTGGGTGAATAAAAAAAGTGATGGTTGGAAAATTAAGCAATAGTTTTCTTTTTTGTGTTTTTACATTTTGGAGGAGTTGACAGATGAAGACAAGGATTTGCATTATTTCAGTTCAATTAGACGAAGAACATTGACACCAATGAAATGCATGTGCTTACAGCAGGAGTTGAAGCTGCGACCTTTGCATCACAGCACTTGACAGGAGTTTCCCATAGCCCTCTGCTGTACCAACTGAGCTATCAAGGTGCTGCCTACTCCAATTGCAGAAAACATAGTGGCTATGATGACACACTTTGCCCACACAACTAATCAACCTACATGGTCAGTGAAAAGCCCAGCCCTACCTTCAGAGCACAGCTTCTCAGTTTGTACCCAACAGTCATTGCCAGGGACCCAGAACTGATAATCAGGACTTTTAGGCTGGGTGAATAAAAAATTGACGGTTGGAAAATATAGTAGGAGTTATTTTGTTTGTGTTTCTAAATTTTGGAGGAGCTGACAGATGAAGACAAGGCTTGCTTTGAGCGGGAGTTGAACCGGCGACCTTGGAACGACAGCACTTCATAGGAGGAAATGCCTACAGTCCTCTGCTCTACCAACTGAGCTATCAAGGTGCTGTCTACTCCAAGTGCAGAAAACATAGTGGCTATGATGACACACTTTGCCCACACAACTAATCCACCTACATGGTCAGTGAAAAGCCCAGCCCTACCTTCAGAGCACAGCTTCTCAGTTTGTACCCAACAGTCATTGCCAGGGACCCAGAACTGATAATCAGGACTTTTAGGCTGGGTGAATAAAAAATTGATGGTTGGAAAATAAAGTAGGAGTTATCTTGTTTGTGTTTTTAAATTTTGGAGGAGCTGACAGATGAACACAAGGCTTGCTTTGAGCGGGAGTTGAACCAGCGACCCTGGAACGACAGCACTTCATAGGAGGAACTGCCTACAGTCCTGTGCTCTACCAACTGAGCTATCAAGGTGCTGTCTACTCCAAGTGCAGAAAACATAGTGGCTATGATGACACACTTTGCCCACACAACTAATCCACCTACATGGTCAGTGAAAAGCCCAGCCCTACCTTCAGAGCACAGCTTCTCAGTTTGTACCCAACAGTCATTGCCAGGGACCCAGAACTGATAATCAGGACTTTTAGGCTGGGTGAATAAAAAATTGACGGTTGGAAAATAAAGTAGGAGTTATCTTGTTTGTGTTTTTAAATTTTGGAGGAGCTGACAGATGAACACAAGGCTTGCTTTGAGCGGGAGTTGAACCAGCGACCTTGGAACCACAGCACTTCATAGGAGGAACTGCCTACAGTCCTCTGCTCTACCAACTGAGCTATCAAGGTGCTGTCTACTCCAAGTGCAGAAAACATAGTGGCTATGATGACACACTTTGCCCACACAACTAATCCACCTACATGGTCAGTGAAAAGCCCAGCCCTACCTTCAGAGCACAGCTTCTCAGTTTGTACCCAACAGTCATTGCCAGGGACCCAGAACTGATAATCAGGACTTTTAGGCTGGGTGAACAAAAAATTGACGGTTGGAAAATAAAGTAGGAGTTATCTTGTTTGTGTTTTTAAATTTTGGAGGAGCTGACAGATGAACACAAGGCTTGCTTTGAGCGGGAGTTGAACCAGCGACCTTGGAACCACAGCACTTCATAGGAGGAACTGCCTACAGTGCTCTGCTCTACCAACTGAGCTATCAAGGTGCTGTCTACTCCAAGTGCAGAAAACATAGTGGCTATGATGACACACTTTGCCCACACAACTAATCCACCTACATGGTCAGTGAAAAGCCCAGCCCTACCTTCAGAGCGCAGCTTCTCAGTTTGTACCCAACAGTCATTGCCAGGGACCCAGAACTGATAATCAGGACTTTTAGGCTGGGTGAATAAAAAATTGACGGTTGGAAAATAAAGTAGGAGTTATCTTGTTTGTGTTTTTAAATTTTGGAGGAGCTGACAGATGAACACAAGGCTTGCTTTGAGCGGGAGTTGAACCAGCGACCTTGGAACCACAGCACTTCATAGGAGGAACTGCCTACAGTCCTCTGCTCTACCAACTGAGCTATCAAGGTGCTGTCTACTCCAAGTGCAGAAAACATAGTGGCTATGATGACACACTTTGCCCACACAACTAATCCACCTACATGGTCAGTGAAAAGCCCAGCCCTACCTTCAGAGCACAGCTTCTCAGTTTGTACCCAACAGTCATTGCCAGGGACCCAGAACTGATAATCAGGACTTTTAGGCTGGGTGAATAAAAAATTGATGGTTGGAAAATAAAGTAGGAGTTATCTTGTTTGTGTTTTTAAATTTTGGAGGAGCTGACAGATGAACACAAGGCTTGCTTTGAGCAGGAGTTGAACCAGCGACCCTGGAACGACAGCACTTCATAGGAGGAACTGCCTACAGTCCTCTGCTCTACCAACTGAGCTATCAAGGTGCTGTCTACTCCAAGTGCAGAAAACATAGTGGCTATGATGACACACTTTGCCCACACAACTAATCCACCTACATGGTCAGTGAAAAGCCCAGCCCTACCTTCAGAGCACAGCTTCTCAGTTTGTACCCAACAGTCATTGCCAGGGACCCAGAACTGATAATCAGGACTTTAAGGCTGGGTGAATAAAAAATTGATAGTTGGAAAATAAAGTAGGAGTTATCTTGTTTGTGTTTTTAAATTTTGGAGGAGCTGACAGATGAACACAAGGCTTGGTTTGAGCAGGAGTTGAACCAGCGACCTTGGAACCACAGCACTTCATAGGAGGAACTGCCTACAGTCCTCTGCTCTACCAACTGAGCTATCAAGGTGCTGTCTACTCCAAGTGCAGAAAACATAGTGGCTATGATGACACACTTTGCCCACACAACTAATCCACCTACATGGTCAGTGAAAAGCCCAGCCCTACCTTCAGAGCACAGCTTCTCAGTTTGTACCCAACAGTCATTGCCAGGGACCCAGAACTGATAATCAGGACTTTTAGGCTGGGTGAATAAAAAATTGATGGTTGGAAAATAAAGTAGGAGTTACCTTGTTTGTGTTTTTAAATTTTGGAGGAGCTGACAGATGAACACAAGGCTTGCTTTGAGCGGGAGTTGAATCAGTGACCTTGGAACCACAGCACTTCATAGGAGGAACTGCCTACAGTCCTCTGCTCTACCAACTGAGCTATCAAGGTGCTGTCTACTCCAAGTGCAGAAAACATAGTGGCTATGATGACACACTTTGCCCACACAACTAATCCACCTACATGGTCAGTGAAAAGGCCAGCCCTACCTTCAGAGCGCAGCTTCTCAGTTTGTACCCAACAGTCATTGCCAGGGACCCAGAACTGATAATCAGGACTTTTAGGCTGGGTGAATAAAAAATTGATGGTTGGAAAATAAAGTAGGAGTTATCTTGTTTGTGTTTTTAAATTTTGGAGGAGCTGACAGATGAACACAAGGCTTGCTTTGAGCGGGAGTTGAACCAGCGACCCTGGAACGACAGCACTTCATAGGAGGAACTGCCTACAGTCCTCTGCTCTACCAACTGAGCTATCAAGGTGCTGTCTACTCCAAGTGCAGAAAACATAGTGGCTATGATGACACACTTTGCCCACACAACTAATCCACCTACATGGTCAGTGAAAAGCCCAGCCCTACCTTCAGAGCGCAGCTTCTCAGTTTGTACCCAACAGTCATTGCCAGGGACCCAGAACTGATAATCAGGACTTTTAGGCTGGGTGAATAAAAAATTGATGGTTGGAAAATAAAGTAGGAGTTATCTTGTTTGTGTTTTTAAATTTTAGAGGAGCTGACAGATGAAGACAAGGCTTGCTTTGAGCGGGAGTTGAACAAGCCACCCTGGAACGACAGCACTTCATAGGAGGAACTGCCTACAGTCGTCTGCTCTACCAACTGAGCTATCAAGGTGCTGTCTACTCCAAGTGCAGAAAACATAGTGGCTATGATGACACACTTTGCCCACACAACTAATCCACCTACATGGTCAGTGAAAAGCCCAGCCCTACCTTCAGAGCACAGCTTCTCAGTTTGTACCCAACAGTCATTGCCAGGGACCCAGAACTGATAATCAGGACTTTTAGGCTGGGTGAATAAAAAATTGATGGTTGGAAAATAAAGTAGGAGTTACCTTGTTTGTGTTTTTAAATTTTGGAGGAGCTGACAGATGAACACAAGGCTTGCTTTGAGCGGGAGTTGAATCAGTGACCTTGGAACCACAGCACTTCATAGGAGGAACTGCCTACAGTCCTCTGCTCTACCAACTGAGCTATCAAGGTGCTGTCTACTCCAAGTGCAGAAAACATAGTGGCTATGATGACACACTTTACCCACACAACTAATCCACCTACATGGTCAGTGAAAAGGCCAGCCCTACCTTCAGAGCGCAGCTTCTCAGTTTGTACCCAACAGTCATTGCCAGGGACCCAGAACTGATAATCAGGACTTTTAGGCTGGGTGAATAAAAAATTGATGGTTGGAAAATAAAGTAGGAGTTATCTTGTTTGTGTTTTTAAATTTTGGAGGAGCTGACAGATGAACACAAGGCTTGCTTTGAGCGGGAGTTGAACCAGCGACCCTGGAACGACAGCACTTCATAGGAGGAACTGCCTACAGTCCTCTGCTCTACCAACTGAGCTATCAAGGTGCTGTCTACTCCAAGTGCAGAAAACATAGTGGCTATGATGACACACTTTGCCCACACAACTAATCCACCTACATGGTCAGTGAAAAGCCCAGCCCTACCTTCAGAGCGCAGCTTCTCAGTTTGTACCCAACAGTCATTGCCAGGGACCCAGAACTGATAATCAGGACTTTTAGGCTGGGTGAATAAAAAATTGATGGTTGGAAAATAAAGTAGGAGTTATCTTGTTTGTGTTTTTAAATTTTAGAGGAGCTGACAGATGAAGACAAGGCTTGCTTTGAGCGGGAGTTGAACAAGCGCCCCTGGAACGACAGCACTTCATAGGAGGAACTGCCTACAGTCGTCTGCTCTACCAACTGAGCTATCAAGGTGCTGTCTACTCCAAGTGCAGAAAACATAGTGGCTTTGATGACACACTTTGCCCACACAACTAATCCACCTACATGGTCAGTGAAAAGGCCAGCCCTACCTTCAGAGCACAGCTTCTCAGTTTGTACCCAACAGTCATTGCCAGGGACCCAGAACTGATAATCAGGACTTTTAGGCTGGGTGAATAAAAAATTGACGGTTGGAAAATAAAGTAGGAGTTATCTTGTTTGTGTTTTTAAATTTTTGAGGAGCTGACAGATGAAGACAAGGCTTGCTTTGAGCGGGAGTTGAACCAGCGACCTTGGAACGACAGCACTTCATAGGAGGAACTGCCTACAGTCCTCTGCTCTACCAACTGAGCTATCAAGGTGCTGTCTACTCCAAGTGCAGAAAACATAGTGGCTATGATGACACACTTTGCCCACACAACTAATCCACCTACATGGTCAGTGAAAAGCCCAGCCCTACCTTCAGAGCACAGCTTCTCAGTTTGTACCCAACAGTCATTGCCAGGGACCCAGAACTGATAATCAGGACTTTTAGGCTGGGTGAACAAAAAATTGACGGTTGGAAAATAAAGTAGGAGTTATCTTGTTTGTGTTTTTAAATTTTGGAGGAGCTGACAGATGAACACAAGGCTTGCTTTGAGCGGGAGTTGAACCAACGACCTTGGAACGAGAGCACTTCATAGGAGGAACTGCCTACAGTCCTCTGCTCTACCAACTGAGCTATCAAGGTGCTGTCTAGTCCAAGTGCAGAAAACATAGTGGCTATGATGACACACTTTGCCCACACAACTAATCCACCTACATGGTCAGTGAAAAGCCCAGCCCTACCTTCAGAGCACAGCTTCTCAGTTTGTACCCAACAGTCATTGCCAGGGACCCAGAACTGATAATCAGGACTTTTAGGCTGGGTGAATAAAAAATTGATGGTTGGAAAATAAAGTAGGAGTTATCTTGTTTGTGTTTTTAAATTTTGGAGGAGCTGACAGATGAACACAAGGCTTGCTTTGAGCGGGAGTTGAACCAGCGACCCTGGAACGACAGCACTTCATAGGAGGAACTGCCTACAGTCCTGTGCTCTACCAACTGAGCTATCAAGGTGCTGTCTACTCCAAGTGCAGAAAACAAAGTGGCTATGATGACACACTTTGCCCACACAACTAATCCACCTACATGGTCAGTGAAAAGCCCAGCCCTACCTTCAGAGCACAGCTTCTCAGTTTGTACCCAACAGTCATTTCCAGGGACCCAGAACTGATAATCAGGACTTTTAGGCTGGGTGAATAAAAAATTGACGGTTGGAAAATAAAGTAGGAGTTATCTTGTTTGTGTTTTTAAATTTTTGAGGAGCTGACAGATGAACACAAGGCTTGCTTTGAGCGGGAGTTGAACCAGCGACCTTGGAACCACAGCACTTCATAGGAGGAACTGCCTACAGTCCTCTGCTCTACCAACTGAGCTATCAAGGTGCTGTCTACTCCAAGTGCAGAAAACATAGTGGCTATGATGACACACTTTGCCCACACAACTAATCCACCTACATGGTCAGTGAAAAGCCCAGACCTACCTTCAGAGCACAGCTTCTCAGTTTGTACCCAACAGTCATTGCCAGGGACCCAGAACTGATAATCAGGACTTTTAGGCTGGGTGAACAAAAAATTGACGGTTGGAAAATAAAGTAGGAGTTATCTTGTTTGTGTTATTAAATTTTGGAGGAGCTGACAGATGAACACAAGGCTTGCTTTGAGCGGGAGTTGAACCAGCGACCTTGGAACCATAGCACTTCATAGGAGGAACTGCCTACAGTCCTCTGCTCTACCAACTGAGCTATCAAGGTGCTGTCTACTCCAAGTGCAGAAAACATAGTGGCTATGATGACACACTTTGCCCACACAACTAATCCACCTACATGGTCAGTGAAAAGCCCAGCCCTACCTTCAGAGCACAGCTTCTCAGTTTGTACCCAACAGTCATTGCCAGGGACCCAGAACTGATAATCAGGACTTTTAGGCTGGGTGAATAAAAAATTGACGGTTGGAAAATAAAGTAGGAGTTATCTTGTTTGTGTTTTTAAATTTTGGAGGAGCTGACAGATGAACACAAGGCTTGCTTTGAGCGGGAGTTGAACCAGCGACCTTGGAACGACAGCACTTCATAGGAGGAACTGCCTACAGTCCTCTGCTCTACCAACTGAGCTATCAAGGTGCTGTCTACTCCAAGTGCAGAAAACATAGTGGCTATGATGACACACTTTGCCCACACAACTAATCCACCTACATGGTCAGTGAAAAGCCCAGCCCTACCTTCAGAGCACAGCTTCTCAGTTTGTACCCAACAGTCATTGCCAGGGACCCAGAACTGATAATCAGGACTTTTAGGCTGGGTGAATAAAAAATTGATGGTTGGAAAATAAAGTAGGAGTTATCTTGTTTGTGTTTTTAAATTTTGGAGGAGCTGACAGATGAAGACAAGGCTTGCTTTGAGCGGGAGTTGAACCAGCGACCTTGGAACGACAGCACTTCATAGGAGGAACTGCCTACAGTCCTCTGCTCTACCAACTGAGCTATCAAGGTGCTGTCTACTCCAAGTGCAGAAAACATAGTGGCTATGATGACACACTTTGCCCACACAACTAATCCACCTACATGGTCAGTGAAAAGCCCAGCCCTACCTTCAGAGCACAGCTTCTCAGTTTGTACCCAACAGTCATTGCCAGGGACCCAGAACTGATAATCAGGACTTTTAGGCTGGGTGAATAAAAAATTGACGGTTGGAAAATAAAGTAGGAGTTATCTTGTTTGTGTTTTTAAATTTTGGAGGAGCTGACAGATGAAGACAAGGCTTGCTTTGAGCGGGAGTTGAACCAGCGACCTTGGAACGACAGCACTTCATAGGAGGAACTGCCTACAGTCCTCTGCTCTACCAACTGAGCTATCAAGGTGCTGTCTACTCCAAGTGCAGAAAACATAGTGGCTATGATGACACACTTTGCCCACACAACTAATCCACCTACATGGTCAGTGAAAAGCCCAGCCCTACCTTCAGAGCACAGCTTCTCAGTTTGTACCCAACAGTCATTGCCAGGGACCCAGAACTGATAATCAGGACTTTTAGGCTGGGTGAATAAAAAATTGACGGTTGGAAAATAAAGTAGGAGTTATCTTGTTTGTGTTTTTAAATTTTGGAGGAGCTGACAGATGAAGACAAGGCTTGCTTTGAGCGGGAGTTGAACCAGCGACCTTGGAACGACAGCACTTCATAGGAGGAACTGCCTACAGTCCTCTGCTCTACCAACTGAGCTATCAAGGTGCTGTCTACTCCAAGTGCAGAAAACATAGTGGCTATGATGACACACTTTGCCCACACAACTAATCCACCTACATGGTCAGTGAAAAGCCCAGCCCTACCTTCAGAGCACAGCTTCTCAGTTTGTACCCAACAGTCATTGCCAGGGACCCAGAACTGATAATCAGGACTTTTAGGCTGGGTGAATAAAAAATTGATGGTTGGAAAATAAAGTAGGAGTTATCTTGTTTGTGTTTTTAAATTTTGGAGGAGCTGACAGATGAAGACAAGGCTTGCTTTGAGCGGGAGTTGAACCAGCGACCTTGGAACGACAGCACTTCATAGGAGGAACTGCCTACAGTCCTCTGCTCTACCAACTGAGCTATCAAGGTGCTGTCTACTCCAAGTGCAGAAAACATAGTGGCTATGATGACACACTTTGCCCACACAACTAATCCACCTACATGGTCAGTGAAAAGCCCAGCCCTACCTTCAGAGCACAGCTTCTCAGTTTGTACCCAACAGTCATTGCCAGGGACCCAGAACTGATAATCAGGACTTTTAGGCTGGGTGAATAAAAAATTGATGGTTGGAAAATAAAGTAGGAGTTATCTTGTTTGTGTTTTTAAATTTTGGAGGAGCTGACAGATGAACACAAGGCTTGCTTTGAGCGGGAGTTGAACCAGCGACCTTGGAACCACAGCACTTCATAGGAGGAACTGCCTACAGTCCTCTGCTCTACCAACTGAGCTATCAAGGTGCTGTCTACTCCAAGTGCAGAAAACATAGTGGCTATGATGACACACTTTGCCCACACAACTAATCCACCTACATGGTCAGTGAAAAGCCCAGCCCTACCTTCAGAGCACAGCTTCTCAGTTTGTACCCAACAGTCATTGCCAGGGACCCAGAACTGATAATCAGGACTTTTAGGCTGGGTGAATAAAAAATTGATGGTTGGAAAATAAAGTAGGAGTTATCTTGTTTGTGTTTTTAAATTTTGGAGGAGCTGACAGATGAACACAAGGCTTGCTTTGAGCGGGAGTTGAACCAGCGACCTTGGAACGACAGCACTTCATAGGAGGAACTGCCTACAGTCCTCTGCTCTACCAACTGAGCTATCAAGGTGCTGTCTACTCCAAGTGCAGAAAACATAGTGGCTATGATGACACACTTTGCCCACACAACTAATCCACCTACATGGTCAGTGAAAAGCCCAGCCCTACCTTCAGAGCACAGCTTCTCAGTTTGTACCCAACAGTCATTGCCAGGGACCCAGAACTGATAATCAGGACTTTTAGGCTGGGTGAATAAAAAATTGATGGTTGGAAAATAAAGTAGGAGTTATCTTGTTTGTGTTTTTAAATTTTGGAGGAGCTGACAGATGAAGACAAGGCTTGCTTTGAGCGGGAGTTGAACCAGCGACCTTGGAACGACAGCACTTCATAGGAGGAACTGCCTACAGTCCTCTGCTCTACCAACTGAGCTATCAAGGTGCTGTCTACTCCAAGTGCAGAAAACATAGTGGCTATGATGACACACTTTGCCCACACAACTAATCCACCTACATGGTCAGTGAAAAGCCCAGCCCTACCTTCAGAGCACAGCTTCTCAGTTTGTACCCAACAGTCATTGCCAGGGACCCAGAACTGATAATCAGGACTTTTAGGCTGGGTGAATAAAAAATTGACGGTTGGAAAATAAAGTAGGAGTTATCTTGTTTGTGTTTTTAAATTTTGGAGGAGCTGACAGATGAAGACAAGGCTTGCTTTGAGCGGGAGTTGAACCAGCGACCTTGGAACCACAGCACTTCATAGGAGGAACTGCCTACAGTCCTCTGCTCTACCAACTGAGCTATCAAGATGCTGTCTACTCCAAGTGCAGAAAACATAGTGGCTATGATGACACACTTTGCCCACACAACTAATCCACCTACATGGTCAGTGAAAAGCCCAGCCCTACCTTCAGAGCACAGCTTCTCAGTTTGTACCCAACAGTCATTGCCAGGGACCCAGAACTGATAATCAGGACTTTTAGGCTGGGTGAATAAAAAATTGATGGTTGGAAAATAAAGTAGGAGTTATCTTGTTTGTGTTTTTAAATTTTGGAGGAGCTGACAGATGAAGACAAGGCTTGCTTTGAGCGGGAGTTGAACCAGCGACCCTGGAACGACAGCACTTCATAGGAGGAACTGCCTACAGTCCTCTGCTCTACCAACTGAGCTATCAAGGTGCTGTCTACTCCAAGTGCAGAAAACATAGTGGCTATGATGACACACTTTGCCCACACAACTAATCCACCTACATGGTCAGTGAAAAGCCCAGCCCTACCTTCAGAGCACAGCTTCTCAGTTTGTACCCAACAGTCATTGCCAGGGACCCAGAACTGATAATCAGGACTTTTAGGCTGGGTGAATAAAAAATTGACGGTTGGAAAATAAAGTAGGAGTTATCTTGTTTGTGTTTTTAAATTTTGGAGGAGCTGACAGATGAAGACAAGGCTTGCTTTGAGCGGGAGTTGAACCAGCGACCTTGGAACCACAGCACTTCATAGGAGGAACTGCCTAGAGTCCTCTGTTCTACCAACTGAGCTATGAGGGTGCTGTCTACTCCAAGTGCAGAAAACATAGTGGCTATGATGACACACTTTGCCCACACAACTAATCCACCTACATGGTCAGTGAAAAGCCCAGCCCTACCTTCAGAGCACAGCTTCTCAGTTTGTACCCAACAGTCATTGCCAGGGACCCAGAACTGATAATCAGGACTTTTAGGCTGGGTGAATAAAAAATTGATGGTTGGAAAATAAAGTAGGAGTTATCTTGTTTGTGTTTTTAAATTTTGGAGGAGCTGACAGATGAAGACAAGGCTTGCTTTGAGCGGGAGTTGAACCAGCGACCTTGGAACCACAGCACTTCATAGGAGGAACTGCCTACAGTCCTCTGCTCTACCAACTGAGCTATCAAGGTGCTGTCTACTCCAAGTGCAGAAAACATAGTGGCTATGATGACACACTTTGCCCACACAACTAATCCACCTACATGGTCAGTGAAAAGCCCAGACCTACCTTCAGAGCACAGCTTCTCAGTTTGTACCCAACAGTCATTGCCAGGGACCCAGAACTGATAATCAGGACTTTTAGGCTGGGTGAATAAAAAATTGACGGTTGGAAAATAAAGTAGGAGTTATCTTGTTTGTGTTTTTAAATTTTGGAGGAGCTGACAGATGAACACAAGGCTTGCTTTGAGCGGGAGTTGAACCAGCGACCTTGGAACCACAGCACTTCATAGGAGGAACTGCCTACAGTCCTCTGCTCTACCAACTGAGCTATCAAGGTGCTGTCTACTCCAAGTGCAGAAAACATAGTGGCTATGATGACACACTTTGCCCACACAACTAATCCACCTACATGGTCAGTGAAAAGCCCAGCCCTACCTTCAGAGCGCAGCTTCTCAGTTTGTACCCAACAGTCATTGCCAGGGACCCAGAACTGATAATCAGGACTTTTAGGCTGGGTGAATAAAAAATTGACGGTTGGAAAATAAAGTAGGAGTTATCTTGTTTGTGTTTTTAAATTTTGGAGGAGCTGACAGATGAACACAAGGCTTGCTTTGAGCGGGAGTTGAACCAGCGACCTTGGAACCACAGCACTTCATAGGAGGAACTGCCTACAGTCCTCTGCTCTACCAACTGAGCTATCAAGGTGCTGTCTACTCCAAGTGCAGAAAACATAGTGGCTATGATGACACACTTTGCCCACACAACTAATCCACCTACATGGTCAGTGAAAAGCCCAGCCCTACCTTCAGAGCACAGCTTCTCAGTTTGTACCCAACAGTCATTGCCAGGGACCCAGAACTGATAATCAGGACTTTTAGGCTGGGTGAATAAAAAATTGATGGTTGGAAAATAAAGTAGGAGTTATCTTGTTTGTGTTTTTAAATTTTGGAGGAGCTGACAGATGAAGACAAGGCTTGCTTTGAGCGGGAGTTGAACCAGCGACGTTGGAACACAGCACTTCATAGGAGGAACTGCCTACAGTCCTCTGCTCTACCAACTGAGGTATCAAGGTGCTGTCTACTCCAAGTGCAGAAAACATAGTGGCTATGATGACACACTTTGCCCACACAACTAATCCACCTACATGGTCAGTGAAAAGCCCAGCCCTACCTTCAGAGCACAGCTTCTCAGTTTGTACCCAACAGTCATTGCCAGGGACCCAGAACTGATAATCAGGACTTTTAGGCTGGGTGAATGAAAAATTGACGGTTGGAAAATAAAGTAGGAGTTATCTTGTTTGTGTTTTTAAATTTTGGAGGAGCTGACAGATGAAGACAAGGCTTGCTTTGAGCGGGAGTTGAACCAGCGACCTTGGAACCACAGCACTTCATAGGAGGAACTGCCTAGAGTTCTCTGTTCTACCAACTGAGCTATCAAGGTGCTGTCTACTCCAAGTGCAGAAAACATAGTGGCTATGATGACAAACTTTGCCCACACAACTAATCCACCTACATGGTCAGTGAAAAGCCCAGCCCTACCTTCAGAGCACAGCTTCTCAGTTTGTACCCAACAGTCATTGCCAGGGACCCAGAACTGATAATCAGGACTTTTAGGCTGGGTGAATAAAAAATTGACGGTTGGAAAATAAAGTAGGAGTTATCTTGTTTGTGTTTTTAAATTTTGGAGGAGCTGACAGATGAAGACAATGCTTGCTTTGAGCGGGATTTGAAACAGCGACCTTGGAACCACAGCACTTCATAGGAGGAACTGCCTACAGTCCTGTGCTCTACCAACTGAGCTATCAAGGTGCTGTCTACTCCAAGTGCAGAAAACATAGTGGCTATGATGACACACTTTGCCCACACAACTAATCCACCGACATGGTCATTGAAAAGCCCAGCCCTATCTTAAGAGCACAGCTTCTCAGTTTGTACCCAACAGTCATTGCCAGGGACCCAGAACTGATAATCAGGACTTTTAGGCTGGGTGAATAAAAAATTGACGGTTAAAAAATAAAGTAGGAGTTATCTTGTTTGTGTTTTTAAATTTTGGAGGAGCTGACAGATGAAGACAAGGCTTGCTTTGAGCGGGAGTTGAACCAGCGACCTTGGAAGCACAGCACTTCATAGGAGGAACTGCCTACAGTCCTCTGCTCTACCAACTGAGCTATCAAGGTGCTGTCTACTCCAAGTGCAGAAAACATAGTGGCTATGATGACACACTTTGCCCACACAACTAATCCACCTACATGGTCAGTGAAAAGCCCAGCCCTACCTTCAGAGCACAGCTTCTCAGTTTGTACCCAACAGTCATTGCCAGACCCAGAACTGATAATCAGGACTTTTAGGCTGGGTGAATAAAAAATTGATGGTTGGAAAATAAAGTAGGAGTTATCTTGTTTGTGTTTTTAAATTTTGGAGGAGCTGACAGATGAACACAAGGCTTGCTTTGAGCGGGAGTTGAACCAGCGACCTTGGAACCACAGCACTTCATAGGAGGAACTGCCTACATTACTCTGCTCTAACAACTGAGCTATCAAGGTGCTGTCTACTCCAAGTGCAGAAAACATAGTGGCTATGATGACACACTTTGCCCACACAACTAATCCACCTACATGGTCAGTGAAAAGCCCAGCCCTACCTTCAGAGCACAGCTTCTCAGTTTGTACCCAACAGTCATTGCCAGGGACCCAGAACTGATAATCAGGACTTTTAGGCTGGGTGAATAAAAAATTGATGGTTGGAAAATAAAGTAGGAGTTATCTTGTTTGTGTTTTTAAATTTTGGAGGAGCTGACAGATGAACACAAGGCTTGCTTTGAGCGGGAGTTGAACCAGCGACCTTGGAACGACAGCACTTCATAGGAGGAACTGCCTACAGTCCTGTGCTCTACCAACTGAGCTATCAAGGTGCTGTCTACTCCAAGTGCAGAAAACATAGTGGCTATGATGACACACTTTGCCCACACAACTAATCCACCTACATGGTCAGTGAAAAGCCCAGCCCTACCTTCAGAGCACAGCTTCTCAGTTTGTACCCAACAGTCATTGCCAGGGACCCAGAACTGATAATCAGGACTTTTAGGCTGGGTGAACAAAAAATTGATGGTTGGAAAATAAAGTAGGAGTTATCTTGTTTGTGTTTTTAAATTTTGGAGGAGCTGACAGATGAAGACAAGGCTTGCTTTGAGCGGGAGTTGAACCAGCGACCTTGGAACGACAGCACTTCATAGGAGGAACTGCCTACAGTCCTCTGCTCTAATAAATGAGCTATCAAGGTGCTGTCTACTCCAAGTGCAGAAAACATAGTGGCTATGATGACACACTTTGCCCACACAACTAATCCACCTACATGGTCAGTGAAAAGCCCAGCCCTACCTTCAGAGCACAGCTTCTCAGTTTGTACCCAACAGTCATTGCCAGGGACCCAGAACTGATAATCAGGACTTTTAGGCTGGGTGAATAAAAAATTGACGGTTGGAAAATAAAGTAGGAGTTATCTTGTTTGTGTTTTTAAATTTTGGAGGAGCTGACAGATGAAGACAAGGCTTGCTTTGAGTGGGAGTTGAACCAGCGACCTTGGAACCACAGCACTTCATAGGAGGAACTGCCTACAGTCCTCTGCTCTACCAACTGAGCTATCAAGATGCTGTCTACTCCAAGTGCAGAAAACATAGTGGCTATGATGACACACTTTGCCCACACAACTAATCCACCTACATGGTCAGTGAAAAGCCCAGCCCTACCTTCAGAGCGCAGCTTCTCAGTTTGTACCCAACAGTCATTGCCAGGGACCCAGAACTGATAATCAGGACTTTTAGGCTGGGTGAATAAAAAATTGATGGTTGGAAAATAAAGTAGGAGTTATCTTGTTTGTGTTTTTAAATTTTGGAGGAGCTGACAGATGAAGACAAGGCTTGCTTTGAGCGGGAGTTGAACCAGCGACCCTGGAACGACAGCACTTCATAGGAGGAACTGCCTACAGTCCTCTGCTCTACCAACTGAGCTATCAAGGTGCTGTCTACTCCAATTGCAGAAAACATAGTGGCTATGATGACACACTTTGCCCACACAACTAATCCACCTACATGGTCAGTGAAAAGCCCAGCCCTACCTTCAGAGCACAGCTTCTCAGTTTGTACCCAACAGTCATTGCCAGGGACCCAGAACTGATAATCAGGACTTTTAGGCTGGGTGAATAAAAAATTGACGGTTGGAAAATAAAGTAGGAGTTATCTTGTTTGTGTTTTTAAATTTTGGAGGAGCTGACAGATGAAGACAAGGCTTGCTTTGAGCGGGAGTTGAACCAGCGACCTTGGAACCACAGCACTTCATAGGAGGAACTGCCTAGAGTCCTCTGTTCTACCAACTGAGCTATGAGGGTGCTGTCTACTCCAAGTGCAGAAAACATAGTGGCTATGATGACACACTTTGCCCACACAACTAATCCACCTACATGGTCAGTGAAAAGCCCAGCCCTACCTTCAGAGCACAGCTTCTCAGTTTGTACCCAACAGTCATTGCCAGGGACCCAGAACTGATAATCAGGACTTTTAGGCTGGGTGAATAAAAAATTGATGGTTGGAAAATAAAGTAGGAGTTATCTTGTTTGTGTTTTTAAATTTTGGAGGAGCTGACAGATGAAGACAAGGCTTGCTTTGAGCGGGAGTTGAACCAGCGACCTTGGAACCACAGCACTTCATAGGAGGAACTGCCTACAGTCCTCTGCTCTACCAACTGAGCTATCAAGGTGCTGTCTACTCCAAGTGCAGAAAACATAGTGGCTATGATGACACACTTTGCCCACACAACTAATCCACCTACATGGTCAGTGAAAAGCCCAGCCCTACCTTCAGAGCACAGCTTCTCAGTTTGTACCCAACAGTCATTGCCAGACCCAGAACTGATAATCAGGACTTTTAGGCTGGGTGAATAAAAAATTGATGGTTGGAAAATAAAGTAGGAGTTATCTTGTTTGTGTTTTTAAATTTTGGAGGAGCTGACAGATGAACACAAGGCTTGCTTTGAGCGGGAGTTGAACCAGCGACCTTGGAACCACAGCACTTCATAGGAGGAACTGCCTACATTACTCTGCTCTACCAACTGAGCTATCAAGGTGCTGTCTACTCCAAGTGCAGAAAACATAGTGGCTATGATGACACACTTTGCCCACACAACTAATCCACCTACATGGTCAGTGAAAAGCCCAGCCCTACCTTCAGAGCACAGCTTCTCAGTTTGTACCCAACAGTCATTGCCAGGGACCCAGAACTGATAATCAGGACTTTTAGGCTGGGTGAATAAAAAATTGATGGTTGGAAAATAAAGTAGGAGTTATCTTGTTTGTGTTTTTAAATTTTGGAGGAGCTGACAGATGAACACAAGGCTTGCTTTGAGCGGGAGTTGAACCAGCGACCTTGGAACCACAGCACTTCATAGGAGGAACTGCCTACAGTCCTGTGCTCTACCAACTGAGCTATCAAGGTGCTGTCTACTCCAAGTGCAGAAAACATAGTGGCTATGATGACACACTTTGCCCACACAACTAATCCACCTACATGGTCAGTGAAAAGCCCAGCCCTACCTTCAGAGCACAGCTTCTCAGTTTGTACCCAACAGTCATTGCCAGGGACCCAGAACTGATAATCAGGACTTTTAGGCTGGGTGAACAAAAATTGACGGTTGGAAAATAAAGTAGGAGTTATCTTGTTTGTGTTTTTAAATTTTGGAGGAGCTGACAGATGAAGACAAGGCTTGCTTTGAGCGGGAGTTGAACCAGCGACCTTGGAACGAGAGCACTTCATAGGAGGAACTGCCTACAGTCCTCTGCTCTAACAACTGAGCTATCAAGGTGCTGTCTACTCCAAGTGCAGAAAACATAGTGGCTATGATGACACACTTTGCCCACACAACTAATCCACCTACATGGTCAGTGAAAAGCCCAGCCCTACCTTCAGAGCACAGCTTCTCAGTTTGTACCCAACAGTCATTGCCAGGGACCCAGAACTGATAATCAGGACTTTTAGGCTGGGTGAATAAAAAATTGATGGTTGGAAAATAAAGTAGGAGTTATCTTGTTTGTGTTTTTAAATTTTGGAGGAGCTGACAGATGAAGACAAGGCTTGCTTTGAGTGGGAGTTGAACCAGCGACCTTGGAACCACAGCACTTCATAGGAGGAACTGCCTACAGTCCTCTGCTCTACCAACTGAGCTATCAAGATGCTGTCTACTCCAAGTGCAGAAAACATAGTGGCTATGATGACACACTTTGCCCACACAACTAATCCACCTACATGGTCAGTGAAAAGCCCAGCCCTACCTTCAGAGCGCAGCTTCTCAGTTTGTACCCAACAGTCATTGCCAGGGACCCAGAACTGATAATCAGGACTTTTAGGCTGGGTGAATAAAAAATTGACGGTTGGAAAATAAAGTAGGAGTTATCTTGTTTGTGTTTTTAAATTTTGGAGGAGCTGACAGATGAACACAAGGCTTGCTTTGAGCGGGAGTTGAACCAGCGACCTTGGAACGACAGCACTTCATAGGAGGAACTGCCTACAGTCCTCTGCTCTACCAACTGAGCTATCAAGGTGCTGTCTACTCCAAGTGCAGAAAACATAGTGGCTATGATGACACACTTTGCCCACACAACTAATCCACCTACATGGTCAGTGAAAAGCCCAGCCCTACCTTCAGAGCACAGCTTCTCAGTTTGTACCCAACAGTCATTGCCAGGGACCCAGAACTGATAATCAGGACTTTTAGGCTGGGTGAATAAAAAATTGACGGTTGGAAAATAAAGTAGGAGTTATCTTGTTTGTGTTTTTAAATTTTTGAGGAGCTGACAGGATGAAGACAAGGCTTGCTTTGAGCGGGAGTTGAAGCAGCGACCTTGGAACGACAGCACTTCATAGGAGGAACTGCCTACAGTCCTCTGCTCTACCAACTGAGCTATCAAGGTGCTGTCTACTCCAAGTGCAGAAAACATAGTGGCTATGATGACACACTTTGCCCACACAACTAATCCACCTACATGGTCAGTGATAAGCCCAGCCCTACCTTCAGAGCACAGCTTCTCAGTTTGTACCCAACAGTCATTGCCAGGGACCCAGAACTGATAATCAGGACTTTTAGGCTGGGTGAACAAAAAATTGACGGTTGGAAAATAAAGTAGGAGTTATCTTGTTTGTGTTTTTAAATTTTGGAGGAGCTGACAGATGAACACAAGGCTTGCTTTGAGCGGGAGTTGAACCAGCGACCTTGGAACGAGAGCACTTCATAGGAGGAACTGCCTACAGTCCTCTGCTCTAACAACTGAGCTATCAAGGTGCTGTTTACTCCAAGTGCAGAAAACATAGTGGCTATGATGACACACTTTGCCCACACAACTAATCCACCTACATGGTCAGTGAAAAGCCCAGCCCTACCTTCAGAGCACAGCTTCTCAGTTTGTACCCAACAGTCATTGCCAGGGACCCAGAACTGATAATCAGGACTTTTAGGCTGGGTGAATAAAAAATTGACGGTTGGAAAATAAAGTAGGAGTTATCTTGTTTGTGTTTTTAAATTTTGGAGGAGCTGACAGATGAAGACAAGGCTTGCTTTGAGCGGGATTTGAAACAGCGACCTTGGAACCACAGCACTTCATAGGAGGAACTGCCTACAGTCCTCTGCTCTACCAACTGAGCTATCAAGGTGCTGTCTACTCCAAGTGCAGAAAACATAGTGGCTATGATGACACACTTTGCCCACACAACTAATCCACCTACATGGTCAGTGAAAAGCCCAGCCCTACCTTCAGAGCACAGCTTCTCAGTTTGTACCCAACAGTCATTGCCAGGGACCCAGAACTGATAATCAGGACTTTTAGGCTGGGTGAATAAAAAATTGATGGTTGGAAAATAAAGTAGGAGTTATCTTGTTTGTGTTTTTAAATTTTGGAGGAGCTGACAGATGAAGACAAGGCTTGCTTTGAGCGGGATTTGAACCAGCGACCTTGGAACGACAGCACTTCATAGGAGGAACTGCCTACAGTCCTCTGCTCTACCAACTGAGCTATCAAGGTGCTGTCTACTCCAAGTGCAGAAAACATAGTGGCTATGATGACACACTTTGCCCACACAACTAATCCACCTACATGGTCAGTGAAAAGCCCAGCCCTACCTTCAGAGCACAGCTTCTCAGTTTGTACCCAACAGTCATTGCCAGGGACCCAGAACTGATAATCAGGACTTTTAGGCTGGGTGAATAAAAAATTGATGGTTGGAAAATAAAGTAGGAGTTATCTTGTTTGTGTTTTTAAATTTTGGAGGAGCTGACAGATGAAGACAAGGCTTGCTTTGAGCGGGAGTTGAACCAGCGACACTGGAACGACAGCACTTCATAGGAGGAACTGCCTACAGTCGTCTGCTCTACCAACTGAGCTATCAAGGTGCTGTCTACTCCAAGTGCAGAAAACATAGTGGCTATGATGACACACTTTGCCCACACAACTAATCCACCTACATGGTCAGTGAAAAGCCCAGCCCTACCTTCAGAGCACAGCTTCTCAGTTTGTACCCAACAGTCATTGCCAGGGACCCAGAACTGATAATCAGGACTTTTAGGCTGGGTGAACAAAAAATTGACGGTTGGAAAATAAAGTAGGAGTTATCTTGTTTGTGTTTTTAAATTTTGGAGGAGCTGACAGATGAAGACAAGGCTTGCTTTGAGCGGGAGTTGAACCAGCGACGTTGGAAGCACAGCACTTCATAGGAGGAACTGCCTACAGTCCTCTGCTCTACCAACTGAGCTATCAAGGTGCTGTCTACTCCAAGTGCAGAAAACATAGTGGCTATGATGACACACTTTGCCCACACAACTAATCCACCTACATGGTCAGTGAAAAGCCCAGCCCTACCTTCAGAGCACAGCTTCTCAGTTTGTACCCAACAGTCATTGCCAGGGACCCAGAACTGATAATCAGGACTTTTAGGCTGGGTGAATGAAAAATTGACGGTTGGAAAATAAAGTAGGAGTTATCTTGTTTGTGTTTTTTAATTTTGGAGGAGCTGACAGATGAAGACAAGGCTTGCTTTGAGCGGGAGTTGAACCAGCGACCTTGGAACCACAACACTTCATAGGAGGAACTGCCTAGAGTCCTCTGTTCTACCAACTGAGCTATCAGGGTGCTGTCTACTCCAAGTGCAGAAAACATAGTGGCTATGATGACACACTTTGCCCACACAACTAATCCACCGACATGGTCAGTGAAAAGGCCAGCCCTACCTTCAGAGCACAGCTTCTCAGTTTGTACCCAACAGTCATTGCCAGGGACCCAGAACTGATAATCAGGACTTTTAGGCTGGGTGAATAAAAAATTGATGGTTGGAAAATAAAGTAGGAGTTATCTTGTTTGTGTTTTTAAATTTTGGAGGAGCTGACAGATGAAGACAAGGCTTGCTTTGAGCGGGAGTTGAACCAGCGACCTTGGAAGCACAGCACTTCATAGGAGGAACTGCCTACAGTCCTCTGCTCTACCAACTGAGCTATCAAGGTGCTGTCTACTCCAAGTGCAGAAAACATAGTGGCTATGATGACACACTTTGCCCACACAACTAATCCACCTACATGGTCAGTGAAAAGCCCAGCCCTACCTTCAGAGCACAGCTTCTCAGTTTGTACCCAACAGTCATTGCCAGACCCAGAACTGATAATCAGGACTTTTAGGCTGGGTGAATAAAAAATTGATGGTTGGAAAATAAAGTAGGAGTTATCTTGTTTGTGTTTTTAAATTTTGGAGGAGCTGACAGATGAACACAAGGCTTGCTTTGAGCGGGAGTTGAACGAGCGACCCTGGAACCACAGCACTTCATAGGAGGAACTGCCTACAGTCCTCTTTTCTACCAACTGAGCTATCAAGGTGCTGTCTGCTCCAAGTGCAGAAAACATAGTGGCTATGATGACACACTTTGCCCACACAACTAATCCACCTACATGGTCAGTGAAAAGCCCAGCCCTACCTTCAGAGCGCAGCTTCTCAGTTTGTACCCAACAGTCATTGCCAGGGACCCAGAACTGATAATCAGGACTTTTAGGCTGGGTGAATAAAAAATTGATGGTTGGAAAATAAAGTAGGAGTTATCTTGTTTGTGTTTTTAAATTTTGGAGGAGCTGACAGATGAAGACAAGGCTTGCTTTGAGCAGGAGTTGAACCAGCGACCTTGGAACGACAGCACTTCATAGGAGGAACTGCCTACAGTCCTCTGCTCTACCAACTGAGCTATCAAGGTGCTGTCTACTCCAAGTGCAGAAAACATAGTGGCTATGATGACACACTTTGCCCACACAACTAATCCACCTACATGGTCAGTGAAAAGCCCAGCCCTACCTTCAGAGCGCAGCTTCTCAGTTTGTACCCAACAGTCATTGCCAGGGACCCAGAACTGATAATCAGGACTTTTAGGCTGGGTGAATAAAAAATTGATGGTTGGAAAATAAAGTAGGAGTTATCTTGTTTGTGTTTTTAAATTTTGGAGGAGCTGACAGATGAAGTCAAGGCTTGCTTTGAGCGGGAGTTGAACCAGCGACCTTGGAACGACAGCACTTCATAGGAGGAACTGCCTACAGTCCTCTGCTCTACCAACTGAGCTATCAAGGTGTTGTCTACTCCAAGTGCAGAAAACATAGTGGCTATGATGACACACTTTGCCCACACAACTAATCCACCTACATGGTCAGTGAAAAGCCCAGCCCTACCTTCAGAGCACAGCTTCTCAGTTTGTACCCAACAGTCATTGCCAGGGACCCAGAACTGATAATCAGGACTTTTAGGCTGGGTGAATTAAAAATTGACGGTTGGAAAATAAAGTAGGAGTTATCTTGTTTGTGTTTTTAAATTTTGGAGGAGCTGACAGATGAACACAAGGCTTGCTTTGAGCGGGAGTTGAACCAGCGACCTTGGAACCACAGCACTTCATAGGAGGAACTGCCTACAGTCCTCTGCTCTACCAACTGAGCTATCAAGGTGCTGTCTACTCCAAGTGCAGAAAACATAGTGGCTATGATGACACACTTTGCCCACACAACTAATCCACCTACATGGTCAGTGAAAAGCCCAGCCCTACCTTCAGAGCACAGCTTCTCAGTTTGTACCCAACAGTCATTGCCAGGGACCCAGAACTGATAATCAGGACTTTTAGGCTGGGTGAATAAAAAATTGATGGTTGGAAAATAAAGTAGGAGTTATCTTGTTTGTGTTTTTAAATTTTGGAGGAGCTGACAGATGAACACAAGGCTTGCTTTGAGCGGGAGTTGAACCAGCGACCCTGGAACGACAGCACTTCATAGGAAGAACTGCCTACAGTCCTCTGCTCTACCAACTGAGCTATCAAGGTGCTGTCTACTCCAAGTGCAGAAAACATAGTGGCTATGATGACACACTTTGCCCACACAACTAATCCACCTACATGGTCAGTGAAAAGCCCAGCCCTACCTTCAGAGCGCAGCTTCTCAGTTTGTACCCAACAGTCATTGCCAGGGACCCAGAACTGATAATCAGGACTTTTAGGCTGGGTGAATAAAAAATTGACGGTTGGAAAATAAAGTAGGAGTTATCTTGTTTGTGTTTTTAAATTTTGGAGGAGCTGACAGATGAAGACAAGGCTTGCTTTGAGCGGGAGTTGAACCAGCGACCTTGGAACCACAGCACTTCATAGGAGGAACTGCCTACAGTCCTCTGCTCTACCAACTGAGCTATCAAGGTGCTGTGCACTGCAAGTCCAGAAAACATAGTGGCTATGATGACACACTTTGCCCACACAACTAATCCACCTACATGGTCAGTGAAAAGCCCAGCCCTACCTTCAGAGCACAGCTTCTCAGTTTGTACCCAACAGTCATTGCCAGGGACCCAGAACTGATAATCAGGACTTTTAGGCTGGGTGAATAAAAAATTGATGGTTGGAAAATAAAGTAGGAGTTATCTTGTTTGTGTTTTTAAATTTTGGAGGAGCAGACAGATGAACACAAGGCTTGCTTTGAGCGGGAGTTAAACCAGCGACCCTGGAACCACAGCACTTCATAGGAGGAACTGCCTACAGTCCTCTGCTCTACCAACTGAGCTATCAAGGTGCTGTCTACTCCAAGTGCAGAAAACATAGTGGCTATGATGACACACTTTGCCCACACAACTAATCCACCTACATGGTCAGTGAAAAGCCCAGCCCTACCTTCAGAGCGCAGCTTCTCAGTTTGTACCCAACAGTCATTGCCAGGGACCCAGAACTGATAATCAGGACTTTTAGGCTGGGTGAATAAAAAATTGATGGTTGGAAAATAAAGTAGGAGTTATCTTGTTTGTGTTTTTAAATTTTGGAGGAGCTGACAGATGAAGACAAGGCGTGCTTTGAGCAGGAGTTGAACCAGCGACCTTGGAACGAAAGCACTTCATAGGAGGAACTGCCTACAGTCCTCTGCTCTACCAACTGAGCTATCAAGGTGCTGTCTACTCCAAGTGCAGAAAACATAGTGGCTATGATGACACACTTTGCCCACACAACTAATCCACCTACATGGTCAGTGAAAAGCCCAGCCCTACCTTCAGAGCACAGCTTCTCAGTTTGTACCCAACAGTCATTGCCAGGGACCCAGAACTGATAATCAGGACTTTTAGGCTGGGTGAATAAAAAATTGATGGTTGGAAAATAAAGTAGGAGTTATCTTGTTTGTGTTTTTAAATTTTGGAGGAGCTGACAGATGAACAGAAGGCTTGCTTTGAGCGGGAGTTGAACCAGCGACCTTGGAACCACAGCACTTCATAGGAGGAACTGCCTACAGTCCTCTGCTCTACCAACTGAGCTATCAAGGTGCTGTCTACTCCAAGTGCAGAAAACATAGTGGCTATGATGACACACTTTGCCCACACAACTAATCCACCTACATGGTCAGTGAAAAGCCCAGCCCTACCTTCAGAGCACAGCTTCTCAGTTTGTACCCAACAGTCATTGCCAGGGACCCAGAACTGATAATCAGGACTTTTAGGCTGGGTGAATAAAAAATTGACGGTTGGAAAATAAAGTAGGAGTTATCTTGTTTGTGTTTTTAAATTTTTGAGGAGCTGACAGATGAAGACAAGGCTTGCTTTGAGCGGGAGTTGAAGCAGCGACCTTGGAACGACAGCACTTCATAGGAGGAACTGCCTACAGTCCTCTGCTCTACCAACTGAGCTATCAAGGTGCTGTCTACTCCAAGTGCAGAAAACATAGTGGCTATGATGACACACTTTGCCCACACAACGAATCCACCTACATGGTCAGTGAAAAGCCCAGCCCTACCTTCAGAGCACAGCTTCTCAGTTTGTACCCAACAGTCATTGCCAGGGACCCAGAACTGATAATCAGGACTTTTAGGCTGGGTGAACAAAAAATTGACGGTTGGAAAATAAAGTAGGAGTTATCTTGTTTGTGTTTTTAAATTTTGGAGGAGCTGACAGATGAAGACAAGGCTTGCTTTGAGCGGGAGTTGAACCAGCGACCTTGGAACCACAGCACTTCATAGGAGGAACTGCCTACAGTCCTCTGCTCTAACAACTGAGCTATCAAGATGCTGTCTACTCCAAGTGCAGAAAACATAGTGGCTATGATGACACACTTTGCCCACACAACTAATCCACCTACATGGTCAGTGAAAAGCCCAGCCCTACCTTCAGAGCACAGCTTCTCAGTTTGTACCCAACAGTCATTGCCAGGGACCCAGAACTGATAATCAGGACTTTTAGGCTGGGTGAATAAAAAATTGACGGTTGGAAAATAAAGTAGGAGTTATCTTGTTTGTGTTTTTAAATTTTGGAGGAGCTGAAAGATGAAGACAAGGCTTGCTTTGAGCGGGATTTGAAGCAGCGACCTTGGAACCACAGCACTTCATAGGAGGAACTGCCTACAGTCCTCTGCTCTACCAACTGAGCTATCAAGGTGCTGTCTACTCCAAGTGCAGAAAACATAGTGGCTATGATGACACACTTTGCCCACACAACTAATCCACCTACATGGTCAGTGAAAAGCCCAGCCCTACCTTCAGAGCACAGCTTCTCAGTTTGTACCCAACAGTCATTGCCAGACCCAGAACTGATAATCAGGACTTTTAGGCTGGGTGAATAAAAAATTGATGGTTGGAAAATAAAGTAGGAGTTATCTTGTTTGTGTTTTTAAATTTTGGAGGAGCTGACAGATGAACACAAGGCTTGCTTTGAGCGGGAGTTGAACCAGCGACCTTGGAACCACAGCACTTCATAGGAGGAACTGCCTACATTACTCTGCTCTACCAACTGAGCTATCAAGGTGCTGTCTACTCCAAGTGCAGAAAACATAGTGGCTATGATGACACACTTTGCCCACACAACTAATCCACCTACATGGTCAGTGAAAAGCCCAGCCCTACCTTCAGAGCACAGCTTCTCAGTTTGTACCCAACAGTCATTGCCAGGGACCCAGAACTGATAATCAGGACTTTTAGGCTGGGTGAATAAAAAATTGATGGTTGGAAAATAAAGTAGGAGTTATCTTGTTTGTGTTTTTAAATTTTGGAGGAGCTGACAGATGAAGACAAGGCTTGCTTTGAGCGGGAGTTGAACCAGCGACCTTGGAACCACAGCACTTCATAGGAGGAACTGCCTACAGTCCTGTGCTCTACCAACTGAGCTATCAAGGTGCTGTCTACTCCAAGTGCAGAAAACATAGTGGCTATGATGTCACACTTTGCCCACACAACTAATCCACCAACATGGTCAGTGAAAAGCCCAGCCCTACCTTCAGAGCACAGCTTCTCAGTTTGTACCCAACAGTCATTGCCAGGGACCCAGAACTGATAATCAGGACTTTTAGGCTGGGTGAATAAAAAATTGATGGTTGGAAAATAAAGTAGGAGTTATCTTGTTTGTGTTTTTAAATTTTGGAGGAGCTGACAGATGAAGACAAGGCTTGCTTTGAGCGGGAGTTGAACCAGCGACCTTGGAACCACAGCACTTCATAGGAGGAACTGCCTACAGTCCTGTGCTCTACCAACTGAGCTATCAAGGTGCTGTCTACTCCAAGTGCAGAAAACATAGTGGCTATGATGTCACACTTTGCCCACACAACTAATCCACCAACATGGTCAGTGAAAAGCCCAGCCCTACCTTCAGAGCACAGCTTCTCAGTTTGTACCCAACAGTCATTGCCAGGGACCCAGAACTGATAATCAGGACTTTTAGGCTGGGTGAATAAAAAATTGATGGTTGGAAAATAAAGTAGGAGTTATCTTGTTTGTGTTTTTAAATTTTGGAGGAGCTGACAGATGAACACAAGGCTTGCTTTGAGCGGGAGTTGAACCAGCGACCTTGGAACCACAGCACTTCATAGGAGGAACTGCCTACAGTCCTCTGCTCTACCAACTGAGCTATCAAGGTGCTGTCTACTCCAAGTGCAGAAAACATAGTGGCTATGATGACACACTTTGCCCACACAACTAATCCACCTACATGGTCAGTGAAAAGCCCAGCCCTACCTTCAGAGCGCAGCTTCTCAGTTTGTACCCAACAGTCATTGCCAGGGACCCAGAACTGATAATCAGGACTTTTAGGCTGGGTGAATAAAAAATTGATGGTTGGAAAATAAAGTAGGAGTTATCTTGTTTGTGTTTTTAAATTTTGGAGGAGCTGACAGATGAACACAAGGCTTGCTTTGAGCGGGAGTTGAACCAGCGACCCTGGAACGACAGCACTTCATAGGAGGAACTGCCTACAGTCCTCTGCTCTACCAACTGAGCTATCAAGGTGCTGTCTACTCCAAGTGCAGAAAACATAGTGGCTATGATGACACACTTTGCCCACACAACTAATCCACCTACATGGTCAGTGAAAAGCCCAGCCCTACCTTCAGAGCGCAGCTTCTCAGTTTGTACCCAACAGTCATTGCCAGGGACCCAGAACTGATAATCAGGACTTTTAGGCTGGGTGAATAAAAAATTGATGGTTGGAAAATAAAGTAGGAGTTATCTTGTTTGTGTTTTTAAATTTTGGAGGAGCTGAAAGATGAAGACAAGGCTTGCTTTGAGCGGGAGTTGAACCAGCGACCTTGGAACCACAGCACTTCATAGGAGGAACTGCCTACAGTCCTCTGCTCTACCAACTGAGCTATCAAGGTGCTGTCTACTCCAAGTGCAGAAAACATAGTGGCTATGATGACACACTTTGCCCACACAACTAATCCACCTACATGGTCAGTGAAAAGCCCAGCCCTACCTTCAGAGCACAGCTTCTCAGTTTGTACCCAACAGTCATTGCCAGGGACCCAGAACTGATAATCAGGACTTTTAGGCTGGGTGAATAAAAAATTGACGGTTGGAAAATAAAGTAGGAGTTATCTTGTTTGTGTTTTTAAATTTTGGAGGAGCTGACAGATGAAGACAAGGCTTGCTTTGAGCGGGAGTTGAACCAGCGACCTTGGAACCACAGCACTTCATAGGAGGAACTGCCTAGAGTCCTCTGTTCTACCAACTGAGCTATCAAGGTGCTGTCTACTCCAAGTGCAGAAAACATAGTGGCTATGATGACACACTTTGCCCACACAACTAATCCACCTACATGGTCAGTGAAAAGCCCAGCCCTACCTTCAGAGCGCAGCTTCTCAGTTTGTACCCAACAGTCATTGCCAGGGACCCAGAACTGATAATCAGGACTTTTAGGCTGGGTGAATAAAAAATTGATGGTTGGAAAATAAAGTAGGAGTTATCTTGTTTGTGTTTTTAAATTTTGGAGGAGCTGACAGATGAACACAAGGCTTGCTTTGAGCGGGAGTTGAACCAGCGACCCTGGAACCACAGCACTTCATAGGAGGAACTGCCTACAGTCCTCTGCTCTACCAACTGAGCTATCAAGGTGCTGTCTACTCCAAGTGCAGAAAACATAGTGGCTATGATGACACACTTTGCCCACACAACTAATCCACCTACATGGTCAGTGAAAAGCCCAGCCCTACCTTCAGAGCACAGCTTCTCAGTTTGTACCCAACAGTCATTGCCAGGGACCCAGAACTGATAATCAGGACTTTTAGGCTGGGTGAATAAAAAATTGATGGTTGGAAAATAAAGTAGGAGTTATCTTGTTTGTGTTTTTAAATTTTGGAGGAGCTGACAGATGAACACAAGGCTTGCTTTGAGCGGGAGTTGAAGCAGGGACCTTGGAACGACAGCACTTCATAGGAGGAACTGCCTACAGTCCTGTGCTCTACCAACTGAGCTATCAAGGTGCTGTCTACTCCAAGTGCAGAAAACATAGTGGCTATGATGACACACTTTGCCCACACAACTAATCCACCAACATGGTCAGTGAAAAGCCCAGCCCTACCTTCAGAGCACAGCTTCTCAGTTTGTACCCAACAGTCATTGCCAGGGACCCAGAACTGATAATCAGGACTTTTAGGCTGGGTGAATAAAAAATTGACGGTTGGAAAATAAAGTAGGAGTTATCTTGTTTGTGTTTTTAAATTTTGGAGGAGCTGACAGATGAACACAAGGCTTGCTTTGAGCGGGAGTTGAACCAGCGACCTTGGAACCACAGCACTTCATAGGAGGAACTGCCTACAGTCCTCTGCTCTACCAACTGAGCTATCAAGGTGCTGTCTAGTCCAAGTGCAGAAAACATAGTGGCTATGATGACACACTTTGCCCACACAACTAATCCACCTACATGGTCAGTGAAAAGCCCAGCCCTACCTTCAGAGCGCAGCTTCTCAGTTTGTACCCAACAGTCATTGCCAGGGACCCAGAACTGATAATCAGGACTTTTAGGCTGGGTGAATAAAAAATTGATGGTTGGAAAATAAAGTAGGAGTTATCTTGTTTGTGTTTTTAAATTTTGGAGGAGCTGACAGATGAACACAAGGCTTGCTTTGAGCGGGAGTTGAACCAGTGACCCTGGAACCACAGCACTTCATAGGAGGAACTGCCTACAGTCCTCTGCTCTACCAACTGAGCTATCAAGGTGCTGTCTACTCCAAGTGCAGAAAACATAGTGGCTATGATGACACACTTTGCCCACACAACTAATCCACCTACATGGTCAGTGAAAAGCCCAGCCCTACCTTCAGAGCGCAGCTTCTCAGTTTGTACCCAACAGTCATTGCCAGGGACCCAGAACTGATAATCAGGACTTTTAGGCTGGGTGAATAAAAAATTGATGGTTGGAAAATAAAGTAGGAGTTATCTTGTTTGTGTTTTTAAATTTTGGAGGAGCTGACAGATGAACACAAGGCTTGCTTTGAGCGGGAGTTGAACCAGGGACCTTGGAACGACAGCACTTCATAGGAGGAACTGCCTACAGTCCTGTGCTCTACCAACTGAGCTATCAAGGTGCTGTCTACTCCAAGTGCAGAAAACATAGTGGCTATGATGACACACTTTGCCCACACAACTAATCCACCAACATGGTCAGTGAAAAGCCCAGCCCTACCTTCAGAGCACAGCTTCTCAGTTTGTACCCAACAGTCATTGCCAGGGACCCAGAACTGATAATCAGGACTTTTAGGCTGGGTGAATAAAAAATTGACGGTTGGAAAATAAAGTAGGAGTTATCTTGTTTGTGTTTTTAAATTTTGGAGGAGCTGACAGATGAACACAAGGCTTGCTTTGAGCGGGAGTTGAACCAGCGACCTTGGAACCACAGCACTTCATAGGAGGAACTGCCTACAGTCCTCTGCTCTACCAACTGAGCTATCAAGGTGCTGTCTAGTCCAAGTGCAGAAAACATAGTGGCTATGATGACACACTTTGCCCACACAACTAATCCACCTACATGGTCAGTGAAAAGCCCAGCCCTACCTTCAGAGCGCAGCTTCTCAGTTTGTACCCAACAGTCATTGCCAGGGACCCAGAACTGATAATCAGGACTTTTAGGCTGGGTGAATAAAAAATTGATGGTTGGAAAATAAAGTAGGAGTTATCTTGTTTGTGTTTTTAAATTTTGGAGGAGCTGACAGATGAACACAAGGCTTGCTTTGAGCGGGAGTTGAACCAGTGACCCTGGAACCACAGCACTTCATAGGAGGAACTGCCTACAGTCCTCTGCTCTACCAACTGAGCTATCAAGGTGCTGTCTACTCCAAGTGCAGAAAACATAGTGGCTATGATGACACACTTTGCCCACACAACTAATCCACCTACATGGTCAGTGAAAAGCCCAGCCCTACCTTCAGAGCGCAGCTTCTCAGTTTGTACCCAACAGTCATTGCCAGGGACCCAGAACTGATAATCAGGACTTTTAGGCTGGGTGAATAAAAAATTGATGGTTGGAAAATAAAGTAGGAGTTATCTTGTTTGTGTTTTTAAATTTTGGAGGAGCTGACAGATGAAGACAAGGCTTGCTTTGAGCGGGAGTTGAACAAGCGACCCTGGAACGACAGCACTTCATAGGAGGAACTGCCTACAGTCCTCTGCTCTACCAACTGAGCTATCAAGGTGCTGTCTACTCCAAGTGCAGAAAACATAGTGGCTATGATGACACACTTTGCCCACACAACTAATCCACCTACATGGTCAGTGAAAAGCCCAGCCCTACCTTCAGAGCACAGCTTCTCAGTTTGTACCCAACAGTCATTGCCAGGGACCCAGAACTGATAATCAGGACTTTTAGGCTGGGTGAATAAAAAATTGATGGTTGGAAAATAAAGTAGGAGTTATCTTGTTTGTGTTTTTAAATTTTGGAGGAGCTGACAGATGAACACAAGGCTTGCTTTGAGCGGGAGTTGAACCAGCGACCTTGGAACGACAGCATTTCATAGGAGGAACTGCCTACAGTCCTCTGCTCTACCAACTGAGCTATCAAGGTGCTGTCTACTCCAAGTGCAGAAAACATAGTGGCTATGATGACACACTTTGCCCACACAACTAATCCACCTACATGGTCAGTGAAAAGCCCAGCCCTACCTTCAGAGCACAGCTTCTCAGTTTGTACCCAACAGTCATTGCCAGGGACCCAGAACTGATAATCAGGACTTTTAGGCTAGGTGAATAAAAAATTGACGGTTGGAAAATAAAGTAGGAGTTATCTTGTTTGTGTTTTTAAATTTTGGAGGAGCTGACAGATGAACACAAGGCTTGCTTTGAGCGGGAGTTGAACCAGCGACCTTGGAACCACAGCACTTCATAGGAGGAACTGCCTACAGTCCTCTGCTCTACCAACTGAGCTATCAAGGTGCTGTCTACTCCAAGTGCAGAAAACATAGTGGCTATGATGACACACTTTGCCCACACAACTAATCCACCTACATGGTCAGTGAAAAGCCCAGCCCTACCTTCAGAGCACAGCTTCTCAGTTTGTACCCAACAGTCATTGCCAGGGACCCAGAACTGATAATCAGGACTTTTAGGCTGGGTGAATAAAAAATTGATGGTTGGAAAATAAAGTAGGAGTTATCTTGTTTGTGTTTTTAAATTTTGGAGGAGCTGACAGATGAACACAAGGCTTGCTTTGAGCGGGAGTTGAACCAGCGACCTTGGAACCACAGCACTTCATAGGAGGAACTGCCTACAGTCCTCTGCTCTACCAACTGAGCTATCAAGGTGCTGTCTACTCCAAGTGCAGAAAACATAGTGGCTATGATGACACACTTTGCCCACACAACTAATCCACCTACATGGTCAGTGAAAAGCCCAGCCCTACCTTCAGAGCGCAGCTTCTCAGTTTGTACCCAACAGTCATTGCCAGGGACCCAGAACTGATAATCAGGACTTTTAGGCTGGGTGAATAAAAAATTGATGGTTGGAAAATAAAGTAGGAGTTATCTTGTTTGTGTTTTTAAATTTTGGAGGAGCTGACAGATGAAGACAAGGCTTGCTTTGAGCGGGAGTTGAACCAGCGAACTTGGAACCACAGCACTTCATAGGAGGAACTGCCTACAGTCCTCTGCTCTACCAACTGAGCTATCAAGGTGCTGTCTACTCCAAGTGCAGAAAACATAGTGGCTATGATGACACACTTTGCCCACACAACTAATCCACCTACATGGTCAGTGAAAAGCCCAGCCCTACCTTCAGAGCACAGCTTCTCAGTTTGTACCCAACAGTCATTGCCAGGGACCCAGAACTGATAATCAGGACTTTTAGGCTGGGTGAATAAAAAATTGACGGTTGGAAAATAAAGTAGGAGTTATCTTGTTTGTGTTTTTAAATTTTGGAGGAGCTGACAGATGAAGACAAGGCTTGCTTTGAGCGGGAGTTGAACCAGCAACCTTGGAACCACAGGACTTCATAGGAGGAACTGCCTACAGTCCTCTGTTCTACCAACTGAGCTATCAAGGTGCTGTCTACTCCAAGTGCAGAAAACATAGTGGCTATGATGACACACTTTGCCCACACAACTAATCCACCTACATGGTCAGTGAAAAGCCCAGCCCTACCTTCAGAGCACAGCTTCTCAGTTTGTACCCAACAGTCATTGCCAGGGACCCAGAACTGATAATCAGGACTTTTAGGCTGGGTGAATAAAAAATTGACGGTTGGAAAATAAAGTAGGAGTTATCTTGTTTGTGTTTTTAAATTTTGGAGGAGCTGACAGATGAAGACAAGGCTTGCTTTGAGCGGGAGTTGAACCAGCGACCTTGGAACCACAGCACTTCATAGGAGGAACTGCCTAGAGTCCTCTGTTCTACCAACTGAGCTATCAGGGTGCTGTCTACTCCAAGTGCAGAAAACATAGTGGCTATGATGACACACTTTGCCCACACAACTAATCCACCTACATGGTCAGTGAAAAGCCCAGCCCTACCTTCAGAGCACAGCTTCTCAGTTTGTACCCAACAGTCATTGCCAGGGACCCAGAACTGATAATCAGGACTTTTAGGCTGGGTGAATAAAAAATTGATGGTTGGAAAATAAAGTAGGAGTTATCTTGTTTGTGTTTTTAAATTTTGGAGGAGCTGACAGATGAAGACAAGGCTTGCTTTGAGCGGGAGTTGAACCAGCGACCTTGGAACCACAGCACTTCATAGGAGGAACTGCCTACAGTCCTCTGCTCTACCAACTGAGCTATCAAGGTGCTGTCTACTCCAAGTGCAGAAAACATAGTGGCTATGATGACACACTTTGCCCACACAACTAATCCACCTACATGGTCAGTGAAAAGCCCAGCCCTACCTTCAGAGCACAGCTTCTCAGTTTGTACCCAACAGTCATTGCCAGACCCAGAACTGATAATCAGGACTTTTAGGCTGGGTGAATAAAAAATTGATGGTTGGAAAATAAAGTAGGAGTTATCTTGTTTGTGTTTTTAAATTTTGGAGGAGCTGACAGATGAACACAAGGCTTGCTTTGAGCGGGAGTTGAACCAGCGACCTTGGAACCACAGCACTTCATAGGAGGAACTGCCTACATTAGTCTGCTCTACCAACTGAGCTATCAAGGTGCTGTCAACTCCAAGTGCAGAAAACATAGTGGCTATGATGACACACTTTGCCCACACAACTAATCCACCTACATGGTCAGTGAAAAGCCCAGCCCTACCTTCAGAGCACAGCTTCTCAGTTTGTACCCAACAGTCATTGCCAGGGACCCAGAACTGATAATCAGGACTTTTAGGCTGGGTGAATAAAAAATTGATGGTTGGAAAATAAAGTAGGAGTTATCTTGTTTGTGTTTTTAAATTTTGGAGGAGCTGACAGATGAACACAAGGCTTGCTTTGAGCGGGAGTTGAACCAGGGACCTTGGAACGACAGCACTTCATAGGAGGAACTGCCTACAGTCCTGTGCTCTACCAACTGAGCTATCAATGGTGCTGTCTACTCCAAGTGCAGAAAACATAGTGGCTATGATGACACACTTTGCCCACACAACTAATCCACCAACATGGTCAGTGAAAAGCCCAGCCCTACCTTCAGAGCACAGCTTCTCAGTTTGTACCCAACAGTCATTGCCAGGGACCCAGAACTGATAATCAGGACTTTTAGGCTGGGTGAATAAAAAATTGACGGTTGGAAAATAAAGTAGGAGTTATCTTGTTTGTGTTTTTAAATTTTGGAGGAGCTGACAGATGAACACAAGGCTTGCTTTGAGCGGGAGTTGAACCAGCGACCTTGGAACCACAGCACTTCATAGGAGGAACTGCCTACAGTCCTCTGCTCTACCAACTGAGCTATCAAGGTGCTGTCTAGTCCAAGTGCAGAAAACATAGTGGCTATGATGACACACTTTGCCCACACAACTAATCCACCTACATGGTCAGTGAAAAGCCCAGCCCTACCTTCAGAGCGCAGCTTCTCAGTTTGTACCCAACAGTCATTGCCAGGGACCCAGAACTGATAATCAGGACTTTTAGGCTGGGTGAATAAAAAATTGATGGTTGGAAAATAAAGTAGGAGTTATCTTGTTTGTGTTTTTAAATTTTGGAGGAGCTGACAGATGAACACAAGGCTTGCTTTGAGCGGGAGTTGAACCAGCGAACCTGGAACCACAGCACTTCATAGGAGGAACTGCCTACAGTCCTCTGCTCTACCAACTGAGCTATCAAGGTGCTGTCTACTCCAAGTGCAGAAAACATAGTGGCTATGATGACACACTTTGCCCACACAACTAATCCACCTACATGGTCAGTGAAAAGCCCAGCCCTACCTTCAGAGCGCAGCTTCTCAGTTTGTACCCAACAGTCATTGCCAGGGACCCAGAACTGATAATCAGGACTTTTAGGCTGGGTGAATAAAAAATTGATGGTTGGAAAATAAAGTAGCAGTTATCTTGTTTGTGTTTTTAAATTTTGGAGGAGCTGACAGATGAAGACAAGGCTTGCTTTGAGCGGGAGTTGAACAAGCGACCCTGGAACGACAGCACTTCATAGGAGGAACTGCCTACAGTCCTCTGCTCTACCAACTGAGCTATCAAGGTGCTGTCTACTCCAAGTGCAGAAAACATAGTGGCTATGATGACACACTTTGCACACACAACTAATCCACCTACATGGTCAGTGAAAAGCCCAGCCCTACCTTCAGAGCACAGCTTCTCAGTTTGTACCCAACAGTCATTGCCAGGGACCCAGAACTGATAATCAGGACTTTTAGGCTGGGTGAATAAAAAATTGATGGTTGGAAAATAAAGTAGGAGTTATCTTGTTTGTGTTTTTAAATTTTGGAGGAGCTGACAGATGAACACAAGGCTTGCTTTGAGCGGGAGTTGAACCAGCGACCTTGGAACGACAGCATTTCATAGGAGGAACTGCCTACAGTCCTCTGCTCTACCAACTGAGCTATCAAGGTGCTGTCTACTCCAAGTGCAGAAAACATAGTGGCTATGATGACACACTTTGCCCACACAACTAATCCACCTACATGGTCAGTGAAAAGCCCAGCCCTACCTTCAGAGCACAGCTTCTCAGTTTGTACCCAACAGTCATTGCCAGGGACCCAGAACTGATAATCAGGACTTTTAGGCTAGGTGAATAAAAAATTGACGGTTGGAAAATAAAGTAGGAGTTATCTTGTTTGTGTTTTTAAATTTTGGAGGAGCTGACAGATGAACACAAGGCTTGCTTTGAGCGGGAGTTGAACCAGCGACCTTGGAACCACAGCACTTCATAGGAGGAACTGCCTACAGTCCTCTGCTCTACCAACTGAGCTATCAAGGTGCTGTCTACTCCAAGTGCAGAAAACATAGTGGCTATGATGACACACTTTGCCCACACAACTAATCCACCTACATGGTCAGTGAAAAGCCCAGCCCTACCTTCAGAGCACAGCTTCTCAGTTTGTACCCAACAGTCATTGCCAGGGACCCAGAACTGATAATCAGGACTTTTAGGCTGGGTGAATAAAAAATTGATGGTTGGAAAATAAAGTAGGAGTTATCTTGTTTGTGTTTTTAAATTTTGGAGGAGCTGACAGATGAACACAAGGCTTGCTTTGAGCGGGAGTTGAACCAGCGACCTTGGAACCACAGCACTTCATAGGAGGAACTGCCTACAGTCCTCTGCTCTACCAACTGAGCTATCAAGGTGCTGTCTACTCGAAGTGCAGAAAACATAGTGGCTATGATGACACACTTTGCCCACACAACTAATCCACCTACATGGTCAGTGAAAAGCCCAGCCCTACCTTCAGAGCGCAGCTTCTCAGTTTGTACCCAACAGTCATTGCCAGGGACCCAGAACTGATAATCAGGACTTTTAGGCTGGGTGAATAAAAAATTGATGGTTGGAAAATAAAGTAGGAGTTATCTTGTTTGTGTTTTTAAATTTTGGAGGAGCTGACAGATGAACACAAGGCTTGCTTTGAGCGGGAGTTGAACCAGCGAACTTGGAACCACAGCACTTCATAGGAGGAACTGCCTACAGTCCTCTGCTCTACCAACTGAGCTATCAAGGTGCTGTCTACTCCAAGTGCAGAAAACATAGTGGCTATGATGACACACTTTGCCCACACAACTAATCCACCTACATGGTCAGTGAAAAGCCCAGCCCTACCTTCAGAGCACAGCTTCTCAGTTTGTACCCAACAGTCATTGCCAGGGACCCAGAACTGATAATCAGGACTTTTAGGCTGGGTGAATAAAAAACTGACGTTTGGAAAATAAAGTAGGAGTTATCTTGTTTGTGTTTTTAAATTTTGGAGGAGCTGACAGATGAAGACAAGGCTTGCTTTGAGCGGGAGTTGAACCAGCAACCTTGGAACCACAGCACTTCATAGGAGGAACTGCCTACAGTCCTCTGTTCTACCAACTGAGCTATCAAGGTGCTGTCTACTCCAAGTGCAGAAAACATAGTGGCTATGATGACACACTTTGCCCACACAACTAATCCACCTACATGGTCAGTGAAAAGCCCAGCCCTACCTTCAGAGCACAGCTTCTCAGTTTGTACCCAACAGTCATTGCCAGGGACCCAGAACTGATAATCAGGACTTTTAGGCTGGGTGAATAAAAAATTGACGGTTGGAAAATAAAGTAGGAGTTATCTTGTTTGTGTTTTTAAATTTTGGAGGAGCTGACAGATGAAGACAAGGCTTGCTTTGAGCGGGAGTTGAACCAGCGACCTTGGAACCACAGCACTTCATAGGAGGAACTGCCTAGAGTCCTCTGTTCTACCAACTGAGCTATCAGGGTGCTGTCTACTCCAAGTGCAGAAAACATAGTGGCTATGATGACACACTTTGCCCACACAACTAATCCACCTACATGGTCAGTGAAAAGCCCAGCCCTACCTTCAGAGCACAGCTTCTCAGTTTGTACCCAACAGTCATTGCCAGGGACCCAGAACTGATAATCAGGACTTTTAGGCTGGGTGAATAAAAAATTGATGGTTGGAAAATAAAGTAGGAGTTATCTTGTTTGTGTTTTTAAATTTTGGAGGAGCTGACAGATGAAGACAAGGCTTGCTTTGAGCGGGAGTTGAACCAGCGACCTTGGAACCACAGCACTTCATAGGAGGAACTGCCTACAGTCCTCTGCTCTACCAACTGAGCTATCAAGGTGCTGTCTACTCCAAGTGCAGAAAACATAGTGGCTATGATGACACACTTTGCCCACACAACTAATCCACCTACATGGTCAGTGAAAAGCCCAGCCCTACCTTCAGAGCACAGCTTCTCAGTTTGTACCCAACAGTCATTGCCAGACCCAGAACTGATAATCAGGACTTTTAGGCTGGGTGAATAAAAAATTGATGGTTGGAAAATAAAGTAGGAGTTATCTTGTTTGTGTTTTTAAATTTTGGAGCAGCTGACAGATGAACACAAGGCTTGCTTTGAGCGGGAGTTGAACCAGCGACCTTGGAACCACAGCACTTCATAGGAGGAACTGCCTACATTAGTCTGCTCTACCAACTGAGCTATCAATGTGCTGTCTACTCCAAGTGCAGAAAACATAGTGGCTATGATGACACACTTTGCCCACACAACTAATCCACCTACATGGTCAGTGAAAAGCCCAGCCCTACCTTCAGAGCACAGCTTCTCAGTTTGTACCCAACAGTCATTGCCAGGGACCCAGAACTGATAATCAGGACTTTTAGGCTGGGTGAATAAAAAATTGATGGTTGGAAAATAAAGTAGGAGTTATCTTGTTTGTGTTTTTAAATTTTGGAGGAGCTGACAGATGAACACAAGGCTTGCTTTGAGCGGGAGTTGAACCAGGGACCTTGGAACGACAGCACTTCATAGGAGGAACTGCCTACAGTCCTGTGCTCTACCAACTGAGCTATCAAGGTGCTGTCTACTCCAAGTGCAGAAAACATAGTGGCTATGATGACACACTTTGCCCACACAACTAATCCACCTACATGGTCAGTGAAAAGCCCAGCCCTACCTTCAGAGCACAGCTTCTCAGTTTGTACCCAACAGTCATTGCCAGGGACCCAGAACTGATAATCAGGACTTTTAGGCTGGGTGAATAAAAAATTGACGGTTGGAAAATAAAGTAGGAGTTATCTTGTTTGTGTTTTTAAATTTTGGAGGAGCTGACAGATGAACACAAGGCTTGCTTTGAGCGGGAGTTGAACCAGCGACCTTGGAACCACAGCACTTCATAGGAGGAACTGCCTACAGTCCTCTGCTCTACCAACTGAGCTATCAAGGTGCTGTCTAGTCCAAGTGCAGAAAACATAGTGGCTATGATGACACACTTTGCCCACACAACTAATCCACCTACATGGTCAGTGAAAAGCCCAGCCCTACCTTCAGAGCGCAGCTTCCCAGTTTGTACCCAACAGTCATTGCCAGGGACCCAGAACTGATAATCAGGACTTTTAGGCTGGGTGAATAAAAAATTGATGGTTGGAAAATAAAGTAGGAGTTATCTTGTTTGTGTTTTTAAATTTTGGAGGAGCTGACAGATGAACACAAGGCTTGCTTTGAGCGGGAGTTGAACCAGCGACCCTGGAACCACAGCACTTCATAGGAGGAACTGCCTACAGTCCTCTGCTCTACCAACTGAGCTATCAAGGTGCTGTCTACTCCAAGTGCAGAAAACATAGTGGCTATGATGACACACTTTGCCCACACAACTAATCCACCTACATGGTCAGTGAAAAGCCCAGCCCTACCTTCAGAGCGCAGCTTCTCAGTTTGTACCCAACAGTCATTGCCAGGGACCCAGAACTGATAATCAGGACTTTTAGGCTGGGTGAATAAAAAATTGATGGTTGGAAAATAAAGTAGCAGTTATCTTGTTTGTGTTTTTAAATTTTGGAGGAGCTGACAGATGAAGACAAGGCTTGCTTTGAGCGGGAGTTGAACAAGCGACCCTGGAACGACAGCACTTCATAGGAGGAACTGCCTACAGTCCTCTGCTCTACCAACTGAGCTATCAAGGTGCTGTCTACTCCAAGTGCAGAAAACATAGTGGCTATGATGACACACTTTGCCCACACAACTAATCCACCTACATGGTCAGTGAAAAGCCCAGCCCTACCTTCAGAGCACAGCTTCTCAGTTTGTACCCAACAGTCATTGCCAGGGACCCAGAACTGATAATCAGGACTTTTAGGCTGGGTGAATAAAAAATTGATGGTTGGAAAATAAAGTAGGAGTTATCTTGTTTGTGTTTTTAAATTTTGGAGGAGCTGACAGATGAACACAAGGCTTGCTTTGAGCGGGAGTTGAACCAGCGACCTTGGAACGACAGCATTTCATAGGAGGAACTGCCTACAGTCCTCTGCTCTACCAACTGAGCTATCAAGGTGCTGTCTACTCCAAGTGCAGAAAACATAGTGGCTATGATGACACACTTTGCCCACACAACTAATCCACCTACATGGTCAGTGAAAAGCCCAGCCCTACCTTCAGAGCGCAGCTTCTCAGTTTGTACCCAACAGTCATTGCCAGGGACCCAGAACTGATAATCAGGACTTTTAGGCTGGGTGAATAAAAAATTGATGGTTGGAAAATAAAGTAGGAGTTATCTTGTTTGTGTTTTTAAATTTTGGAGGAGCTGACAGATGAAGACAAGGCTTGCTTTGAGCGGGAGTTGAACCAGCGAACTTGGAACCACAGCACTTCATAGGAGGAACTGCCTACAGTCCTCTGCTCTACCAACTGAGCTATCAAGGTGCTGTCTACTCCAAGTGCAGAAAACATAGTGGCTATGATGACACACTTTGCCCACACAACTAATCCACCTACATGGTCAGTGAAAAGCCCAGCCCTACCTTCAGAGCACAGCTTCTCAGTTTGTACCCAACAGTCATTGCCAGGGACCCAGAACTGATAATCAGGACTTTTAGGCTGGGTGAATAAAAAATTGACGGTTGGAAAATAAAGTAGGAGTTATCTTGTTTGTGTTTTTAAATTTTGGAGGAGCTGACAGATGAAGACAAGGCTTGCTTTGAGCGGGAGTTGAACCAGCAACCTTGGAACCACAGCACTTCATAGGAGGAACTGCCTACAGTCCTCTGTTCTACCAACTGAGCTATCAAGGTGCTGGCTACTACAAGTGCAGAAAACATAGTGGCTATGATGACACACTTTGCCCACACAACTAATCCACCTTCATGGTCAGTGAAAAGCCCAGCCCTACCTTCAGAGCACAGCTTCTCAGTTTGTACCCAACAGTCATTGCCAGGGACCCAGAACTGATAATCAGGACTTTTAGGCTGGGTGAATAAAAAATTGATGGTTGGAAAATAAAGTAGGAGTTATCTTGTTTGTGTTTTTAAATTTTGGAGGAGCTGACAGATGAAGACAAGGCTTGCTTTGAGCGGGAGTTGAACCAGCGACCTTGGAACCACAGCACTTCATAGGAGGAACTGCCTACAGTCCTCTGCTCTACCAACTGAGCTATCAAGGTGCTGTCTACTCCAAGTGCAGAAAACATAGTGGCTATGATGACACACTTTGCCCACACAACTAATCCACCTACATGGTCAGTGAAAAGCCCAGCCCTACCTTCAGAGCACAGCTTCTCAGTTTGTACCCAACAGTCATTGCCAGGGACCCAGAACTGATAATCAGGACTTTTAGGCTGGGTGAATAAAAAATTGACGGTTGGAAAATAAAGTAGGAGTTATCTTGTTTGTGTTTTTAAATTTTGGAGGAGCTGACAGATGAAGACAAGGCTTGCTTTGAGCGGGAGTTGAACCAGCGACCTTGGAACCACAGCACTTCATAGGAGGAACTGCCTACAGTCCTCTGTTCTACCAACTGAGCTATCAGGGTGCTGTCTACTCCAAGTGCAGAAAACATAGTGGCTATGATGACACACTTTGCCCACACAACTAATCCACCTACATGGTCAGTGAAAAGCCCAGCCCTACCTTCAGAGCACAGCTTCTCAGTTTGTACCCAACAGTCATTGCCAGGGACCCAGAACTGATAATCAGGACTTTTAGGCTGGGTGAATAAAAAATTGATGGTTGGAAAATAAAGTAGGAGTTATCTTGTTTGTGTTTTTAAATTTTGGAGGAGCTGACAGATGAAGACAAGGCTTGCTTTGAGCGGGAGTTGAACCAGCGACCTTGGAACCACAGCACTTCATAGGAGGAACTGCCTACAGTCCTCTGCTCTACCAACTGAGCTATCAAGGTGCTGTCTACTCCAAGTGCAGAAAACATAGTGGCTATGATGACACACTTTGCCCACACAACTAATCCACCTACATGGTCAGTGAAAAGCCCAGCCCTACCTTCAGAGCACAGCTTCTCAGTTTGTACCCAACAGTCATTGCCAGACCCAGAACTGATAATCAGGACTTTTAGGCTGGGTGAATAAAAAATTGATGGTTGGAAAATAAAGTAGGAGTTATCTTGTTTGTGTTTTTAAATTTTGGAGGAGCTGACAGATGAACACAAGGCTTGCTTTGAGCGGGAGTTGAACCAGCGACCTTGGAACCACAGCACTTCATAGGAGGAACTGCCTACATTAGTCTGCTCTACCAACTGAGCTATCAAGGTGCTGTCTACTCCAAGTGCAGAAAACATAGTGGCTATGATGACACACTTTGCCCACACAACTAATCCACCTACATGGTCAGTGAAAAGCCCAGCCCTACCTTCAGAGCACAGCTTCTCAGTTTGTACCCAACAGTCATTGCCAGGGACCCAGAACTGATAATCAGGACTTTTAGGCTGGGTGAATAAAAAATTGATGGTTGGAAAATAAAGTAGGAGTTATCTTGTTTGTGTTTTTAAATTTTGGAGGAGCTGACAGATGAACACAAGGCTTGCTTTGAGCGGGAGTTGAACCAGGGACCTTGGAACGACAGCCTTTCATAGGAGGAACTGCCTACAGTCCTGTGCTCTACCAACTGAGCTATCAAGGTGCTGTCTACTCCAAGTGCAGAAAACATAGTGGCTATGATGACACACTTTGCCCACACAACTAATCCACCAACATGGTCAGTGAAAAGCCCAGCCCTACCTTCAGAGCACAGCTTCTCAGTTTGTACCCAACAGTCATTGCCAGGGACCCAGAACTGATAATCAGGACTTTTAGGCTGGGTGAATAAAAAATTGACGGTTGGAAAATAAAGTAGGAGTTATCTTGTTTGTGTTTTTAAATTTTGGAGGAGCTGACAGATGAACACAAGGCTTGCTTTGAGAGGGAGTTGAACCAGCGACCTTGGAACGACAGCACTTCATAGGAGGAACTGCCTACAGTCCTCTGCTCTACCAACTGAGCTATCAAGGTGCTGTCTAGTCCAAGTGCAGAAAACATAGTGGCTATGATGACACACTTTGCCCACACAACTAATCCACCTACATGGTCAGTGAAAAGCCCAGCCCTACCTTCAGAGCGCAGCTTCTCAGTTTGTACCCAACAGTCATTGCCAGGGACCCAGAACTGATAATCAGGACTTTTAGGCTGGGTGAATAAAAAATTGATGGTTGGAAAATAAAGTAGGAGTTATCTTGTTTGTGTTTTTAAATTTTGGAGGAGCTGACAGATGAACACAAGGCTTGCTTTGAGCGGGAGTTGAACCAGCGACCCTGGAACCACAGCACTTCATAGGAGGAACTGCCTACAGTCCTCTGCTCTACCAACTGAGCTATCAAGGTGCTGTCTACTCCAAGTGCAGAAAACATAGTGGCTATGATGACACACTTTGCCCACACAACTAATCCACCTACATGGTCAGTGAAAAGCCCAGCCCTACCTTCAGAGCACAGCTTCTCAGTTTGTACCCAACAGTCATTGCCAGGGACCCAGAACTGATAATCAGGACTTTTAGGCTGGGTGAATAAAAAATTGATGGTTGGAAAATAACGTAGGAGTTATCTTGTTTGTGTTTTTAAATTTTGGAGGAGCTGACAGATGAACACAAGGCTTGCTTTGAGCGGGAGTTGAACCAGCGACCCTGGAACGACAGCACTTCATTGGAGGAACTGCCTACAGTCCTCTGCTCTACCAACTGAGCTATCAAGGTGCTGTCTACTCCAAGTGCAGAAAACATAGTGGCTATGATGACACACTTTGCCCACACAACTAATCCACCTACATGGTCAGTGAAAAGCCCAGCCCTACCTTCAGAGCACAGCTTCTCAGTTTGTACCCAACAGTCATTGCCAGGGACCCAGAACTGATAATCAGGACTTTTAGGCTGGGTGAACAGAAAATTGACGGTTGGAAAATAAAGTAGGAGTTATCTTGTTTGTGTTTTTAAATTTTGGAGGAGCTGACAGATGAAGACAAGGCTTGCTTTGAGCTGGAGTTGAACCAGCGACCTTGGAACAAGAGCACTTCATAGGAGGAACTGCCTACAGTCCTCTGCTCTACCAACTGAGCTATCAAGGTGCTGTCTACTTGAAGTGCAGAAAACATAGTGGCTATGATGACACACTTTGCCCACACAACTAATCCACCTACATGGTCAGTGAAAAGCCCAGCCCTACCTTCAGAGCACAGCTTCTCAGTTTGTACCCAACAGTCATTGCCAGGGACCCAGAACTGATAATCAGGACTTTTAGGCTGGGTGAATAAAAAATTGACGGTTGGAAAATAAAGTAGGAGTTATCTTGTTTGTGTTTTTAAATTTTGGAGGAGCTGACAGATGAAGACAAGGCTTGCTTTGAGCGGGATTTGAAACAGCGACCTTGGAACCACAGCACTTCATAGGAGGAACTGCCTACAGTCCTCTGCTCTACCAACTGAGCTATCAAGGTGCTGTCTACTCCAAGTGCAGAAAACATAGTGGCTATGATGACACACTTTGCCCACACAACTAATCCACCTACATGGTCAGTGAAAAGCCCAGCCCTACCTTCAGAGCACAGCTTCTCAGTTTGTACCCAACAGTCATTGCCAGGGACCCAGAACTGATAATCAGGACTTTTAGGCTGGGTGAATAAAAAATTGATGGTTGGAAAATAAAGTAGGAGTTATCTTGTTTGTGTTTTTAAATTTTGGAGGAGCTGACAGATGAAGACAAGGCTTGCTTTGAGCAAGAGTTGAACCAGCGACCTTGGAACGACAGCACTTCATAGGAGGAACTGCCTACAGTCCTCTGCTCTACCAACTGAGCTATCAAGGTGCTGTCTACTCCAAGTGCAGAAAACATAGTGGCTATGATGACACACTTTGCCCACACAACTAATCCACCTACATGGTCAGTGAAAAGCCCAGCCCTACCTTCAGAGCACAGCTTCTCAGTTTGTACCCAACAGTCATTGCCAGGGACCCAGAACTGATAATCAGGACTTTTAGGCTGGGTGAATAAAAAATTGACGGTTGGAAAATAAAGTAGGAGTTATCTTGTTTGTGTTTTTAAATTTTGGAGGAGCTGACAGATGAAGACAAGGCTTGCTTTGAGCGGGAGTTGAACCAGCGACCTTGGAACCACAGCACTTCATAGGAGGAACTGCCTACAGTCCTCTGCTCTACCAACTGAGCTATCAAGGTGCTGTCTACTCCAAGTGCAGAAAACATAGTGGCTATGATGACACACTTTGCCCACACAACTAATCCACCTACATGGTCAGTGAAAAGCCCAGCCCTACCTTCAGAGCACAGCTTCTCAGTTTGTACCCAACAGTCATTGCCAGGGACCCAGAACTGATAATCAGGACTTTTAGGCTGGGTGAACAAAAAATTGACGGTTGGAAAATAAAGTAGGAGTTATCTTGTTTGTGTTTTTAAATTTTGGAAGAGCTGACAGATGAAGACAAGGCTTGCTTTGAGCAGGAGTTGAACCAGCGACCTTGGAACCACAGCACTTCATAGGAGGAACTGCCTACAGTCCTCTGCTCTACCAACTGAGCTATCAAGGTGCTGTCTACTCCAAGTGCAGAAAACATAGTGGCTATGATGACACACTTTGCCCACACAACTAATCCACCTACATGGTCAGTGAAAAGCCCAGCCCTACCTTCAGAGCACAGCTTCTCAGTTTGTACCCAACAGTCATTGCCAGGGACCCAGAACTGATAATCAGGACTTTTAGGCTGGGTGAATAAAAAATTGACGGTTGGAAAATAAAGTAGGAGTTATCTTGTTTGTGTTTTTAAATTTTGGAGGAGCTGACAGATGAACACAAGGCTTGCTTTGAGCGGGAGTTGAACCAGCGACCTTGGAACCACAGCACTTCATAGGAGGAACTGCCTAGAGTCCTCTGCTCTACCAACTGAGCTATCAAGGTGCTGTCTACTCCAAGTGCAGAAAACATAGTGGCTATGATGACACACTTTGCCCACACAACTAATCCACCTACATGGTCAGTGAAAAGCCCAGCCCTACCTTCAGAGCACAGCTTCTCAGTTTGTACCCAACAGTCATTGCCAGGGACCCAGAACTGATAATCAGGACTTTTAGGCTGGGTGAATAAAAAATTGACGGTTGGAAAATAAAGTAGGAGTTATCTTGTTTGTGTTTTTAAATTTTGGAGGAGCTGACAGATGAAGACAAGGCTTGCTTTGAGCGGGAGTTGAACCACCGACCTTGGAACCACAGCACTTCATAGGAGGAACTGCCTACAGTCCTCTGCTCTACCAACTGAGCTATCAAGGTGCTGTCTACTCCAAGTGCAGAAAACATAGTGGCTATGATGACACACTTTGCCCACACAACTAATCCACCTACATGGTCAGTGAAAAGCCCAGCCCTACCTTCAGAGCACAGCTTCTCAGTTTGTACCCAACAGTCATTGCCAGGGACCCAGAACTGATAATCAGGACTTTTAGGCTGGGTGAATAAAAAATTGATGGTTGGAAAATAAAGTAGGAGTTATCTTGTTTGTGTTTTTAAATTTTGGAGGAGCTGACAGATGAACACAAGGCTTGCTTTGAGCGGGAGTTGAACCAGCGACCTTGGAACCACAGCACTTCATAGGAGGAACTGCCTACAGTCCTCTGCTCTACCAACTGAGCTATCAAGGTGCTGTCTACTCCAAGTGCAGAAAACATAGTGGCTATGATGACACACTTTGCCCACACAACTAATCCACCTACATGGTCAGTGAAAAGCCCAGCCCTACCTTCAGAGCACAGCTTCTCAGTTTGTACCCAACAGTCATTGCCAGGGACCCAGAACTGATAATCAGGACTTTTAGGCTGGGTGAATAAAAAATTGACGGTTGGAAAATAAAGTAGGAGTTATCTTGTTTGTGTTTTTAAATTTTGGAGGAGCTGACAGATGAACACAAGGCTTGCTTTGAGCGGGAGTTGAACCAGCGACCTTGGAACCACAGCACTTCATAGGAGGAACTGCCTAGAGTCCTCTGTTCTACCAACTGAGCTATCAGGGTGCTGTCTACTCCAAGTGCAGAAAACATAGTGGCTATGATGACACACTTTGCCCACACAACTAATCCACCTACATGGTCAGTGAAAAGCCCAGCCCTACCTTCAGAGCACAGCTGCTCAGTTTGTACCCAACAGTCATTGCCAGGGACCCAGAACTGATAATCAGGACTTTTAGGCTGGGTGAATAAAAAATTGATGGTTGGAAAATAAAGTATGAGTTATCTTGTTTGTGTTTTTAAATTTTGGAGGAGCTGACAGATGAAGACAAGGCTTGCTTTGAGCGGGAGTTGAACCAGCGACCTTGGAACCACAGCACTTCATAGGAGGAACTGCCTACAGTCCTCTGCTCTACCAACTGAGCTATCAAGGTGCTGTCTACTCCAAGTGCAGAAAACATAGTGGCTATGATGACACACTTTGCCCACACAACTAATCCACCTACATGGTCAGTGAAAAGCCCAGCCCTACCTTCAGAGCACAGCTTCTCAGTTTGTACCCAACAGTCATTGCCAGGGACCCAGAACTGATAATCAGGACTTTTAGGCTGGGTGAATAAAAAATTGATGGTTGGAAAATAAAGTAGGAGTTATCTTGTTTGTGTTTTTAAATTTTGGAGGAGCTGACAGATGAACACAAGGCTTGCTTTGAGCGGGAGTTGAACCAGCGACCTTGGAACCACAGCACTTCATAGGAGGACCTGCCTACAGTCCTCTGCTCTACCAACTGAGCTATCAAGGTGCTGTCTACTCCAAGTGCAGAAAACATAGTGGCTATGATGACACACTTTGCCCACACAACTAATCCACCTACATGGTCAGTGAAAAGCCCAGCCCTACCTTCAGAGCGCAGCTTCTCAGTTTGTACCCAACAGTCATTGCCAGGGACCCAGAACTGATAATCAGGACTTTTAGGCTGGGTGAATAAAAAATTGACGGTTGGAAAATAAAGTAGGAGTTATCTTGTTTGTGTTTTTAAATTTTGGAGGAGCTGACAGATGAAGACAAGGCTTGCTTTGAGCGGGAGTTGAACCAGCAACCTTGGAACCACAGCACTTCATAGGAGGAACTGCCTACAGTCCTCTGCTCTACCAACTGAGCTATCAAGGTGCTGTCTACTCCAAGTGCAGAAAACATAGTGGCTATGATGACACACTTTGCCCACACAACTAATCCACCTACATGGTCAGTGAAAAGCCCAGCCCTACCTTCAGAGCACAGCTTCTCAGTTTGTACCCAACAGTCATTGCCAGGGACCCAGAACTGATAATCAGGACTTTTAGGCTGGGTGAATAAAAAATTGATGGTTGGAAAATAAAGTAGGAGTTATCTTGTTTGTGTTTTTAAATTTTGGAGGAGCTGACAGATGAAGACAAGGCTTGCTTTGAGCGGGAGTTGAACCAGCGACCTTGGAACCACAGCACTTCATAGGAGGAACTGCCTACAGTCCTCTGCTCTACCAACTGAGCTATCAAGGTGCTGTCTACTCCAAGTGCAGAAAACATAGTGGCTATGATGACACACTTTGCCCACACAACTAATCCACCTACATGGTCAGTGAAAAGCCCAGCCCTACCTTCAGAGCACAGCTTCTCAGTTTGTACCCAACAGTCATTGCCAGGGACCCAGAACTGATAATCAGGACTTTTAGGCTGGGTGAATAAAAAATTGATGGTTGGAAAATAAAGTAGGAGTTATCTTGTTTGTGTTTTTAAATTTTGGAGGAGCTGACAGATGAACACAAGGCTTGCTTTGAGCGGGAGTTGAACCAGGGACCTTGGAACGACAGCCTTTCATAGGAGGAACTGCCTACAGTCCTGTGCTCTACCAACTGAGCTATCAAGGTGCTGTCTACTCCAAGTGCAGAAAACATAGTGGCTATGATGACACACTTTGCCCACACAACTAATCCACCAACATGGTCAGTGAAAAGCCCAGCCCTACCTTCAGAGCACAGCTTCTCAGTTTGTACCCAACAGTCATTGCCAGGGACCCAGAACTGATAATCAGGACTTTTAGGCTGGGTGAATAAAAAATTGACGGTTGGAAAATAAAGTAGGAGTTATCTTGTTTGTGTTTTTAAATTTTGGAGGAGCTGACAGATGAACACAAGGCTTGCTTTGAGCGGGAGTTGAACCAGCGACCTTGGAACGACAGCACTTCATAGGAGGAACTGCCTACAGTCCTCTGCTCTACCAACTGAGCTATCAAGGTGCTGTCTAGTCCAAGTGCAGAAAACATAGTGGCTATGATGACACACTTTGCCCACACAACTAATCCACCTACATGGTCAGTGAAAAGCCCAGCCCTACCTTCAGAGCGCAGCTTCTCAGTTTGTACCCAACAGTCATTGCCAGGGACCCAGAACTGATAATCAGGACTTTTAGGCTGGGTGAATAAAAAATTGATGGTTGGAAAATAAAGTAGGAGTTATCTTGTTTGTGTTTTTAAATTTTGGAGGAGCTGACAGATGAACACAAGGCTTGCTTTGAGCGGGAGTTGAACCAGCGACCCTGGAACCACAGCACTTCATAGGAGGAACTGCCTACAGTCCTCTGCTCTACCAACTGAGCTATCAAGGTGCTGTCTACTCCAAGTGCAGAAAACATAGTGGCTATGATGACACACTTTGCCCACACAACTAATCCACCTACATGGTCAGTGAAAAGCCCAGCCCTACCTTCAGAGCACAGCTTCTCAGTTTGTACCCAACAGTCATTGCCAGGGACCCAGAACTGATAATCAGGACTTTTAGGCTGGGTGAATAAAAAATTGATGGTTGGAAAATAACGTAGGAGTTATCTTGTTTGTGTTTTTAAATTTTGGAGGAGCTGACAGATGAACACAAGGCTTGCTTTGAGCGGGAGTTGAACCAGCGACCCTGGAACGACAGCACTTCATTGGAGGAACTGCCTACAGTCCTCTGCTCTACCAACTGAGCTATCAAGGTGCTGTCTACTCCAAGTGCAGAAAACATAGTGGCTATGATGACACACTTTGCCCACACAACTAATCCACCTACATGGTCAGTGAAAAGCCCAGCCCTACCTTCAGAGCACAGCTTCTCAGTTTGTACCCAACAGTCATTGCCAGGGACCCAGAACTGATAATCAGGACTTTTAGGCTGGGTGAACAGAAAATTGACGGTTGGAAAATAAAGTAGGAGTTATCTTGTTTGTGTTTTTAAATTTTGGAGGAGCTGACAGATGAAGACAAGGCTTGCTTTGAGCTGGAGTTGAACCAGCGACCTTGGAACAAGAGCACTTCATAGGAGGAACTGCCTACAGTCCTCTGCTCTACCAACTGAGCTATCAAGGTGCTGTCTACTTGAAGTGCAGAAAACATAGTGGCTATGATGACACACTTTGCCCACACAACTAATCCACCTACATGGTCAGTGAAAAGCCCAGCCCTACCTTCAGAGCACAGCTTCTCAGTTTGTACCCAACAGTCATTGCCAGGGACCCAGAACTGATAATCAGGACTTTTAGGCTGGGTGAATAAAAAATTGACGGTTGGAAAATAAAGTAGGAGTTATCTTGTTTGTGTTTTTAAATTTTGGAGGAGCTGACAGATGAAGACAAGGCTTGCTTTGAGCGGGATTTGAAACAGCGACCTTGGAACCACAGCACTTCATAGGAGGAACTGCCTACAGTCCTCTGCTCTACCAACTGAGCTATCAAGGTGCTGTCTACTCCAAGTGCAGAAAACATAGTGGCTATGATGACACACTTTGCCCACACAACTAATCCACCTACATGGTCAGTGAAAAGCCCAGCCCTACCTTCAGAGCACAGCTTCTCAGTTTGTACCCAACAGTCATTGCCAGGGACCCAGAACTGATAATCAGGACTTTTAGGCTGGGTGAATAAAAAATTGATGGTTGGAAAATAAAGTAGGAGTTATCTTGTTTGTGTTTTTAAATTTTGGAGGAGCTGACAGATGAAGACAAGGCTTGCTTTGAGCAAGAGTTGAACCAGCGACCTTGGAACGACAGCACTTCATAGGAGGAACTGCCTACAGTCCTCTGCTCTACCAACTGAGCTATCAAGGTGCTGTCTACTCCAAGTGCAGAAAACATAGTGGCTATGATGACACACTTTGCCCACACAACTAATCCACCTACATGGTCAGTGAAAAGCCCAGCCCTACCTTCAGAGCACAGCTTCTCAGTTTGTACCCAACAGTCATTGCCAGGGACCCAGAACTGATAATCAGGACTTTTAGGCTGGGTGAATAAAAAATTGACGGTTGGAAAATAAAGTAGGAGTTATCTTGTTTGTGTTTTTAAATTTTGGAGGAGCTGACAGATGAAGACAAGGCTTGCTTTGAGCGGGAGTTGAACCAGCGACCTTGGAACCACAGCACTTCATAGGAGGAACTGCCTACAGTCCTCTGCTCTACCAACTGAGCTATCAAGGTGCTGTCTACTCCAAGTGCAGAAAACATAGTGGCTATGATGACACACTTTGCCCACACAACTAATCCACCTACATGGTCAGTGAAAAGCCCAGCCCTACCTTCAGAGCACAGCTTCTCAGTTTGTACCCAACAGTCATTGCCAGGGACCCAGAACTGATAATCAGGACTTTTAGGCTGGGTGAACAAAAAATTGACGGTTGGAAAATAAAGTAGGAGTTATCTTGTTTGTGTTTTTAAATTTTGGAGGAGCTGACAGATGAAGACAAGGCTTGCTTTGAGCAGGAGTTGAACCAGCGACCTTGGAACCACAGCACTTCATAGGAGGAACTGCCTACAGTCCTCTGCTCTACCAACTGAGCTATCAAGGTGCTGTCTACTCCAAGTGCAGAAAACATAGTGGCTATGATGACACACTTTGCCCACACAACTAATCCACCTACATGGTCAGTGAAAAGCCCAGCCCTACCTTCAGAGCACAGCTTCTCAGTTTGTACCCAACAGTCATTGCCAGGGACCCAGAACTGATAATCAGGACTTTTAGGCTGGGTGAATAAAAAATTGATGGTTGGAAAATAAAGTAGGAGTTATCTTGTTTGTGTTTTTAAATTTTGGAGGAGCTGACAGATGAACACAAGGCTTGCTTTGAGCGGGAGTTGAACCAGGGACCTTGGAACGACAGCCTTTCATAGGAGGAACTGCCTACAGTCCTGTGCTCTACCAACTGAGCTATCAAGGTGCTGTCTACTCCAAGTGCAGAAAACATAGTGGCTATGATGACACACTTTGCCCACACAACTAATCCACCAACATGGTCAGTGAAAAGCCCAGCCCTACCTTCAGAGCACAGCTTCTCAGTTTGTACCCAACAGTCATTGCCAGGGACCCAGAACTGATAATCAGGACTTTTAGGCTGGGTGAATAAAAAATTGACGGTTGGAAAATAAAGTAGGAGTTATCTTGTTTGTGTTTTTAAATTTTGGAGGAGCTGACAGATGAAGACAAGGCTTGCTTTGAGCGGGAGTTGAACCAGCGACCTTGGAACGACAGCACTTCATAGGAGGAACTGCCTACAGTCCTCTGCTCTACCAACTGAGCTATCAAGGTGCTGACTAGTCCAAGTGCAGAAAACATAGTGGCTATGATGACACACTTTGCCCACACAACTAATCCACCTACATGGTCAGTGAAAAGCCCAGCCCTACCTTCAGAGCGCAGCTTCTCAGTTTGTACCCAACAGTCATTGCCAGGGACCCAGAACTGATAATCAGGACTTTTAGGCTGGGTGAATAAAAAATTGATGGTTGGAAAATAAAGTAGGAGTTATCTTGTTTGTGTTTTTAAATTTTGGAGGAGCTGACAGATGAACACAAGGCTTGCTTTGAGCGGGAGTTGAACCAGCGACCCTGGAACCACAGCACTTCATAGGAGGAACTGCCTACAGTCCTCTGCTCTACCAACTGAGCTATCAAGGTGCTGTCTACTCCAAGTGCAGAAAACATAGTGGCTATGATGACACACTTTGCCCACACAACTAATCCACCTACATGGTCAGTGAAAAGCCCAGCCCTACCTTCAGAGCACAGCTTCTCAGTTTGTACCCAACAGTCATTGCCAGGGACCCAGAACTGATAATCAGGACTTTTAGGCTGGGTGAATAAAAAATTGATGGTTGGAAAATAACGTAGGAGTTATCTTGTTTGTGTTTTTAAATTTTGGAGGAGCTGACAGATGAACACAAGGCTTGCTTTGAGCGGGAGTTGAACCAGCGACCCTGGAACGACAGCACTTCATAGGAGGAACTGCCTACAGTCCTCTGCTCTACCAACTGAGCTATCAAGGTGCTGTCTACTCCAAGTGCAGAAAACATAGTGGCTATGATGACACACTTTGCCCACACAACTAATCCACCTACATGGTCAGTGAAAAGCCCAGCCCTACCTTCAGAGCACAGCTTCTCAGTTTGTACCCAACAGTCATTGCCAGGGACCCAGAACTGATAATCAGGACTTTTAGGCTGGGTGAACAGAAAATTGACGGTTGGAAAATAAAGTAGGAGTTATCTTGTTTGTGTTTTTAAATTTTGGAGGAGCTGACAGATGAAGACAAGGCTTGCTTTGAGCTGGAGTTGAACCAGCGACCTTGGAACAAGAGCACTTCATAGGAGGAACTGCCTACAGTCCTCTGCTCTACCAACTGAGCTATCAAGGTGCTGTCTACTTGAAGTGCAGAAAACATAGTGGCTATGATGACACACTTTGCCCACACAACTAATCCACCTACATGGTCAGTGAAAAGCCCAGCCCTACCTTCAGAGCACAGCTTCTCAGTTTGTACCCAACAGTCATTGCCAGGGACCCAGAACTGATAATCAGGACTTTTAGGCTGGGTGAATAAAAAATTGACGGTTGGAAAATAAAGTAGGAGTTATCTTGTTTGTGTTTTTAAATTTTGGAGGAGCTGACAGATGAAGACAAGGCTTGCTTTGAGCGGGAGTTGAACCACCGACCTTGGAACCACAGCACTTCATAGGAGGAACTGCCTACAGTCCTCTGCTCTACCAACTGAGCTATCAAGGTGCTGTCTACTCCAAGTGCAGAAAACATAGTGGCTATGATGACACACTTTGCCCACACAACTAATCCACCTACATGGTCAGTGAAAAGCCCAGCCCTACCTTCAGAGCACAGCTTCTCAGTTTGTACCCAACAGTCATTGACAGGGACCCAGAACTGATAATCAGGACTTTTAGGCTGGGTGAATAAAAAATTGATGGTTGGAAAATAAAGTAGGAGTTATCTTGTTTGTGTTTTTAAATTTTGGAGGAGCTGACAGATGAACACAAGGCTTGCTTTGAGCGGGAGTTGAACCAGCGACCTTGGAACCACAGCACTTCATAGGAGGAACTGCCTACAGTCCTCTGCTCTACCAACTGAGCTATCAAGGTGCTGTCTACTCCAAGTGCAGAAAACATAGTGGCTATGATGACACACTTTGCCCACACAACTAATCCACCTACATGGTCAGTGAAAAGCCCAGCCCTACCTTCAGAGCACAGCTTCTCAGTTTGTACCCAACAGTCATTGCCAGGGACCCAGAACTGATAATCAGGACTTTTAGGCTGGGTGAATAAAAAATTGACGGTTGGAAAATAAAGTAGGAGTTATCTTGTTTGTGTTTTTAAATTTTGGAGGAGCTGACAGATGAACACAAGGCTTGCTTTGAGCGGGAGTTGAACCAGCGACCTTGGAACCACAGCACTTCATAGGAGGAACTGCCTAGAGTCCTCTGTTCTACCAACTGAGCTATCAGGGTGCTGTCTACTCCAAGTGCAGAAAACATAGTGGCTATGATGACACACTTTGCCCACACAACTAATCCACCTACATGGTCAGTGAAAAGCCCAGCCCTACCTTCAGAGCACAGCTGCTCAGTTTGTACCCAACAGTCATTGCCAGGGACCCAGAACTGATAATCAGGACTTTTAGGCTGGGTGAATAAAAAATTGATGGTTGGAAAATAAAGTATGAGTTATCTTGTTTGTGTTTTTAAATTTTGGAGGAGCTGACAGATGAAGACAAGGCTTGCTTTGAGCGGGAGTTGAACCAGCGACCTTGGAACCACAGCACTTCATAGGAGGAACTGCCTACAGTCCTCTGCTCTACCAACTGAGCTATCAAGGTGCTGTCTACTCCAAGTGCAGAAAACATAGTGGCTATGATGACACACTTTGCCCACACAACTAATCCACCTACATGGTCAGTGAAAAGCCCAGCCCTACCTTCAGAGCACAGCTTCTCAGTTTGTACCCAACAGTCATTGCCAGACCCAGAACTGATAATCAGGACTTTTAGGCTGGGTGAATAAAAAATTGATGGTTGGAAAATAAAGTAGGAGTTATCTTGTTTGTGTTTTTAAATTTTGGAGGAGCTGACAGATGAACACAAGGCTTGCTTTGAGCGGGAGTTGAACCAGCGACCTTGGAACCACAGCACTTCATAGGAGGAACTGCCTACAGTCCTCTGCTCTACCAACTGAGCTATCAAGGTGCTGTCTACTCCAAGTGCAGAAAACATAGTGGCTATGATGACACACTTTGCCCACACAACTAATCCACCTACATGGTCAGTGAAAAGCCCAGCCCTACCTTCAGAGCGCAGCTTCTCAGTTTGTACCCAACAGTCATTGCCAGGGACCCAGAACTGATAATCAGGACTTTTAGGCTGGGTGAATAAAAAATTGACGGTTGGAAAATAAAGTAGGAGTTATCTTGTTTGTGTTTTTAAATTTTGGAGGAGCTGACAGATGAAGACAAGGCTTGCTTTGAGCGGGAGTTGAACCAGCAACCTTGGAACGACAGCACTTCATAGGAGGAACTGCCTACAGTCCTCTGCTCTACCAACTGAGCTATCAAGGTGCTGTCTACTCCAAGTGCAGAAAACATAGTGGCTATGATGACACACTTTGCCCACACAACTAATCCACCTACATGGTCAGTGAAAAGCCCAGCCCTACCTTCAGAGCACAGCTTCTCAGTTTGTACCCAACAGTCATTGCCAGGGACCCAGAACTGATAATCAGGACTTTTAGGCTGGGTGAATAAAAAATTGATGGTTGGAAAATAAAGTAGGAGTTATCTTGTTTGTGTTTTTAAATTTTGGAGGAGCTGACAGATGAAGACAAGGCTTGCTTTGAGCGGGAGTTGAACCAGCGACCTTGGAACCACAGCACTTCATAGGAGGAACTGCCTACAGTCCTCTGCTCTACCAACTGAGCTATCAAGGTGCTGTCTACTCCAAGTGCAGAAAACATAGTGGCTATGATGACACACTTTGCCCACACAACTAATCCACCTACATGGTCAGTGAAAAGCCCAGCCCTACCTTCAGAGCACAGCTTCTCAGTTTGTACCCAACAGTCATTGCCAGGGACCCAGAACTGATAATCAGGACTTTTAGGCTGGGTGAATAAAAAATTGACGGTTGGAAAATAAAGTAGGAGTTATCTTGTTTGTGTTTTTAAATTTTGGAGGAGCTGACAGATGAAGACAAGGCTTGCTTTGAGCGGGAGTTGAACCAGCGACCTTGGAACCACAGCACTTCATAGGAGGAACTGCCTAGAGTCCTCTGTTCTACCAACTGAGCTATCAGGGTGCTGTCTACTCCAAGTGCAGAAAACATAGTGGCTATGATGACACACTTTGCCCACACAACTAATCCACCTACATGGTCAGTGAAAAGCCCAGCCCTACCTTCAGAGCACAGCTTCTCAGTTTGTACCCAACAGTCATTGCCAGGGACCCAGAACTGATAATCAGGACTTTTAGGCTGGGTGAATAAAAAATTGACGGTTGGAAAATAAAGTAGGAGTTATCTTGTTTGTGTTTTTAAATTTTGGAGGAGCTGACAGATGAAGACAAGGCTTGCTTTGAGCGGGAGTTGAACCAGCGACCTTGGAACCACAGCACTTCATAGGAGGAACTGCCTACAGTCCTCTGCTCTACCAAGTGAGCTATCAAGGTGCTGTCTACTCCAAGTGCAGAAAACATAGTGGCTATGATGACACACTTTGCCCACACAACTAATCCACCTACATGGTCAGTGAAAAGCCCAGCCCTACCTTCAGAGCACAGCTTCTCAGTTTGTACCCAACAGTCATTGCCAGGGACCCAGAACTGATAATCAGGACTTTTAGGCTGGGTGAATAAAAAATTGATGGTTGGAAAATAAAGTAGGAGTTATCTTGTTTGTGTTTTTAAATTTTGGAGGAGCTGACAGATGAACACAAGGCTTGCTTTGAGCGGGAGTTGAACCAGCGACCTTGGAACCACAGCACTTCATAGGAGGAACTGCCTACAGTCCTCTGCTCTACCAACTGAGCTATCAAGGTGCTGTCTACTCCAAGTGCAGAAAACATAGTGGCTATGATGACACACTTTGCCCACACAACTAATCCACCTACATGGTCAGTGAAAAGCCCAGCCCTACCTTCAGAGCACAGCTTCTCAGTTTGTACCCAACAGTCATTGCCAGGGACCCAGAACTGATAATCAGGACTTTTAGGCTGGGTGAATAAAAAATTGATGGTTGGAAAATAAAGTAGGAGTTATCTTGTTTGTGTTTTTAAATTTTGGAGGAGCTGACAGATGAAGACAAGGCTTGCTTTGAGCGGGAGTTGAACCAGCGACCTTGGAACGACAGCACTTCATAGGAGGAACTGCCTACAGTCCTGTGCTCTACCAACTGAGCTATCAAGGTGCTGTCTACTCCAAGTGCAGAAAACATAGTGGCTATGATGACACACTTTGCCCACACAACTAATCCACCAACATGGTCAGTGAAAAGCCCAGCCCTACCTTCAGAGCACAGCTTCTCAGTTTGTACCCAACAGTCATTGCCAGGGACCCAGAACTGATAATCAGGACTTTTAGGCTGGGTGAATAAAAAATTGATGGTTGGAAAATAAAGTAGGAGTTATCTTGTTTGTGTTTTTAAATTTTGGAGGAGCTGACAGATGAACACAAGGCTTGCTTTGAGCGGGAGTTGAACCAGCGACCCTGGAACCACAGCACTTCATAGGAGGAACTGCCTACAGTCCTCTGCTCTACCAACTGAGCTATCAAGGTGCTGTCTACTCCAAGTGCAGAAAACATAGTGGCTATGATGACACACTTTGCCCACACAACTAATCCACCTACATGGTCAGTGAAAAGCCCAGCCCTACCTTCAGAGCGCAGCTTCTCAGTTTGTACCCAACAGTCATTGCCAGGGACCCAGAACTGATAATCAGGACTTTTAGGCTGGGTGAATAAAAAATTGATGGTTGGAAAATAAAGTAGGAGTTATCTTGTTTGTGTTTTTAAATTTTGGAGGAGCTGACAGATGAAGTCAAGGCTTGCTTTGAGCGGGAGTTGAACCAGCGACCTTGGAACCACAGCACTTCATAGGAGGAACTGCCTACAGTCCTGTGCTCTACCAACTGAGCTATCAAGGTGCTGTCTACTCCAAGTGCAGAAAACATAGTGGCTATGATGACACACTTTGCCCACACAACTAATCCACCAACATGGTCAGTGAAAAGCCCAGCCCTACCTTCAGAGCACAGCTTCTCAGTTTGTACCCAACAGTCATTGCCAGGGACCCAGAACTGATAATCAGGACTTTTAGGCTGGGTGAATTAAAAATTGACGGTTGGAAAATAAAGTAGGAGTTATCTTGTTTGTGTTTTTAAATTTTGGAGGAGCTGACAGATGAAGACAAGGCTTGCTTTGAGCGGGAGTTGAACCAGCGACCTTGGAACCACAGCACTTCATAGGAGGAACTGCCTACAGTCCTCTGCTCTACCAACTGAGCTATCAAGGTGCTGTCTACTCCAAGTGCAGAAAACATAGTGGCTATGATGACACACTTTGCCCACACAACTAATCCACCTACATGGTCAGTGAAAAGCCCAGCCCTACCTTCAGAGCACAGCTTCTCAGTTTGTACCCAACAGTCATTGCCAGGGACCCAGAACTGATAATCAGGACTTTTAGGCTGGGTGAATAAAAAATTGATGGTTGGAAAATAAAGTAGGAGTTATCTTGTTTGTGTTTTTAAATTTTGGAGGAGCTGACAGATGAACACAAGGCTTGCTTTGAGCGGGAGTTGAACCAGCGACCCTGGAACGACAGCACTTCATAGGAAGAACTGCCTACAGTCCTCTGCTCTACCAACTGAGCTATCAAGGTGCTGTCTACTCCAAGTGCAGAAAACATAGTGGCTATGATGACACACTTTGCCCACACAACTAATCCACCTACATGGTCAGTGAAAAGCCCAGCCCTACCTTCAGAGCGCAGCTTCTCAGTTTGTACCCAACAGTCATTGCCAGGGACCCAGAACTGATAATCAGGACTTTTAGGCTGGGTGAATAAAAAATTGATGGTTGGAAAATAAAGTAGGAGTTATCTTGTTTGTGTTTTTAAATTTTGGAGGAGCTGTCAGATGAACACAAGGCTTGCTTTGAGCGGGAGTTGAACCAGCGACCGTGGAACCACAGCACTTCATAGGAGGAACTGCCTACAGTCCTCTGCTCTACCAACTGAGCTATCAAGGTGCTGTCTACTCCAAGTGCAGAAAACATAGTGGCTATGATGACACACTTTGCCCACACAACTAATCCACCTACATGGTCAGTGAAAAGCCCAGCCCTACCTTCAGAGCGCAGCTTCTCAGTTTGTACCCAACAGTCATTGCCAGGGACCCAGAACTGATAATCAGGACTTTTAGGCTGGGTGAATAAAAAATTGATGGTTGGAAAATAAAGTAGGAGTAATCTTGTTTGTGTTTTTAAATTTTGGAGGAGCTGACAGATGAAGACAAGGCTTGCTTTGAGCAGGAGTTGAACCAGCGACCTTGGAACGAAAGCACTTCATAGGAGGAACTGCCTACAGTCCTCTGCTCTACCAACTGAGCTATCAGGGTGCTGTCTACTCCAAGTGCAGAAAACATAGTGGCTATGATGACACACTTTGCCCACACAACTAATCCACCTACATGGTCAGTGAAAAGCCCAGCCCTACCTTCAGAGCACAGCTTCTCAGTTTGTACCCAACAGTCATTGCCAGGGACCCAGAACTGATAATCAGGACTTTTAGGCTGGGTGAATAAAAAATTGATGGTTGGAAAATAAAGTAGGAGTTATCTTGTTTGTGTTTTTAAATTTTGGAGGAGCTGAAAGATGAAGACAAGGCTTGCTTTGAGCGGGATTTGAAGCAGCGACCTTGGAACCACAGCACTTCATAGGAGGAACTGCCTACAGTCCTCTGCTCTACCAACTGAGCTATCAAGGTGCTGTCTACTCCAAGTGCAGAAAACATAGTGGCTATGATGACACACTTTGCCCACACAACTAATCCACCTACATGGTCAGTGAAAAGCCCAGCCCTACCTTCAGAGCACAGCTTCTCAGTTTGTACCCAACAGTCATTGCCAGACCCAGAACTGATAATCAGGACTTTTAGGCTGGGTGAATAAAAAATTGATGGTTGGAAAATAAAGTAGGAGTTATCTTGTTTGTGTTTTTAAATTTTGGAGGAGCTGACAGATGAACACAAGGCTTGCTTTGAGCGGGAGTTGAACCAGCGACCTTGGAACCACAGCACTTCATAGGAGGAACTGCCTACATTACTCTGCTCTACCAACTGAGCTATCAAGGTGCTGTCTACTCCAAGTGCAGAAAACATAGTGGCTATGATGACACACTTTGCCCACACAACTAATCCACCTACATGGTCAGTGAAAAGCCCAGCCCTACCTTCAGAGCACAGCTTCTCAGTTTGTACCCAACAGTCATTGCCAGGGACCCAGAACTGATAATCAGGACTTTTAGGCTGGGTGAATAAAAAATTGATGGTTGGAAAATAAAGTAGGAGTTATCTTGTTTGTGTTTTTAAATTTTGGAGGAGCTGACAGATGAAGACAAGGCTTGCTTTGAGCGGGAGTTGAACCAGGGACCTTGGAACGACAGCACTTCATAGGAGGAACTGCCTACAGTCCTGTGCTCTACCAACTGAGCTATCAAGGTGCTGTCTACTCCAAGTGCAGAAAACATAGTGGCTATGATGACACACTTTGCCCACACAACTAATCCACCAACATGGTCAGTGAAAAGCCCAGCCCTACCTTCAGAGCACAGCTTCTCAGTTTGTACCCAACAGTCATTGCCAGGGACCCAGAACTGATAATCAGGACTTTTAGGCTGGGTGAATAAAAAATTGATGGTTGGAAAATAAAGTAGGAGTTATCTTGTTTGTGTTTTTAAATTTTGGAGGAGCTGACAGATGAACACAAGGCTTGCTTTGAGCGGGAGTTGAACCAGCGACCTTGGAACCACAGCACTTCATAGGAGGAACTGCCTACAGTCCTCTGCTCTACCAACTGAGCTATCAAGGTGCTGTCTAGTCCAAGTGCAGAAAACATAGTGGCTATGATGACACACTTTGCCCACACAACTAATCCACCTACATGGTCAGTGAAAAGCCCAGCCCTACCTTCAGAGCACAGCTTCTCAGTTTGTACCCAACAGTCATTGCCAGGGACCCAGAACTGATAATCAGGACTTTTAGGCTGGGTGAATAAAAAATTGATGGTTGGAAAATAAAGTAGGAGTTATCTTGTTTGTGTTTTTAAATTTTGGAGGAGCTGACAGATGAACACAAGGCTTGCTTTGAGCGGGAGTTGAACCAGCGACCTTGGAACCACAGCACTTCATAGGAGGAACTGCCTACATTACTCTGCTCTACCAACTGAGCTATCAAGGTGCTGTCTACTCCAAGTGCAGAAAACATAGTGGCTATGATGACACACTTTGCCCACACAACTAATCCACCTACATGGTCAGTGAAAAGCCCAGCCCTACCTTCAGAGCACAGCTTCTCAGTTTGTACCCAACAGTCATTGCCAGGGACCCAGAACTGATAATCAGGACTTTTAGGCTGGGTGAATAAAAAATTGACGGTTGGAAAATAAAGTAGGAGTTATCTTGTTTGTGTTTTTAAATTTTGGAGGAGCTGACAGATGAAGACAAGGCTTGCTTTGAGCGGGAGTTGAACCAGCAACCTTGGAACCACAGCACTTCATAGGAGGAACTGCCTACAGTCCTCTGTTCTACCAACTGAGCTATCAAGGTGCTGTCTACTCCAAGTGCAGAAAACATAGTGGCTATGATGACACACTTTGCCCACACAACTAATCCACCTACATGGTCAGTGAAAAGCCCAGCCCTACCTTCAGAGCACAGCTTCTCAGTTTGTACCCAACAGTCATTGCCAGGGACCCAGAACTGATAATCAGGACTTTTAGGCTGGGTGAATAAAAAATTGATGGTTGGAAAATAAAGTAGGAGTTATCTTGTTTGTGTTTTTAAATTTTGGAGGAGCTGACAGATGAAGACAAGGCTTGCTTTGAGCGGGAGTTGAACCAGCGACCTTGGAACCACAGCACTTCATAGGAGGAACTGCCTACAGTCCTCTGCTCTACCAACTGAGCTATCAAGGTGCTGTCTACTCCAAGTGCAGAAAACATAGTGGCTATGATGACACACTTTGCCCACACAACTAATCCACCTACATGGTCAGTGAAAAGCCCAGCCCTACCTTCAGAGCACAGCTTCTCAGTTTGTACCCAACAGTCATTGCCAGGGACCCAGAACTGATAATCAGGACTTTTAGGCTGGGTGAATAAAAAATTGACGGTTGGAAAATAAAGTAGGAGTTATCTTGTTTGTGTTTTTAAATTTTGGAGGAGCTGACAGATGAAGACAAGGCTTGCTTTGAGCGGGAGTTGAACCAGCGACCTTGGAACCACAGCACTTCATAGGAGGAACTGCCTAGAGTCCTCTGTTCTACCAACTGAGCTATCAGGGTGCTGTCTACTCCAAGTGCAGAAAACATAGTGGCTATGATGACACACTTTGCCCACACAACTAATCAACCTACATGGTCAGTGAAAAGCCCAGCCCTACCTTCAGAGCACAGCTTCTCAGTTTGTACCCAACAGTCATTGCCAGGGACCCAGAACTGATAATCAGGACTTTTAGGCTGGGTGAATAAAAAATTGATGGTTGGAAAATAAAGTAGGAGTTATCTTGTTTGTGTTTTTAAATCTTGGAGGAGCTGACAGATGAAGACAAGGCTTGCTTTGAGCGGGAGTTGAACCAGCGACCTTGGAACCACAGCACTTCATAGGAGGAACTGCCTACAGTCCTCTGCTCTACCAACTGAGCTATCAAGGTGCTGTCTACTCCAAGTGCAGAAAACATAGTGGCTATGATGACACACTTTGCCCACACAACTAATCCACCTACATGGTCAGTGAAAAGCCCAGCCCTACCTTCAGAGCACAGCTTCTCAGTTTGTACCCAACAGTCATTGCCAGGGACCCAGAACTGATAATCAGGACTTTTAGGCTGGGTGAATAAAAAATTGATGGTTGGAAAATAAAGTAGGAGTTATCTTGTTTGTGTTTTTAAATTTTGGAGGAGCTGACAGATGAACACTAGGCTTGCTTTGAGCGGGAGTTGAACCAGCGACCTTGGAACCACAGCACTTCATAGGAGGAACTGCCTACATTACTCTGCTCTACCAACTGAGCTATCAAGGTGCTGTCTACTCCAAGTGCAGAAAACATAGTGGCTATGATGACACACTTTGCCCACACAACTAATCCACCTACATGGTCAGTGAAAAGCCCAGCCCTACCTTCAGAGCACAGCTTCTCAGTTTGTACCCAACAGTCATTGCCAGGGACCCAGAACTGATAATCAGGACTTTTAGGCTGGGTGAGTAAAAAATTGATGGTTGGAAAATAAAGTAGGAGTTATCTTGTTTGTGTTTTTAAATTTTGGAGGAGCTGACAGATGAAGACAAGGCTTGCTTTGAGCGGGAGTTGAACCAGGGACCTTGGAACGACAGCACTTCATAGGAGGAACTGCCTACAGTCCTGTGCTCTACCAACTGAGCTATCAAGGTGCTGTCTACTCCAAGTGCAGAAAACATAGTGGCTATGATGACACACTTTGCCCACACAACTAATCCACCAACATGGTCAGTGAAAAGCCCAGCCCTACCTTCAGAGCACAGCTTCTCAGTTTGTACCCAACAGTCATTGCCAGGGACCCAGAACTGATAATCAGGACTTTTAGGCTGGGTGAATAAAAAATTGACGGTTGGAAAATAAAGTAGGAGTTATCTTGTTTGTGTTTTTAAATTTTGGAGGAGCTGACAGATGAACACAAGGCTTGCTTTGAGCGGGAGTTGAACCAGCGACCTTGGAACCACAGCACTTCATAGGAGGAACTGCCTACAGTCCTCTGCTCTACCAACTGAGCTATCAAGGTGCTGTCTAGTCCAAGTGCAGAAAACATAGTGGCTATGATGACACACTTTGCCCACACAACTAATCCACCTACATGGTCAGTGAAAAGCCCAGCCCTACCTTCAGAGCGCAGCTTCTCAGTTTGTACCCAACAGTCATTGCCAGGGACCCAGAACTGATAATCAGGACTTTTAGGCTGGGTGAATAAAAAATTGATGGTTGGAAAATAAAGTAGGAGTTATCTTGTTTGTGTTTTTAAATTTTGGAGGAGCTGACAGATGAATACAAGGCTTGCTTTGAGCGGGAGTTGAACCAGCGACCCTGGAATGACAGCACTTCATAGGAGGAACTGCCTACAGTCCTCTGCTCTACCAACTGAGCTATCAAGGTGCTGTCTACTCCAAGTGCAGAAAACATAGTGGCTATGATGACACACTTTGCCCACACAACTAATCCACCTACATGGTCAGTGAAAAGCCCAGCCCTACCTTCAGAGCGCAGCTTCTCAGTTTGTACCCAACAGTCATTGCCAGGGACCCAGAACTGATAATCAGGACTTTTAGGCTGGGTGAATAAAAAATTGATGGTTGGAAAATAAAGTAGCAGTTATCTTGTTTGTGTTTTTAAATTTTGGAGGAGCTGACAGATTAAGACAAGGCTTGCTTTGAGCGGGAGTTGAACAAGCGACCCTGGAACGACAGCACTTCATAGGAGGAACTGCCTACAGTCCTCTGCTCTACCAACTGAGCTATCAAGGTGCTGTCTACTCCAAGTGCAGAAAACATAGTGGCTATGATGACACACTTTGCCCACACAACTAATCCACCTACATGGTCAGTGAAAAGCCCAGCCCTACCTTCAGAGCACAGCTTCTCAGTTTGTACCCAACAGTCATTGCCAGGGACCCAGAACTGATAATCAGGACTTTTAGGCTGGGTGAATAAAAAATTGATGGTTGGAAAATAAAGTAGGAGTTATCTTGTTTGTGTTTTTAAATTTTGGAGGAGCTGACAGATGAACACAAGGCTTGCTTTGAGCGGGAGTTGAACGAGCGACCTTGGAACGACAGCACTTCATAGGAGGAACTGCCTACAGTCCTCTGCTCTACCAACTGAGCTATCAAGGTGCTGTCTACTCCAAGTGCAGAAAACATAGTGGCTATGATGACACACTTTGCCCACACAACTAATCCACCTACATGGTCAGTGAAAAGCCCAGCCCTACCTTCAGAGCACAGCTTCTCAGTTTGTACCCAACAGTCATTGCCAGGGACCCAGAACTGATAATCAGGACTTTTAGGCTGGGTGAATAAAAAATTGATGGTTGGAAAATAAAGTAGGAGTTATCTTGTTTGTGTTTTTAAATTTTGGAGGAGCTGACAGATGAATACAAGGCTTGCTTTGAGCGGGAGTTGAACCAGCGACCCTGGAATGACAGCACTTCATAGGAGGAACTGCCTACAGTCCTCTGCTCTACCAACTGAGCTATCAAGGTGCTGTCTACTCCAAGTGCAGAAAACATAGTGGCTATGATGACACACTTTGCCCACACAACTAATCCACCTACATGGTCAGTGAAAAGCCCAGCCCTACCTTCAGAGCGCAGCTTCTCAGTTTGTACCCAACAGTCATTGCCAGGGACCCAGAACTGATAATCAGGACTTTTAGGCTGGGTGAATAAAAAATTGATGGTTGGAAAATAAAGTAGCAGTTATCTTGTTTGTGTTTTTAAATTTTGGAGGAGCTGACAGATTAAGACAAGGCTTGCTTTGAGCGGGAGTTGAACAAGCGACCCTGGAACGACAGCACTTCATAGGAGGAACTGCCTACAGTCGTCTGCTCTACCAACTGAGCTATCAAGGTGCTGTCTACTCCAAGTGCAGAAAACATAGTGGCTATGATGACACACTTTGCCCACACAACTAATCCACCTACATGGTCAGTGAAAAGCCCAGCCCTACCTTCAGAGCACAGCTTCTCAGTTTGTACCCAACAGTCATTGCCAGGGACCCAGAACTGATAATCAGGACTTTTAGGCTGGGTGAATAAAAAATTGATGGTTGGAAAATAAAGTAGGAGTTATCTTGTTTGTGTTTTTAAATTTTGGAGGAGCTGACAGATGAACACAAGGCTTGCTTTGAGCGGGAGTTGAACGAGCGACCTTGGAACGACAGCACTTCATAGGAGGAACTGCCTACAGTCCTCTGCTCTACCAACTGAGCTATCAAGGTGCTGTCTACTCCAAGTGCAGAAAACATAGTGGCTATGATGACACACTTTGCCCACACAACTAATCCACCTACATGGTCAGTGAAAAGCCCAGCCCTACCTTCAGAGCACAGCTTCTCAGTTTGTACCCAACAGTCATTGCCAGGGACCCAGAACTGATAATCAGGACTTTTAGGCTGGGTGAATAAAAAATTGACGGTTGGAAAATAAAGTAGGAGTTATCTTGTTTGTGTTTTTAAATTTTGGAGGAGCTGACAGATGAACACAAGGCTTGCTTTGAGCGGGAGTTGAACCAGCGACCTTGGAACCACAGCACTTCATAGGAGGAACTGCCTACAGTCCTCTGCTCTACCAACTGAGCTATCAAGGTGCTGTCTACTCCAAGTGCAGAAAACATAGTGGCTATGATGACACACTTTGCCCACACAACTAATCCACCTACATGGTCAGTGAAAAGCCCAGCCCTACCTTCAGAGCACAGCTTCTCAGTTTGTACCCAACAGTCATTGCCAGGGACCCAGAACTGATAATCAGGACTTTTAGGCTGGGTGAATAAAAAATTGATGGTTGGAAAATAAAGTAGGAGTTATCTTGTTTGTGTTTTTAAATTTTGGAGGAGCTGACAGATGAACACAAGGCTTGCCTTTAGCGGGAGTTGAACCAGCGACCTTGGAACCACAGCACTTCATAGGAGGAACTGCCTACAGTCCTCTGCTCTACCAACTGAGCTATCAAGGTGGTGTCTACTCCAAGTGCAGAAAACATAGTGGCTATGATGACACACTTTGCCCACACAACTAATCCACCTACATGGTCAGTGAAAAGCCCAGCCCTACCTTCAGAGCGCAGCTTCTCAGTTTGTACCCAACAGTCATTGCCAGGGACCCAGAACTGATAATCAGGACTTTTAGGCTGGGTGAATAAAAAATTGATGGTTGGAAAATAAAGTAGGAGTTATCTTGTTTGTGTTTTTAAATTTTGGAGGAGCTGACAGATGAAGACAAGGCTTGCTTTGAGCGGGAGTTGAACCAGCGAACTTGGAACCACAGCACTTCATAGGAGGAACTGCCTACAGTCCTCTGCTCTACCAACTGAGCTATCAAGGTGCTGTCTACTCCAAGTGCAGAAAACATAGTGGCTATGATGACACACTTTGCCCACACAACTAATCCACCTACATGGTCAGTGAAAAGCCCAGCCCTACCTTCAGAGCACAGCTTCTCAGTTTGTACCCAACAGTCATTGCCAGGGACCCAGAACTGATAATCAGGACTTTTAGGCTGGGTGAATAAAAAATTGACGGTTGGAAAATAAAGTAGGAGTTATCTTGTTTGTGTTTTTAAATTTTGGAGGAGCTGACAGATGAACACAAGGCTTGCTTTGAGCGGGAGTTGAACCAGCAACCTTGGAACCACAGCACTTCATAGGAGGAACTGCCTACAGTCCTCTGCTCTACCAACTGAGCTATCAAGGTGCTGTCTACTCCAAGTGCAGAAAACATAGTGGCTATGATGACACACTTTGCCCACACAACTAATCCACCTACATGGTCAGTGAAAAGCCCAGCCCTACCTTCAGAGCACAGCTTCTCAGTTTGTACCCAACAGTCATTGCCAGGGACCCAGAACTGATAATCAGGACTTTTAGGCTGGGTGAATAAAAAATTGATGGTTGGAAAATAAAGTAGGAGTTATCTTGTTTGTGTTTTTAAATTTTGGAGGAGCTGACAGATGAACACAAGGCTTGCTTTGAGCGGGAGTTGAACCAGCGACCTTGGAACCACAGCACTTCCTAGGAGGAACTGCCTACAGTCCTCTGCTCTACCAACTGAGCTATCAAGGTGCTGTCTACTCCAAGTGCAGAAAACATAGTGGCTATGATGACACACTTTGCCCACACAACTAATCCACCTACATGGTCAGTGAAAAGCCCAGCCCTACCTTCAGAGCACAGCTTCTCAGTTTGTACCCAACAGTCATTGCCAGGGACCCAGAACTGATAATCAGGACTTTTAGGCTGGGTGAATAAAAAATTGACGGTTGGAAAATAAAGTAGGAGTTATCTTGTTTGTGTTTTTAAATTTTGGAGGAGCTGACAGATGAAGACAAGGCTTGCTTTGAGCGGGAGTTGAACCAGCGACCTTGGAACCACAGCACTTCATAGGAGGAACTGCCTAGAGTCCTCTGTTCTACCAACTGAGCTATCAGGGTGCTGTCTACTCCAAGTGCAGAAAACATAGTGGCTATGATGACACACTTTGCCCACACAACTAATCCACCTACATGGTCAGTGAAAAGCCCAGCCCTACCTTCAGAGCACAGCTTCTCAGTTTGTACCCAACAGTCATTGCCAGGGACCCAGAACTGATAATCAGGACTTTTAGGCTGGGTGAATAAAAAATTGATGGTTGGAAAATAAAGTAGGAGTTATCTTGTTTGTGTTTTTAAATTTTGGAGGAGCTGACAGATGAAGACAAGGCTTGCTTTGAGCGGGAGTTGAACCAGCAACCTTGGAACCACAGCACTTCATAGGAGGAACTGCCTACAGTCCTCTGCTCTACCAACTGAGCTATCAAGGTGCTGTCTACTCCAAGTGCAGAAAACATAGTGGCTATGATGACACACTTTGCCCACACAACTAATCCACCTACATGGTCAGTGAAAAGCCCAGCCCGACCTTCAGAGCACAGCTTCTCAGTTTGTACCCAACAGTCATTGCCAGACCCAGAACTGATAATCAGGACTTTTAGGCTGGGTGAATAAAAAATTGATGGTTGGAAAATAAAGTAGGAGTTATCTTGTTTGTGTTTTTAAATTTTGGAGGAGCTGACAGATGAACACAAGGCTTGCTTTGAGCGGGAGTTGAACTAGCGACCTTGGAACCACAGCACTTCATAGGAGGAACTGCCTACATTACTCTGCTCTACCAACTGAGCTATCAAGGTGCTGTCTAGTCCAAGTGCAGAGAACATAGTGGCTATGATGACACACTTTGCCCACACAACTAATCCACCTACATGGTCAGTGAAAAGCCCAGCCCTACCTTCAGAGCACAGCTTCTCAGTTTGTACCCAACAGTCATTGCCAGGGACCCAGAACTGATAATCAGGACTTTTAGGCTGGGTGAATAAAAAATTGATGGTTGGAAAATAAAGTAGGAGTTATCTTGTTTGTGTTTTTAAATTTTGGAGGAGCTGACAGATGAAGACAAGGCTTGCTTTGAGCGGGAGTTGAACCAGCGACCTTGGAACCACAGCACTTCATAGGAGGAACTGCCTACAGTCCTGTGCTCTACCAACTGAGCTATCAAGGTGCTGTCTACTCCAAGTGCAGAAAACATAGTGGCTATGATGACACACTTTGCCCACACAACTAATCCACCAACATGGTCAGTGAAAAGCCCAGCCCTACCTTCAGAGCACAGCTTCTCAGTTTGTACCCAACAGTCATTGCCAGGGACCCAGAACTGATAATCAGGACTTTTAGGCTGGGTGAATAAAAAATTGATGGTTGGAAAATAAAGTAGGAGTTATCTTGTTTGTGTTTTTAAATTTTGGAGGAGCTGACAGATGAACACAAGGCTTGCTTTGAGGGGGAGTTGAAGCAGCGACCCTGGAACGACAGCACTTCATAGGAAGAACTGCCTACAGTCCTCTGCTCTACCAACTGAGCTATCAAGGTGCTGTCTACTCCAAGTGCAGAAAACATAGTGGCTATGATGACACACTTTGCCCACACAACTAATCCACCTACATGGTCAGTGAAAAGCCCAGCCCTACCTTCAGAGCGCAGCTTCTCAGTTTGTACCCAACAGTCATTGCCAGGGACCCAGAACTGATAATCAGGACTTTTAGGCTGGGTGAATAAAAAATTGATGGTTGGAAAATAAAGTAGGAGTTATCTTGTTTGTGTTTTTAAATTTTGGAGGAGCTGACAGATGAAGACAAGGCTTGCTTTGAGCGGGAGTTGAACCAGCGACCTTGGAACCACAGCACTTCATAGGAGGAACTGCCTACAGTCCTCTGCTCTACCAACTGAGCTATCAAGGTGCTGTCTACTCCAAGTGCAGAAAACATAGTGGCTATGATGACACACTTTGCCCACACAACTAATCCACCTACATGGTCAGTGAAAAGCCCAGCCCTACCTTCAGAGCACAGCTTCTCAGTTTGTACCCAACAGTCATTGCCAGGGACCCAGAACTGATAATCAGGACTTTTAGGCTGGGTGAATAAAAAATTGATGGTTGGAAAATAAAGTAGGAGTTATCTTGTTTGTGTTTTTAAATTTTGGAGGAGCTGACAGATGAAGACAAGGCTTGCTTTGAGCGGGAGTTGAACCAGCGACCTTGGAACCACAGCACTTCATAGGAGGAACTGCCTACAGTCCTCTGCTCTACCAACTGAGCTATCAAGGTGCTGTCTACTCCAAGTGCAGAAAACATAGTGGCTATGATGACACACTTTGCCCACACAACTAATCCACCTACATGGTCAGTGAAAAGCCCAGCCCTACCTTCAGAGCACAGCTTCTCAGTTTGTACCCAACAGTCATTGCCAGGGACCCAGAACTGATAATCAGGACTTTTAGGCTGGGTGAATAAAAAATTGACGGTTGGAAAATAAAGTAGGAGTTATCTTGTTTGTGTTTTTAAATTTTGGAGGAGCTGACAGATGAAGACAAGGCTTGCTTTGAGCGGGAGTTGAACCAGCGACCTTGGAACCACAGCACTTCATAGGAGGAACTGCCTAGAGTCCTCTGTTCTACCAACTGAGCTATCAGGGTGCTGTCTACTCCAAGTGCAGAAAACATAGTGGCTATGATGACACACTTTGCCCACACAACTAATCCACCTACATGGTCAGTGAAAAGCCCAGCCCTACCTTCAGAGCACAGCTTCTCAGTTTGTACCCAACAGTCATTGCCAGGGACCCAGAACTGATAATCAGGACTTTTAGGCTGGGTGAATAAAAAATTGATGGTTGGAAAATAAAGTAGGAGTTATCTTGTTTGTGTTTTTAAATTTTGGAGGAGCTGACAGATGAAGACAAGGCTTGCTTTGAGCGGGAGTTGAACCAGCGACCTTGGAACCACAGCACTTCATAGGAGGAACTGCCTACAGTCCTCTGCTCTACCAACTGAGCTATCAAGGTGCTGTCTACTCCAAGTGCAGAAAACATAGTGGCTATGATGACACACTTTGCCCACACAACTAATCCACCTACATGGTCAGTGAAAAGCCCAGCCCTACCTTCAGAGCACAGCTTCTCAGTTTGTACCCAACAGTCATTGCCAGACCCAGAACTGATAATCAGGACTTTTAGGCTGGGTGAATAAAAAATTGATGGTTGGAAAATAAAGTAGGAGTTATCTTGTTTGTGTTTTTAAATTTTGGAGGAGCTGACAGATGAACACTAGGCTTGCTTTGAGCGGGAGTTGAACCAGCGACCTTGGAACCACAGCACTTCATAGGAGGAACTGCCTACATTACTCTGCTCTACCAACTGAGCTATCAAGGTGCTGTCTACTCCAAGTGCAGAAAACATAGTGGCTATGATGACACACTTTGCCCACACAACTAATCCACCTACATGGTCAGTGAAAAGCCCAGCCCTACCTTCAGAGCACAGCTTCTCAGTTTGTACCCAACAGTCATTGCCAGGGACCCAGAACTGATAATCAGGACTTTTAGGCTGGGTGAGTAAAAAATTGATGGTTGGAAAATAAAGTAGGAGTTATCTTGTTTGTGTTTTTAAATTTTGGAGGAGCTGACAGATGAAGACAAGGCTTGCTTTGAGCGGGAGTTGAACCAGGGACCTTGGAACCACAGCACTTCATAGGAGGAACTGCCTACAGTCCTCTGCTCTACCAACTGAGCTATCAAGGTGCTGTCTACTCCAAGTGCAGAAAACATAGTGGCTATGATGACACACTTTGCCCACACAACTAATCCACCAACATGGTCAGTGAAAAGCCCAGCCCTACCTTCAGAGCACAGCTTCTCAGTTTGTACCCAACAGTCATTGCCAGGGACCCAGAACTGATAATCAGGACTTTTAGGCTGGGTGAATAAAAAATTGACGGTTGGAAAATAAAGTAGGAGTTATCTTGTTTGTGTTTTTAAATTTTGGAGGAGCTGACAGATGAACACAAGGCTTGCTTTGAGCGGGAGTTGAACCAGCAACCTTGGAACCACAGCACTTCATAGGAGGAACTGCCTACAGTCCTCTGCTCTACCAACTGAGCTATCAAGGTGCTGTCTACTCCAAGTGCAGAAAACATAGTGGCTATGATGACACACTTTGCCCACACAACTAATCCACCTACATGGTCAGTGAAAAGCCCAGCCCTACCTTCAGAGCACAGCTTCTCAGTTTGTACCCAACAGTCATTGCCAGGGACCCAGAACTGATAATCAGGACTTTTAGGCTGGGTGAATAAAAAATTGATGGTTGGAAAATAAAGTAGGAGTTATCTTGTTTGTGTTTTTAAATCTTGGAGGAGCTGACAGATGAAGACAAGGCTTGCTTTGAGCGGGAGTTGAACCAGCGACCTTGGAACCACAGCACTTCATAGGAGGAACTGCCTACAGTCCTCTGCTCTACCAACTGAGCTATCAAGGTGCTGTCTACTCCAAGTGCAGAAAACATAGTGGCTATGATGACACACTTTGCCCACACAACTAATCCACCTACATGGTCAGTGAAAAGCCCAGCCCTACCTTCAGAGCACAGCTTCTCAGTTTGTACCCAACAGTCATTGCCAGGGACCCAGAACTGATAATCAGGACTTTTAGGCTGGGTGAATAAAAAATTGACGGTTGGAAAATAAAGTAGGAGTTATCTTGTTTGTGTTTTTAAATTTTGGAGGAGCTGACAGATGAAGACAAGGCTTGCTTTGAGCGGGAGTTGAACCAGCGACCTTGGAACCACAGCACTTCATAGGAGGAACTGCCTAGAGTCCTCTGTTCTACCAACTGAGCTATCAGGGTGCTGTCTACTCCAAGTGCAGAAAACATAGTGGCTATGATGACACACTTTGCCCACACAACTAATCCACCTACATGGTCAGTGAAAAGCCCAGCCCTACCTTCAGAGCACAGCTTCTCAGTTTGTACCCAACAGTCATTGCCAGGGACCCAGAACTGATAATCAGGACTTTTAGGCTGGGTGAATAAAAAATTGATGGTTGGAAAATAAAGTAGGAGTTATCTTGTTTGTGTTTTTAAATTTTGGAGGAGCTGACAGATGAAGACAAGGCTTGCTTTGAGCGGGAGTTGAACCAGCAACCTTGGAACCACAGCACTTCATAGGAGGAACTGCCTACAGTCCTCTGCTCTACCAACTGAGCTATCAAGGTGCTGTCTACTCCAAGTGCAGAAAACATAGTGGCTATGATGACACACTTTGCCCACACAACTAATCCACCTACATGGTCAGTGAAAAGCCCAGCCCGACCTTCAGAGCACAGCTTCTCAGTTTGTACCCAACAGTCATTGCCAGGGACCCAGAACTGATAATCAGGACTTTTAGGCTGGGTGAATAAAAAATTGATGGTTGGAAAATAAAGTAGGAGTTATCTTGTTTGTGTTTTTAAATTTTGGAGGAGCTGACAGATGAACACAAGGCTTGCTTTGAGCGGGAGTTGAACTAGCGACCTTGGAACCACAGCACTTCATAGGAGGAACTGCCTACATTACTCTGCTCTACCAACTGAGCTATCAAGGTGCTGTCTAGTCCAAGTGCAGAGAACATAGTGGCTATGATGACACACTTTGCCCACACAACTAATCCACCTACATGGTCAGTGAAAAGCCCAGCCCTACCTTCAGAGCACAGCTTCTCAGTTTGTACCCAACAGTCATTGCCAGGGACCCAGAACTGATAATCAGGACTTTTAGGCTGGGTGAATAAAAAATTGATGGTTGGAAAATAAAGTAGGAGTTATCTTGTTTGTGTTTTTAAATTTTGGAGGAGCTGACAGATGAAGACAAGGCTTGCTTTGAGCGGGAGTTGAACCAGCGACCTTGGAACCACAGCACTTCATAGGAGGAACTGCCTACAGTCCTGTGCTCTACCAACTGAGCTATCAAGGTGCTGTCTACTCCAAGTGCAGAAAACATAGTGGCTATGATGACACACTTTGCCCACACAACTAATCCACCAACATGGTCAGTGAAAAGCCCAGCCCTACCTTCAGAGCACAGCTTCTCAGTTTGTACCCAACAGTCATTGCCAGGGACCCAGAACTGATAATCAGGACTTTTAGGCTGGGTGAATAAAAAATTGATGGTTGGAAAATAAAGTAGGAGTTATGTTGTTTGTGTTTTTAAATTTTGGAGGAGCTGACAGATGAACACAAGGCTTGCTTTGAGGGGGAGTTGAACCAGCGTCCCTGGAACGACAGCACTTCATAGGAAGAACTGCCTACAGTCCTCTGCTATACCAACTGAGCTATCAAGGTGCTGTCTACTCCAAGTGCAGAAAACATAGTGGCTATGATGACACACTTTGCCCACACAACTAATCCACCTACATGGTCAGTGAAAAGCCCAGCCCTACCTTCAGAGCGCAGCTTCTCAGTTTGTACCCAACAGTCATTGCCAGGGACCCAGAACTGATAATCAGGACTTTTAGGCTGGGTGAATAAAAAATTGATGGTTGGAAAATAAAGTAGGAGTTATCTTGTTTGTGTTTTTAAATTTTGGAGGAGCTGACAGATGAAGACAAGGCTTGCTTTGAGCGGGAGTTGAACCAGCGACCTTGGAACCACAGCACTTCATAGGAGGAACTGCCTACAGTCCTGTGCTCTACCAACTGAGCTATCAAGGTGCTGTCTACTCCAAGTGCAGAAAACATAGTGGCTATGATGACACACTTTGCCCACACAACTAATCCACCTACATGGTCAGTGAAAAGCCCAGCCCTACCTTCAGAGCACAGCTTCTCAGTTTGTACCCAACAGTCATTGCCAGGGACCCAGAACTGATAATCAGGACTTTTAGGCTGGGTGAATAAAAAATTGATGGTTGGAAAATAAAGTAGGAGTTATCTTGTTTGTGTTTTTAAATTTTGGAGGAGCTGACAGATGAACACAAGGCTTGCTTTGAGCGGGAGTTGAACGAGCGACCCTGGAACCACAGCACTTCATAGGAGGAACTGCCTACAGTCCTCTGCTCTACCAACTGAGCTATCAAGGTGCTGTCTACTCCAAGTGCAGAAAACATAGTGGCTATGATGACACACTTTGCCCACACAACTAATCCACCTACATGGTCAGTGAAAAGCCCAGCCCTACCTTCAGAGCGCAGCTTCTCAGTTTGTACCCAACAGTCATTGCCAGGGACCCAGAACTGATAATCAGGACTTTTAGGCTGGGTGAATAAAAAATTGATGGTTGGAAAATAAAGTAGGAGTTATCTTGTTTGTGTTTTTAAATTTTGGAGGAGCTGACAGATGAAGACAAGGCTTGCTTTGAGCAGGAGTTGAAGCAGCGACCTTGGAACGACAGCACTTCATAGGAGGAACTGCCTACAGTCCTCTGCTCTACCAACTGAGCTATCAAGGTGCTGTCTACTACAAGTGCAGAAAACATAGTGGCTATGATGACACACTTTGCCCACACAACTAATCCACCTACATGGTCAGTGAAAAGCCCAGCCCTACCTTCAGAGCGCAGCTTCTCAGTTTGTACCCAACAGTCATTGCCAGGGACCCAGAACTGATAATCAGGACTTTTAGGCTGGGTGAATAAAAAATTGATGGTTGGAAAATAAAGTAGGAGTTATCTTGTTTGTGTTTTTAAATTTTGGAGGAGGTGACAGATGAAGTCAAGGCTTGCTTTGAGCGGGAGTTGAACCAGCGACCTTGGAACGACAGCACTTCATAGGAGGAACTGCCTACAGTCCTCTGCTCTACCAACTGAGCTATCAAGGTGCTGTCTACTCCAAGTGCAGAAAACATAGTGGCTATGATGACACACTTTGCCCACACAACTAATCCACCTACATGGTCAGTGAAAAGCCCAGCCCTACCTTCAGAGCACAGCTTCTCAGTTTGTACCCAACAGTCATTGCCAGGGACCCAGAACTGATAATCAGGACTTTTAGGCTGGGTGAATAAAAAATTGACGGTTGGAAAATAAAGTAGGAGTTATCTTGTTTGTGTTTTTAAATTTTGGAGGAGCTGACAGATGAACACAAGGCTTGCTTTGAGCGGGAGTTGAACCAGCGACCTTGGAACCACAGCACTTCACAGGAGGAACTGCCTACAGTCCTCTGCTCTACCAACTGAGCTATCAAGGTGCTGTCTACACCAAGTGCAGAAAACATAGTGGCTATGATGACACACTTTGCCCACACAACTAATCCACCTACATGGTCAGTGAAAAGCCCAGCCCTACCTTCAGAGCACAGCTTCTCAGTTTGTACCCAACAGTCATTGCCAGGGACCCAGAACTGATAATCAGGACTTTTAGGCTGGGTGAATAAAAAATTGATGGTTGGAAAATAAAGTAGGAGTTATCTTGTTTGTGTTTTTAAATTTTGGAGGAGCTGACAGATGAACACAAGGCTTGCTTTGAGCGGGAGTTGAACCAGCGACCCTGGAACGACAGCACTTCATAGGAAGAACTGCCTACAGTCCTCTGCTCTACCAACTGAGCTATCAAGGTGCTGTCTACTCCAAGTGCAGAAAACATAGTGGCTATGATGACACACTTTGCCCACACAACTAATCCACCTACATGGTCAGTGAAAAGCCCAGCCCTACCTTCAGAGCGCAGCTTCTCAGTTTGTACCCAACAGTCATTGCCAGGGACCCAGAACTGATAATCAGGACTTTTAGGCTGGGTGAATAAAAAATTGACGGTTGGAAAATAAAGTAGGAGTTATCTTGTTTGTGTTTTTAAATTTTGGAGGAGCTGACAGATGAAGACAAGGCTTGCTTTGAGCGGGAGTTGAACCACCGACCTTGGAACCACAGCACTTCATAGGAGGAACTGCCTACAGTCCTCTGCTCTACCAACTGAGCTATCAAGGTGCTGTCTACTCCAAGTGCAGAAAACATAGTGGCTATGATGACACACTTTGCCCACACAACTAATCCACCTACATGGTCAGTGAAAAGCCCAGCCCTACCTTCAGAGCACAGCTTCTCAGTTTGTACCCAACAGTCATTGCCAGGGACCCAGAACTGATAATCAGGACTTTTAGGCTGGGTGAATAAAAAATTGATGGTTGGAAAATAAAGTAGGAGTTATCTTGTTTGTGTTTTTAAATTTTGGAGGAGCTGACAGATGAACACAAGGCTTGCTTTGAGCGGGAGTTGAACCAGCGACCCTGGAACCACAGCACTTCATAGGAGGAACTGCCTACAGTCCTCTGCTCTACCAACTGAGCTATCAAGGTGCTGTCTACTCCTAGTGCAGAAAACATAGTGGCTATGATGACACACTTTGCCCACACAACTAATCCACCTACATGGTCAGTGAAAAGCCCAGCCCTACCTTCAGAGCACAGCTTCTCAGTTTGTACCCAACAGTCATTGCCAGGGACCCAGAACTGATAATCAGGACTTTTAGGCTGGGTGAATAAAAAATTGATGGTTGGAAAATAAAGTAGGAGTTATCTTGTTTGTGTTTTTAAATTTTGGAGGAGCTGACAGATGAAGACAAGGCTTGCTTTGAGCAGGAGTTGAAGCAGCGACCTTGGAACGACAGCACTTCATAGGAGGAACTGCCTACAGTCCTCTGCTCTACCAACTGAGCTATCAAGGTGCTGTCTACTCCAAGTGCAGAAAACATAGTGGCTATGATGACACACTTTGCCCACACAACTAATCCACCTACATGGTCAGTGAAAAGCCCAGCCCTACCTTCAGAGCGCAGCTTCTCAGTTTGTACCCAACAGTCATTGCCAGGGACCCAGAACTGATAATCAGGACTTTTAGGCTGGGTGAATAAAAAATTGATGGTTGGAAAATAAAGTAGGAGTTATCTTGTTTGTGTTTTTAAATTTTGGAGGAGGTGACAGATGAAGTCAAGGCTTGCTTTGAGCGGGAGTTGAACCAGCGACCTTGGAACGACAGCACTTCATAGGAGGAACTGCCTACAGTCCTCTGCTCTACCAACTGAGCTATCAAGGTGCTGTCTACTCCAAGTGCAGAAAACATAGTGGCTATGATGACACACTTTGCCCACACAACTAATCCACCTACATGGTCAGTGAAAAGCCCAGCCCTACCTTCAGAGCACAGCTTCTCAGTTTGTACCCAACAGTCATTGCCAGGGACCCAGAACTGATAATCAGGACTTTTAGGCTGGGTGAATAAAAAATTGACGGTTGGAAAATAAAGTAGGAGTTATCTTGTTTGTGTTTTTAAATTTTGGAGGAGCTGACAGATGAACACAAGGCTTGCTTTGAGCGGGAGTTGAACCAGCGACCTTGGAACCACAGCACTTCACAGGAGGAACTGCCTACAGTCCTCTGCTCTACCAACTGAGCTATCAAGGTGGTGTCTACACCAAGTGCAGAAAACATAGTGGCTATGATGACACACTTTGCCCACACAACTAATCCACCTACATGGTCAGTGAAAAGCCCAGCCCTACCTTCAGAGCACAGCTTCTCAGTTTGTACCCAACAGTCATTGCCAGGGACCCAGAACTGATAATCAGGACTTTTAGGCTGGGTGAATAAAAAATTGATGGTTGGAAAATAAAGTAGGAGTTATCTTGTTTGTGTTTTTAAATTTTGGAGGAGCTGACAGATGAACACAAGGCTTGCTTTGAGCGGGAGTTGAACCACCGACCCTGGAACGACAGCACTTCATAGGAAGAACTGCCTACAGTCCTCTGCTCTACCAACTGAGCTATCAAGGTGCTGTCTACTCCAAGTGCAGAAAACATAGTGGCTATGATGACACACTTTGCCCACACAACTAATCCACCTACATGGTCAGTGAAAAGCCCAGCCCTACCTTCAGAGCGCAGCTTCTCAGTTTGTACCCAACAGTCATTGCCAGGGACCCAGAACTGATAATCAGGACTTTTAGGCTGGGTGAATAAAAAATTGACGGTTGGAAAATAAAGTAGGAGTTATCTTGTTTGTGTTTTTAAATTTTGGAGGAGCTGACAGATGAAGACAAGGCTTGCTTTGAGCGGGAGTTGAACCAGCGACCTTGGAACCACAGCACTTCATAGGAGGAACTGCCTACAGTCCTCTGCTCTACCAACTGAGCTATCAAGGTGCTGTCTACTCCAAGTGCAGAAAACATAGTGGCTATGATGACACACTTTGCCCACACAACTAATCCACCTACATGGTCAGTGAAAAGCCCAGCCCTACCTTCAGAGCACAGCTTCTCAGTTTGTACCCAACAGTCATTGCCAGGGACCCAGAACTGATAATCAGGACTTTTAGGCTGGGTGAATAAAAAATTGATGGTTGGAAAATAAAGTAGGAGTTATCTTGTTTGTGTTTTTAAATTTTGGAGGAGCTGACAGATGAAGACAAGGCTTGCTTTGAGCGGGAGTTGAACCAGCGACACTGGAACGACAGCACTTCATAGGAGGAACTGCCTACAGTCCTCTGCTCTACCAACTGAGCTATCAAGGTGCTGTCTACTCCAAGTGCAGAAAACATAGTGGCTATGATGACACACTTTGCCCACACAACTAATCCACCTACATGGTCAGTGAAAAGCCCAGCCCTACCTTCAGAGCACAGCTTCTCAGTTTGTACCCAACAGTCATTGCCAGGGACCCAGAACTGATAATCAGGACTGTTAGGCTGGGTGAACAAAAAATTGACGGTTGGAAAATAAAGTAGGAGTTATCTTGTTTGTGTTTTTAAATTTTGGAGGAGCTGACAGATGAAGACAAGGCTTGCTTTGAGCAGGAGTTGAACCAGCGACGTTGGAACGAGAGCACTTGATAGGAGGAACTGCCTACAGTCCTCTGCTCTACCAACTGAGCTATCAAGGTGCTGTCTACTCCAAGTGCAGAAAACATAGTGGCTATGATGACACACTTTGCCCACACAACTAATCCACCAACATGGTCAGTGAAAAGCCCAGCCCTACCTTCAGAGCACAGCTTCTCAGTTTGTACCCAACAGTCATTGCCAGGGACCCAGAACTGATAATCAGGACTTTTAGGCTGGGTGAATAAAAAATTGATGGTTGGAAAATAAAGTAGGAGTTATCTTGTTTGTGTTTTTAAATTTTGGAGGAGCTGACAGATGAAGACAAGGCTTGCTTTGAGCGGGAGTTGAACCAGCGACCCTGGAACGACAGCACTTCATTGGAGGAACTGCCTACAGTCCTCTGCTCTACCAACTGGGCTATCAAGGTGCTGTCTACTCCAAGTGCAGAAAACATAGTGGCTATGATGACACACTTTGCCCACACAACTAATCCACCTACATGGTCAGTGAAAAGCCCAGCCCTACCTTCAGAGCGCAGCTTCTCAGTTTGTACCCAACAGTCATTGCCAGGGACCCAGAACTGATAATCAGGACTTTTAGGCTGGGTGAATAAAAAATTGATGGTTGGAAAATAAAGTAGGAGTTATCTTGTTTGTGTTTTTAAATTTTGGAGGAGCTGACAGATGAACACAAGGCTTGCTTTGAGCGGGAGTTGAACCAGCGACCCTGGAACGACAGCACTTCATAGGAGGAACTGCCTACAGTCCTCTGCTCTACCAACTGAGCTATCAAGGTGCTGTCTACTCCAAGTGCAGAAAACATAGTGGCTATGATGACACACTTTGCCCACACAACTAATCCACCTACATGGTCAGTGAAAAGCCCAGCCCTACCTTCAGAGCACAGCTTCTCAGTTTGTACCCAACAGTCATTGCCAGGGACCCAGAACTGATAATCAGGACTTTTAGGCTGGGTGAACAAAAAATTGACGGTTGGAAAATAAAGTAGGAGTTATCTTGTTTGTGTTTTTAAATTTTGGAGGAGCTGACAGATGAAGACAAGGCTTGCTTTGAGCGGGAGTTGAACCAGCGACGTTGGAACCACAGCACTTCATAGGAGGAACTGCCTACAGTCCTCTGCTCTACCAACTGAGCTATCAAGGTGCTGTCTACTCCAAGTGCAGAAAACATAGTGGCTATGATGACACACTTTGCCCACACAACTAATCCACCTACATGGTCAGTGAAAAGCCCAGCCCTACCTTCAGAGCACAGCTTCTCAGTTTGTACCCAACAGTCATTGCCAGGGACCCAGAACTGATAATCAGGACTTTTAGGCTGGGTGAATAAAAAATTGACGGTTGGAAAATAAAGTAGGAGTTATCTTGTTTGTGTTTTTAAATTTTGGAGGAGCTGACAGATGAAGACAAGGCTTGCTTTGAGCGGGAGTTGAACCAGCGACCTTGGAACCACAGCACTTCATAGGAGGAACTGCCTAGAGTCCTCTGTTCTACCAACTGAGCTATCAGGGTGCTGTCTACTCCAAGTGCAGAAAACATAGTGGCTATGATGACACACTTTGCCCACACAACTAATCCACCTACATGGTCAGTGAAAAGCCCAGCCCTACCTTCAGAGCACAGCTTCTCAGTTTGTACCCAACAGTCATTGCCAGGGACCCAGAACTGATAATCAGGACTTTTAGGCTGGGTGAATAAAAAATTGATGGTTGGAAAATAAAGTAGGAGTTATCTTGTTTGTGTTTTTAAATTTTGGAGGAGCTGACAGATGAAGACAAGGCTTGCTTTGAGCGGGAGTTGAACCAGCGACCTTGGAACCACAGCACTTCATAGGAGGAACTGCCTACAGTCCTCTGCTCTACCAACTGAGCTATCAAGGTGCTGTCTACTCCAAGTGCAGAAAACATAGTGGCTATGATGACACACTTTGCCCACACAACTAATCCACCAACATGGTCAGTGAAAAGCCCAGCCCTACCTTCAGAGCACAGCTTCTCAGTTTGTACCCAACAGTCATTGCCAGGGACCCAGAACTGATAATCAGGACTTTTAGGCTGGGTGAATAAAAAATTGATGGTTGGAAAATAAAGTAGGAGTTATCTTGTTTGTGTTTTTAAATTTTGGAGGAGCTGACAGATGAAGACAAGGCTTGCTTTGAGCAGGAGTTGAACCAGCGACGTTGGAACGAGAGCACTTGATAGGAGGAACTGCCTACAGTCCTCTGCTCTACCAACTGAGCTATCAAGGTGCTGTCTACTCCAAGTGCAGAAAACATAGTGGCTATGATGACACACTTTGCCCACACAACTAATCCACCAACATGGTCAGTGAAAAGCCCAGCCCTACCTTCAGAGCACAGCTTCTCAGTTTGTACCCAACAGTCATTGCCAGGGACCCAGAACTGATATTCAGGACTTTTAGGCTGGGTGAATAAAAAATTGATGGTTGGAAAATAAAGTAGGAGTTATCTTGTTTGTGTTTTTAAATTTTGGAGGAGCTGACAGATGAAGACAAGGCTTGCTTTGAGCGGGAGTTGAACCAGCGACCCTGGAACGACAGCACTTCATTGGAGGAACTGCCTACAGTCCTCTGCTCTACCAACTGAGCTATCAAGGTTGTGTCTACTCCAAGTGCAGAAAACATAGTGGCTATGATGACACACTTTGCCCACACAACTAATCCACCTACATGGTCAGTGAAAAGCCCAGCCCTACCTTCAGAGCGCAGCTTCTCAGTTTGTACCCAACAGTCATTGCCAGGGACCCAGAACTGATAATCAGGACTTTTAGGCTGGGTGAATAAAAAATTGATGGTTGGAAAATAAAGTAGGAGTTATCTTGTTTGTGTTTTTAAATTTTGGAGGAGCTGACAGATGAACACAAGGCTTGCTTTGAGCGGGAGTTGAACCAGCGACCCTGGAACGACAGCACTTCATAGGAGGAACTGCCTACAGTCCTCTGCTCTACCAACTGAGCTATCAAGGTGCTGTCTACTCCAAGTGCAGAAAACATAGTGGCTATGATGACACACTTTGCCCACACAACTAATCCACCTACATGGTCAGTGAAAAGCCCAGCCCTACCTTCAGAGCACAGCTTCTCAGTTTGTACCCAACAGTCATTGCCAGGGACCCAGAACTGATAATCAGGACTTTTAGGCTGGGTGAACAAAAAATTGACGGTTGGAAAATAAAGTAGGAGTTATCTTGTTTGTGTTTTTAAATTTTGGAGGAGCTGACAGATGAAGACAAGGCTTGCTTTGAGCGGGAGTTGAACCAGCGACGTTGGAACCACAGCACTTCATAGGAGGAACTGCCTACAGTCCTCTGCTCTACCAACTGAGCTATCAAGGTGCTGTCTACTCCAAGTGCAGAAAACATAGTGGCTATGATGACACACTTTGCCCACACAACTAATCCACCTACATGGTCAGTGAAAAGCCCAGCCCTACCTTCAGAGCGCAGCTTCTCAGTTTGTACCCAACAGTCATTGCCAGGGACCCAGAACTGATAATCAGGACTTTTAGGCTGGGTGAATAAAAAATTGATGGTTGGAAAATAAAGTAGGAGTTATCTTGTTTGTGTTTTTAAATTTTGGAGGAGCTGACAGATGAACACAAGGCTTGCTTTGAGCGGGAGTTGAACCAGCGACGTTGGAACCACAGCACTTCATAGGAGGAACTGCCTACAGTCCTCTGCTCTACCAACTGAGCTATCAAGGTGCTGTCTACTCCAAGTGCAGAAAACATAGTGGCTATGATGACACACTTTGCCCACACAACTAATCCACCTACATGGTCAGTGAAAAGCCCAGCCCTACCTTCAGAGCACAGCTTCTCAGTTTGTACCCAACAGTCATTGCCAGGGACCCAGAACTGATAATCAGGACTTTTAGGCTGGGTGAACAAAAAATTGACAGTTGGAAAATAAAGTAGGAGTTATCTTGTTTGTGTTTTTAAATTTTGGAGGAGCTGACAGATGAACACAAGGCTTGCTTTGAGCGGGAGTTGAACCAGCGACGTTGGAACCACAGCACTTCATTGGAGGAACTGCCTACAGTCCTCTGCTCTACCAACTGAGCTATCAAGGTGCTGTCTACTCCAAGTGCAGAAAACATAGTGGCTATGATGACACACTTTGCCCACACAACTAATCCACCTACATGGTCAGTGAAAAGCCCAGCCCTACCTTCAGAGCACAGCTTCTCAGTTTGTACCCAACAGTCATTGCCAGGGACCCAGAACTGATAATCAGGACTTTTAGGCTGGGTGAATAAAAAATTGACGGTTGGAAAATAAAGTAGGAGTTATCTTGTTTGTGTTTTTAAATTTTGGAGGAGCTGACAGATGAAGACAAGGCTTGCTTTGAGCGGGAGTTGAACCAGCGACCTTGGAACCACAGCACTTCATAGGAGGAACTGCCTAGAGTCCTCTGTTCTACCAACTGAGCTATCAGGGTGCTGTCTACTCCAAGTGCAGAAAACATAGTGGCTATGATGACACACTTTGCCCACACAACTAATCCACCTACATGGTCAGTGAAAAGCCCAGCCCTACCTTCAGAGCACAGCTTCTCAGTTTGTACCCAACAGTCATTGCCAGGGACCCAGAACTGATAATCAGGACTTTTAGGCTGGGTGAATAAAAAATTGATGGTTGGAAAATAAAGTAGGAGTTATCTTGTTTGTGTTTTTAAATTTTGGAGGAGCTGACAGATGAAGACAAGGCTTGCTTTGAGCGGGAGTTGAACCAGCGACGTTGGAACCACAGCACTTCATAGGAGGAACTGCCTACAGTCCTCTGCTCTACCAACTGAGCTATCAAGGTGCTGTCTACTCCAAGTGCAGAAAACATAGTGGCTATGATGACACACTTTGCCCACACAACTAATCCACCTACATGGTCAGTGAAAAGCCCAGCCCTACCTTCAGAGCACAGCTTCTCAGTTTGTACCCAACAGTCATTGCCAGGGACCCAGAACTGATAATCAGGACTTTTAGGCTGGGTGAATAAAAAATTGATGGTTGGAAAATAAAGTAGGAGTTATCTTGTTTGTGTTTTTAAATTTTGGAGGAGCTGACAGATGAAGACAAGGCTTGCTTTGAGCAGGAGTTGAACCAGCTACGTTGGAACGAGAGCACTTGATAGGAGGAACTGCCTACAGTCCTCTGCTCTACCAACTGAGCTATCAAGGTGCTGTCTACTCCAAGTGCAGAAAACATAGTGGCTATGATGACACACTTTGCCCACACAACTAATCCACCAACATGGTCAGTGAAAAGCCCAGCCCTACCTTCAGAGCACAGCTTCTCAGTTTGTACCCAACAGTCATTGCCAGGGACCCAGAACTGATATTCAGGACTTTTAGGCTGGGTGAATAAAAAATTGATGGTTGGAAAATAAAGTAGGAGTTATCTTGTTTGTGTTTTTAAATTTTGGAGGAGCTGACAGATGAAGACAAGGCTTGCTTTGAGCGGGAGTTGAACCAGCGACCCTGGAACGACAGCACTTCATTGGAGGAACTGCCTACAGTCCTCTGCTCTACCAACTGAGCTATCAAGGTGCTGTCTACTCCAAGTGCAGAAAACATAGTGGCTATGATGACACACTTTGCCCACACAACTAATCCACCTACATGGTCAGTGAAAAGCCCAGCCCTACCTTCAGAGCGCAGCTTCTCAGTTTGTACCCAACAGTCATTGCCAGGGACCCAGAACTGATAATCAGGACTTTTAGGCTGGGTGAATAAAAAATTGATGGTTGGAAAATAAAGTAGGAGTTATCTTGTTTGTGTTTTTAAATTTTGGAGGAGCTGACAGATGAACACAAGGCTTGCTTTGAGCGGGAGTTGAACCAGCGACCCTGGAACGACAGCACTTCATAGGAGGAACTGCCTACAGTCCTCTGCTCTACCAACTGAGCTATCAAGGTGCTGTCTACTCCAAGTGCAGAAAACATAGTGGCTATGATGACACACTTTGCCCACACAACTAATCCACCTACATGGTCAGTGAAAAGCCCAGCCCTACCTTCAGAGCACAGCTTCTCAGTTTGTACCCAACAGTCATTGCCAGGGACCCAGAACTGATAATCAGGACTTTTAGGCTGGGTGAACAAAAAATTGACGGTTGGAAAATAAAGTAGGAGTTATCTTGTTTGTGTTTTTAAATTTTGGAGGAGCTGACAGATGAAGACAAGGCTTGCTTTGAGCGGGAGTTGAACCAGCGACGTTGGAACCACAGCACTTCATAGGAGGAACTGCCTACAGTCCTCTGCTCTACCAACTGAGCTATCAAGGTGCTGTCTACTCCAAGTGCAGAAAACATAGTGGCTATGATGACACACTTTGCCCACACAACTAATCCACCTACATGGTCAGTGAAAAGCCCAGCCCTACCTTCAGAGCACAGCTTCTCAGTTTGTACCCAACAGTCATTGCCAGGGACCCAGAACTGATAATCAGGACTTTTAGGCTGGGTGAATAAAAAATTGACGGTTGGAAAATAAAGTAGGAGTTATCTTGTTTGTGTTTTTAAATTTTGGAGGAGCTGACAGATGAAGACAAGGCTTGCTTTGAGCGGGAGTTGAACCAGCGACCTTGGAACCACAGCACTTCATAGGAGGAACTGCCTAGAGTCCTCTGTTCTACCAACTGAGCTATCAGGGTGCTGTCTACTCCAAGTGCAGAAAACATAGTGGCTATGATGACACACTTTGCCCACACAACTAATCCACCTACATGGTCAGTGAAAAGCCCAGCCCTACCTTCAGAGCACAGCTTCTCAGTTTGTACCCAACAGTCATTGCCAGGGACCCAGAACTGATAATCAGGACTTTTAGGCTGGGTGAATAAAAAATTGATGGTTGGAAAATAAAGTAGGAGTTATCTTGTTTGTGTTTTTAAATTTTGGAGGAGCTGACAGATGAAGACAAGGCTTGCTTTGAGCGGGAGTTGAACCAGCGACCTTGGAACCACAGCACTTCATAGGAGGAACTGCCTACAGTCCTCTGCTCTACCAACTGAGCTATCAAGGTGCTGTCTACTCCAAGTGCAGAAAACATAGTGGCTATGATGACACACTTTGCCCACACAACTAATCCACCTACATGGTCAGTGAAAAGCCCAGCCCTACCTTCAGAGCACAGCTTCTCAGTTTGTACCCAACAGTCATTGCCAGGGACCCAGAACTGATAATCAGGACTTTTAGGCTGGGTGAATAAAAAATTGATGGTTGGAAAATAAAGTAGGAGTTATCTTGTTTGTGTTTTTAAATTTTGGAGGAGCTGACAGATGAACACAAGGCTTGCTTTGAGCGGGAGTTGAACCAGCGACCTTGGAACCACAGCACTTCATAGGAGGAACTGTCTAGAGTCCTCTGCTCTACCAACTGAGCTATCAAGGTGCTGTCTACTCCAAGTGCAGAAAACATAGTGGCTATGATGACACACTTTGCCCACACAACTAATCCACCTACATGGTCAGTGAAAAGCCCAGCCCTACCTTCAGAGCGCAGCTTCTCAGTTTGTACCCAACAGTCATTGCCAGGGACCCAGAACTGATAATCAGGACTTTTAGGCTGGGTGAATAAAAAATTGATGGTTGGAAAATAAAGTAGGAGTTATCTTGTTTGTGTTTTTAAATTTTGGAGGAGCTGACAGATGAACACAAGGCTTGCTTTGAGCGGGAGTTGAACCAGCGACCCTGGAACGACAGCACTTCATAGGAGGAACTGCCTACAGTCCTCTGCTCTACCAACTGAGCTATCAAGGTGCTGTCTACTCCAAGTGCAGAAAACATAGTGGCTATGATGACACACTTTGCCCACACAACTAATCCACCTACATGGTCAGTGAAAAGCCCAGCCCTACCTTCAGAGCACAACTTCTCAGTTTGTACCCAACAGTCATTGCCAGGGACCCAGAACTGATAATCAGGACTTTTAGGCTGGGTGAACAAAAAATTGACGGTTGGAAAATAAAGTAGGAGTTATCTTGTTTGTGTTTTTAAATTTTGGAGGAGCTGACAGATGAAGACAAGGCTTGCTTTGAGCGGGAGTTGAACCAGCGACGTTGGAACCACAGCACTTCATAGGAGGAACTGCCTACAGTCCTCTGCTCTACCAACTGAGCTATCAAGGTGCTGTCTACTCCAAGTGCAGAAAACATAGTGGCTATGATGACACACTTTGCCCACACAACTAATCCACCTACATGGTCAGTGAAAAGCCCAGCCCTACCTTCAGAGCGCAGCTTCTCAGTTTGTACCCAACAGTCATTGCCAGGGACCCAGAACTGATAATCAGGACTTTTAGGCTGGGTGAATAAAAAATTGATGGTTGGAAAATAAAGTAGCAGTTATCTTGTTTGTGTTTTTAAATTTTGGAGGAGCTGACAGATTAAGACAAGGCTTGCTTTGAGCGGGAGTTGAACAAGCGACCCTGGAACGACAGCACTTCATAGGAGGAACTGCCTACAGTCCTCTGCTCTACCAACTGAGCTATCAAGGTGCTGTCTACTCCAAGTGCAGAAAACATAGTGGCTATGATGACACACTTTGCCCACACAACTAATCCACCTACATGGTCAGTGAAAAGCCCAGCCCTACCTTCAGAGCACAGCTTCTCAGTTTGTACCCAACAGTCATTGCCAGGGACCCAGAACTGATAATCAGGACTTTTAGGCTGGGTGAATAAAAAATTGATGGTTGGAAAATAAAGTAGGAGTTATCTTGTTTGTGTTTTTAAATTTTGGAGGAGCTGACAGATGAACACAAGGCTTGCTTTGAGCGGGAGTTGAACTAGCGACCTTGGAACGACAGCACTTCATAGGAGGAACTGCCTACAGTCCTCTGCTCTACCAACTGAGCTATCAAGGTGCTGTCTACTCCAAGTGCAGAAAACATAGTGGCTATGATGACACACTTTGCCCACACAACTAATCCACCTACATGGTCAGTGAAAAGCCCAGCCCTACCTTCAGAGCACAGCTTCTCAGTTTGTACCCAACAGTCATTGCCAGGGACCCAGAACTGATAATCAGGACTTTTAGGCTGGGTGAATAAAAAATTGATGGTTGGAAAATAAAGTAGGAGTTATCTTGTTTGTGTTTTTAAATTTTGGAGGAGCTGACAGATGAAGACAAGGCTTGCTTTGAGCAGGAGTTGAACCAGCGACGTTGGAACGAGAGCACTTGATAGGAGGAACTGCCTACAGTCCTCTGCTCTACCAACTGAGCTATCAAGGTGCTGTCTACTCCAAGTGCAGAAAACATAGTGGCTATGATGACACACTTTGCCCACACAACTAATCCACCTACATGGTCAGTGAAAAGCCCAGCCCTACCTTCAGAGCACAGCTTCTCAGTTTGTACCCAACAGTCATTGCCAGGGACCCAGAACTGATAATCAGGACTTTTAGGCTGGGTGAATAAAAAATTGATGGTTGGAAAATAAAGTAGGAGTTATCTTGTTTGTGTTTTTAAATTTTGGAGGAGCTGACAGATGAAGACAAGGCTTGCTTTGAGCGGGAGTTGAACCAGCGACCCTGGAACGACAGCACTTCATTGGAGGAACTGCCTACAGTCCTCTGCTCTACCAACTGAGCTATCAAGGTGCTGTCTACTCCAAGTGCAGAAAACATAGTGGCTATGATGACACACTTTGCCCACACAACTAATCCACCTACATGGTCAGTGAAAAGCCCAGCCCTACCTTCAGAGCGCAGCTTCTCAGTTTGTACCCAACAGTCATTGCCAGGGACCCAGAACTGATAATCAGGACTTTTAGGCTGGGTGAATAAAAAATTGATGGTTGGAAAATAAAGTAGGAGTTATCTTGTTTGTGTTTTTAAATTTTGGAGGAGCTGACAGATGAACACAAGGCTTGCTTTGAGCGGGAGTTGAACCAGCGACCCTGGAACGACAGCACTTCATAGGAGGAACTGCCTACAGTCCTCTGCTCTACCAACTGAGCTATCAAGGTGCTGTCTACTCCAAGTGCAGAAAACATAGTGGCTATGATGACACACTTTGCCCACACAACTAATCCACCTACATGGTCAGTGAAAAGCCCAGCCCTACCTTCAGAGCACAGCTTCTCAGTTTGTACCCAACAGTCATTGCCAGGGACCCAGAACTGATAATCAGGACTTTTAGGCTGGGTGAACAAAAAATTGACGGTTGGAAAATAAAGTAGGAGTTATCTTGTTTGTGTTTTTAAATTTTGGAGGAGCTGACAGATGAAGACAAGGCTTGCTTTGAGCGGGAGTTGAACCAGCGACGTTGGAACCACAGCACTTCATAGGAGGAACTGCCTACAGTCCTCTGCTCTACCAACTGAGCTATCAAGGTGCTGTCTACTCCAAGTGCAGAAAACATAGTGGCTATGATGACACACTTTGCCCACACAACTAATCCACCTACATGGTCAGTGAAAAGCCCAGCCCTACCTTCAGAGCACAGCTTCTCAGTTTGTACCCAACAGTCATTGCCAGGGACCCAGAACTGATAATCAGGACTTTTAGGCTGGGTGAATAAAAAATTGACGGTTGGAAAATAAAGTAGGAGTTATCTTGTTTGTGTTTTTAAAATTTTGGAGGAGCTGACAGATGAAGACAAGGCTTGCTTTGAGCGGGAGTTGAACCAGCGACCTTGGAACCACAGCACTTCATAGGAGGAACTGCCTACAGTCCTCTGTTCTACCAACTGAGCTATCAGGGTGCTGTCTACTCCAAGTGCAGAAAACATAGTGGCTATGATGACACACTTTGCCCACACAACTAATCCACCTACATGGTCAGTGAAAAGCCCAGCCCTACCTTCAGAGCACAGCTTCTCAGTTTGTACCCAACAGTCATTGCCAGGGACCCAGAACTGATAATTAGGACTTTTAGGCTGGGTGAATAAAAAATTGATGGTTGGAAAATAAAGTAGGAGTTATCTTGTTTGTGTTTTTAAATTTTGGAGGAGCTGACAGATGAAGACAAGGCTTGCTTTGAGCGGGAGTTGAACCAGCGACCTTGGAACCACAGCACTTCATAGGAGGAACTGCCTACAGTCCTCTGCTCTACCAACTGAGCTATCAAGGTGCTGTCTACTCCAAGTGCAGAAAACATAGTGGCTATGATGACACACTTTGCCCACACAACTAATCCACCTACATGGTCAGTGAAAAGCCCAGCCCTACCTTCAGAGCACAGCTTCTCAGTTTGTACCCAACAGTCATTGCCAGGGACCCAGAACTGATAATCAGGACTTTTAGGCTGGGTGAATAAAAAATTGATGGTTGGAAAATAAAGTAGGAGTTATCTTGTTTGTGTTTTTAAATTTTGGAGGAGCTGACAGATGAACACAAGGCTTGCTTTGAGCGGGAGTTGAACCAGCGACCTTGGAACCACAGCACTTCATAGGAGGAACTGTCTAGAGTCCTCTGTTCTACCAACTGAGCTATCAGGGTGCTGTCTACTCCAAGTGCAGAAAACATAGTGGCTATGATGACACACTTTGCCCACACAACTAATCCACCTACATGGTCAGTGAAAAGCCCAGCCCTACCTTCAGAGCACAGCTTCTCAGTTTGTACCCAACAGTCATTGCCAGGGACCCAGAACTGATAATCAGGACTTTTAGGCTGGGTGAATAAAAAATTGATGGTTGGAAAATAAAGTAGGAGTTATCTTGTTTGTGTTTTTAAATTTTGGAGGAGCTGACAGATGAAGACAAGGCTTGCTTTGAGCGGGAGTTGAACCAGCGACCTTGGAACCACAGCACTTCATAGGAGGAACTGCCTACAGTCCTCTGCTCTACCAACTGAGCTATCAAGGTGCAGTCTACTCCAAGTGCAGAAAACATAGTGGCTATGATGACACACTTTGCCCACACAACTAATCCACCTACATGGTCAGTGAAAAGCCCAGCCCTACCTTCAGAGCACAGCTTCTCAGTTTGTACCCAACAGTCATTGCCAGACCCAGAACTGATAATCAGGACTTTTAGGCTGGGTGAATAAAAAATTGATGGTTGGAAAATAAAGTAGGAGTTATCTTGTTTGTGTTTTTAAATTTTGGAGGAGCTGACAGATGAACACAAGGCTTGCTTTGAGCGGGAGTTGAACCAGCGACCTTGGAACCACAGCACTTCATAGGAGGAACTGCCTACATTACTCTGCTCTACCAACTGAGCTATCAAGGTGCTGTCTACTCCAAGTGCAGAAAACATAGTGGCTATGATGACACACTTTGCCCACACAACTAATCCACCTACATGGTCAGTGAAAAGCCCAGCCCTACCTTCAGAGCACAGCTTCTCAGTTTGTACCCAACAGTCATTGCCAGGGACCCAGAACTGATAATCAGGACTTTTAGGCTGGGTGAATAAAAAATTGATGGTTGGAAAATAAAGTAGGAGTTATCTTGTTTGTGTTTTTAAATTTTGGAGGAGCTGACAGATGAAGACAAGGCTTGCTTTGAGCGGGAGTTGAACCAGCGACCTTGGAACCACAGCACTTCATAGGAGGAACTGCCTACAGTCCTGTGCTCTACCAACTGAGCTATCAAGGAGCTGTCTACTCCAAGTGCAGAAAACATAGTGGCTATGATGACACACTTTGCCCACACAACTAATCCACCAACATGGTCAGTGAAAAGCCCAGCCCTACCTTCAGAGCACAGCTTCTCAGTTTGTACCCAACAGTCATTGCCAGGGACCCAGAACTGATAATCAGGACTTTTAGGCTGGGTGAATAAAAAATTGACGGTTGGAAAATAAAGTAGGAGTTATCTTGTTTGTGTTTTTAAATTTTGGAGGAGCTGACAGATGAACACAAGGCTTGCTTTGAGCGGGAGTTGAACCAGCGACCTTGGAACGACAGCACTTCATAGGAGGAACTGCCTACAGTCCTCTGCTCTACCAACTGAGCTATCAAGGTGCTGTCTACTCCAAGTGCAGAAAACATAGTGGCTATGATGACACACTTTGCCCACACAACTAATCCACCTACATGGTCAGTGAAAAGCCCAGCCCTACCTTCAGAGCACAGCTTCTCAGTTTGTACCCAACAGTCATTGCCAGGGACCCAGAACTGATAATCAGGACTTTTAGGCTGGGTGAATAAAAAATTGATGGTTGGAAAATAAAGTAGCAGTTATCTTGTTTGTGTTTTTAAATTTTGGAGGAGCTGACAGATGAAGACAAGGCTTGCTTTGAGCGGGAGTTGAACAAGCGACCCTGGAACGACAGCACTTCATAGGAGGAACTGCCTACAGTCCTCTGCTCTACCAACTGAGCTATCAAGGTGCTGTCTACTCCAAGTGCAGAAAACATAGTGGCTATGATGACACACTTTGCCCACACAACTAATCCACCTACATGGTCAGTGAAAAGCCCAGCCCTACCTTCAGAGCACAGCTTCTCAGTTTGTACCCAACAGTCATTGCCAGGGACCCAGAACTGATAATCAGGACTTTTAGGCTGGGTGAATAAAAAATTGATGGTTGGAAAATAAAGTAGGAGTTATCTTGTTTGTGTTTTTAAATTTTGGAGGAGCTGACAGATGAACACAAGGCTTGCTTTGAGCGGGAGTTGAACCAGCAACCTTGGAACCACAGCACTTCATAGGAGGAACTGCCTACAGTCCTCTGCTCTACCAACTGAGCTATCAAGGTGCTGTCTACTCCAAGTGCAGAAAACATAGTGGCTATGATGACACACTTTGCCCACACAACTAATCCACCTACATGGTCAGTGAAAAGCCCAGCCCTACCTTCAGAGCACAGCTTCTCAGTTTGTACCCAACAGTCATTGCCAGGGACCCAGAACTGATAATCAGGACTTTTAGGCTGGGTGAATAAAAAATTGATGGTTGGAAAATAAAGTAGGAGTTATCTTGTTTGTGTTTTTAAATTTTGGAGGAGCTGACAGATGAAGACAAGGCTTGCTTTGAGCGGGAGTTGAACCAGCGACCTTGGAACCACAGCACTTCATAGGAGGAACTGCCTACAGTCCTCTGCTCTACCAACTGAGCTATCAAGGTGCTGTCTACTCCAAGTGCAGAAAACATAGTGGCTATGATGACACACTTTGCCCACACAACTAATCCACCTACATGGTCAGTGAAAAGCCCAGCCCTACCTTCAGAGCACAGCTTCTCAGTTTGTACCCAACAGTCATTGCCAGGGACCCAGAACTGATAATCAGGACTTTTAGGCTGGGTGAATAAAAAATTGATGGTTGGAAAATAAAGTAGGAGTTATCTTGTTTGTGTTTTTAAATTTTGGAGGAGCTGACAGATGAACACAAGGCTTGCTTTGAGCGGGAGTTGAACCAGCGACCTTGGAACCACAGCACTTCATAGGAGGAACTGTCTAGAGTCCTCTGTTCTACCAACTGAGCTATCAGGGTGCTGTCTACTCCAAGTGCAGAAAACATAGTGGCTATGATGACACACTTTGCCCACACAACTAATCCACCTACATGGTCAGTGAAAAAGCCCAGCCCTACCTTCAGAGCACAGCTTCTCAGTTTGTACCCAACAGTCATTGCCAGGGACCCAGAACTGATAATCAGGACTTTTAGGCTGGGTGAATAAAAAATTGATGGTTGGAAAATAAAGTAGGAGTTATCTTGTTTGTGTTTTTAAATTTTGGAGGAGCTGACAGATGAAGACAAGGCTTGCTTTGAGCGGGAGTTGAACCAGCGACCTTGGAACCACAGCACTTCATAGGAGGAACTGCCTACAGTCCTCTGCTCTACCAACTGAGCTATCAAGGTGCAGTCTACTCCAAGTGCAGAAAACATAGTGGCTATGATGACACACTTTGCCCACACAACTAATCCACCTACATGGTCAGTGAAAAGCCCAGCCCTACCTTCAGAGCACAGCTTCTCAGTTTGTACCCAACAGTCATTGCCAGACCCAGAACTGATAATCAGGACTTTTAGGCTGGGTGAATAAAAAATTGATGGTTGGAAAATAAAGTAGGAGTTATCTTGTTTGTGTTTTTAAATTTTGGAGGAGCTGACAGATGAACACAAGGCTTGCTTTGAGCGGGAGTTGAACCAGCGACCTTGGAACCACAGCACTTCATAGGAGGAACTGCCTACATTACTCTGCTCTACCAACTGAGCTATCAAGGTGCTGTCTACTCCAAGTGCAGAAAACATAGTGGCTATGATGACACACTTTGCCCACACAACTAATCCACCTACATGGTCAGTGAAAAGCCCAGCCCTACCTTCAGAGCACAGCTTCTCAGTTTGTACCCAACAGTCATTGCCAGGGACCCAGAACTGATAATCAGGACTTTTAGGCTGGGTGAATAAAAAATTGATGGTTGGAAAATAAAGTAGGAGTTATCTTGTTTGTGTTTTTAAATTTTGGAGGAGCTGACAGATGAACACAAGGCTTGCTTTGAGCGGGAGTTGAACCAGCGACCCTGGAACGACAGCACTTCATAGGAAGAACTGCCTACAGTCCTCTGCTCTACCAACTGAGCTATCAAGGTGCTGTCTACTCCAAGTGCAGAAAACATAGTGGCTATGATGACACACTTTGCCCACACAACTAATCCACCTACATGGTCAGTGAAAAGCCCAGCCCTACCTTCAGAGCGCAGCTTCTCAGTTTGTACCCAACAGTCATTGCCAGGGACCCAGAACTGATAATCAGGACTTTTAGGCTGGGTGAATAAAAAATTGATGGTTGGAAAGAAAAATAGGAGTTATCTTGTTTGTGTTTTTAAATTTTGGAGGAGCTGACAGATGAACACAAGGCTTGCTTTGAGCGGGAGTTGAACCAGCGACCTTGGAACGACAGCACTTCATAGGAGGAACTGCCTACAGTCCTCTGCTCTACCAACTGAGCTATCAAGGTGCTGTCTACTCCAAGTGCAGAAAACATAGTGGCTATGATGACACACTTTGCCCACACAACTAATCCACCTACATGGTCAGTGAAAAGCCCAGCCCTACCTTCAGAGCACAGCTTCTCAGTTTGTACCCAACAGTCATTGCCAGGGACCCAGAACTGATAATCAGGACTTTTAGGCTGGGTGAATAAAAAATTGATGGTTGGAAAATAAAGTAGGAGTTATCTTGTTTGTGTTTTTAAATTTTGGAGGAGCTGACAGATGAAGACAAGGCTTGCTTTGAGCGGGAGTTGAACCAGCGACCTTGGAACCACAGCACTTCATAGGAGGAACTGCCTACAGTCCTCTGCTCTACCAACTGAGCTATCAAGGTGCAGTCTACTCCAAGTGCAGAAAACATAGTGGCTATGATGACACACTTTGCCCACACAACTAATCCACCTACATGGTCAGTGAAAAGCCCAGCCCTACCTTCAGAGCGCAGCTTCTCAGTTTGTACCCAACAGTCATTGCCAGGGACCCAGAACTGATAATCAGGACTTTTAGGCTGGGTGAATAAAAAATTGATGGTTGGAAAGAAAAATAGGAGTTATCTTGTTTGTGTTTTTAAATTTTGGAGGAGCTGACAGATGAACACAAGGCTTGCTTTGAGCGGGAGTTGAACCAGCGACCTTGGAACGACAGCACTTCATAGGAGGAACTGCCTACAGTCCTCTGCTCTACCAACTGAGCTATCAAGGTGCTGTCTACTCCAAGTGCAGAAAACATAGTGGCTATGATGACACACTTTGCCCACACAACTAATCCACCTACATGGTCAGTGAAAAGCCCAGCCCTACCTTCAGAGCACAGCTTCTCAGTTTGTACCCAACAGTCATTGCCAGGGACCCAGAACTGATAATCAGGACTTTTAGGCTGGGTGAATAAAAAATTGATGGTTGGAAAATAAAGTAGCAGTTATCTTGTTTGTGTTTTTAAATTTTGGAGGAGCTGACAGATGAAGACAAGGCTTGCTTTGAGCGGGAGTTGAACAAGCGACCCTGGAACGACAGCACTTCATAGGAGGAACTGCCTACAGTCCTCTGCTCTACCAACTGAGCTATCAAGGTGCTGTCTACTCCAAGTGCAGAAAACATAGTGGCTATGATGACACACTTTGCCCACACAACTAATCCACCTACATGGTCAGTGAAAAGCCCAGCCCTACCTTCAGAGCACAGCTTCTCAGTTTGTACCCAACAGTCATTGCCAGGGACCCAGAACTGATAATCAGGACTTTTAGGCTGGGTGAATAAAAAATTGATGGTTGGAAAATAAAGTAGGAGTTATCTTGTTTGTGTTTTTAAATTTTGGAGGAGCTGACAGATGAACACAAGGCTTGCTTTGAGCGGGAGTTGAACCAGCAACCTTGGAACCACAGCACTTCATAGGAGGAACTGCCTACAGTCCTCTGCTCTACCAACTGAGCTATCAAGGTGCTGTCTACTCCAAGTGCAGAAAACATAGTGGCTATGATGACACACTTTGCCCACACAACTAATCCACCTACATGGTCAGTGAAAAGCCCAGCCCTACCTTCAGAGCACAGCTTCTCAGTTTGTACCCAACAGTCATTGCCAGGGACCCAGAACTGATAATCAGGACTTTTAGGCTGGGTGAATAAAAAATTGATGGTTGGAAAATAAAGTAGGAGTTATCTTGTTTGTGTTTTTAAATTTTGGAGGAGCTGACAGATGAACACAAGGCTTGCTTTGAGCGGGAGTTGAACCAGCGACCCTGGAACGACAGCACTTCATAGGAAGAACTGCCTACAGTCCTCTGCTCTACCAACTGAGCTATCAAGGTGCTGTCTACTCCAAGTGCAGAAAACATAGTGGCTATGATGACACACTTTGCCCACACAACTAATCCACCTACATGGTCAGTGAAAAGCCCAGCCCTACCTTCAGAGCGCAGCTTCTCAGTTTGTACCCAACAGTCATTGCCAGGGACCCAGAACTGATAATCAGGACTTTTAGGCTGGGTGAATAAAAAATTGATGGTTGGAAAATAAAGTAGGAGTTATCTTGTTTGTGTTTTTAAATTTTGGAGGAGCTGACAGATGAACACAAGGCTTGCTTTGAGCGGGAGTTGAACCAGCGACCCTGGAACGACAGCACTTCATAGGAAGAACTGCCTACAGTCCTCTGCTCTACCAACTGAGCTATCAAGGTGCTGTCTACTCCAAGTGCAGAAAACATAGTGGCTATGATGACACACTTTGCCCACACAACTAATCCACCTACATGGTCAGTGAAAAGCCCAGCCCTACCTTCAGAGCGCAGCTTCTCAGTTTGTACCCAACAGTCATTGCCAGGGACCCAGAACTGATAATCAGGACTTTTAGGCTGGGTGAATAAAAAATTGATGGTTGGAAAGAAAAATAGGAGTTATCTTGTTTGTGTTTTTAAATTTTGGAGGAGCTGACAGATGAACACAAGGCTTGCTTTGAGCGGGAGTTGAACCAGCGACCTTGGAACGACAGCACTTCATAGGAGGAACTGCCTACAGTCCTCTGCTCTACCAACTGAGCTATCAAGGTGCTGTCTACTCCAAGTGCAGAAAACATAGTGGCTATGATGACACACTTTGCCCACACAACTAATCCACCTACATGGTCAGTGAAAAGCCCAGCCCTACCTTCAGAGCACAGCTTCTCAGTTTGTACCCAACAGTCATTGCCAGGGACCCAGAACTGATAATCAGGACTTTTAGGCTGGGTGAATAAAAAATTGATGGTTGGAAAATAAAGTAGCAGTTATCTTGTTTGTGTTTTTAAATTTTGGAGGAGCTGACAGATGAAGACAAGGCTTGCTTTGAGCGGGAGTTGAACAAGCGACCCTGGAACGACAGCACTTCATAGGAGGAACTGCCTACAGTCCTCTGCTCTACCAACTGAGCTATCAAGGTGCTGTCTACTCCAAGTGCAGAAAACATAGTGGCTATGATGACACACTTTGCCCACACAACTAATCCACCTACATGGTCAGTGAAAAGCCCAGCCCTACCTTCAGAGCACAGCTTCTCAGTTTGTACCCAACAGTCATTGCCAGGGACCCAGAACTGATAATCAGGACTTTTAGGCTGGGTGAATAAAAAATTGATGGTTGGAAAATAAAGTAGGAGTTATCTTGTTTGTGTTTTTAAATTTTGGAGGAGCTGACAGATGAACACAAGGCTTGCTTTGAGCGGGAGTTGAACCAGCAACCTTGGAACCACAGCACTTCATAGGAAGAACTGCCTACAGTCCTCTGCTCTACCAACTGAGCTATCAAGGTGCTGTCTACTCCAAGTGCAGAAAACATAGTGGCTATGATGACACACTTTGCCCACACAACTAATCCACCTACATGGTCAGTGAAAAGCCCAGCCCTACCTTCAGAGCGCAGCTTCTCAGTTTGTACCCAACAGTCATTGCCAGGGACCCAGAACTGATAATCAGGACTTTTAGGCTGGGTGAATAAAAAATTGATGGTTGGAAAGAAAAATAGGAGTTATCTTGTTTGTGTTTTTAAATTTTGGAGGAGCTGACAGATGAACACAAGGCTTGCTTTGAGCGGGAGTTGAACCAGCGACCTTGGAACCACAGCACTGCATAGGAGGAACTGCCTACAGTCCTCTGCTCTACCAAGTGAGCTATCAAGGTGCTGTGTACTCCAAGTGCAGAAAACATAGTGGCTATGATGACACACTTTGCCCACACAACTAATCCATCTACATGGTCAGTGAAAAGCCCAGCCCTACCTTCAGAGCACAGCTTCTCAGTTTGTACCCAACAGTCATTGCCAGGGACCCAGAACTGATAATCAGGACTTTTAGGCTGGGTGAATAAAAAATTGATGGTTGGAAAATAAAGTAGGAGTTATCTTGTTTGTGTTTTTAAATTTTGGAGGAGCTGACAGATGAACACAAGGCTTGCTTTGAGCGGGAGTTGAACGAGCGACCCTGGAACCACAGCACTTCATAGGAGGAACTGCCTACAGTCCTCTGCTCTACCAACTGAGCTATCAAGGTGCTGTCTGCTCCAAGTGCAGAAAACATAGTGGCTATGATGACACACTTTGCCCACACAACTAATCCACCTACATGGTCAGTGAAAAGCCCAGCCCTACCTTCAGAGCGCAGCTTCTCAGTTTGTACCCAACAGTCATTGCCAGGGACCCAGAACTGATAATCAGGACTTTTAGGCTGGGTGAATAAAAAATTGACGGTTGGAAAATAAAGTAGGAGTTATCTTGTTTGTGTTTTTAAATTTTGGAGGAGCTGACAGATGAAGACAAGGCTTGCTTTGAGCGGGAGTTGAACCAGCGACCTTGGAACCACAGCACTTCATAGGAGGAACTGCCTACAGTCCTCTGCTCTACCAACTGAGCTATCAAGGTGCTGTCTACTCCAAGTGCAGAAAACATAGTGGCTATGATGACACACTTTGCCCACACAACTAATCCACCTACATGGTCAGTGAAAAGCCCAGCCCTACCTTCAGAGCACAGCTTCTCAGTTTGTACCCAACAGTCATTGCCAGGGACCCAGAACTGATAATCAGGACTTTTAGGCTGGGTGAATAAAAAATTGATGGTTGGAAAATAAAGTAGGAGTTATCTTGTTTGTGTTTTTAAATTTTGGAGGAGCTGACAGATGAACACAAGGCTTGCTTTGAGCGGGAGTTGAACCAGCGACCTTGGAACCACAGCACTTCATAGGAGGAACTGCCTACAGTCCTCTGCTCTACCAACTGAGCTATCAAGGTGCTGTCTACTCCAAGTGCAGAAAACATAGTGGCTATGATGACACACTTTGCCCACACAACTAATCCACCTACATGGTCAGTGAAAAGCCCAGCCCTACCTTCAGAGCACAGCTTCTCAGTTTGTACCCAACAGTCATTGCCAGGGACCCAGAACTGATAATCAGGACTTTTAGGCTGGGTGAATAAAAAATTGACGGTTGGAAAATAAAGTAGGAGTTATCTTGTTTGTGTTTTTAAATTTTGGAGGAGCTGACAGATGAAGACAAGGCTTGCTTTGAGCGGGAGTTGAACCAGCGACCTTGGAACCACAGCACTTCATAGGAGGAACTGCCTAGAGTCCTCTGTTCTACCAACTGAGCTATCAGGGTGCTGTCTACTCCAAGTGCAGAAAACATAGTGGCTATGATGACACACTTTGCCCACACAACTAATCCACCTACATGGTCAGTGAAAAGCCCAGCCCTACCTTCAGAGCACAGCTTCTCAGTTTGTACCCAACAGTCATTGCCAGGGACCCAGAACTGATAATCAGGACTTTTAGGCTGGGTGAATAAAAAATTGATGGTTGGAAAATAAAGTAGGAGTTATCTTGTTTGTGTTTTTAAATTTTGGAGGAGCTGACAGATGAAGACAAGGCTTGCTTTGAGCGGGAGTTGAACCAGCGACCTTGGAACCACAGCACTTCATAGGAGGAACTGCCTACAGTCCTCTGCTCTACCAACTGAGCTATGAAGGTGCTGTCTACTCCAAGTGCAGAAAACATAGTGGCTATGATGACACACTTTGCCCACACAACTAATCCACCTACATGGTCAGTGAAAAGCCCAGCCCTACCTTCAGAGCACAGCTTCTCAGTTTGTACCCAACAGTCATTGCCAGACCCAGAACTGATAATCAGGACTTTTAGGCTGGGTGAATAAAAAATTGATGGTTGGAAAATAAAGTAGGAGTTATCTTGTTTGTGTTTTTAAATTTTGGAGGAGCTGACAGATGAACACAAGGCTTGCTTTGAGCGGGAGTTGAACCAGCGACCTTGGAACCACAGCACTTCATAGGAGGAACTGCCTACAGTCCTCTGCTCTACCAACTGAGCTATCAAGGTGCTGTCTACTCCAAGTGCAGAAAACATAGTGGCTATGATGACACACTTTGCCCACACAACTAATCCACCTACATGGTCAGTGAAAAGCCCAGCCCTACCTTCAGAGCGCAGCTTCTCAGTTTGTACCCAACAGTCATTGCCAGGGACCCAGAACTGATAATCAGGACTTTTAGGCTGGGTGAATAAAAAATTGATGGTTGGAAAATAAAGTAGGAGTTATCTTGTTTGTGTTTTTAAATTTTGGAGGAGCTGACAGATGAACACAAGGCTTGCATTGAGCGGGAGTTGAACCAGCGACCCTGGAACGACAGCACTTCATAGGAAGAACTGCCTACAGTCCTCTGCTCTACCAACTGAGCTATCAAGGTGCTGTCTACTCCAAGTGCAGAAAACATAGTGGCTATGATGACACACTTTGCCCACACAACTAATCCACCTACATGGTCAGTGAAAAGCCCAGCCCTACCTTCAGAGCGCAGCTTCTCAGTTTGTACCCAACAGTCATTGCCAGGGACCCAGAACTGATAATCAGGACTTTTAGGCTGGGTGAATAAAAAATTGATGGTTGGAAAATAAAGTAGGAGTTATCTTGTTTGTGTTTTTAAATTTTGGAGGAGCTGACAGATGAAGACAAGGCTTGCTTTGAGCGGGAGTTGAACCAGCGACCTTGGAACCACAGCACTTCATAGGAGGAACTGCCTACAGTCCTCTGCTCTACCAACTGAGCTATCAAGGTGCTGTGTACTCCAAGTGCAGAAAACATAGTGGCTATGATGACACACTTTGCCCACACAACTAATCCACCTACATGGTCAGTGAAAAGCCCAGCCCTACCTTCAGAGCACAGCTTCTCAGTTTGTACCCAACAGTCATTGCCAGGGACCCAGAACTGATAATCAGGACTTTTAGGCTGGGTGAATAAAAAATTGACGGTTGGAAAATAAAGTAGGAGTTATCTTGTTTGTGTTTTTAAATTTTGGAGGAGCTGACAGATGAACACAAGGCTTGCTTTGAGCGGGAGTTGAACCAGCGACCTTGGAACCACAGCACTTCATAGGAGGAACTGCCTACAGTCCTCTGCTCTACCAACTGAGCTATCAAGGTGCTGTCTACTCCAAGTGCAGAAAACATAGTGGCTATGATGACACACTTTGCCCACACAACTAATCCACCTACATGGTCAGTGAAAAGCCCAGCCCTACCTTCAGAGCACAGCTTCTCAGTTTGTACCCAACAGTCATTGCCAGGGACCCAGAACTGATAATCAGGACTTTTAGGCTGGGTGAATAAAAAATTGACGGTTGGAAAATTAAGTAGGAGTTATCTTGTTTGTGTTTTTAAATTTTGGAGGAGCTGACAGATGAAGACAAGGCTTGCTTTGAGCGGGAGTTGAACCAGCGACCTTGGAACCACAGCACTTCATAGGAGGAACTGCCTACAGTCCTCTGTTCTACCAACTGAGCTATCAAGGTGCTGTCTACTCCAAGTGCAGAAAACATAGTGGCTATGATGACACACTTTGCCCACACAACTAATCCACCTACATGGTCAGTGAAAAGCCCAGCCCTACCTTCAGAGCACAGCTTCTCAGTTTGTACCCAACAGTCATTGCCAGGGACCCAGAACTGATAATCAGGACTTTTAGGCTGGGTGAATAAAAAATTGACGGTTGGAAAATAAAGTAGGAGTTATCTTGTTTGTGTTTTTAAATTTTGGAGGAGCTGACAGATGAAGACAAGGCTTGCTTTGAGCGGGAGTTGAACCAGCGACCTTGGAACCACAGCACTTCATAGGAGGAACTGCCTACAGTCCTCTGCTCTACCAACTGAGCTATCAAGGTGCTGTCTACTCCAAGTGCAGAAAACATAGTGGCTATGATGACACACTTTGCCCACACAACTAATCCACCTACATGGTCAGTGAAAAGCCCAGCCCTACCTTCAGAGCACAGCTTCTCAGTTTGTACCCAACAGTCATTGCCAGGGACCCAGAACTGATAATCAGGACTTTTAGGCTGGGTGAATAAAAAATTGATGGTTGGAAAATAAAGTAGGAGTTATCTTGTTTGTGTTTTTAAATTTTGGAGGAGCTGACAGATGAACACAAGGCTTGCTTTGAGCGGGAGTTGAACCAGCGACCTTGGAACCACAGCACTTCATAGGAGGAACTGCCTACAGTCCTCTGCTCTACCAACTGAGCTATCAAGGTGCTGTCTACTCCAAGTGCAGAAAACATAGTGGCTATGATGACACACTTTGCCCACACAACTAATCCACCTACATGGTCAGTGAAAAGCCCAGCCCTACCTTCAGAGCACAGCTTCTCAGTTTGTACCCAACAGTCATTGCCAGGGACCCAGAACTGATAATCAGGACTTTTAGGCTGGGTGAATAAAAAATTGATGGTTGGAAAATAAAGTAGGAGTTATCTTGTTTGTGTTTTTAAATTTTGGAGGAGCTGACAGATGAAGACAAGGCTTGCTTTGAGCGGGAGTTGAACCAGCGACCTTGGAACCACAGCACTTCATAGGAGGAACATCCTACAGTCCTCTGCTCTACCAACTGAGCTATCAAGGTGCTGTCTACTCCAAGTGCAGAAAACATAGTGGCTATGATGACACACTTTGCCCACACAACTAATCCACCAACATGGTCAGTGAAAAGCCCAGCCCTACCTTCAGAGCACAGCTTCTCAGTTTGTACCCAACAGTCATTGCCAGGGACCCAGAACTGATAATCAGGACTTTTAGGCTGGGTGAATAAAAAATTGATGGTTGGAAAATAAAGTAGGAGTTATCTTGTTTGCGTTTTTAAATTTTGGAGGAGCTGACAGATGAACACAAGGCTTGCTTTGAGCGGGAGTTGAACCAGCAACCTTGGAACCACAGCACTTCATAGGAGGAACTGCCTACAGTCCTCTGCTCTACCAACTGAGCTATCAAGGTGCTGTCTACTCCAAGTGCAGAAAACATAGTGGCTATGATGACACACTTTGCCCACACAACTAATCCACCTACATGGTCAGTGAAAAGCCCAGCCCTACCTTCAGAGCACAGCTTCTCAGTTTGTACCCAACAGTCATTGCCAGGGACCCAGAACTGATAATCAGGACTTTTAGGCTGGGTGAATAAAAAATTGATGGTTGGAAAATAAAGTAGGAGTTATCTTGTTTGTGTTTTTAAATTTTGGAGGAGCTGACAGATGAAGACAAGGCTTGCTTTGAGCGGGAGTTGAACCAGCGACGTTGGAACCACAGCACTTCATAGGAGGAACTGCCTACAGTCCTCTGCTCTACCAACTGAGCTATCAAGGTGCTGTCTACTCCAAGTGCAGAAAACATAGTGGCTATGATGACACACTTTGCCCACACAACTAATCCACCTACATGGTCAGTGAAAAGCCCAGCCCTACCTTCAGAGCACAGCTTCTCAGTTTGTACCCAACAGTCATTGCCAGGGACCCAGAACTGATAATCAGGACTTTTAGGCTGGGTGAATAAAAAATTGACGGTTGGAAAATAAAGTAGGAGTTATCTTGTTTGTGTTTTTAAATTTTGGAGGAGCTGACAGATGAAGACAAGGCTTGCTTTGAGCGGGAGTTGAACCAGCGACCTTGGAACCACAGCACTTCATAGGAGGAACTGCCTAGAGTCCTCTGTTCTACCAACTGAGCTATCAGGGTGCTGTCTACTCCAAGTGCAGAAAACATAGTGGCTATGATGACACACTTTGCCCACACAACTAATCCACCTACATGGTCAGTGAAAAGCCCAGCCCTACCTTCAGAGCACAGCTTCTCAGTTTGTACCCAACAGTCATTGCCAGGGACCCAGAACTGATAATCAGGACTTTTAGGCTGGGTGAATAAAAAATTGATGGTTGGAAAATAAAGTAGGAGTTATCTTGTTTGTGTTTTTAAATTTTGGAGGAGCTGACAGATGAACACAAGGCTTGCTTTGAGCGGGAGTTGAACCAGCGACGTTGGAACCACAGCACTTCATAGGAGGAACTGCCTACAGTCCTCTGCTCTACCAACTGAGCTATCAAGGTGCTGTCTACTCCAAGTGCAGAAAACATAGTGGCTATGATGACACACTTTGCCCACACAACTAATCCACCTACATGGTCAGTGAAAAGCCCAGCCCTACCTTCAGAGCACAGCTTCTCAGTTTGTACCCAACAGTCATTGCCAGGGACCCAGAACTGATAATCAGGACTTTTAGGCTGGGTGAATAAAAAATTGATGGTTGGAAAATAAAGTAGGAGTTATCTTGTTTGTGTTTTTAAATTTTGGAGGAGCTGACAGATGAACACAAGGCTTGCTTTGAGCGGGAGTTGAACCAGCGACCTTGGAACCACAGCACTTCATAGGAGGAACTGCCTACAGTCCTCTGCTCTACCAACTGAGCTATCAAGGTGCTGTCTACTCCAAGTGCAGAAAACATAGTGGCTATGATGACACACTTTGCCCACACAACTAATCCACCTACATGGTCAGTGAAAAGCCCAGCCCTACCTTCAGAGCACAGCTTCTCAGTTTGTACCCAACAGTCATTGCCAGGGACCCAGAACTGATAATCAGGACTTTTAGGCTGGGTGAATAAAAAATTGATGGTTGGAAAATAAAGTAGGAGTTATCTTGTTTGTGTTTTTAAATTTTGGAGGAGCTGACAGATGAACACAAGGCTTGCTTTGAGCGGGAGTTGAACCAGCGACCTTGGAACCACAGCACTTCATAGGAGGAACTGCCTAGAGTCCTCTGTTCTACCAACTGAGCTATCAGGGTGCTGTCTACTCCAAGTGCAGAAAACATAGTGGCTATGATGACACACTTTGCCCACACAGCTAATCCACCTACATGGTCAGTGAAAAGCCCAGCCCTACCTTCAGAGCACAGCTTCTCAGTTTGTACCCAACAGTCATTGCCAGGGACCCAGAACTGATAATCAGGACTTTTAGGCTGGGTGAATAAAAAATTGATGGTTGGAAAATAAAGTAGGAGTTATCTTGTTTGTGTTTTTAAATTTTGGAGGAGCTGACAGATGAAGACAAGGCTTGCTTTGAGCGGGAGTTGAACCAGCGACCTTGGAACCACAGCACTTCATAGGAGGAACTGCCTATAGTCCTCTGCTCTACCAACTGAGCTATCAAGGTGCTGTCTACTCCAAGTGCAGAAAACATAGTGGCTATGATGACACACTTTGCCCACACAACTAATCCACCTACATGGTCAGTGAAAAGCCCAGCCCTACCTTCAGAGCACAGCTTCTCAGTTTGTACCCAACAGTCATTGCCAGACCCAGAACTGATAATCAGGACTTTTAGGCTGGGTGAATAAAAAATTGATGGTTGGAAAATAAAGTAGGAGTTATCTTGTTTGTGTTTTTAAATTTTGGAGGAGCTGACAGATGAACACAAGGCTTGCTTTGAGCGGGAGTTGAACCAGCGACCTTGGAACCACAGCACTTCATAGGAGGAACTGCCTACATTACTCTGCTCTACCAACTGAGCTATCAAGGTGCTGTCTACTCCAAGTGCAGAAAACATAGTGGCTATGATGACACACTTTGCCCACACAACTAATCCACCTACATGGTCAGTGAAAAGCCCAGCCCTACCTTCAGAGCGCAGCTTCTCAGTTTGTACCCAACAGTCATTGCCAGGGACCCAGAACTGATAATCAGGACTTTTAGGCTGGGTGAATAAAAAATTGATGGTTGGAAAATAAAGTAGGAGTTATCTTGTTTGTGTTTTTAAATTTTGGAGGAGCTGACAGATGAACACAAGGCTTGCTTTGAGCGGGAGTTGAACCAGCGACCCTGGAACCACAGCACTTCATAGGAGGAACTGCCTACAGTCCTCTGCTCTACCAACTGAGCTATCAAGGTGCTGTCTACTCCAAGTGCAGAAAACATAGTGGCTATGATGACACACTTTGCCCACACAAATAATCCACCTACATGGTCAGTGAAAAGCCCAGCCCTACCTTCAGAGCACAGCTTCTCAGTTTGTACCCAACAGTCATTGCCAGGGACCCAGAACTGATAATCAGGACTTTTAGGCTGGGTGAATAAAAAATTGACGGTTGGAAAATAAAGTAGGAGTTATCTTGTTTGTGTTTTTAAATTTTTGAGGAGCTGACAGATGAAGACAAGGCTTGCTTTGAGCGGGAGTTGAAGCAGCGACCTTGGAACGACAGCACTTCATAGGAGGAACTGCCTACAGTCCTCTGCTCTACCAACTGAGCTATCAAGGTGCTGTCTACTCCAAGTGCAGAAAACATAGTGGCTATGATGACACACTTTGCCCACACAACGAATCCACCTACATGGTCAGTGAAAAGCCCAGCCCTACCTTCAGAGCACAGCTTCTCAGTTTGTACCCAACAGTCATTGCCAGGGACCCAGAACTGATAATCAGGACTTTTAGGCTGGGTGAACAAAAAATTGACGGTTGGAAAATAAAGTAGGAGTTATCTTGTTTGTGTTTTTAAATTTTGGAGGAGCTGACAGATGAAGACAAGGCTTGCTTTGAGCGGGAGTTGAACCAGCGACCTTGGAACCACAGCACTTCATAGGAGGAACTGCCTACAGTCCTCTGCTCTAACAACTGAGCTATCAAGGTGCTGTCTACTCCAAGTGCAGAAAACATAGTGGCTATGATGACACACTTTGCCCACACAACTAATCCACCAACATGGTCAGTGAAAAGCCCAGCCCTACCTTCAGAGCACAGCTTCTCAGTTTGTACCTAACAGTCATTGCCAGGGACCCAGAACTGATAATCAGGACTTTTAGGCTGGGTGAATAAAAAATTGATGGTTGGAAAATAAAGTAGGAGTTATCTTGTTTGTGTTTTTAAATTTTGGAGGAGCTGACAGATGAAGACAAGGCTTGCTTTGAGCGGGAGTTGAACCAGCGACCCTGGAACGACAGCACTTCATAGGAGGAACTGCCTACAGTCCTCTGCTCTACCAACTGAGCTATCAAGGTGCTGTCTACTCCAAGTGCAGAAAACATAGTGGCTATGATGACACACTTTGCCCACACAACTAATCCACCTACATGGTCAGTGAAAAGCCCAGCCCTACCTTCAGAGCACAGCTTCTCAGTTTGTACCCAACAGTCATTGCCAGGGACCCAGAACTGATAATCAGGACTTTTAGGCTAGGTGAATAAAAAATTGACGGTTGGAAAATAAAGTAGGAGTTATCTTGTTTGTGTTTTTAAATTTTGGAGGAGCTGACAGATGAACACAAGGCTTGCTTTGAGCGGGAGTTGAACCAGCGACCTTGGAACCACAGCACTTCATAGGAGGAACTGCCTACAGTCCTCTGCTCTACCAACTGAGCTATCAAGGTGCTGTCTACTCCAAGTGCAGAAAACATAGTGGCTATGATGACACACTTTGCCCACACAACTAATCCACCTACATGGTCAGTGAAAAGCCCAGCCCTACCTTCAGAGCACAGCTTCTCAGTTTGTACCCAACAGTCATTGCCAGGGACCCAGAACTGATAATCAGGACTTTTAGGCTGGGTGAATAAAAAATTGATGGTTGGAAAATAAAGTAGGAGTTATCTTGTTTGTGTTTTTAAATTTTGGAGGAGCTGACAGATGAACACAAGGCTTGCTTTGAGCGGGAGTTGAACCAGCGACCTTGGAACCACAGCACTTCATAGGAGGAACTGCCTACAGTCCTCTGCTCTACCAACTGAGCTATCAAGGTGCTGTCTACTCGAAGTGCAGAAAACATAGTGGCTATGATGACACACTTTGCCCACACAACTAATCCACCTACATGGTCAGTGAAAAGCCCAGCCCTACCTTCAGAGCGCAGCTTCTCAGTTTGTACCCAACAGTCATTGCCAGGGACCCAGAACTGATAATCAGGACTTTTAGGCTGGGTGAATAAAAAATTGATGGTTGGAAAATAAAGTAGGAGTTATCTTGTTTGTGTTTTTAAATTTTGGAGGAGCTGACAGATGAACACAAGGCTTGCTTTGAGCGGGAGTTGAACCAGCGAACTTGGAACCACAGCACTTCATAGGAGGAACTGCCTACAGTCCTGTGCTCTACCAACTGAGCTATCAAGGTGCTGTCTACTCCAAGTGCAGAAAACATAGTGGCTATGATGACACACTTTGCCCACACAACTAATCCACCTACATGGTCAGTGAAAAGCCCAGCCCTACCTTCAGAGCACAGCTTCTCAGTTTGTACCCAACAGTCATTGCCAGGGACCCAGAACTGATAATCAGGACTTTTAGGCTGGGTGAATAAAAAACTGACGTTTGGAAAATAAAGTAGGAGTTATCTTGTTTGTGTTTTTAAATTTTGGAGGAGCTGACAGATGAAGACAAGGCTTGCTTTGAGCGGGAGTTGAACCAGCAACCTTGGAACCACAGCACTTCATAGGAGGAACTGCCTACAGTCCTCTGTTCTACCAACTGAGCTATCAAGGTGCTGTCTACTCCAAGTGCAGAAAACATAGTGGCTATGATGACACACTTTGCCCACACAACTAATCCACCTACATGGTCAGTGAAAAGCCCAGCCCTACCTTCAGAGCACAGCTTCTCAGTTTGTACCCAACAGTCATTGCCAGGGACCCAGAACTGATAATCAGGACTTTTAGGCTGGGTGAATAAAAAATTGACGGTTGGAAAATAAAGTAGGAGTTATCTTGTTTGTGTTTTTAAATTTTGGAGGAGCTGACAGATGAAGACAAGGCTTGCTTTGAGCGGGAGTTGAACCAGCGACCTTGGAACCACAGCACTTCATAGGAGGAACTGCCTAGAGTCCTCTGTTCTACCAACTGAGCTATCAGGGTGCTGTCTACTCCAAGTGCAGAAAACATAGTGGCTATGATGACACACTTTGCCCACACAACTAATCCACCTACATGGTCAGTGAAAAGCCCAGCCCTACCTTCAGAGCACAGCTTCTCAGTTTGTACCCAACAGTCATTGCCAGGGACCCAGAACTGATAATCAGGACTTTTAGGCTGGGTGAATAAAAAATTGATGGTTGGAAAATAAAGTAGGAGTTATCTTGTTTGTGTTTTTAAATTTTGGAGGAGCTGACAGATGAAGACAAGGCTTGCTTTGAGCGGGAGTTGAACCAGCGACCTTGGAACCACAGCACTTCATAGGAGGAACTGCCTACAGTCCTCTGCTCTACCAACTGAGCTATCAAGGTGCTGTCTACTCCAAGTGCAGAAAACATAGTGGCTATGATGACACACTTTGCCCACACAACTAATCCACCTACATGGTCAGTGAAAAGCCCAGCCCTACCTTCAGAGCACAGCTTCTCAGTTTGTACCCAACAGTCATTGCCAGACCCAGAACTGATAATCAGGACTTTTAGGCTGGGTGAATAAAAAATTGATGGTTGGAAAATAAAGTAGGAGTTATCTTGTTTGTGTTTTTAAATTTTGGAGCAGCTGACAGATGAACACAAGGCTTGCTTTGAGCGGGAGTTGAACCAGCGACCTTGGAACCACAGCACTTCATAGGAGGAACTGCCTACATTAGTCTGCTCTACCAACTGAGCTATCAATGTGCTGTCTACTCCAAGTGCAGAAAACATAGTGGCTATGATGACACACTTTGCCCACACAACTAATCCACCTACATGGTCAGTGAAAAGCCCAGCCCTACCTTCAGAGCACAGCTTCTCAGTTTGTACCCAACAGTCATTGCCAGGGACCCAGAACTGATAATCAGGACTTTTAGGCTGGGTGAATAAAAAATTGATGGTTGGAAAATAAAGTAGGAGTTATCTTGTTTGTGTTTTTAAATTTTGGAGGAGCTGACAGATGAACACAAGGCTTGCTTTGAGCGGGAGTTGAACCAGCGACCTTGGAACCACAGCACTTCATAGGAGGAACTGCCTACAGTCCTCTGCTCTACCAACTGAGCTATCAAGGTGCTGTCTACTCCAAGTGCAGAAAACATAGTGGCTATGATGACACACTTTGCCCACACAACTAATCCACCTACATGGTCAGTGAAAAGCCCAGCCCTACCTTCAGAGCGCAGCTTCCCAGTTTGTACCCAACAGTCATTGCCAGGGACCCAGAACTGATAATCAGGACTTTTAGGCTGGGTGAATAAAAAATTGATGGTTGGAAAATAAAGTAGGAGTTATCTTGTTTGTGTTTTTAAATTTTGGAGGAGCTGACAGATGAACACAAGGCTTGCTTTGAGCGGGAGTTGAACCAGCGACCCTGGAACCACAGCACTTCATAGGAGGAACTGCCTACAGTCCTCTGCTCTACCAACTGAGCTATCAAGGTGCTGTCTACTCCAAGTGCAGAAAACATAGTGGCTATGATGACACACTTTGCCCACACAACTAATCCACCTACATGGTCAGTGAAAAGCCCAGCCCTACCTTCAGAGCGCAGCTTCTCAGTTTGTACCCAACAGTCATTGCCAGGGACCCAGAACTGATAATCAGGACTTTTAGGCTGGGTGAATAAAAAATTGATGGTTGGAAAATAAAGTAGCAGTTATCTTGTTTGTGTTTTTAAATTTTGGAGGAGCTGACAGATGAAGACAAGGCTTGCTTTGAGCGGGAGTTGAACAAGCGACCCTGGAACGACAGCACTTCATAGGAGGAACTGCCTACAGTCCTCTGCTCTACCAACTGAGCTATCAAGGTGCTGTCTACTCCAAGTGCAGAAAACATAGTGGCTATGATGACACACTTTGCCCACACAACTAATCCACCTACATGGTCAGTGAAAAGCCCAGCCCTACCTTCAGAGCACAGCTTCTCAGTTTGTACCCAACAGTCATTGCCAGGGACCCAGAACTGATAATCAGGACTTTTAGGCTGGGTGAATAAAAAATTGATGGTTGGAAAATAAAGTAGGAGTTATCTTGTTTGTGTTTTTAAATTTTGGAGGAGCTGACAGATGAACACAAGGCTTGCTTTGAGCGGGAGTTGAACCAGCGACCTTGGAACGACAGCATTTCATAGGAGGAACTCCCTACAGTCCTCTGCTCTACCAACTGAGCTATCAAGGTGCTGTCTACTCCAAGTGCAGAAAACATAGTGGCTATGATGACACACTTTGCCCACACAACTAATCCACCTACATGGTCAGTGAAAAGCCCAGCCCTACCTTCAGAGCGCAGCTTCTCAGTTTGTACCCAACAGTCATTGCCAGGGACCCAGAACTGATAATCAGGACTTTTAGGCTAGGTGAATAAAAAATTGACGGTTGGAAAATAAAGTAGGAGTTATCTTGTTTGTGTTTTTAAATTTTGGAGGAGCTGACAGATGAACACAAGGCTTGCTTTGAGCGGGAGTTGAACCAGCGACCTTGGAACCACAGCACTTCATAGGAGGAACTGCCTACAGTCCTCTGCTCTACCAACTGAGCTATCAAGGTGCTGTCTACTCCAAGTGCAGAAAACATAGTGGCTATGATGACACACTTTGCCCACACAACTAATCCACCTACATGGTCAGTGAAAAGCCCAGCCCTACCTTCAGAGCACAGCTTCTCAGTTTGTACCCAACAGTCATTGCCAGGGACCCAGAACTGATAATCAGGACTTTTAGGCTGGGTGAATAAAAAATTGATGGTTGGAAAATAAAGTAGGAGTTATCTTGTTTGTGTTTTTAAATTTTGGAGGAGCTGACAGATGAACACAAGGCTTGCTTTGAGCGGGAGTTGAACCAGCGACCTTGGAACCACAGCACTTCATAGGAGGAACTGCCTACAGTCCTCTGCTCTACCAACTGAGCTATCAAGGTGCTGTCTACTCGAAGTGCAGAAAACATAGTGGCTATGATGACACACTTTGCCCACACAACTAATCCACCTACATGGTCAGTGAAAAGCCCAGCCCTACCTTCAGAGCGCAGCTTCTCAGTTTGTACCCAACAGTCATTGCCAGGGACCCAGAACTGATAATCAGGACTTTTAGGCTGGGTGAATAAAAAATTGATGGTTGGAAAATAAAGTAGGAGTTATCTTGTTTGTGTTTTTAAATTTTGGAGGAGCTGACAGATGAACACAAGGCTTGCTTTGAGCGGGAGTTGAACCAGCGAACTTGGAACCACAGCACTT